>OY720458.1:43169322-44369322 GCA_963082715.1 Harpalus rubripes | reverse complement strand
TTTGTTCTAAAAGTAATAGAAAAGCCAATTTTTACACTTATTTATTCAAAATTTTTGGTCAAACTTCAATTTTCTGGTTTTCGTTTGACACTCTGCTTATAAAAGAGTTCAAGTGATTTTTGTAGTGAAGCAACTTAACTGTTAATCTGTTACATGGTCATTGTTTTGATTTAGTTATGTACATAAACAATACTTTTTTGAATATAGTGTTCTAACTAGTAAATAATAAAAATATTTTGCTATAAATTATTGATTTTTATTGTAATACTTTTAACTTAACATATTTTTACTAAATAATCATAATCGGCGATTATGAAATTGTTATTCGTAATCGTAATCGTCAAAGTAGAATCGTTGCATCACTACTCCCAATGATTATTATACCACGAGAGTTAATATGACAATGATAAGCAAATAATTAAAAAAAAAAATACATTGATATTGTGTTTTATTTCCATGGCCATCTGATTCTTGGCGAAATTGTATAATTGTAATATTTTATTGCAGAAATATGCTGTTACATCGAATTTAAACTTTTTAATGTAAAATTTAATTATAAACAACTAATTTTTGTAGTTTTGCTCTAAAAGTTACAGGATTTATTAAAAATCCCATGTTAAACTCTTATGTTCCGAGGTTCGGTGCACACCCTGTATAAAAAATTAATGATGACAAATTAGGATAAATGCAACATGAATTAATTTTGATTTAGAATATACTCGTACATCCTTTTTGTATTTCCAAGTTGGAAGATCTAGTGAACGGCGGTGTATAAAATAAAATCCTCTATTTGAAATTAATTCATTTGGAACAATATAAATAAAAGGGAAGTGAGTTTTTGTGAATTTATGTGGTTGTATAGTGTAACTGTTCTTTCTTCAATATCCCTGGCTTGTCTTGATTTTATTGTCTGCTGCAGCTGTTATATTACATGCTGCAAGACCTTTAATAATGCCATGTCTCGTATTATAGATTTTTCTTTTTATTGCTGCATTCTTTTCTTAATTATTTGAGGTTTACGACAAAATTATTTTCCTTCAAAGCAGATGAAGGCGTAGATTTTTATCGATTGAAGACAGTATAATAGATTAATAATTAGCATTGCTGGTAATTATTAATATTAATTCCATACTCAAACATGTATTTTCAAAAAAATACAGCTTTAAACGACTAAAAAAAATCGAATGGGTAAAAGAGGCACGAAATTTATGAAAAAAGTTACGGTTTGTAGTACGAACTCACTATTATAATAATAGTGCTATTATAAAACGCGATTCTATATTATATTATTATGAGGTTAAACTTTACTTTTAACAAAAGCGCTCAATAAAAGATTATATGATCCGTCTTTTTATAAAATGCTGAAGGCCGTCGCGCACTTGAGCGAGGCGCAGCGCGGCGAAGCGAAGAACGGCGAAGAGTCATCTTTGGAACCAACGCGCGCTTGCGGGCAGTTTTCAACGAGAAACGGCCGCGTTTGCTTCAAAAGATGGACAGCTTGGAGGAAACGCAACAACGCAGGCACTATCTATACGAGATATATTTATAAATTATTTTGTTTCATCCGTAGGTTCAGTGCAGTGGCAAAATGCCATGGTACGGAGAGGCCGAAAAAATGTTTAATTTTTTTGATATATTCTACTACATTCTGTAACCAGTTAGTTAATCTTCTTTTTTGTTGAGTTTGCAATACTATTTTGTATAAAAGAAATCGTTTAATATGTAAGGAATTTTCTGAACTAGTTTTATAATCTGTTTCCACTTTTAAATCAAATTTATATTCTGTACATTCATTTCTTTATATTTTGATACCAAAATAACTAATTTTTCACATTTTACCATAATCTATACGTATTGTTTTGCTATAATGTGTGAAATTTAGTTTCTACATCGGCTATTTCTGCGCTTCGCTATCGTACCTTCAGATCAGCGAAGCGAAGAGCAGAGAAAAATATTGTCCCCGAAGTATTTCGGCGAGTCGCTTCGCTTCTCTGCTCTTCGCTGCTCCAAAGTGCGCGTATACACATAATAATATATTGAATGAAGAAACGGCTCTTTGCTTCGCCTCGCCCAAGTGCGCGACGGCCTTAAGTGTTTTATAAAACGTGGCTAGAGTATCACACCTTCGTCGACTTGGCGATGAATTACAATCTGGCTAGACGTTTTATAAAACATCTAAGCGTCTAATTGCTGGTTGCACCAATGTAACTTAAATATTAACTTGAATTAAATTGACAATATAACATCGAAATGAAATGTCAAAATTTTGATTGTATTTTTTTGTTATGCGATTCTGCCTAATTTAAAATTTAAGCCTTGTTGATGCAACTGGGCATAAAAGTTTTATAAAATGACAAACTTTAACTTGTATATTTCTCTAATCTCAATTGCACCAACAAGGCTTAAATTTTAAGCGACTGTTCATCAAAAAAAAAAATGCAAATCGAAATTTTGACAGTAGTGTATTATTACTAGTTTGACATTTCATTTCGATGCAATATTGCTGGTATAATCGGCCATAAATATAATATTAACTTCACCTGACGTACAAAACTCGGCTCGATTTTTTCAAGCGTGACTTTTGTGCGTTATTTTAGGTTATATTGAGGTCATTTATATTACAATGTAGGCGTAAGCTGTTCATCATTTTATAAAACGACTAGCCAGATATAAAACATCGCAAACGCTAAGTCAACGAAAGTTTGACAATCTAGGTACGTTTTTTAACATAAAACAATAGGTTTTACAGTCTGGTTACGTTATACCGTCATCTATACGACGAAATGACACAAAATGCGAAAAATGAAATATTCACCAATTTGGACAGTTTCACGAAGTATTTCAATTCATTGTTGTTGAACTAAATTAATAACCATGTAGGTAATAAAAATTCTGTGAAAATATTTACTGTCAAAAAGTATTTATATGTTAGTTGTAACATTGTCAAATTATGAGACAATAAAACATGATCATATTTTTCCATCAATTTCTATATAAGTAACTACCTATATTTTAAACTCAGTTGAAATAATTTCTAATTATAATCTATTCCCGGTGAGACAATGTGTTATGTTTGATAGATTAACTAATATTAATAAGCTGTAGAAGAATTATAAAATAAAATGAGATAAATGTTGGACCAACCTCGCCTACTATCAGTCCATTTTGGCCAACAGAGGCATCGCTGATCTCAGTATCTCAGGAAATCAGCTATCACTGCTACCAGGAACGTTTACTGGAACAAAATTTCAGTTATATCACTATTTAGTTCACTTAAAACCATCACACATTAAAAATTCATATCATGAGAGATAGTTTAAACCAAATATACACTATATTTATTCCCCCAATAAAAATTTTTCACGAGAATTGCATTTACTTCGAATAGCACACATATTTATTTGTAGGTTACAAATACTCTGAGAAGACAGAAATAATAAACAACAAACACTGACCATAATATTAGCTAGAACTTGTTTGTTAGTCGATCTGTAGTTTCACTGGTCGACGCGAAATTGAAATAAAGTAATAGTGAATTATTTATTCGCTTAATTAATTTAGAATAACAAATAAATCATTATTAAAAAATTTAAAAATTATGTCAACCATTGTCACTAAAAATATAAGCTTTAAGAACCAAACTTTTAATTTTGCGAATTTTAAAATAAATATCTGACTTGTGATTATTATATCATGTGTGTAATATATACCATTTAATTTTTTCTTAAAGTATTCAAACACTCTGTATATAAATGGTTAAATAAATTCAAATAATACTTATTAAGAGTTCTATTAAACACAATGGTTGGTAGCATGAACAATTACAAAACTATCAAAAATGAGTTACATCAATTCGTGTTATTGACGACAATATGCATTAAAATGCCGCTATACCATAAATAATTTGACCGGAACACGTACTGTACTCGTATATTACCTATTGTGTTTGTATTTCCTATTCGTGAAGTAGTTTTGGAGTGAAAGATTTCCTCGCGTATTTCCGTTAAACTAACAAGTCATGATCGAAATATAACGAAGTGTACAGACGTCACGCGATTCTGTCGCCAACAAATGTCTAGGTTATCTAGCTATGACTAATTGACAAGCTGTTATATTTCTTCCTTCGGTTTATTGATATTGTTGCTGTTGCTGTTGCTTCGGCTCGTAATATTAATGAAACCGTTGTAGAGTTATAGAAGGAAAATGAAAATTGCTACACGAATACTTGATCACAAATAGATACGAATTCTTAAACACGCGAAAGCGAACTAGAATTACAATGCCAATAAAATATAATCTCTGTATGTTGTGTGTCTTTATTGTTTTCCTTTTATCACACTTGTAGACTTTTTGTAAATGTGTCGCGTACGACATTAAATCTGCGCACTACATATTTCATAAATGTTTTCTATAAATTGTACGAAGTAGATTTCATACGAGTAGTACTAAACCCTGCACTTATTTCTGATTTCCTTAAATCCAGTTGAATATCCTATGGAACATGGAACCCTGCTTGTAGTTGTTATTTTTTCCGCGCCATCTTCGTCATTGATTAGGATGTATTGGTCCTCAAAGTAACTTGTAATCATTCGTTTGAGGTACTCCTATATCTACTTCCTTTTCTCTCAAAATCTTTACATGTTTTTCACATTAAAAGTAATAAACGCGCTTAAGCGTCTTGTCTTCCACGTCTTCTCTTAAAAGTTTAGCAATTCCTGTGACCTTACTGATCTCTGATTGATTGAATCCGTCGTTGGCACTAGGTGAAACATTTTAAACTGGTCAAATAATTAACACTACTTGGCTAAGTTTCACAAACTAGGATTTATTATCTTTATTGCGATTTCGGATTTTACGCCATCTTCATAAGACTGAGAAATGTACAAGAGAATTATATGACTATACATATATACAGACGGAGGTATAAGATTATAAATTATTATTGTTGATCTTGGAAATACCATCCTAAGGGATCAACAAAAATTCCCTTTCGATAATATTTCCAAAATTTCGGAGTGGAGAACATCTGTTTGGTCATTCATCAGTTTTTCATTACGTTTAATGGCTTTGTCTATTTTAAATGCTTCCAAGAAATTTAATTTCGAACCTTTGATTTCTAAATGTAAAATATTCAAGTTTTTAATTGAACAATTATGATTACTTTCAATAAAATGTATGGCTAGATTAGAATCTGATTTCTTATTTTTCCAAGATCTCATATGTTCATTAATCCTAATGAGGAAACTTTTACCCGTTTGACCAATTCAGATTGGTCACATTGGATTTCATATTGTAACGTTTTGTCAAATTTATTTGGGTGAAGTGTAAATATTAGAAAATTATTAAATAAAATTAGTGTTTATTATACTATAATGAAAATAACTATTACTAATATTAAACAATTATTAAAAACTAATTAAGACTAAAAGTATAATTAACTTGATAACACTAACACTATTTATTTAACCAATTAACACTAGTATTTATTTTCACGATATTACTAATTATTTATTTCACTACGCGTTCCAATCTTAGACTGCCGGCCTGTTGCAGACGCGATATTTATATCACTATATTTATATCACTATATATTTATATCACGTTTAACTGTCCGCCTAGCCACCTCTACAGCGTCTATATACTCAACTGACTCAACAGCGTCTGTATATTCAACTGCTCGGACAGAAGTGGCATCTTTCACCTCACTGTCTGTCTATTTATGTAAATAACTTTCTAACTTCCACAGCCTCAGTATCACCAAATATCCGTATGCCACAATTCTTCAACACTAATGCCGAGTATCTACTTTAACTCGCTGTTACTGTTCTTGTATATCTAGCTTCACAATACTCGTCAACCCCACCGAGAATTCACTTCCATGGCTATCCCAATCTACCAGTAACTTCCAGACTCGCCGTTACTGTCCTCGTACACTATAGCTTCCTAATTCTCGTCAACACTACCGAGTATTTACATATACAGCTATCCCAGTATACCAGTAACTTCCAGAGTACCTACTCCACTCGACACTACTGCATACGCTCACTACGATACTGCTGTGCTTTCAAACTTACTAACACTCTATGTGAATATCTGTATGTCTCTAAATGTAACTAATTAACTCCCGAGCATAGCTGTGTCTCTTTTATACAGCTGCCATTAACTTCCAGAGAGCTCTAGAATGCTCTACCGCACAACAACAATGAACATAAAAGGTTCAGGCGACCGGAAGTATATATATATATATATACAGCACTGGAACAATGGAAATACAAATGCAAAGGAATGAAAGTTCCAGTAAACGACGACTTCGTTCATTCACTATTCTTCGCTGACGACCAAATCATATTGGCGTTCGACAAAATTTGACATCGAATATATGATGAGGAAATTGACTGAAGCATACAACAAAGCGGAACTCAAAATCAACTTCGACAAAACTAAATATCTAGTCGTGGACGGAAATGGAAATGATATAAATATAAATGGAAATAATATCAAACTATGTACAGATTATAAATATTTAGATGCAATAATTTCAGAAGATGGGGATAGTAAAAAAGAAATAGCATCCAGGATTACACAAGCGAAACAAGCCATACAAAAACTAAATTCTCTACTCTGGTCCACCAAAATCCAGAGACAAACAAAGATAAGAATTTACGATACAATTGTACTTAGTATATTACTTTATGCTGCAGAAGCGTGGGAAACAAATAAAAAGGAAGAACAAAAACTAAATGCCATCCAGATGGATTTCTTGGGAAGAAGCACGGGCATATCTAAGGTACAACATATACCGAATACGGAGATAAGAACTTTAATGAGAACTGAAAAATTAGTGGCGGACGAGATACAAACTAGAAGATTGAAATGGTATGGTCACGTAAAACGTATGGATGAGAGAAGATGGCCAAGGAAAATATGCGAGTGGACTCCGAATGGAAAGCGTAGAAGAGGAATACCGAAAGCTGAGTGGACAAAACAAATACAAACAGATATGATACATAGAAATCTGGAAAATGATCAATGGATCAATAAACGTGAATGGAACTTAGAATGCGAAAAACGACCTCAAGTGTTGTAAATAAAATAAAAATAATAAATTAATTGTCATTACGTAAAATTGTAATATCAAGAAAATTTAGTTGGCGATTAATCTCTTTTTCTAAGGTAAACTGGATTGATATGTAGAAGGAATTTAGAAAATATTTTAATTGTGTTAATGTCTGTCTGTGCCGTTAAATAGACATATGATGTCGTCAACGTAGCGATACCAACAAAATGTTTTTTTTTAAAATAATTTGTTGTTTGAATTTAGAATTTTTTATTCAAAATCATCCATAAATATTTCAATGGACTCAGTGGGGAACGCATTAGTAGACCATCTTTTAGTATATAAAATTTATCATTAAATTGAAAATAATTTTGAGTAAATCACAGATCTAAAAGTAAGAGAATTTCTTTTTGAACGAAGTTCTGAACCTCTTTGATTGGGACAGACGTAAATAAGTTTTTGACGGCGAAATAGATTAATTTTGCTGAACTAGGAACATTGATATTTTTAATTTTGTTTATAAGGTCTACAGTGTTTTTTATACTAAACTTCAGTTTGAAATGAAGATGGCATAAATGCCGAAATCACGAAAAAGATAACAAATCCTAGTTTGTGAAACTTAACGAAGTGTTAATTATTTCACTGATCTCCTTTGGCTTCTATATCTTTCCTAAACTAACCTAACATACCTAACTTTGAAGTAGTATTATTTGTAGATCTATAGAGCTTATATAAAATATATAAATCATTGTCCTATAGATTTTAATAAAATGGCTTTCTTACTAGGCAACTGTCCAAAACTTACTTGATCTATTACACTGTCTTTTAAAAACCTATAATGTCATACTTTGACATTTATCTTGTTAAAAGTTGAAGAGTGTTCATTAAAAAGTTAACATGTTTTTTGTGAAAAATAAGACATACATTTTTTCACCTTAATTCTTGTAGTCCGCATCAAATGGCATGATTGGTTTCAAGAAAAACGTACATGTCTTATATAAATATAATTTTAAAAATTGAGTTTCAATCAAAAGTTTACATGTTCACTAGAATTGCTAAATTTGAATTATTTTATGTTTTGATCAAATAGCAAGAAATAGATGTGCTCAAATGGTACCAAGAAATTTTTAAAAACTCACCCGAGTGTTAACGTGAAAATTAATGTAATAAGGAATGTGACTGCGAAGAATTTGATGTACACGATTAGAGAATTTTTAAATACTAAAATGTGTTTGTGAAAATTTGAATATGAATAATTATTTAGCACTAATGATGAGTTTTTTTTTTGTTTATGTTTAAATTAATTTTAATTTCATAACATAATTAACGCAGAAAATTTCGAATAAAACTCAACATGTCCCAATTTTTCTATGTAAAAGTTAACATTTCAAATATTTTTTGCAAAAATGAGCTAAATGGAAAGATACAAAAAATCTTATTATATGGTAGTTTGTAAACATTTACTGATGGAATAAAAGAAAACAGAACTAAAATCCATGGTTTAGAGGTAGAAGTGAAAACAAAGTTTAGATTAGAGCACCACAGTTCAAGAATATAGGTTATGTGTAAAGAAAAGAACTTTGAGAAGAGGGGAAGACCTAGAGGACATCTAATGAGACAGTTGAATTCATTTGTCAATTATGTATCCGCAGCCCAAAGTAATTCATTATTCATCGTGGCTTACAATTAAGACTTTCAAAATAAGTTGTACACGATGTTGCGCGAAATACATTAAAGCTTCATGCTTAAAAAAATAACTATGGCATTATTTGAAATATTTTTTAACCCATTAACGCCCAAATTATTTTTTTTTTTTTTGTAAAATATTTGTTTAAAAATACAATAGTAAGGCTTCAAAAAATCAAATATGTACACGATTTTTATTATTTTAAATTTTTGACATACACTAATTTTTGGGATATGGACTGTTCTATGCTGGGCACTAATATCATTATTTACTTTGTCTATAATTTTATTTTACAATAAGAATATTTTTATGGGGCTTGTGGTCTCATGCCTGAGTATCTGGTCGCAAATCTAGGCAACCGACAGACGCCAAATATTTCGAATGGCACAAAATTGAACCCTTGTGGTGCACACTCACGCCAGCATTGAGTGCCCGTGAGGTGACGCCTGGTAAACGCCCGCACGGTACAAATATGTCATCATCAATACCGAAATCTGTGTACAAAGCAGACTGGCTCACCCAGCTATGGGTAATATGCCGTGATGATATTTATTTATTTATATTTTAATTTGTGTATACATATATTTAATTATAACAAATTATATGCACTCTCTACACCAGTAATGAGTGCTCGTGAGGTAACGCCTGGGAAATGCTTCACGGTCCGATTGTCATCATCATTACCGATATCTGTGCCCAAACAGACTGGTACACCCAGCAATGGGTAATATGCCGTGATATTTTTTATACTAGTATTTAAATGTCATTGCTACATTCACTTGGGGAACAAAATGACAGCATTATTTTGCAAAATTTGTGAATTTTGCCGCTACAGTTTTTCATTTGGTACCTTTGTTTTGTCCTTTTTTCTAATAAGTAAACATAATATCGTATGCCGAATACTAGAGTGACAGGAAAATTTGTTCGAATTGTTTTTTACGTTGTCCAAATATTTTCTAAACTCAAATTTAGTTAATTAATAGCCCAAGCAATTTTTTCCGGAATCCTGTATAATATTATTTTCACTCTGTTCATGAAACAGTTTTCATAATTCGTATATTAATTCTTCTTCCTCTTTTTTCGTTAACTTTTTCGGTAAGTTCGCCTGCTGATTCATGTCAATGTCGATGCTAATATTACGATAGTATATCACTTCTGAAATTGACAGAAATTTAACAACTCTTGTCTTTTCCACAGGACATTTTAATTAGATCACGAAACAGCAGAATTGTGACAGTCAACACGACATTGATAATTTGCAACATGGAATGCAATTAAAATTTGTATTTCAAAAGTTAGATTCAAATCGTGATGTTCCTGTCATTTTTATTATAAATAGCTTTTTATTATTTCATATTTTATGTTTAAACCCGGTTACATTTGGGATACGAGATATATTGTCCTCTCATTTACATTGATAATTAGTGTGTTTTATTTCCATGGCCGTCTGATTCTTGATGAAATTGTAACATTTTATTATCTTAAATAACTCGTGCTGCAGATGTGCTATTAATATAGTTATTTAATGTTAAATTTAATTCTAAACAACTTTTTATATTTGTAATTTTGCTTTAAAAGTTTCAGGAGCGCACTTATTTCGAATCTTATGAATATGTTTTTATATTTTCGGAAAGTATATTAAATTAGCTTTATTGAAAAATAACTAGTTATTAATTTTCCAAAATTATTATATTTTAAATGTATTATCACTTTGCCATGGCATTTGTACCATCTTTGAGGAAATTTTTCATGTTTACATGATATATAATTTGTTTTTGATTATCGGTGTTTCTAATTTTTAATTGAGTTTCTGGTTATTGGGTACAATCCTTTATAGAAAAGGGCATCTGAGTACACATCTCGGCTTTTTCTTTACTCTAGGGTCCCAGCGGAGAAACGTAAGGGAATTGCCAGCACTTTCGCTCACATTTTAATAATAGTACTATGCTGAATTTTATCTGGAGAAATCTTCCGCGCGCACGAAAATCTACATATTCTTTTACTTCACGCCATACTTTGTTCTTTCTGCACGTAACATATCAACAGAATGATATCAGCCTTGTAATTTTTATTTGACACGACGAATTGATAATAAAAAAATTATATAACTAAAAAAAATGTGGCCCGACCACGCTACGTTTTTCTAATAATAGCGTATTGTTCTTTATTTAACCTGACCAATGACACATTACAAAGTCAAAGTTTCAGAGATACCAACCGAATAGAATAAAAATGGCTCAAAATTTAAATCTGGCGCTCTTTATGGTAGGTACATCTGTATAAACAAAGGGTTATGGACTATTTGTGAAGAAATGAGTTGTACTCAAAATCGACGAATAATATGGCGATTTTTGACTTTTGAATAGTCGGAAATTATTGTTAACCTCATTTCCCAAGAGTGCAGAAAGTTTTGTAGAGATTGGGAAGTTGCCACTTCGCGCCTTGGTTAGCTATCTTCACCCACGGCTGTAATGTAACGCTTTTCACTTCAGTTAATAATATACTATTTCAGCAGGTCTCGGCTAAGAGACAAATCATCAAATATTGGGGTAGTTTGGGGCACTGCACGATAAAAAAAAAAACTGGTATCTGGCACGGGGAAATAAAGTGACGTTGACGTTTATGATTGGCTACGGACCGAATCCATTGCCTCGTCAGTTTTATTAAAAATTGAGAACTAATTACGCTCCGTAATGAAACGTATATTTTTGGTCGCAAATTTAAAAATGTTATTCAACGAAAAATTCATATTTTAATTAAAAATAATAAATACTAACAAAAAATATTAATAGAGAAAAATAAATATTGTTAAACACTTCTTTAGAGGCGTGGTCAGCAGAACCGAATGATGACGTAGCCGGCTTGTGTTTAACGTAAACGCACTCTACTGTAGGCCAACCTGTCACTGCGATTATTGATTTTTATTACCGATTTTAGTAACTGTTTGAAATTGTTTCCAGCCATGCAGTAAAGATGACATCAGAAACGTCCTCCCCGACCCCCACGGACTCCCCGTCGCTCGCGGCCCGGCCGCTGCTGTCCAGCGTGCTGGTGGCAGCGGCCCCCAAGACCACATTGCAGCTGCAGCAACCTCCAGGCAGTCAGCTGCAGCTGCAACTGGCAGGGCCCCCAGCTGCAGGCAGCCTGAGCCAGAACCAGCCGCCCAAGGAACGCAAGAAGAATGTCGAGTTTGTCACTTTCAACGCCGAGAGGGATGAGAAAGATGCCGATAGGTAAGAAACAAATGGTAAAACAACTATCAATTATTCTGCTAATTATCTAAGGAAGTATTTAAATATTTTTTTATGACATGATATTACGTCTTAGTAAATAATAATAATATATTTATTCCGTGAACTTGAGTTACAATGCAAGTATGGAATTGTCAAATATTATTCGGTAAAAAGACTTTATAACATAGAAAATACAATGCTATTTTTTTTAATATGGTGATTGTTGATTCCCTAATTAATTTAAATTAAAAGTGTAAATAGAGCGGTCGGCAGAGCGTATAAAAGAGGCTATTGTGGAAATAAATGGTGACAAGCTGGAATAAATTTTATTCTCTTTATTGGGACCTCCAAAAATATATACTAATTTTGCACTCTCTAGCAACCTCGGATTTTTGCTCTATCTTGAATCAAAGATGCATTAATTTTTAAAAAATGTTCATTAAGTTTAAGTCGTTATTAACTCATGCTGATTTCAAATTTTCAAACCGCGTTGTCGGGTTATTAACCGGGTTAGAGTTGTGGATGAATTGGTAGTAAAGAAAAAATTATTCAAAAATTCGTTAATAATTTACTTTTTTCGATGCCACAACGAATACAAACTATTATAAATAGTTAAACCTATTATACTAAGTATTAAATACCTAATATTGTTTATTTTTTGAGTAATTTAAATTTCTATCATAAATTGTTATTCTGGTTAACTATTTTTTTTAACAATAACTCATTTAGAGTTCCCCTAGGTAAAAAATGTAAGAAATATTTTACAAAAAATTACGATCTTTAGTTTGGATTTTTGTAAAAGTTTAATATGGACTACTGTTTTCACGAAAATGGCCAAAAACTCATGTTTTTTCCACCTTTAATCCAAGATGGCGGCAAAATCCGGGGTCGCTACTTTTTTTGATGCCACGACGAATATAAACTATTATAAATAGTTAAACCTATTACACTAAGTATTATATACCTAATATTGTTTATTTTTTGAGTAATTTAAATTTCTATCATAAATTGTTATTCTGGTTAACTATTTTTTCAACAATAACTCATTGAGAGTTCCCCTAGGTAAAAAATGTAAGAAATATTTTACAAAAAATTACGATCTTTAGTTTGGATTTTTGCAAAAGTTTGATATGGGCTACTGTTTTCAAGAAAATGATCAAAAACTCATTTTTTGCACTTTTAATCCAAGATGGCGGCAAAATCCTGGGTTGCTAGAGGCTGCAAATTTAGCATGTCTTTTTGGAGGTCCCAATAAAGAGAATAAAATTTACTCCAGCTTGCCACCAATTATTTCCACAATGAACACCTTGCCGACTGGCCTAAAATACCTACAAAAAAAGTTTGAATTAAAAACAGCAAATGATCCTAAATGTACTAATATAATAGGTTCTGTTAGGAGATAAACGTAAAATAAAATATCTGTCTTTAAACTTTTTAGAGTGCCATGCAAGACAAAACAAACGCGTACACTTCAAATAGTCGTATTATTAGACTTTGAGAGGAAAAGTTTATAAATTGATATTGAAAAGTTTAAATTATTCCACTGGGCTTTTTCTTCCATGGAAAAAAAATAATTAAAACTTTGTGACAGATGTCATCAGTCATCTGCCAAATCCAAGCAATACAACACATAGACCGGGGGCTAGTGCTACGTGAAAAATATATCATGGTATTCCAAATACTGACTCTTGATATTCATTTTAAATAGCCTGGCGATTTGCTGTCTTCCCAGGAAAAAAAGACGATCTAACCAGCTGGGTCAAAACCCAAAACTGTTTAAAAAAATGATTGATTGATGAAGAATTTAGGTATTCTCTGTATGGGACCTGCATAAAATGATGTTATGTATATCGGGTGTCTACTTTATTTTTCGAACATAGGAAATTCTATGTTAAAATTTTGATTTGGCGATATCTCTTTACCTTTTAATTTTTAGGAAAAAAAGTGTAATGAAGAAAAATATTCGGAATGAAAACGTGCATCGATGACTACCAAGTTTGTTGTTCAATTATTTCTTATGTACGAGTTAGGAGCAAAAGAAAATACTCGATTTAAGGCAATTATCAGAGTGCTACGAAAAATAAAACAATAATTTATGTTTGATGTTTCTGGCAAATCTGACAGATTTGACATTTCATTTGATTTTATTGTTATTATTATTATTATTATTATTATTATTATTATTATTATTATTATTATTATTATTTAGATTTGTGATTATTTTTTTACTTGTAGATTGTTTTCCTTTCATTCTAATAATAATAAAATCAAACTAAATGTCAAATCTGTCAGATATGTCAGAAACAGCAAACACAAATTATTGTCTTATTTTTCATGGGACTCTGATAATTGCCTTAATTCGTGTATTTTCTTTTGCTGCTAACTCGTACATAAGAAACAATTAAACAACAAACTTGGAACTCGTCCATGCAAATTTTCATAATTTCTAAAATTAATTTTTCTAAAATTAATAGGTAACGAAATATCGCCAAATCAAAATTTTAATATTGAATGTCCTATGTTCGGAAAATAAAGTAGATACCCCCGGTATGTAAATAGTAGCCGATAGTAAATACCAGCCATTTTCAACTGTTGCAGGGAGCGCTAAACTTTTTTATTGCTGTGAATTTTACCTATCAGAAATTGTCCATACCATTCCATTCGGGCTTTACTCAACTGACAATTTTTACCAAAATATGCAGGTCCGATATAGAATACCTAGATTCTAAAATATAATTTTTTAAACAAATTTGGGTCATGACCCACAGCTCGGTTGATCGTATTTTTCTCCGGGGAGGACACGTTCTTCAGGGTATTTAAAGTGAGCACCAAGGGCATCGACCTTCTAAACTATACATGCAGTGCATTTGCGACATTCTTATCACAACATAACGATGCATATTATATATATATATATATATATATATATATATATATATATATATATATATATATATATATATATATATATATATTCATCCTTCAAGAGAACGAAAGTTAGGAAGGCGCGGCAAAATGAAAAAAATTCGAAACGTATCTATCACTTCACACATATTTTACCTCTCCAAAACGCTCTGATTGAGTCATCAGTTTTGAAAATGGTTAATTTTAATTACTTACACGAAGAAAAGTAACAAATTAGTAAAAACTATTCTTTTGATGCACACTATATTTTATAATTTCTGACAGATATAAAAAAGTAACTTATATAATTTTAAATTCAATTTGCTGGATTAACAAACGTACAAAATTAAGTGAGATTATTGATTAACATGCAGAATTTATTTCTCTACAACATTTATTTGAAATATTTTTACCTAAAATAATTTAGGAACTTTTGCGAAAGGAAAAACTGATTTCCCGTATAGGAAAGGTGTAAAGAAAAAAAGAAACAATGACTACTTAAATTTTATTGGTTTTTAAATTGTATATCTTTTGTCAATTTGTGTCTTACATAACATTTTTTTTTATACCTTTTTCACAATTTAGTGTTCTCTAAAGTTAGTGTTGGAATAACGTTTTTGTTAAGGCATTTTTTCCCACATTCTCTATTTGCCAAGAAATCAGTTGCAGCAAAATGATTGGAATTGGATTTTTTTAATGAAAATTGCGACATACGCAAAGCATGAAGCCACCTAGTTTTTGTTATACAATTTTTGGGAACTTGAACAAGTATATGATATATAACAATTAATAATAATTTACTTATGAAAAGATACGGTTGAACCGCGCACATACTGGTCGCCGCACAAAATACAACGCTTTGTAGATACGAAATGCGAAACGTGAGATTCAAATACCTATGTTTACATAAAAATGTGCAGTTTTGTGAGAAGAAGAAGAAGGCTTTACTCATGAAAGGGAGAGAGATATACGATAGTACACAACACATGCGCAGTATACATTTACACATAACTTCCGTTCTCTTGAAGGATGGAGATATATTTCTGCACCGTTATCTTGGAACATTTTTGTAACAGGCAAAATAGGATGAGCGGTGTCTTTAGTTTAGAAAGTCGATAGCCAAGGGTCAGTATTTAGAATACCCTGATACATTTTTCACGTAGCACTAGCCCCCGGTCTAATACAACTGTTTAACATTGTGTCATATTGCTGATGCCACTCTGTAAATAGCTAAAAAAATTTAACTTTTATTTTGTCTCTTTTTCGTGAACGATATAATAATATTGGACTTCCACTTTTGTTCTAAAATAAATAGGGTAGAAATTACAGCCATATGAAAGTTTTATTATTATATTTCCTACAGTCCATAAAAAGAAAACACCCTGTATAAACACAATACTTTTTTCCACTAATTTCTGTTAATTCGATTGAGCTGGAATAGCTAATAGTTTAAGTAGAAATTGTTAATCGTTTTGAAAGGCAAAAAATGTGGCCATCTTCCTAAATCTATCTAAATTTCTGGAACACAATAATGGGCTAGGATAGGCTCTCAAATACGTATTATAGAGTATGACATCTCCAATAAAAAGTGAGGGATCCTCTTCTCTTATTATGAGAGTTGTCTGTTTTTGTTGTCTTTCAAAGTGTCAGTGTTTTTGTCAGTCAGTTCTGCTTTATTATTATGATTAATTAGCGAAGTTGAGATTTATTTTACACTGAATTTACGAGATATTCAAATCAAGTATTTCCCGTTTTTTATCCCCGTAATGCGTTCTTCAATATTCTTTACGTCGGAATGGAATTGATAAATGATTGGCAAAGATCACTAATTTCAATTTATTAAGGAGTTATCTGCGGAATTTATTGCCTTTTTAGCATAATCACAATGAATGTGAAATATAGTTTTATGATAGTACATTATTTTGAACGTGTAACGCGTTTTTGCATAAATTGTTTTAATAATTATGAAATTGTTCGATTCTGTTTTGTAATTTATTCATATAGACTAATACTCATTCGCTTCAATGTACTGTATATTTATTATTATTATTATTGCAACAGTCTCGCTAGTATGATTGAGAATATTAAAATCAGGTAGGCCCTAGAAATCAAAATTTGCGCTATAATTTTAGATGTTATTTATTTACAAGCTCAAAGTCATAATAATTCGGCCGATTTACTTTTTCAACAAATGGGATTATATATAAAAAAAAATAAAAAATGTTGAGTTTTCTTTCATAAATGAAAAATTTACTTAATATTATGCATATATACCTACAGCAAAAATATTTAATAATATTGTACTTTTCATTAATGATGTTCTTTATAAAGATTCTGAGTCTGATTTTGTGACATCATAATATTGTACATAAATACATATAGTACCTACGGCACATACGTACTCGTGCCTGTACTGTACATCAATCAGTCGCTTTTCTGTAGATGAAAGTAAGCTTGCTATAAAAAACCTTAAATCTAATTTAACTGCAGGACCTGATTTGGTTCCTAATATTATAATTAAAGACTGTGCTTATTCACTATCTGTAGCTCTTTTTCATATATTTAATTTAGCTTTAAAAACAAATTCATTCCCATACATTTGGCAAAATGCCAAAGTAGTACCTGTCCTCAAATCTGGTGACAGAAAAATTATAAGTAATTATCGTCCTGTATCTATTCTTTCTGATTTTAGCAAAATTTTGAAATGATAATATGTAATACTATTTATAATAAAATAAATTCAGTTTTATCATTTTCGCAGCATGGGTTTATGAAACACAGATCTACATCTAGTAACCTTTGTTCGATTACTCACAATATTGCCACAGTTTTAGATAATGAAGGACAGACTGATGTGATCTACACAGACTTTGCCAAAGCTTTTGTCAAAATAGATCACGCAATTGTAATTCAAAAACTTAATCATTTCTCTGTTTCTACGTCATTAATTAATCTAATTTCTTCATATCTAAGCAACCGTACTTTTTATATACAAACTTATGGTTGTAAATCAAATGAATTTATGGCAACATCCGGTATACCTCAGGGGTCTAATTTGAGACCTCTTCTTTTTCTTATATTTATTAATGACATTGCTCCCGTAATTTCCAATAATATGTGTCTCTTTGCTAATAATAGAATAATTTTAAATTTAAATAAGTGCAAAGTATTATAGTTTTCACGTAAGCACTCGACAATTAATTATAATTACAATATTAATAACACTATTTTATTCAGAGATGTGACTACTACAGATCTGGGTGTTATATTTGATGTGAAAGTAACTTTTAATCCACATGTTCAAAAATTTCTTGCACAGGTGAATAAGTTACTGGGGTTTATAATTATAAATACGCGTAATTTTAATAATATTCAAGCAATATTTACCTTATTACTTTCATATTAGATCTAGATTGGAATACTGTACAATTATATGGTATCCAATTTATAATGTTCAAATTAAAGCTATTGAAGCAGTCCAGAAAAAATTGCTGAGGTATATTTATTTTAAAATTATGAATTATTATCCTCCTAGCGATGTATCGTATAACATTTTATTAAATATATTTCAAATGGATACTTTGGAACAACGCAGAATTAAAATTTGTATAATACATTTGTATAAATTAATTAATTCTTGTATCGATGATCCTTTATCTCTTTCTTTCCAAAATTTCCGTGTACCCTACTCGTCTACTAGACATTACACTCCTTTTTATTTATCCTCTGTGCGCACTAATATAGCTTCACGCTCGCCTATAAATAATGTATGCAAAATTTATAACTCTTTATGTTCATCTTTTGATATTTTTGGTAATAATGTTAGTAAGATTCTTCATAATATTAAAAATATTAATTTATAATATAATGCTTAATTTATTGTAACATTGTTATACATTATTTATATGTATTTATATTCCCTGTCCAAGTAAGGGTTTGTAGCCTGCCGGACATTGTATTTAAATAAATAAATAAATAACCTTATATAACCAACATTTTGAAAGTAACGTCAATATTCATGCAACAAGTTCTTTTTTAAAAAAGTAAGTACAAATAACGAAATATGGTAAATACAAATTATAGATAAAAACAATTTATGTTTAATTTAATTTTTACAATGGTTGTACAATATTGTTCCTATTCTTATGGCTCAAGATTTAAAGGAAAGACGGTATAAGATAAATACCCCAAAAGTTTTGAAAACTGACAAACAAAATTTTGTTCACTCACTATCTTCGTCAATTTTCTTCAATTCTAATAGTAAATGGCCTCTTTCATGGAAATAATTTAAGATCGGATCCCTGTTGATTAAGCCTTTTTTATTTATTTTGGTCAGTACTATGTGTCATTTCATTTTTTTCTCGGCGTATGATTATACCCTGTATAATAAACAACACGAAATGTATACACGTCTTAACATCATCGAAAGTTACTAGACTAGGCCTCGGCTTTTCCTCGAACGTTAAGACATACTTGCATTCCCTGTAGTTAAAATACTTACACGAGAAACTGTGACATATGCGTTTAACATGGGAAAACAGTTTTTCTCAAATATTATGTGCCCCGTAAAGCATTATGTAATGGTTTATACCGAGGTTTATACATAAAGATTTAGAGAACAAAATTCTAGGTTTTTAGATGTCAAAATTATTAAATTTGCGCTTTTGGTGCCCGAGAAAACTAATTTAAAGAGGTTGAAAAATTGGATAGATACACGTCAAAAATAGGTATGTTTAGGGATGCTTATTTCTTGAAATAACGCATATTAAATCTCTTTTACCATTTCTTTAAATTAAGTGTATTCGGGCATCAAAATCGTAAATTTAAAAAGTTTGACATCTAAAAGATCAGAATTCTATTCTCTTTTTTAAATCTTTATTTATAAAGACATTGCATAAGGTCGTACGTGACAGATAATATTTGAGAAAAACTGTTTTCCCACGCTAAACGCCTATGTCATGGTTTCTCGTATAGAGATAGCAAAAGTAGTATCATACCGCGTGTCTTAGACCGACCGACACATGGGAGATTAACATATGAAATCAGTTAATTGTAATTAGTATCTTCCCAGTGTAAGATATTAAGTTGAAATGATTACCGTATTGAATTTTGTTTATTACAACGACGTATAATTTAATAACGTTCATTTGTTTGAAACAACAAAAACGCAACATTTATTAATTTTATAGGTTAGAAACAATGGCTGTGGTAATAAAGTAAATGTGGTTTAAGAAGGGACAGATGTTACATTATATCTAATTGTTAATTTAACTATTATTTGTTTAAAAAAAGTACCTCGGGACACGTTAATGTTTACCAAATATGAAATATTATATATAAATTTCAACATTAATCTATGGGATTAAAATACATATGACATAATTTACATGTTTTTGTGTCAGTTGATGCATAATATTTTGATCTTTCTATTATTACCACAACAACCATTATGCCAATTGAAACGGGGAGCAACAATCTGCGAAAAACAATCTTATGCTATAGCCATATTGTAAAACCCATCTTTTAATTAAACGCGGGTAAAAAACGACCAGATTGTCAAACCTTCGTTGACTTGGCGATGTTTTACAATTTAGCTAGTACATTTCTTGAAATTTAACAAAAATAACCTAACCCACTTATTGCTGGCGTAGAGAATGCACTACAGGATCACTTTTGTGCCATTTAAAATTCGAAATAATTTTGGCGTCGCTCAGGATCGTACCCGGGGCCCAAATTCGAGACGAAACCCCATAGGATATAAAATATACATTTACAAATAAACAGATAAAACAAAAGGCCTTATTATGGAAACAGGAAACAATAGGAAACATTTTAAACGCAAATATTAGTATTTATTATTATAATTGGTTGCTAATGCAGTTATCACGAGGTGTACAGGTGTCTAATTTTTTTAAGGTATCTCAGGTAATATTAAAGATAGATAAAAACCGTTTGCACAATGCTGGGTCAACTTTTTGAGAAAAGTTTAGTAGTCACCACAGGAATTTTCGATCTTTTGTTTCTGAGCTACAGGCAAAAACTCGTTTTTCGCTCATTTTGAAAATGTATCATATCTTATTCATTATGATAATAGGAGAAAAAAAAAATTCCAGAA
Source organism: Harpalus rubripes (assembly GCA_963082715.1). Lineage (NCBI taxonomy): Eukaryota > Metazoa > Arthropoda > Insecta > Coleoptera > Carabidae > Harpalus > Harpalus rubripes. The sequence goes on along the minus strand of OY720458.1, from coordinate 44,348,326 downwards.
TTTTCACCGTTTTTTCAATAGAATAAAATGGCGTAATTATATTTTTTGGAAACTTAATAACACAAACTTATGATTTTTTAAATGGGAACCTATGTTGAAAATAGTCTCGTCTTTTTGCTTAATTTATAAGCTTTTCATTGATATATAACAAGTTTACATTCTTTTGTTTTAAACATTAATAAAAGACGAATTATTAATTTATTGAGGTGAAAATATTGGAAATTATTAAGAAACAAATGAAAAAATCTCTTACAGATCATCATTTGTATATTTCTAATAGTATTTGTTTCAGTTTTACTCATTTTTTCAATTTATTTACTTCAAATGCATATTAAACCGTTTTCTTCGGATTGTGTCAAAGCCAACTATAACGTAGATAAATAGTAATTTAACTTACGCGAAAATAATTAGTTAAGAACAATTTTGAGAACACAATTAATACATATAGAATCAAAATAAACAAATGATGATCTGTAATAAATTTTTTCATTTGTTTCTTAATAATTTCCAATATTTTCACCCCAATAAATTAATAATTCGTCTTTTATTAATGTTTAAAACAAAAGAATGTAGACTTGTTATATCATTGAAAAGCTCATAAATTAAGCAAAAAGACGAGACTATTTTCAACTTAGGTTCCTATTTAAAAAATCATAAGTTTGTGTTATATTTCGAGAATTATGAAGTTTTCAAAAAATCTAATTACGCCATTTTATTCTATCTAAAAAACAGTAAAAATTTTGAAAAACAATTTTTCTCTGTCATAATAAATAAGATATGATATATTTTCAAAATGAACGAAAAGCGAGCTTTTGCCTGTATTTCAGAAACAAAAGAATATTGAAAATTCCTGTGGTGACTATTAAACTTTTCTCAAAAAGTTGACCCTACAATGTGCAAATGGTTTTATCGTTAATATTAACCGAGATACCTTAAAAAAACACCGAAAATGAGACACCTGTACAGGGTGTAAACGCCCGCACGATACAAATATGTCATCATCATTATCGAAATCTGCGTATAAAGCAGATTGGCACACCCAGCAATGGGTAATATGCCGTGATGATATATTTATTTATTTACAGGGTGTAAATGGAAAACCGAAACAGGCGTTTAACATAGGATATCAGTTTTTCTTTGCGCAAACGTTACCTACTTATTTTATGCAAGAAATACTTCAAATAAAAGTTATAAAGATTTAAAATCTGCATTTCAATCATGTGCAACGTTTATTTTAACTCCTCATATAAAGGTAAAAATTAATTATAAAGTTATAGTTTTTTTTATGAGTACCCGTGAGATGACGCCTCGTAAGCGCCATCACGGTGCAAGTATTTCATCATTACCGAAATCTGTGTACAAAGCAGATTAGTACACCCAGCAATGGGTAATAAGCCGTGATGATATATTTATTTATTTATTTTATAGTTTTTATGTACATTTTGTCTAGGCAGCCAAGAATTTATGACAAAAAATAAATTCATGCGTAATTTTTAACGGTAAATAGAACAAAATTACAGTAGTAAATTAACAAAAAAAAAATTCATTTCTAATTGATTGTTAAAAAACAACGTATTTTATTTTTTAACATAAATCCATGGCTGAATTTACAAAAAAAAATATAAAAACTGTAACTTTATAATTTATTTTTACGTTTATATGAAGAGCAAAAATAATCGTTTCACATGATTTAGATACAGAATTTAAATCTCTATAACTTTTATTTGAAGTATTTTTGCATAAAATAAGCAGGTAATGTGTGCGCAAAGTAGAACTGATTTTCCATATTTAACGCCCACGTTTCGCTTTTCGATTTACATTATTTTTCTTTTATCTATGTAATTTATAAATTTTCTGTGTCGTATTACAGTTTAGTTTTGTGCTAGTTATATCCTAACACATGATATTTAATTCTTATAGGAATTGTTTAATTAAATGAATATTGTTGACATTTCAACATAGTTTTAATTAGTGAATCCGTTTTATAAAAGCAATAAAATACTAATTACGTATTTAATGAAAAACAATTGTGTTAGTAGAGAAATTTCTTTATGGTCTATGTCTAGATTTTGTTGTCATTTTGATGACATTCATATTTGGAAAATTTATTGCATCCTTTGGGAATTTCCGAAACAGTCTATAGAAGTTAATAAAATATAGATGAAATGTTTATCATCATGAATTTCATTTGATTGTATGGTACTATAGTATAACAATAGCTTTTCCCAGTTTAATTAGACTATCAAAATAGCTCACCAACAACATTCACATTGCTTGTCAAGGACATTTTCAAATTTAAAAATACAATAACGCAATAATAACCTTTTTTGGTAAATTACTAGAGTAATTTACCGATTTAAATTACTATTTCAATTATCGGGTATTTTAAAATTACCTATACCTACAGTACAGGGTGTTATGTAAGTAACGTGCCATGCATTACCACTTAATAAACAAGGTTGCAATGTATCGAAATCTGCAATAATTTCTTTTCTAATGTGCTTGATGTAGTTGTAAAAACACTTCAAGATAGACCAATAACCATTATTTATTTGAATAAAAAATTATTTAAATCAAGTATTGAGTGAAAACAACAACACTTTTGAGGGTTTGAAATTTGCTAGATAATGGCGGAAAACTGAATTCGGTCGATTTTTTCATTTTGAAATTACTTCTAAACTATCAATAATCGATAAAAATGTTTTAAATAAAGAAGTTAGATATTTATACTGCCTATCCAGTGGCGTACGAAAATAATTTTTGTACTGATAAATTTTCGAGACATAACACAAATTTACATTTTTTTAACTTTAATTTTTTCTCTTTTGACTGGTATAAGTGTTATTTTACCTATAAAATCTTAGATTTTTCAATATTATTCTTGAAATTTATAATTTTTTAGCAGTAATTTTTAGAAGAATATTTTATTTTACTTAAATAACTAATTTCATACCCACCCTGTTTCATAATTTAATTTAACTCTGTATTTTCGAATTCACGTAAGTAGGTATACCAGGTATGATCGAAAAACTTATTTAAAACACAATAATGCTTACATCAATCGAAATAATTTTTTAAAGCATAAATCAAATATGGGTTTTATTTAAATAAACGTGAGTGTGTGTTTTTGTACGCCACTGGATAGACAGTAAAAATATCTAACTTCTTTATTTGAAACATTTTTCTCGATTACTGATAGTTTAGAAGTAATATAATATATATATATATATATATATATATATATATATATATATATATATATATATATATATATATATATATATTCAAAATGAAAAAATCGACCAAATTCAGTTTTCCGCCATTATCTAGTAACGTATGACAATTTTTGGCAAAACAAAAGCACATCTAAGGTGGCCCCCCAAAGGCGCACCACATGTCCCTCTTCACTGAAGTCGTATCTATTATATAGTTTCCGAGATCCTCTTTGAAACATATGATAGTCTGTATGAATGCAAAAAATAACAATAAAAAAAAAACAACCGAAGTAAACCAAATAACACTTGTTTAAATTTTTGATACCACGCTAGATTTCCATGCGTTGGTATGAAAGTGAAATATATTTCGAATTACATAGGCATAGGTTGTCGGTAGCACTGAAACCTTAGACAACAACATGCGTAGTTTTCTTAATAATTATTTTATTAAATTGCTTATTATCCACGCATATTTCCAATTGATCACAAAAGCTATTTTAACATATTTATACAGGGTTTCATATTATGTAACTAATAGTATGGTAAATAGAACCGAAAGAAGTTATAATCTGAAATTTATTCTCCACAATCTGTCAAGTTGTAAAAGTTCACTTACGAACCGCAGCTTCTTAATAAATTAAAATCTAAAAATCAAGTTCTTCAAAAAAACAATATTTATTGGTTGTCATAAAGGAGTGCCCGTGAGGTGGCACACCCAGCAATGGGTAATAAGCCATGATGATATATTTATTCATTTGTTTTGTTGTCGGTTTCCAAATGTCTATATTGTCTTGGACTTCTCCTAATTTGTTATTTTCCGTTTTTTCCCATATTTTGTATCTTTCTGTTCTCAACTTATTTTTGATCAAGCTTTTGATTTCTTCTGCAAGGTTCAGCTGGTAAATTTCTTCTAAGTTGGTTGCTTTCTTCGCTGCCTTATCTGCTTTCTCATTCCCATCTCTCCCTTCTTTGTTCTGTTGGTTTATTTTGTAGAGGAGTTAGTGGATATGTTTTATTAAGGGATTTTTTTGAATATAGGTTTGTAATTGCTTGGATTGAACTGAGGGAGTCGGTGCATATTATAAAGGTATATGTCTGTTTTTGGGTTTGGGTTATCAGTTGAAGGCTTTGGAGTATACTATATTTCTGCTGAAAATATGGTTGTATGTTCAGGTAACCGGTATTTATATGTTTCGTTTTCTATTATTACTGCTGATCCCACTTTGTTGTTTAATTTTGACGAATGTGTAATTTTGATGTGTGTTTTTTATATCATTAAAAAGATTTTTGAATATGTCCTGTTTGAAAATAAAATCATGCCTATATCTACGTCACAGAAAATTTAAAAAAATATCATGTATATTAACAAAACCGCTTTCAGTTTTATGAATTTTCATACAAAAAAAAAAAAAAAAAAATGGGGAGGATCCCATTACGGAAGCAGGAAATTACGGAAGTATGATTTTACATTTTAAAGTCCTATGTTCGGCAATCTCGGTCACCAGCCTCTAGATGAAAATGTAGATCGCCATGAATTTGATTTGATTGTGCGATATTTGAGTGCAACAATAGCTTTGGCCGCTTTAATTGGACTGTCAAACTAACTCTGAGTTTGAGTTTGGTAATCGGGAAAAAGGTAAATGCGATGCAGCATAAAGAACTTTCAAACTATGTTGGTGCAGAGCCAAAACAGACATCGAACTTTTCATATTTGCCGCTTCGCGGCCGTGTACGTTCTCGTATTCCTCTGCTTCTGCTTATGAGAAATTTTAATTGCGTGATCAAGTTAGAAGAATGATGATTTGGTTCCGTAATTAACACATGTCCAAGTTGCAGACACTTTACAAGCTTTTTAATCAGTTTTAAAGGGAAAATACTCAATGAAAATATCCGAGCATTGAGCACCGAGAATGCAAAACATTAAATTTGTCTTCTACGCATTTATAAATGTCGAAAGCAAATAACAAAATCTAGGACATTGTAAAACGTCAAGGCTTCCTTGGAAAACAACGTCATATTGTAAACTCTCTCGTTAAACAACACCTGAAAAGTGCGAGAGTCTGGCATTTTGTAATATGTCTGTTTATATTGATTCGCTCATAATAAAAATTTGGTTTTTCTTTTAACTTTTTATTTTTTATGATGCAAGCTAGATTCCGCCTTCTGGAGGTAGGGTGCAGATAATAATTTCTTGAATTACATGTATTTAACTTTTTATTAGACGTTTCGGGAACTGGCCAGTTCCCATCTTCAGCATTGATTTTTTTAAACATTATTAACTTCTGTAATACAATGATAAATACAAGATTTTCAATTATATTATCCTGTACTTTAATATTTAATTATAAATAAGATAATGGGGTTTTCCATTATAAAAAAAAATTATGAAACTCCATCTAAACTAAAAGCGATTTGTAGTTTTAGAAAGTCTTTATTATTATTCGTTAAGCCGTAAATACTTATTTTTTATTATTCTGTTATATAGAGACGATTTTGTTCTAAATCAGTGGACTTCGCTAATAATTGGAGTCACATATACGTAATTTGACTTGTTTAGCACTTAAAATTTATAAATATATAAGGGTAGGATTAGCAAAAACGTAACAAATATTAAAAACTTTATTCGCTAGTGAAACAGAGCAACATAATGTCTAGCGACGAAAATATGAACTAATGTAGGGTAGTAAGTCCCAACCGAAGTAGCGGCGAACTGTTATGTAAACTCAACGTTTCTGTCACTTATTTGACAAATACAACATGAGCGGAATGAAATTTCCAATTTTAACAACAAAATCTAAAACTTCATCATGTTTTTATTGCGTTTGTGGATGTACGCAGAAGTCCAGAAATTAGTTTTCCTAATTTCCAGAAAACAAAAACTAAAGTTCGATGGAAAAAATTATTAGGGCAGTTTGAAACTATTGATGAATGAAAGTTGTGGATCCATCTATTAAAAATAGGAAAGGAACCTAGCAAAAATAGGCATGTGTGCTCCGCCTTGCAGTCTGAGATGCAAGATTATATTTTATACAGGTATAAATTAAATAATATTTTCTGACAATATTCTCTTAGTGGTTAGTGGTGTGCAGTGATGGGTCAATTCCCGAAATTGATATTTCGATTTCAATTAATTACGAAGTTGGTCCGTAATTGGTCTGCTTTACAGTCCCACAACTTTTACAACTTGACAGATTGTGCAGAATATATTTCAGATTATAACTTCTGTCAGTTCTCTTTATTATTGTAACGTTTTTATTTATTTGGGTGAAGTGTAAATATTAGAGAATTATTATTAATTAAAATAAAAGTTTATTATAACAATGGGAATATTTCCGGAAATTCCCAAGGAAAATTCCAACCAAATTTTTTCAATTTCCCAAGTAATTTCAAATATTGTGAAGCACCACAATATTTGTTGACGGAGTAAAAGGAGGTAACAGTCAGGCATAAGGCACAAACATGTAAAGCAAAAGAACAAGCGTCAATGTATAATATTATCTCAAATAAAATTAAAAAAAAAAATACGGGAAAAAAGGTCAGATATTTTTTCCCCGCAATTCGTAATTGCAGGTATATCCGGTAATTTTCCAGGGAAAAACAAAATTCCCTGTGGGAATTTTTTAGTGGCACATCACTAGTGGTGCGTAAAAAGTGTAAACATTTCGTAGTCTTTACCATGATCAAACAAATTTTGGAGAAATATAGATTCAGTGTCGTTAACCAGATTAACGGCAGTGTCATTTACAATGTTATAAATAAAAAATATAATCTTTAATTTCTAATTTCTCATGCATACGATAAAGTATGATTAATGAATATATAAAGTATAAAAGTACCTGTGAGATTGGTAAGAACAAGTGCTTGGATAACTTACCAACACATTATTGTTATCCTATATTTCATTTGTAACAGTCTTTTGAAATTTACATTTTTTTTTTTATTGTGTTCTATTAAAGGGGTTTACTCTCATATTTTTCTAAAGCTAAATGTTTCTGCTGTACTCAAACACATTTTAAATCAGTTCGAGATAATTTTTTTGAAACTTTTATGCCCGGTTGCTGACGCTTAAATTTTAAGTGTTAAACTGACAATATCAAATCGAAACTAAACGTCAAATGAGTAATTGAATATTGCTGTCAAAATTTCGATTTGTATTTTTTGTTTAAGCCTAGCTTAAAATTTAAGTATGAACGGTGCAACTGGTCATTATACTATTTCTGGAAAAACAATGAAATAATCTTCATTAAATTCAAATTTAATCAAAATACCATTTTTTTAAATATCTGTTACAGAATAGAAGTATGGCAACATGCTTGCATTGTTAGGTAGACCCAGCTTTGCACAAACATTTCATGTTTAAAATATTAAAATAATATTATTCTTCCCATCTGTTATTGGATATACAGATGGGAAGTACCATTAATTGTATAAAACATTATTTTTATTTAATATTAACTATATTATTAATATTACTTTGCATCTCAAAGGCCGCAGCATATGATAATTGAATAGACAGTTTGGTTACGTAAAACGAAGCATCCACCTTATTTCAGCCATATTGCAACGTCACGCGCTAAACCCCGCCTTTGCTTCACTCGCGAATAGCTGATGTAATAATTGAAGAGCTTTTAGCTTTTAGTAGCCCATTTTTTTTTTTTTGTATTTGAGATAATCAGAGAAACAATTTTCTAGCTTCCTTACTTTTATAGATATTAGAAAATTATTTACTGGATGTTAAGTAATAGAAAAATACACATTGATGAGCAATTACATAATTATTAGTCATTTTTATACAACGTTTTTGTAGAAACGCTCAAACTTTAAAATGTAATAACTTGTGACTAAGATATTTTTTTTACCAAACTGTTTGGCATCCGTATGTAACTCATATGTACAATATTTGGAATATGGTTGTTATTGCCAAAAGCTCCTCAATAACATTACATTTGCCTACATTTAATCTCGAATAGTTACAACCAATGAAATATTGAAAAATCTGATTACGATTCTGTCTGTCAGCCCTTATAATATTCTTCAGAAATTATCTGCTATGGCAGTCAGAAAAACTCAGTTTGATTGCACCTATGAAATATTATTTCGCTTTTCAGTTACCTTTAATAAATATCTGACAGTAAAAATATGACATTTGAGGATGAACTTTCTTGGAATACCGTGTTAATTATTATCTGCACTGTGCACTAAGCTTGTCTGTATTCCATTCTGGTGAAATGTTGAAAACAAAACTGGACTAAGCTACGTTCTTGGAATGAAAAGTAATACTGGTTTTCAGTTCCAGGAAATTATTCATTAAATGATATTCCACTCAAAGTTTAAATTGTGTAATTTGCGCAAAGTTATAATTAAAAATTAAGAAAAAATTGAAACCATAACTTTGTTTCTAACATTCGCAAATGATTCTGTTCCACTTTCCCGGAAATGAATTGAAGAGGATATTTTTCATTCTAAAATGTACTTAGCTTATATTTTTGTTCTAAACGAGTTTTTGTTTCTCTCGTAGCGCCTATCTAAAATCCAATAAGATTACCGGACAGTTGAGATAATAACGGTAATAATTATCGATTCGTTTCTGGCCAATTTAAACCGGAAAAATTCTAACTTTGTCGAAGTTCGCAGAAGCGAGCAAAATTACATTGAAATTAAAAAGTTTATACTTATCGTTTGACATGGAACTATCAGCTCAATTTTATACTCACTGATAATTTCATTCGGAAGGATTATCTTAGGATTCTCATGTTTCGTTTTGTTTTTAACCTATAAATTGAATAATTGTTGTATTTTCATATAGTTTGAAACAAATGAACATAGATATGTTATACATCATTGGAAAGGTTAGAAAAATATCTTTTCAACAGTGTAACTTTACAAAATAGGATCCATATAAAAATTAAAACTTTGACATCTATGAGAGGTTCCAAAAGGAAAACTAATCGGATTAGCAGTCTACTGATGAAATTATTTATTTATTGCAAATGTTTCGGTTAAGACATTAACCTTCATCAGGGCAAAAAACTGTCTAACAATTACAGGTTTGTGGCAACCAATGTTATACTTAATTAATATGGCCCGTATTCCGAGCGCACTTTTATAATAAAAGCGCTTTTACGGAGCGCGCTTTTACATTATATTCGTATGAGGACTCTGCTCCATAAAAGCGCTTTTATTATAAAAGTGCGCTCAGAATACGGGCCTTATGTCTTTTGTATCTGGACTTTTTCCAGAAAAATTAAAAGTTGGTAAAGACACACCCATTCACAAAAAAAGATGATCGCTCTGAATTAAATAGATACAGACCAATATGTGTAACATCTGTTTTTTCAAAAATCTTTGAATGTTTCCTTAAATATACTTGAAGTCTTTCTATCTCAGAACAACATTGTTAATAAAGCTCAATTTGGTTTCAGACCAAATAAATCTACTTTAGACGCAATTCAAAACTTGGTTCTTGGTTCAATAAATAGTAAAGATAATAATAATATTTTAAAAAGTACGAACTCCTCAACGATAATAACCAGTAGAGGAGTACCTCAAGGATGTGTTATTTCGTTACGTTCTTTGTTCTGTACACCAACGACTTACCTATATGATTTTTGGTGATGAATATTACTTAACACTATATGCGGATGACTTTTCCATAATTTTTTCAGATAAGTGCGATAACTGTTGGAAGAAAAATGTAGAAATTGTTTAAATATACTCTCAACATGGTTTTCTGAGAACGACCTTTATTTGAATTTAAACAAGACACATTTACGTTTTTATTTATTTTCTTTCTTCTTGTAGATCCTGTTTATTAGTTTTCAAAGGATTGTGTTGTAGGTTATGCGGATCAAATATTCTTCACATTTAATATTTTTAATATATTAGGACGTTTCGGTGGTCAAATTGCCACCATCATCAGCTATTAAAAAAATAATGACAGTAGACAAAATGTTACAATATTAAGTTATAAATCAGGTAATACTGATTTATAAATTAATGGGCGTATGTCTTTACCATAATAACATTTAAAATGATTGACAGCAATGTATTATCGCGTTTTTTTTTTAACTGGACGTAAGAAGTTGTGTTTATATCGAAAGGGTATTGTCATTTTCATTTAACTGTATAATTTAATGTTTCTTATTATTAATTATCTTACTTGTTTTGATTTATTTTTTAATGCTGTCCATTAATGCATCTTGTAGTTCTATAACTATTATAGATTTTTCTAATAGTTGCTGGCCTGGGTCGTTTATTAAAAGTAGCAGCAAATAAATCTGAAACTTGCCTTAGACTCTTATTGAACTTATACCATGTTATGATTTGTAATTTTTCTTCATACATCATTTTGGAAGATGCGAGTTAGATGATTTTGACAACTCCCTATGTCCAGTTTAAATAAAAACGCGATAATACATTGCTGTCAGTCACTTAAAATGTAACTATGGTAATGACATACACGCATGTTAACTGATAAAAAAAACTCTCGTTATAACTTCTTAAAGAACAAATCTCTACAAATGATATTAATAATATAACCATATTTTCGGAATTCATTTGAATAAATTTCTCAAATCAAATTAAATTGTAAGGTTACGAGCAGTTCAACTGTCACTTGAAACTTTCATTAGAATATAAATATGGTGATATTTTAAATGTAAATTACAAATATCGTAAATTCATCATGAACCAGTAAAGGCAGATTTATGTGGATACAATATATATTTATAAATTTGAATTCGTAAATTTATATTTGTAAATTAAACATCATAATAGAGAAGTAATTGATTGTTTCGCTATTTAAATGTTAATATGTAATGTTAGCAAGAATTGTTTTTGTCGGCAGTGAAAAAATGTCTGGTTCCATATGTAATTAAGTTAGGTTTGGTTTGGTTAGGTTGCCGGCAGAAAACATATTATGCTGACCAGCTAACCGTTTAAATGATAGCCATTCTAAAATGAGCCTAAGACAAGTTCTACTATGTTTTGTACTTTTTCTTGAATTGTCATTTTGAAAGATGACAGTTTTATGATTTTGACAATTACAATACATTCCTCATATTCACTTATTTTAAAAAAAACGCTTTAATACATTGCTATCAATCATTTTAAATGTAACTATAATAATGACATACGCCCATGTTTACTGATTAAAGAACTCTCTGTATTTTATTTATGAAATAAATAAAAAAATTACAAAACAAAATTCATATTAACTTTAGATCCATCTTATTAAAATGTTTACTGTTTTACGAATACCCACCTACATACATAGGTACATAGGTATACATCCAGGTTTGTACCTATCTATTATTAATAAAGAAAAGATCAAAGTAATTTTTATTGATCTGTTGATATATTAGTGAAAAAGTTATATTACAGGTTAAAAGAAATTTTCTACATCCTCCTCAAGGGAAATTAAAGAGAACGGATAAAAATAACGATATATCTTTTGTCATTCGTAAATCGAAATCGAAAAGACAAATATTTTAGTTGATCTTTGATGTTCTATAAATCGTAAATCAAAAACTGACGAGGATGTATATTTTATTTTTATTACGTAGTTTATTCGATTTTCAAAAAATAATAAAATAAGATGTATAGGTACAACTTTTTAAAACCAAAAGTAGATGGTGCATATATCATTTAATTTTTGATTTAATTTGATTTAAAGTGAAAGCAATTTTTAAAAAAGTTTAGCACCTCTGAGCTCATGTAACGTGCGAGCACCGCCGCGTTGTGCGAGCGTCTACTGCTAAATTACTTTCGGTCACCTCAAGCTTTTGTATTCGATGTCATTATCGGGTGGAATGTTCGAGAACTTTCCAGAAGGTATTAGAGCAGCTATATAAAGCCCGGTCTAGACTACTCGTGCTCAGGTTCGTATTGCTGGCCGAGATACACTCCACGCAGTGTGTACAAGTTACTAACAAGCCCTACAAGTCAGCGAGCACGAGTAGTCTGGACCGGGCTTAAGACGACACAGTTTTGTGTGAATTAAGTTCCGGTAGTGAATTCGGGCAGTTGAGTACACAGACGCTGTGGAAGTCAGTTGAGTATACAGACGCTGCATGTGAAAGTCAGTTAAATATACGGAGGCTGTGGATGTCAGTTGAGTATACAGAGGCTGTAGAAGTCAGTTGAGCATACAGAGGCTGTGGAAGTCAGTTGAGTATATAGTGGCTGTGGAAGTCATCTGAGTATACAGAGGTTGTGGAAGTCAGTTCAGTATACAGATGCTGTAAGAGTCAGTTGAGTATACAAATGCTATGAAAGTCAGAGTTGACTGTACAGAGGCTGTGGAAGTCATTTGAGTATACAGACGCTGTGGAAGTTAGTTGAGTATACAGACGCTGTGGAAGTTAGTTGAGTATACAGACGCTGTGGAAGTCAGTTGACTATAAAAAGGCTGTGGAAGTCAGTTAAGTATACAGAGGCTGTGGAAGTCAGTTGAGTATATAGAGGCTGTGGAAGTCATCTGAGTATTCAGAGGTTGTGGAAGTATTTGTTTAACCATAGTTATTGTTATAATTATTATCTTGTTAATATTTATTTATCGTTTAATAAACTTTTATTTTATTTAACAATAATTCTCTGAATTTTACACTTTACTCACATAAATAAAACGGTACAATATATTTAATGCTAAAATGGAACATAACTAAATTAGTATTATAGAAATGGTATCCTGCAAAAAATATTTTCCTTGTAATTCATATATTAAACTACCTAAATACATTTCACGTGACAGTTTATAAATGAGACTAAAAAATTACCATATCAGTAATTTTCTTCGAAAGTTAGAAAATTTGTGATTTTCGATGTAATTTTCGCATCTATTGAAACACTTATAGAGTGTGTTCAAAAAATTCCTAACTCGGAGAAGGCTATGAAAAGAAAAACGTAGGTCTGATCATTATTCAATTCAAAAGTCAAGTTGTCAAAATTGATCTTGAAATGTAATTTTAACGAGAAAAGATAATAAATAAGGATACAGTATATTGCAATTCGCCGTTTTCTATTTTATTCTCATTTCTAAAATAATATTCTGTAAGAAAAGCTTTAATTTTTTACATTACACGTTTGGCAATATCTCGTGTCAAACTGACATTTAATTAAATACTTTTTAAATTGACATACGTTTCTTTGTTTATGGCCTATAGGGGATTCCGATCGTGACGTCACAAAGAGCGCCATTTGCGGTGACATCTTGAACTATGTGGACAAACAGACATTTTCTGTTGACATGTGTCCGGTTATTGATGAAAATGATTTTTTAAGTGCAGAGTTAGTGCCAGGGGCGAAATTAAAGAAGAAAAGTATTGAAGATCATTCGGTGATGAACTAAAAAGATGGTTAGAGTGTCGGGGTCTGAAAAAAGGCGGAAAAAGATCGACTCTATTTTAAGGTTAATTCTGGGTTCAGGTTAGTTATTGGGTATTTTTATACTTACTCAAAATGTTTTAACGTTTTCAAAAATCAAAATTATATGATTGCGGGACGTAGTGATAATATATTACCCAACATTGAGGGTGATAAATGGGTATCTGCGCCAGTTTCATGTAATACGCGTGTGGTTGTTATGTAAGTATAAACTGGGGCTATTTTCCATCCGAAAACATATCGAACCTTAACTACGGACACATATACTACTACTTCCACGACACGATTTAGTTTGATGTAATTATGGATAAACCATTTAGGAGAGCGGCTTGGGAAATAAAATAAAAATTACTCCTCTCACACATTTTTTATATTTACTCCTATAAACACTCTTACAGAGACCACACACGCACCTAATACCCATATTTTTAACAAAACACAAATTTCACAAGGCTATTAACTTCACAGAACGATGACAGTTACTTGTTTGCCCACATAGTTCACAAAAATACCGCGACGGGGCGCCTAAAATTCGCTTAACCGGAAACCCCTATTCTGAGTTAGGATTTTTTTTGCACAGACTGTATAGTAGGTTAACGTATTTGTTAGATATTACGTCAACGTTGTTTTAATGTTATTTCATATTTATGCAAAAATTGTGTAAATTATTATCAAAAGCAAATGAAGTGTCAAGTAGGAGAAAAAGAGCATTTCCGATATATTCTTTTATTGGAGGAGTTAAGGCATCGGATGCCGATAGAACCATTTGTGCCGTTTACAGAGAGAACACCATTGGGAAAGTATAGCACGAAAATGGTTTTCTCGTTTTAAGGAGGGCCATTTTAACATGACGCCTTATTTACTTCCAAACCACCAGATTTCTTCAGACATGGAATTAAAATACTGCATAGATCGTTGCGAGGCAATCGTAAACAATGGAAGAGAATATATTCTTGATTAGTTCATGTATTTGCTTCATTTTATTTTTATTAAAAAATAATAAAGAATATAAATAAATACGAGCTCCATCTCAGTTAAGTTGGCCCACTTTTAAAAAAATCATTTATGATGAATTAACTAAAGGAATTTTAATAATAATTAAATAAATTTTTACTTTTCATTTAAAATGAAGACTTGCCAATATTATAACGTAATTTTAAATTAAACTTTTAGCTAAAGATTAAAAATTAGAGATATAACTGCAACATAAATCGATATATTAATTTCATATTTTTTATCAATATTGGGTAACAACGCGTTTATGTAGTAAAAATATTACAAAGTTCCGTCATGTTTCACAATTTATAATAATTAATTTTATTGTAAATTACTAAGTAATTTTTTTAGACATTTTATTTAATAAAACACCCTTACGACTTAAATTCGGTTAATTTTTTTCAGTTTTTTTAATTCTTGTTAAAAGTAACTATTATTTCATTTACAAAAAAAAAATAAATATAAATTGGGTCTCGTGGCCCGGGTTCGATACCGACCGGCGTCAAATATTTCGAATTTTAAATGGAAAAAAATTGACCCCTGTGATGCACTCTCCACGCCAGCAATGACTGCCCGTGAGGTGACGCCTGGCAAATGCCCGCACGGTACAAATATGCCATCGTCATTACCGATGCGTACAAAGCAGATTGGCACATCCAGCAATGGTTAATATGCCGTGATGATATATTTATATATTTATTTTATTTTCCAATAAACAAAATAAAATGGTTTACAAAACATATCTTGCTATGTGTCATTAGACCGACAAAATATCTGTAATATTAATAAAAATTGGCGATAATTTATGATCCTTATTATTTGTATCAAAATTTAGTTAAATAAAATGATTAATTTCATTTTATTTAAGTGGGCCAACTTCATTGAGATGGGGCTCGTATGTTATCACGACATATTACCCATTGCTGGGTGTGCTAATATGCTTTGTACACAGATTTAGGTAATGATGATGACATACATATTTGTACCGGGCGTTTACCAGGCGTCACCTCATGGGCACTCAATGATGGCGTGGAGAGAGCAAAAATAATTAAATTTCGAATTCAATATAAAAGTTACGAACTTATGCATCAACCTGATACTTATGTTTTTTAAATGATATTTACAAAAACAATTAAATTCTCTTAATAACCCTAAACTATTAAAAATTTAGAATATCTATTTTAATATTTTTTTTAGTTAGCGAAACTTTTGTATGAGACTGTCATGGGGTCTCGACGCCTGAGTGTCAGGTCGCGAATCTGGAGAACCAGGTTCGATCCCGACCGACGCCAAATATTTCGAATTTTAAATGACACAAAATTAACGCCTGTAGTGTACTCTCCACTCCAGAAATGAGTGTCTGTGAGGTGACGCCTGGTAAGCGCCCGCACGGTGCAAATATTTCATAATTACCGATATCTGTATACAAAGCAGATTGGCACTCCTAGCAATGGAGAATAAGTCGTGATGATATATTTATTTATTTATGATAGTACTTTAAAATTATGATGAATTAGGGTGTACATTTTAATTAAAAACCTTTTCCATACCCTGTAGAACTGCCTATGATGGTACGACTCAACAGAAGCTGTTGTGTCACAAATTGAATAGGTATCTAAACATAAATTGTGTATTATTTTCATAAAACGTAAAATTCTGATATTGATATTACGCTTGCAACCAAAACAAAAATATATTATTTAAGTTTCGTTTTTAGTGGCAATAATTCTTTGCGTATCAAATATGGGTAATATCTTTGTTTAAAGTCGTAATATTAAGTAGTATTTTAAGACTGTGAGCGTTGTAAAGCTGAGTGAAATTGAACGGTTAAACTTTTATCAATCGGTATAAATAGTTGAGTAATCGTAATGAAAGTATCTGCGTTATACTATAATTAGCTGAGGTTGCGGTTTTATAAATGATCACACTTGAATCTGCTAAGAAGTTGTACAAACACACGTTGCAAAGGTCGCTCTGTATTACAACTAACTTACTATGTATAAGTTAAATACTATTAAATAGATAGAATCTAATTATATTAAACATTATATTATAAACCTCTGGAATCTTGATGAGAGCCCATTTTCATTTGTGAATGCTTTGAGATGTCGTATGGTAAACGATTATAACTAAAACTAAAATAAACGTAGGTAGTACTGAGAAATTCTCATTCTACATCAGATGCATTGAAATTATCAAACGAACTATGAAATAAGTTTATTAACTAAATTCTCAGTTCTAATTCAATTTTGAATTAAATCAATCGAATTAATTACACGTCCTATATAACACACAATTTCTTCGTAATTTCTGCTTCGCTCAATAAAAAGGTTAAATTCCGAAATATTTATGTGATGTTTAGGTGAGTTTAAAGGCATTAAAAACTCGAATATTAAAAAAAACTAATAGCTTTTGTGAAACTATAATAGGCCAATATAAATAACCTAATTTCTAATTTGTTACTATGTTACTATTATTTGTTTTGCGCTTCTTTCCTATTCTGTATTTTTATATCAAAATACAGAGATTCCGAATTTATTGAAGAAATGGCTTCAATATATTTCGTATTACATCAAGTACAGTTGATTTTGGAAGCCCTAATTGCAGGTTACGACCAATAACAAATTTCTTTGGACTGCGGATACAAGATTGATACCGTGGAATTGGGTGATTTTACAAATTTGGTGTTCTTGGTTTAATAACAAATGAACATTAATTTCAAAATAAAAATTGTAGAAATATGCGAAAGTACCCAGGAAACAGAATAGCATAGTTAATAAAAGGCCCAGACCATTTATAAATATAAAAAATAAATAAAAGTGATCTGTATAAAGTCACCCGTCGTTTTGGGATACTTGAAATACTACATAAAAAACCAATATAATTTGAAACAAAATAGCTATTTGTGTATTAAGAGCGCAAAATGGGACATTGTCGATTGAGAGGTTGTTGACATTCTCTCGAAATCGACAATGTCCATTTGCGCTCGAAACGCACACAAGATTTTTTCTACAGTCCTCCACCATAAAAAAAATAATAAAATGTACACTTCGTACTGACAGTACTACTCAACAGTTTTGCAGTGAAGATAGGAACGTATTCAAATATGACTTCAAGATATTGTTTTGGCTTTCGTTTTTACAAAAAATTAATGCCAATTTTGTAATGAATATGATAAGTTTTGTATAATTTATTTGTTTCAAGTTTCAAGTACATTAAACTAGTGCAGTGGAAAAGTGGATGTCCACTGGGAGCGTTCACGCCAAACTTTGCAGGTGGCAGCACAACTGTTCACACAATTTTTTTATATTTAATTTTAATTTATCGTTACTTTCCATTCTTCTTGAGCTATAGCTTCAATCTAATCTAAGCATTTTATACTTTCGTTTTCGTAAATAAATGCCATATTTTATTTTCACAGCAGTGTACATTCGTTTGGTTATGTAATATACCGACAGAGCAGTTATATGTCAGATTGAATTGTGAAGGTGGTAAAACGTTTCTATTAAGAATGTAGACAACTGACATTTCTCAACATTGTATAGTTAGAAATTTGGACAGCAAGCGTTTTTCTACATTGTCGCGCATGAGCGGCAAAGTGACATTTTGCGTTGACAAAAGGGAGCGCAAATGGCTACTTTGTATATAGATTGTAGAAAAAGTTTATTTTTTAAAAATGCAAAAAAATAATTATTTGCTAATAAAAACGCAAATATGAGAATAAGTAATATTAGTTTCCGTAAGTGATCTTTTTTCGACCAAATCCAGTTTCTGTCATGAAAGATCACGATACTTCCGTTGCCTGGTGTGTGTTTATATTTATTAGGCATATTTCAACATTCCAAGACATTCAAAAATTGAACCAGAAAAATAAAACTTGCCAGAAAAAAATTTAGAATGTTTTTTAGGATATGTATGTTTGAGAAAAGAGTCTGAATCACTAATAAAAATATATATCACCTGTTTTACAATAATACTTTTCTCTGTTCAACAAGAAGTAAATATAGTACAAAAAACTTTTTCATTTCTTTTTTTATTGGTTTTTCTTTGGTCGCACATGGCCCGTTTTTCAATTTTGAACCTAAAGTAATGATCTGTAATATATTTTAGAACGTATTAAATTTTTGTTTGCTTGTACTACTCTCCACTAACATTTTGTACTAATTTCTTTACGACAACGCGCCTTCGTTTCATTTCACCTACTAATTTCGTCACCCAATTCCAAGGTATATTAATTCAACTGTTTCATTAGATGCCCTGGGTCTTCCCGATGATTTTTTTTCTTTCTATAGAAATTCCCTCCTGGGACTAACAAATAATTACATGATCAGTTTTATGTGTTAGGTTAGGGGTCAGGTTATGTTTTGGTCTTTGTAAGTTTAGATTAGATTGGGTTAAGTAACGCACAATTCATTGTGGTCATGTGTTTCGCTTACTGAACGTTTTCAATCTTGGAACCTAACATAGTAACTATACGAATTCCTATATTACTTCGATGTTTGGTAATTTAAAAAAATCACAATGCGTTTTGGTGAAGGAGAATAGCTATTACAAAATTCTATATTACTTTGACGTTATGGATGTTTGAAATAAGCCACAAACCAAAATTTTGTGTGACTTTGGTCTTTATTTATTTAGGGTCACTTCTATTACCCCTATTTAAAGCTACAGTAAGTGCTAACCAACGATTAAGTTACAAAATTGGTCTTACCACCTTTGGTTAGAGCTAACTGGAAGTTAAAACTGTTGTTGGCACCGCTTCCAACCTTCAGCGTAATTCTTAACTAATGGTAAATAAACTCTCGCTTTACAGCGCTGTGGCTCGCTTCCTCCACATTTGTGAAAAATTAGAGCAAGATTTTAGAAAAACTCAAAACAAAAACATATAATTAAATATCGTTGATCCATTACCATGGAAACTGCAGCATTAGGTGAGTGGTAGAGGGGTAGCACCAATCATATTCGCAGTTTAACTGTTTAACAAATGAACCTATATTTCCCTTAAATTGAAATCCTGCCCACCTTTCACTGCACTTACCTTGCATAGCATCCCTACCTTGGCACTGGCATAGGCACCTTCGGCATGCGCACATTGCCCACGTACACCAAGTTGGGTAGTACTCTGGCTGGCGCCAGGCGCTCACTGTGCTTCGGCCGGCCGAGTAGCTGGCTTCGCGACGGCCGACGCCGACGTTCCGACGTCCGCAGTTCGCGGCAACCTACGTACATTCGTACCCGATAACATGTGGTGGCAGCGGCTAGTACAATTCTCTCAGGGCACTACCGTGTGCCGACCACAGTGTAGTGAAGTGTGAGTGACGGAATGTTTGTCGGAAGACAGAAAGGTGAGTGAGTGTGACTAAGGTAGCCTGTTGCGTGCTAGTGCCAAATAATTTTTAAACATTTTGGTGGATGCGTTAATAAATATTACTCATTTATTCAATTTGTTTAAATTATAAACTACTGGATGGTGGCGGTTAGAGATGAATATAGATATTAACATATGATTATTTATGACAAAAACTGAAAAGTTGCACAGAATTAAAAGTTGCATACTGAATTGTTTTTATATTTTTTTTGTTTTTGATTTCTTCGCAATTTTAAAAATAAATTCTATGTTGTATTATCAATAAAATTTCTTGAAAATATCAATAAAATCTTTGAAAATTGTTACAAAATTATTCAATTTGTTTAAATTATTGAAAATGCCAAGTGGTGGCGGTTAGGAATAAAGAGGGATTTAACATGTGGTTTTAGTTTTATGCAATTTTCTGCCTCTTGTTGTTACAGCGAAAACTGCAAAGTTGTACAGACTTAAGTTGCATCAAAACTGTTTTTACATTTTTTATTATGTTTTTGATTTCTTCACAATTTCAAAAATAAATTTCAAAATTTTTATTCATTAGTAGCAATCCTATAGGGACACATATTTTTTTTCTGGTTTTCATAAATTATTTATAAACGCCAAACGTCAATCTAAAAGAAAATAAATCCGGTAGATATTTTTCAATGACTATTTCCACCACAATAATTCTTTATAATAAAGACATGTTCCTCATTTGAATAAACATTCATTATTTAATTTACTTTAAAAATAATATTGTTTTTTAAGTTATGGCTTACAGAATAAAGAACGCAACTTTTTAAAATTGCGAAGAAACCAAAACATAATAAATATAGTTTTTTTATGTAGCTTTCAATTTGGTACAACTTTGCACTCTACAATTTTGGCCTTAAAATAATCTGGTGAACAGCAAATTGCATAAAACTAAGACCACATTTCACCACTAACCAACATCACACGGGTATATACTGGAAATCTCGTTTTTTCATATCGGTTAATTTTTTTGATAGACAGATTGTAAAATCCGTCTTTATATAAAACGCCTAGTCGTTTTCAAAATAACTGGGCGAATTGTAAAATGATTAATTTTGAACTTATTAGCTTGGACATTTCTCTAAATAATATGGATTAGGCCTAACTTAATGTACAAAACTCGGTCCCAGTTTTGACAGAGTTTTGCTATAGTTATATTACGTTAAGGTATGTTTAGAAAAAAATATGTGTAAATGTCCCAATATTCACTTTGTATTTTTTTATTTGATTGGCAATACATAAAAGTGATTGTTTTATATTTTTTACAAATAAAAATAATGCGCGCCAATTATAAAAATGCTGCGATAAATAAAAGATAAGTAGTAATAATCATTATTGAGTATATGATATTAGCCAATTATTTTGTATTAAAATATTGTTTTATTATATTTATAAATGAATTATTCGTGTAATAAATAATTCAAATCTATAGGTAATTACTACCATACAGGAATTCTAGATATTAAAAATTCAGGTATTATTTAAGGAAATATATGAAAATTTTATGGAATTTCCAGATAATATCAAGAAAATAACAATATATAAAAAATGTCATACAAGTACAATTGATTTGTGAATAAAGTTTAATTCAAATGTCAAATTATGATAGAAGAATAATTTATGTAATGAAGTGCGAATATTTTATTTATTTTTTATTATTATTTCATACTTGCTAGTTATTTTAAAAATAAAAACTGCAAAATTTACATTTTCTTATACAGGATGTCCAGGATAACTTTTGGGGATTTCGAGAACTCGAGATGCGAAGTCGGTTAAATTAGACAAAAGTTGCCCTATTAGGAGACCATGCTCAATTTTTTTATCACAATTAGTTTTCGAGTTATGATGTTAAAGTTTTAATTTTTATATAGACGATATATTGGAAATTACACCATTGAAAAGACAACTTTTTAGCTTTACAAATATGTTTAATTTGTCTATCTTTATATGTTTCAACTATAGAAAATACAACAATTTCTAATCTAGGAACCTATGCAACTCTTATAGATTTCGAGATAGCAGAGAAACCTCGTAAAAACTTATTTTTCACTACCTTATATCTCGCAAAATTGTTGAAGATGGGACCCATGTTGGTTTATTTTTTTTTTTACTTATTTTGGTCAGTGATAAAGTATTTACCCAATGTTGAAAAACATACTGTATATGTAGGTACATTAAAACAAAAATTATGTAGTAGATATAATATGTATTAATACATTTTTAAAATTAAATTATTTAATTACATGGGAAAATACACTAAATTAAAAACAATGACTATTTAAATATATAGGTATTGCGCTTTGCTCATAAAATATATATTTTATTTAAATAAATAAATATATCATCACGGTTTATTACCCATTGCTGGGTGTACCAATCTGCTTTGTACACAGATAACGGTAATGTTTTTTTTCAAATTTGAAAAGTACGTGAAATTTGGTATCCAACTGTATAAAAACAATCGTATATTGTATTATTAAAAAATAGAATGGCGAATGATTAAATTATTATACTTTTGTTAAATTTAGGAGGCTTTGCATTTCATTTATTTTATATTACACCTTTCAAGCATAAAGAATACCAATTAATTAAATATTCAAATTGATGTATAATTACTTTAATATGATATTTAATTATTATATCTGTTATTTGATGTCATTAGAAATTTCTTATTCAAAAAATTTGTATTGCAATGCCTCCTACATTTATTAAAAAATTAATATTTTAATCATTCGCCATTTTATTTTTTAATAATATAACATTTGAAAATTAACAGTTGCTATCAATTTCTCCAAAACCGGAAGTAATAATACTGATTTTCTTCCGAAATTTTATAGAGGAGTTAACATACTATAATTTATGTTATGTAGTTGAAATCGCTAATAGTAATAATAAGCGAAATATTTGCTGGTTTATATGTATATAGACGGACAGCCTGTATACAACGACATCTAGGTACTTTCAATGATACCAAACAATTTTGGTATAACTGTTTCTCTCAATGTATCTTAGTTTCAAATTACACATTGTAAAGTTTCAGTGTTTCTACAAAAAGAAGCATAGTCCTATAGAGATTCAGCAGAAACAACCGTAGGTCCTGGGCATTGGTTGTTTTTGAAGGAAACGTGCAGGCCAATTTTGTATAAAAAGTGTATTTTACTTTCAAAAAAAGGAAATGTTCATTCATTTTCCTGTTTGAAAATTATCAGTTTCTTATTTCCTATAAAAATCACTAATAATAAACAGGTAATTGCTCGCCGTTGTTTAATTTCTGTTACTTAACATTCATTTTATAATATTTAATCATTAACTTGAGCTAAATTGAATTACAAAAATCTTTAACGATAAGGAATTTAGGAGTTTGATTTTAATTATCTCATATTCAAAAGAATGGACTAAGGTTGTAAATAAAGGTTATAAAGGTATAAAGCGAGCCACATACTATACTTTTTTGCGACTGCAAATTAAAACAGCAGAAATAAAGAAATTAAATTTTAGGTTAGTTATTTTTTCGAATGATAGCTGTCAACTCCAGCAGCTACCTTCACCCAGTACTTAATGAAACATTTGATAATGGTTACTAGCTTCAGGCCGTGTCCAATACGATCGAAGCCACAGCTTGTCAAATTGTGTTTAAGATGTCTAGCGTCATGGAAACCAATACATTTTAATAAGGGGACTAGAAAAAACAAAATGCAATACAACAATATGAAATATCAATATGACATTTAGATATGTTAAAAATATTCGTATTATCAATTGTTTCAGCATTTCATTAAGATAGGAGTATTATTTAGGAAAATATTAGAGTAAAACGGAGGTTAATAATTTTGACTCTATAAACCTTGGTTTATAATTGATCACTAGGTATAGAAAAACAATTTCTCGGAACAATAACGAATCAATAATATGTATGTTTATAGGTTAGTAGTAAAAACATACCGGGAGTTTTTCTTTTAACAGTGAACATGGG
The DNA here is from genome assembly GCA_963082715.1 of Harpalus rubripes. Classification (NCBI taxonomy): domain Eukaryota; kingdom Metazoa; phylum Arthropoda; class Insecta; order Coleoptera; family Carabidae; genus Harpalus; species Harpalus rubripes. The sequence goes on along the minus strand of OY720458.1, from coordinate 44,324,382 downwards.
CGTATGTCTACCATAGTTACATTTAAAATGAATGACAGCAATGCATTATCGCAATTTTTTTAAAACTGGACAATGGGAGTTATCAAAGTCTTCAAACTGTCATGTGTTAATTTCATAAATTCGTTTTATGCCGACAGGGTATTGTCTTATTCATTTCGCTGTATAATTTAATGTTTCTTATTTTTAGTTACTTAAATGTTTTGATTTTATTTTAATGCTGTCCGTTAATACATCCTGTAGTTCTATAATTATTATAGATTTTTCTAATAGTTGCTGGACTGTGTCGCTTATTAAAAGTAGCAGCAAATAAATCAGAAATTTGCCTTAGACTCATATTGAACTTATACCATGTTATCATTTGTACTTTTTCTTCGTACATCATTTTGGACCATGACAGTTTGATGACTTTGACAACTCCCTATGACCAGCTAAAAAAACGCGATGAATCATTTTAAATTTAACTATGGTAATGACATGCGCTCATGTTCACTAACAAAAAAAAAACTCTCGGTATATTTGCAAACAATGCATAAATACAAATAGAAGAAAAAACCAGAAAAATAAATTACAAAATTAAAAAAGTAATTACATATATGTGAACGTACTTTGATGTTTAATTTTTTAACATCTATAAGTTAAAAATAAAAATAGAGAACAATTTTTAATAAAATATCAATCATGTTTTATAATTTTTTTTTCATTTTTCAAGTAATCAAAAAATTTAATAACCGAATTTATAATTGGAAATGGTATTAAAGTTATCAAAATATGGTATGATCTTTCGATGAAACTATTTTTATTGTAAAAACGATATGAAATTTCATAATTAAACTTAGTTTATATCACATAGTATAATTTGAAAATTCGTTATCGTCATACATACTATTTATTAATATTTTATTCATAATTAAAAAGCAGTCGGTTTTACATTGTTATTATACCAGGTGTCTACCATTTTCTGAACAATAGGAAATACAATTGTAAAATTTTCATATGGCTGTAATTTCTGTCCTATAAAGTTTAGAACATAAGTATAAATATTGATCAGAATTAAAAACTGCTTTAAATGAGGGTAAATTTATTAATATAATATGTTCCTGTCATAAGATAATCATAAAATAAAATTTCCTTTTTTATGCTGTTTACAGAATACCATGGAAAATAAAACATACAATTCAAACAGTCATATTGTTTGAGTTTGTCTGAGATGGTAATACTATTAGTGCAATGTGAGCGTGGAAAAAAGTGCCGTAGCGTTTCATTATTTCACTCCGCAGCGTTAAAAAAGTGCACTTTTTTCACACTTTCATGTATTAAAAAAGGCATATTTTATAAACACATTTTAATGAAAAAAGGGTAGTTTTTAACAGACGTAAAAAAATTGTATACAACTCGTGAGTAAATTATATCTTTTTTCACTCGAAGGATTTGAGCACTCACCTTCGGCTGGTTCGGCAAATTTTCCTTTTCGTGAAAAAACCATATGCATTACTCACTTGGTACATAAATAATTATTATCTTATTAGATGCAGTTTTGTTTCTGAACATTTTTATATTTACACTTTTGTTATAAAATAATAGGCCAGAAATTATAGCTATATGAAAAGTGTACCATTGTAGTTACTATAGTTCATAAAAAAAGTAGACATCCAATATAAATATGATAATAATAATATCACCAAGGCATATTACTGGCAGTGGTGTATTTCTAAATCAAAAAGTATCACGAAACGGTTACATTATATGCGAGATTGTCCCCTGTTTCAGCTAAAATTTGAGCGTCCCGTAAAGTACTATTCGGGACGTCCAATTGTACCGTATTTTGTGAGGAGCGCGACTTAATTAACATTTAATTATTATTTTAATTTAATGTAACATTGTATTTTCAGATTTTCTGTTTCTGTAGTTAGTGCTTATACTCGTATCTCACATCATAATTATATTTTAATTACTAAATGTCTTGTAGATAATGAATTCTCAAATTTTATTTGAAAAAGTAAAAATGCAAATAAAAATTTATTGGCATTTGCAAAATCGTAAAAGAAATATAAATTTAAAATTGTTTTAATATTGAAGACTGACAATCTTTGTTATAGAATTTTTCTTAATTTTATGTTAGTATTTAAATAAATAAATATATCATCACGGCATATTACCCATTGCTGGGTGTGCCAATCTGTTTTGTACATAGAATTCGGTATTGATAATGACATATTTGTACCGTATGGGCGTTTACCAGGCGTCACCTCACGGGCACTCATTGTAACTATAATAGCTATTTGTGTAGTAAGAGTGCAAAATGGGACATTCTCGATTGCCGCGCGACGCAGGAGCGAGGCATTCTCTGGAAATCGACAATGTCCATTTAATAATAATAATAATAATAATAATAATAATAAATACCTTTATTGGCGAATATTCAGCAATAGCTGTTCTTCCATATTAACCTTACATAATAATTATAATAACATGAACATAAAATTAGCAAATATAGCGAAGTGAAATGATAATGAGAGTAAATCAGAAACAAGAATTTAAATAAGCAATCAATAATAAATAAGATACAATATTGTGGTAATGAGTACAAGGACTTCAAAGGAGTGACATGTCATTTTGTAGTAACAATTTTTTTACATTCTTAACAAAAGTAGCAGGCCTGAGAGAAATAATTGAGGGTGAAATCTTATTGAGAGTCGCAGGAATAGTATAAGAAAATGTGCGTTTAAACAATGCGCTCGAAACACACACAAGATTTTTTGTACAGTCGCCACAATGGAGTCCTCCACCATAACAAAAATGTATTTTTTATTTATTTTTACTTATCGGTATTTTCCATTCTTCTTGAGCTGTTGCTTCAATCTAATCTAAGCATTTTATACTTTCGTTTTTGTAAATGAATGCGCTATTTTATTTTCACAGCAGTGCGGCATTTTGTTTGGTTATGTAACATACCGACATTTTGCGTTGACAAAAGAAATGGCTACTTTGTATATAGACTAAAAAAAAATTATTAGATTCTGACTTCTATCCGATTTTTTTTTTTTTAAGAATTTGTTAAATTTGCTTCATTGTAAAGAACTTTATATTATCTTACTTTGCATAAAAACACATTTGACATTGAAAATTTAAAAAAAATCGCCATCAATATATGTCCCGTATTATGAAACTATAAATCTGGCAACCCTAATGTCCCAGGACGCACAAACTTTCAAATCATCATTAATAAAGCATTATTTTTAACATAGAATATAGTCTTCATTAATTTTCATTTTATCATATTATAAAAAAGTTTTTGCAAGAATTTATCTGTAGAATTGAAAAATGATACTGCCACGTTCGTATCTCTAACCATTTTTAAGTTATTACGCCAAAAAGTCGTACATTTGGGTAAAAAATTAAAAAAATTCAACATTTCAATTTTTATATTTTTAGATACTTTTCAACGCACTGATTCTAAATTTTGAGCCCGCAGGTCGATTTGGAATCGGTATTTTGAGAAGTATTTACTTTTTAACGAAAATTGGGTGTATATGATTGTTTGGGTCTATTACTCAAAAATCGGAAGAGATGTCAACTTAAGAAATCATTCAATACTACGATCAAAATTACATAAGTATATCAAATTTCAAGATTTCGAAACAACGGCAACGGCTTTTGAAGAAATAAGTATTGTATATAAATTTCAGTATAAAGTATATTAATATAAAATTAAAATAATTATAAATTATATAGTATTTATAAATAAATTGTTTAATTGAAAAATACTTCTGTTTAAAACGGTCGCCAAGTGACATCAGAACCCTAACGGGGTCACACATCGAAGTGTTTCATTTAATGGTGTTTGTGCGCATGCCTGGCCATTACTGCGAATTATTTTTGTTGACATTGAGAGGTTAATATATTTGCTATAACAAGAAAACTGTATTTAAACGTTTATTAAAAAATACAAATAAAAAGCAAATACACTTGTTGAATCAGTAACCGCCCAATAAGACCTTTAGCGCAAAGCTTAGCGTAGATGGCAGCATATGGATATTCTCCTAAGTACGTATTACAATGTACAGACTTTTGTAAGAATACACAGATATTATTGTGTGGAATCGTCACTTTTTATGGTTGTGGCATATTATATATACACAAAATTGGTGATGCACAACGAGGCGAGAGTGCTCTCGCATCTCGTCTCGTCTCGTTCCATTATGCGCGACGAGACCGAGAGCGAGATTGCAGTTTAAAATTCGAGGCGAGATCGATATAACAACTGCGAGAAGCGAGAAATATCGCGAGATACTCGCGAGTCTCTCAATAAAAATTATTTGTAACCTTATAGCTTTGATTCATAAATTCAATGAAAAATGCACCGTACGAGGAGTGGAGTCAACGCTAATTCTGACATAAAACATATGAATGTGAAAATTATATGAATTCACTATATTTTTTTGAGTCTATCTAGAGCCGATTGGTATCGAACCCAGAGCGAGGAAATGCAAAATAATGACAAAATCAGTTTTGCATCCAATAGAACTAGTTTTCTCCAATATTTCAGCCCCTAATTCATCCCAGTTAAAACCATGGTTAAAAATTCTTGCCGCCCCTAAAAATAAAGGATAAACGTCGATGGGAGTGATTGGTTGATTCCCAGAGTAGCGGTTTTTTATAACTAAATCGTAGTGCGCAAGCGCTTATTTTTATAGCGAGACTCTCGCGAGACTCTCGTGCGAGAACGAGACGAAACTTAATAAATGTGCGAGAACGAGAGCGAGATCGAGATTACTAATTCAAAAACGGGACGAGATCGATATTTTATATTTCTCGTTTCGTCTCGCCTCGCGTGCATCACTACACAAAATATAGAGTAATATACAATAGGTGCAATAAGACAAACGTTTTTGACAAATACGTAGTCTAAATTTATTATTTTTATTTTAATTAATAGTTATGTTTGACGCTCGTTTGACGTTTCAAAGTCTTTTGAAGGTTAAAGTAACTAGCCCAGTAGCGAACCTACCGGGAGAAATATTGCTCTCATTGACGTGGATCGTGGATTACACGTGGATGCAAGTCAGTGCAGTGTGTGGTTACTTTTATATTTTCTCGCGCTATATTTTTGTAATTCAATTCACTTGACACAACTATTTCTATCTCATAGCTTATCAAGCTTTCTCTCTTCTGGGGCTATCCAAGGTTTAGTTGGGGTTGTGACGTCACGGGATGAGGTTGCAAAAGTCTTCTGAATTTTCTCCCGTTTTATAAATTTTTATGCAAAATTAAAAAAATATGGATTTACTATTTTTATCTCTACACTAACATATAAAAAAATCGTGGAAATCCGTAATATGGTAAATTATGTGAATAAGTTTCATAAATTTTTAAAATTATAATGATATAACTGTTGCAAATTAACGCAATATGTGAATTTTCTTACAATTTCTTTCATAACGTAATCCTTTCAACAGTGGCAAAAGTGCTTTTGGAAGTACAAAGACATTTTTTGTTGCATTATCTTATAAGCCTTCACAAGATAATAGCTTTTCTGTAATTTTATTCACAAGTATTTCTTACGTGTTACAAAAAGGTATTATTTGTAAAAGTTTCGAAGTTTTGCAATATATACTTCCTTGAATATGTAAAATATAGTCAATATAGTCAGCAATAAGGCTCTTCGAAATATGTCCATGTATGTCTTACAAGTTTTCGGAAAAATTTTACTCTCCAAATTTTATTACTAAATGAGGTCGAATCTAGTTGTCACTGGATATAATAAATACATAATAGTTGTTTTATAATATGCCATATTAAAATTGTCAGTTTTGGAAGATAGACACAGGGGCGTCGACTTTCCAAAATTTCTGTGAGTGCTTACTTAGCTTGCTAAATACATTTTGTAAATACAATTGTAGACCGCGCGAGTAACCGTGTTACTATTATAATTATTTAAATTTACTTTAGGCGTTTGTTATTGTTTGTTGTTGTTAGAAGTAGACTTGTCTCTATATATCTACATAGAAACTTTAAATCGAGACTATTAATGATCGGATGAAATGGTTTAAAGAATTGTAGAGGTCGTACTCTATCACAGAGGCCAATTCGACACTAATTTTTTTCTTAGTATTTTTTTTTCGTTTTAGTTTTTTATTTTATTTTTTATGATTAACTGTTTTATATTAATAAGATACTTTACCATTTTTACCCGAATAACATTTATTTTGTACATTTATCAAATTTTGCAGCCATTCAGAATGTAAATATTACTATTTTATTTCATGCGAAAGGAAAAACTTCAAACAATATTAATGTCTCATTAAACTCGTCACAAAAATCCGCGCGACTAACGAAGGATTATAGGTTCTGTGAATAGAGCTTAGAAAGTTGGGTTTCGTATTTGTGAATTATTGTATTGGCAGGCTTGTATTGATCATTTCACCAAGTGCTCACATGCTATTCAAAGATTTTCAATATGTTTTGATTAAATGGTGATATTTTATGACTAATATAACCTTTCTGATTGTGGTGAAATCAGTGCTTTTAACTTCTGAATAATTTTTCTGTAGGTGTTTGAGCCCCGGAGCACCCACGTAGTTGGCGCCCGTGGTTAAATAGTTAGCAGAAACGTAAAATTGTTAACGTTTTTGGGGATCAAAATATTGTACCAGACGACCATTTAGCGAACTGTAAGGGAATGTGAAGAAGATGTAGTATGTATTAATTTAAGAAAAAGTGGACGACCCGAACTTTTGCTCCCAAATCGAACCAGTAGTCTCATTCAAAGTGCTTAAGACAAAGTTAGAACGTCATCGGGCAAATTAACTCGACAATTTAGAATTTTAAGAATGATTGTTAACAGAACTTTAGTCAGCATGTCAGAAATTATTTAAAATTTCGAAAAAAAGAAATAATGTAACCGAATAGACAGCGAGCTAGATTGAGCTAATCTCTAGATGCTGCAGAGCATTTAGAAGTCAACATTTTATAGACAACAGAGAGAGAGCGAGTATAAATCCCTCAAATGTTTGTCAGGCGCAACTGATTGAAGACTTTTGGGCATTTTTTAGTAAAAAATTATACAATAATGGCTGGGAATACCAAAACGAACAACAGTTACAGTCAATGCTATTTTTGTGTGTCGGAACGCACATTTTTTTAAAAATTTTATTGAAAAATTATAATTATATTAATATATCGTTGGCGCACTTTATATTTCCAAAATTTCAGAAAAATATAAAAATAAATTAAATACTAAATAATTTTCAAATAACATTAGAAAATCGTCGAAAATAGTTGCCAGAACGCCGTTCAGGCGCCTTAAATTATAAAAAGCCCTGGTTATAGCTCTTGCAAAGATATACTGTTATTGACTTCATTACACCCTCGCAGCTGGAAATTTGTAAAAGATTATAAGGGTGAGAAACTCAAGGTTGTACTTAAATAAAATTATAAGGTCATTCAAATTTGAAAAATTGTTTCATTTAACATTAAAAGTAATAATAATACAGGTCCACATCAATTACATTTATTTATAAAACGAATAAAATACAGTTAATATCTTACAAATACTCTTTGTTTTTCTCGTAACATAGACAATTTAGATGTTTCTTGCAAATAGCAAAATTTCGGTAATCCCACCCTTATTACCAGCGGGGAAAGCGGTATATCGCAATTAGACATGTCAATAACGGTATATCTTGGCAAGAGCTATACAGACAAAACAACCCGTTATGTCAATGTTTCAACAAAAAAATGTTTCTATTTAATTTAACTTTTTCCGAAAACTTGTGAGACATATGTTAAGAGTAAATCCAGTAAATTTTGGGACATATGATTTAAGATACCTATAGCGTAGAAGACACAATGTAATACTACATCTGTTCCATAATAGTTGTCATATTTGCCAATAACTAACTAATTCCTGACCTGAGAAACAAAAACATTTTTAATATGGTATGATTTCGTCCATGTAGGAATATGAGTATAGTTCTTACTTTAATAAAATTTCCTACGCTACAGGTATTGGTTTATATAAGAATTTGTGCGCATCTGAAATATGTAAATCAAAATTTGATTTATGACTTCATTATTCAAAAATATTCAAATATACAGAAACTTTTAAAAACCATTATTATATCGAAAAACAAGTATTTGATCAGCAAAACTTAAATTGTTTCAATAATTTAATATTTGTACACACTAATAAAATTATAGCATTAATTCCCTTAACTGTTTTGAGAGACACTTGTTTCATTGACAATTTTTACTTGCATTTTAATGGGGTTTGTTGCCAACCTACAGCCTCATCCTTGAACAAAACGAAAAAAAAATCAGTTCAAAATCTTTTCTCCATACATATAATAAGCATAAAAACAAGGTATTCGGTTTAAAATTTGATTTTATGAGTATCATTTCTTTTTTAAAAAAGCATACGGCATAGGGTAAAATAATGAAACATGGATATAAGGTTGCCAATCTATACATATGGTTTAATCAATACGTAAATACTAATAACTGTAAAAAATGTTTTAGATTTAGAGAAAATACACATATAAATAACTTTTATATTCGTTTAATGTATATGAATGTATATCGATCATTAGAGTAGAGGTCATCTATTTATTTACACTCTTGTGTTTACATGAGGAAATAATGTTGGTAATAGTAAAAGCTAGTATTAGCTAATGTGCATCAATTTTTTTTGTTTTTTTTTAATATACCAGATATTCCACTTAAATGATCATATTTTCTGTTTGTTATAAAAGAAATAAGTATTTTAAATTTAACCAGTGACAGAACTCGTCGAGGGCAACAATATTTCTTAGGCTATGTCCGATGTTGCACTTTTATTACCGTAATATCTAAATCCTAAATTTTTATGCCCTTAAATAACGTGGCCGCGTGCCTGAGTGTCAGGTCACGAATCTGGGAAACCGGGTTCGATCCCGACCGACGCCAAATATTTTCAATTTTACATGGCACAAAATTGACCCCTGTGGTGCATTCTCCACGCCAGCATTGAGTGCCCGTGAGGTGACGCCTGGTAAGCGCCCGCACGGTGCAAATATTTCATCATTACCGATATCTGTGTACAAAGCAGATTGGCACACCCAGCAGTGGGTAATAAGCCGTGATGATATATTTATTTATTTATTTATTTAAATAACGTCATTATTTAGGATTTTAGGAATTAGATTTTAGGGTTTGTAGGAGCACACTATGTCTTGAATATGACGCGCACTAATTAAACAAATAATTATGTTCGTTGCTATAATTTGTGCAAAATGTCAAATTTACTGTGAAATAATAGCTTCTTAGCTTCTATTTTGTGAAATATAATATTAACATTTAATTTGAAGCATTAAATTGAATGAAATTGTATAACTCTCTTTTGTTGTACTGAAATGTTCCCATACAAATCAATGGATGTCATTAGTGTGCCATTCGGAGTTGTATATATGTGAAGTAGACTTAAATCCTAAATACTAAATGCCAAAATGCGACATCGGACACAGCCTTAGTATTTTTTTAGATATCTCTATTTTTTAAAATTTTTACTTTCCCATAAATGTACGAGTCGTTTAGGTATTTTCATAATAATTTGATCCACTAAAGTGTATCATGGTATTCTAAATACTGACCCTTGGTGCTCACTTTAAATACCCTGGAGAACGATTTGGTGCCTTCCCTGGAAAAAAGACGATCCATTGAGCTGTGGGTCATGACCCAAATTTGTTTAAAAAATTATATTTTAGAATCTAGGTATTCTATATCAGACCTGCATTTTTTATGTCTTTTAGGGTAAAAATTGTCAGTTGACTAAAGCCCGGACAATTACTGATAGGTAAAATTCACAGCAGTAAAAGGCTTTAGCGCTCCCTGCGTTGAAAATGGCTGGCATTTATTATCGGCTACTATTTAAATATACATAACGTCATTTTATGCAGGTCCCATATAGAGAATACCTAGATTCTAAAATATCATTTTTTAAAACAGTTTTGGTTCTTGACCCACAGCTGGTTTGATCGTCTTTTTTTTCGGGGAAAACAGCAAATCGTTTGCCAGGCTATTTAAAATGAGTACCAAGGGTCAGTATTTGGAATATCATGATACATGTTTCACGTAGCACTAGCCCCCGGTCTATAGCAACATCAATGAAACAATTGTTTGTGACAAATGTTAGTTATCAACTTTTTAAATAAATTTTGACAATAATAAATAAATCGATTAATAATTATTGATGTAGACCATTTTGGTCTAAAAGGCGTAGCAGCTGACTGCTAATGAAATTAATTGAAAACTGTATCAATGCTCCTTAGCTGATACTGTCAAGTTTGCATGAGTAACTTTGATTAATAAACAAAATAGAGTTTAGCCGTTTACTAGTTGGCCATGGAGGAAGGTAATGAGATTTCTGAAAAAAAACTTTAAAGATTTTTCACTATCTAAAAGGTTTACAAAAAAAGTTAAAATGGAGTATTGTTGTTCTCGACGAGCTATGTTACTGGTTAATTTTAATGTACTTATTTTTGTTACACCCTATATTATAACTATTATTAAATATTCAATCTTCATGAAAAACCTAGGACTAAATTATTGCCTACCACGCTTGGGCCATGGTGATACGTGATATCACTACCTCTTGTCTCAAGTTTTAAATTTTTTTCTCGTAAATTACAAAAAATTAGGCTAATGTGTATCTCATATGAAATGTAGGTGTATGCTAAAACGTTATCACTATTTATGACGTCAGTAGGTATTTACGGTATACCTTTATAATTGCGTACATAATTTACGCTGAAATGGCATTTCTCTAAATATGACACAATAACTTAACGCACAAAACTCGTTCCGAGTTTTCCAAGCGTTAGGTTGTTGTTATATTTAAATATACAGGCTGATTTTTTTCAAGGTGTACATAGGGGATTAACATGGGAAATTAGTTTTTTGCAACCCCATCAGAAAATACCAAACACATGGTAATTATCCAGTATTTTAACCCCATATATTAATTTTAAAAATTATTTATTTTCCTATTAATAGCAATAGCCATACCAAATTTGAACAAAAAGATAAACAAATGCTTGACTTTTTATCTGTCAAAATAGGCAAATTGACATTGTCAAGAGACATTAACTTATTCTGACAGATAAAATGTCAAGCATTTGTTTACCTTTTGTTTAAATTTGGCATGGCTATTGCTATTAATAGGAAAATGAATAATTTTTAAAATTAATTTATGGGCCTAAAATATTGGATAATTTCCATGTATTTGGTATTTTCGGATAAGGATTTTTTTATTTTTGTATTGGCTCCACAACCATTGCCGTGAGTTAAAACCGGAGCAACGGGTTGCAAAAAAACTGTTTTCCCACGTTAATCTCCTATGTACCTTGGAAAAAATCACCTGTATATATACGGTGTGTTAAAAAAAGTGTTGTAAGGGCATATAGTATAGACCAAAATAAGTGAAAAAATCTAATAAACATGAGTTACTACACATGCAATCAAGTTTGCTGTGATTAAAGGTGCATTGCATTCACAAATAAAAATTAGGTTTAAATTTATGGTTTATACTTTAGATTTAAAGACTTTGGCGGCGTATTATGTAATGACTCCATTCACACTTCAGAATTTAGGGTTTCTAAATTTAGATCATACAGCTAAACTGCAAGGTCTAAACTTTAGGTTTATGATTTAGTTTGACGTCACAAACTTCACCAATGAGAACGAGTCTGAAATGATATAGATATATACACCCATCTTCATTTAGTGTCCAGTTGGTGGATTCGGCTTTTTAAATAAATGCGAGAAGAACATGGAGACTATCAGAACTTAATTACTGAAATATAACAAATAATGCCAAGCGAATGACAGCGCACTGGTGTCCTGTTGAGTAGTGCTCTACCGATATTTTAATCTTGTTTTTGAAGCATTTACACAGATGTCTGTACATATCATAACTAATTCATGTAATTTAAACTTACATTTATGAATGACTTACTTAAACCTTAAACAAAATCATAAACCTAAATTTCATTTGTGATACAGTAGCATGGCCTCCCAGGTCACCTGACTTAACGCCTTTGGACTTCTTTGCTTGAAGATATTTAAAGAGTTTATTTACTCCAAATAATAATGTACCGTACTTACAAGAGCAAATAGAACATGCCTGTGAGATAGTTCGAGTAAAACCGGGAATTTTTGAAAAGGTGCGAATCTCGTTTTTATAAGAAGATGTGAATCATGTGTTGAGATGGAGGGGGGATATGTAGAACACCTATTTTACAATAGGTGTGGCTTAAATGAAAAACGTAAATTTGATACCACACACTTTTTTCTTATTTTCTTAGATAGTACATTTCTGAAAATAGCTCATATCTTTGAAACGGTTAGTTGCAGACCCATACTTATTAGGCGTTTTTCACTTTTTTTGGTCTATACTCTATACGCCCTTAGAAATTCCGAAACACTTATAACACGATATAAAACGCAAGACCAATTTTAAACTGCACTACTACGTTTTAACATCCGAACATAACCTCATTCATTTAACTTACACGGGCATTTTAGGCGCAATAAGTCGGCACACGTTAAATGCCCGCGTTTAGCGTTTACCTACATTTTATATATTCCAAATAATATATCGATTTATTTATTATTAATTTAGTTGAAGGCTTTAAGCGCTAGGTAATCACTTTTGGCACTGCGACCAAGGTCGCTACAGACTATACGCTGACGTTTCGTGTTTTCACAACACAATAGATCACATCAGAAACACATAGTGCATTCACACTATTATGACATTTTATTGAGTTACCTATATCTACATAGTTTGTACAATGTAATTTTCTGTACAATTAATTCGCAATTATGAATTTAGAACGAATTAAATTATTAATGAATGACCTTGATGAGAAGGATGAAGTCCGGGCTGCAATAGCTATGGAATTTGTTTATTGCAATGTCTTCTTTTGTCTTTCTTTTATGGGGTCTCTTGGCCGTGTGCTTGAGTTTCTAGTCGCGAATCTGGGGAACCGGGTTCGATACCGACCGGCGTCAAATATTTCGAATTTTAAATAGCACAAAATTGACCCCTGTGATACACTCTCCACGTCAGCAATGAGTGCCCGTGAGGTGACGCCTGGTAAACGCTCGCACGGTACAGATATGTCATCATCATTACCGAAATCTTTGTACAAAGCAGATTGGCACACTCAGCGCAATGGGTAATATGCCATGATGATATATGTATTTATTTATTTTAGCTAAATATGACAACAAAACACAAAATTAGATCGCAGAAGCAGGTATTTATATATTTTCTGCAAAAATCAAGTCAGATTTTATCTATTCGGATGGTTACATTCATTTTATAAGAATTTAACCCTACTTTATTCAGTAAAAAAAATGCCAAAATCACTAAAAATATTGCTTTTCACGCCCTAATTTCTGTGGAATTTAGTATTTTTAATGGTTTTGCAACTATAATCATCAAAATAAAATTCTTGAGTGGTAATAAACTTTAGCCTTTTTTCCGTCATCAAAATACTAAAATGAAAATCAATCTTATTTAATGTAAATAGTATATCGCAAGTGTATGTTATAATGATAAGTATTAGAATAATTTATTAGTGCATTATTACATTCCGAATACTCCTAGCTTGCTATTTATTTCGTCCTAAACTTCTTTCCTAATATTTTGATTCCTGTAGTCTTTATGCATGGGATTATATAAATTTTCTTGTTCTGTAACATATTCTATCAAATTTCTTCATCCATTTTGTAAAAATTCAGACGAATATATAAAATGCAGTGAAAAGTTAAGAAATATAACTTAAAATATACTGTACATACGCTTCTAACGCCATCTGATGCCTGGACAAAATGTGGGAGTTTAAATCGACCACGGTGAAATGAATTTAGTCGACTGACTAAGGTCCGGAATGTCTCTCCAGTAGTATCATCTTATCCCATTAAAACATTTACTTAATTTAAAAAAGTTTTACATATATTGAATTATATAGACGTTCTATTTCTCATTTTATTTGTTTAGTATTTTGAAGAAGAACTACTCGTAGAATAAACTTGCAGTAATAAATTATTGATTGGCCTTAAATTTTACATTGTCCTTTTTTCCTTAATGATCTGTCTATCTTCTGGAAAAGTGCCAAGATTATACGTTATGATATACTAAATATACAAGTCCTTAAGCTAATCTGCAGTCCTTTAGCTTTAGAATGGTTTGGACGAGGTAGATGTTTGCACTAACGGATGATTATTTTGATAGTTAAAACGAGCGATGTTTGTTTTGTATTTATTCGACAGAGTTTATTTCTGTTGTTAGGTAGATAACCAGACCAGATAGTTGGAAAGTTTGTTTTATGTAATAGTTTTATATTTTGTTCAGGTTTTATGCTTTAATTTCTGTTTGGAAGTTTTGCAAAAGTGTAACAAAGTACGAGTAGTGCTAATTGGAAAATAAAAGCAATAAAACAATTACCTACATAAAGCTGTATTCACCTGTTTATTCAATACTGTACCGTCCGTAAAGTGGTATAGATAGGTACACGGTACACCTAATAATAAGTTATTCCTGATCAATCGAATTAGAACGGCCGGTTTCATAATAATTCGTAAAGTTAAACTTTATTTTAAAGTGACTTTATATACACTTTAAAATATGTGCGTTTCATAATAAAAATTTCCTTTACTTTAAGTAAAGTAGTTCTAAAAATGATTTTAGAACTGTTGAGTTAAAAATTGTGTGCTGTGGATTAGATGGATTGACTGCGAGAATAATACATTTTAATTATGTCTAGAAGAAATAAAAGTGGAAATTTCACATTTGATGAATAATACAACTTGATTTACTTAATATATAAACACAAACATGTGTTGGACTGTAAGAAAAGGAAAACTACAAAATTCAATGAAAAGAAGAGGTAAGCGATTTTATAGGTTAGGTTACTAAATATTTTAATATTTATTTGCAAAATTTTGTAGGATTCAGCTTGGCAAAAAATTTAACACCCTGTAGTGACTAAAATAACTTGAAAATAGCTAAAAAAAAAGATGGTTTGGAAAACTGAACAGTGTTAAGAAAACTAGTGCTGGCCCGCCAATAATAAAAGATATTGTTTTATTGGATTTAGTATTAAATACATAATGTGATGTGAAACAATTTTTAAAAATCTTAATAAACATATATTTTGATTTATTTATTTGCTGTTAATTTTATTATTTCTTCTATCTGTTCCAATACAAATAAAATTGTATTTTCCTTAATCTAAATCTGTCATAAATTTCATTTTCGTTCAACATATTCAAATTATTAATTCGTGGCTACTATACTTTTCGTTGTTCAATATTAACATCTTCGTCGGAACTTAATGAATAAATTGAAGAAATCATTTGTATCAAAAATGTGGAATCGAAACTGAAGTTAAATTTCCACTTTAAGCTCGTAAAAGAACTCTCGCATGACTATTTTAAATTATGAATTATGAAACGCTTTTTTTCATTTTTAGATCAAACTTTAATATTAAAGTAACTTTATATTTATTATGAAACCAGCCGTAGAGAAATAAGTAAAAAGCGAGAGTATTGCTGGGTTTACGCAGACAATTAAATTTAAATTATAAAATTAAACTAAATGCGTAAAAAAATAAAACTTCGGTCTCATAACTTGTAATTCAATGGTAATAAAAAATTTGAGCATCACCATTCGAAAGAATATGGAAAACTGCCTTAAAGATGTGCAAACCAAAATCCAGCATTTTTGTCAAATAACAAAACACCATTAAAATGGTTTCCTAATGGGGCAACTTTTGTCTAATTTAACCGATTTCGTATGTCTTAAGGTACATTCAGAAATGAAAATTAGGTTTATGGTTTTTGTTTAGGTTTAAGTAAGTCATTCATAAATGTAAGTTTAAATTACCTGAAAATTAGTTTTGATATGTACAGACATCTATGTAAATGCTTCAAAAACAAGATTAAAATATCGGTAGAGCAGTACTCAACAAGACACCTGTGCGCCGTAAATAAAGATGGGTTTATATATCTATATCATTTCAGACTTGTTTTCATTGGTGAAGTTTGTGACGTCAAACTAAATCATAAACCTAAATTTTGGACCTTGCAATGTTTAGCTTTATGATTTGGATTTAGAGACCCTAAATTCCGAAGTGTGAATGGAGTCATTACATAATATGCGGCCAAAGTCTTTTAATCTAAAATATAAACCATGACTCTAAACTTAATTTTCATTTGTGAATGAACCTTTACACCTAATTTTCATTTGTGAATGCACCTTTATAGTTCTGGAGATCCCTATGTTGGACAAATTATCCTGGACCATCTGTTTAAGATGGATAATAATTTTTATTATCTAGCAAAAAGAAATTTTGTTTTATTTGCTGTTTTATATTGGACTTATGATTTAGTTTTTTATGTAATCTGTAACAAAATCTCAGTATGAAAAACAATATTTCATTGCAATAGTTGTTTCGAATCGTTTATAATTGTTTGTGATATACAGATACTCTAAAATCATAACAAAATATTATTCACTGCAATAATTTAAAATCTCACAACGAAAAATATTATTTATTTTCCTCGCGGTAAAAAACAAATAAATATCTGGAGTGACTATTTTTGATCTATAAATAATAAATAATGAATGATAATGGAACAAAGCTTGATATATTAAAAAATACACTTTTATTTTCCTTTTTAAATTACAATAAATTTTATTGATGCATCAAGTTTTTTAATTAAAACTTTTGAACTTTTTATAATGTAATATGAGCATTAATAGCTAAGAAAATAAAACGATTTTAAAAATTATTAAAGTATTTGAAGAGTATAAGACAAAGTAATGAACAATTTTATGGCAGAAAATAGCTATTTGTGTATTAAGAGCGCAAAATGGGACATTGTCGATTGAGAGGTTGCGTCGCGCGGCATTCTCTCGAAATCGCCAATGTCCATTTGCGCTCGAAACACACACAAGATTTTTTCTACAGTCGCCACAATGGGGTCCTCCACCATAACAAAAATTTATTTTTTATTTATTTTTATTTATCGGTATTTTCCATTCTTCTTGAGCTATTGCTTCAATCTAATCTAAGCATTTTATACTTTCGTTTTTGTAAATGAATGCCCTATTTTATTTTCACAGCAGTGCGGCATTTTGTTTGGTTATGTAACATACCGACAGAGCAGTTATATGTCAGATTGACTTGTGGGTAATGTGTAACTACAGTGTCATTAATTCCTGACTAAACGTTTCCATTAAGAATGTGGCTAAGTAACATTTCTCAACATTGTATAGTTAGAAATTTGAGGAGCGAGCGTTTTTTCTACTTTGTCGCTCTAGAGCGGCAAAGTGACATTTTGCGTTGACAAAAGAGAGCGCAAATGGCTACTTTCTATATAGACTGTAGAAAAAATAGTTTTTAACGTTATAGTTGCTATTGCTGCATACAGGGTGTTTCTATATATTTATAAATCAAACGTTAAGGGATGATAATACAGCTAGAAATAAGTCAAAAAGTATTAATCCAATTAACATATTTTAAGAAATTTTTGGAAAATTAAAAACGCACACGAGAAGACCTTTTAAATATAAACAAAAACCCTCATTTGACCAAAATAGTTTTTAAGATATTTTGGAAAAAGACGAAAAATTAGTAAATGATCTAAATTTTGGAAACAGTTGTAGATTGGACATTGCGGATTAAGACTTTTAGACTTTTAGCTGTATTATCATTCCTTACAGTTTGATCCATAAGTATACAAACACCCTGTATACAGGTGAAACAAAAAAATCGGGCCATATGCGTTTAACGTTGGAAAATAGTTTTTCTTGCGCAAAAGTAGCCTATTAATTTTACACAATAATGATAATGCTTCAAAAAATTTAATTTTGCACGTTTCAATTTAAAACTTTATAAAAGTTACTTTTCTTTTTAATTTGTTAATTTCTTTGTGTCATAAGTCATCTACTTTCGATCATTCGTACCAGGCAGTAAAACAAATTTTCATTGTAGTTCGTTATTTGTAATGAAATAAAAGTCGGTAACCTAATTCCAATAACCTATTTATTCTTTATCTGAAATATCAGTGAAGTATGTCATAGGAAAAATGAATGTATTAGGATATATTTAGCTTCCTAGTGTACATATGACTAGCAAGCTTCAAATTACGTTAATATCAATGTTCAATCGACCGATTTATAAAGTGAGTCTTGTCATTAATGTAACAATAACAGTCGAAAGTCAGGCATGCAAAATATGAATTAGAACTAGTAAAACTAGTAGAAAACAGCAAAATACACCAACAAAGTGTTGGAATTTATTTATTACACGCGTCAAATCTAATAAATGGTTTCTTTTATTTTGTTCAATTATTTTTTCAAACTTTATTTTACACTATCTGTGTATATAAATAGTACATAATGATACTATTATAATGTGGAAACTATTATATCATTGGTTTAATAATTATATATATATATATATATATATATATATATATATATATATATATATATATATATATATATATATATATATATAAACCAGCAAATATCTCGCTTATTATTACTATTAGCGATTTCAACCATATAACATAAATTATAGTGTGTTAACTGCTCTATAAAATTTCGGAAGTAGATCAATATTATTACTTCCGGTTTTGGAGAAATTGACAGCAATTTTTAATTTTCAAATGGAACATCCTATATATTTTTTCAAATTTGAAAAGTACATGAAATTTGCTATCCAACTGTATAAAAACAATCGTATGTTGTTTTATTAAAAAAACAGAATGGCAAATGATTAAATTATTATGTATACTTTTGTTAAATTTAGGAGGCTTTGCATTTCATTTATTTTATATTACACCTTTCAAATATAAAGAATACCAATTAATTAAATATTCAAATTGATGTACAATTACTTTAATATGATATTTAATTATTATATCTGTTATTTTATGTCATTAGAAAGTTTTTATTCAAAAAATTTATATTGCAATGCCTCCTACATTTAATAAAAAAATCAAATATTTTAATCAGTCGCCATTTTATTTTTTAATAATATAACATATGTTTGTTTATATACAGTTGGATAGCAAATTTCATGTACCTTTTAAATTTGAAAAAATATATAGGCTGTTCTATTTGAAAATTAAAAGTTGCTATCAATTTCTCTAGAACCGGAAGTAATAATATTGATCTGAAATTTTATAGAGAAGTTAACATACTATAATTTATGTTATATAGTTGAAATCGCTAATAGCAATAATAAGCGAGATAATTGCTGGTTTGGTTTATATATATATATATATATATATATATATATATATATATATATATATATATATATACATATATATATATATATATATATATATATATATATATATATATATATATATATATATATATATATATATATACCTATATATTAACTATGGAGTATATGTAAGTAAACGTACATAGGTTAATATGGATTAATATGTTGAGATCTGCATTAATTCGATATTTGATGCTTTTCATATAGCAGCAGAAGTTTAAAGTGGACCAAGGAAGGATAACAAAAAAAAAAAAAAAAACACGGATCTGTTACAATTGATATATAAGATCATTGACTTCATGGCATATGATAGGTATTTGTGAGTTTTATAATGTAAAACTACACCGGATACTTATAAATTGTTAGGTACGCCAAAGCAAAAACTTTTCAAGTGTGTTTTGACAATTATTTTCAGAGAACACATTGATTTTTTTAATTCTCATAAAAAGCAAGTAAAGCCTGTATGGTATAAACAGAATTTTATAGACGGTCGCATACAGAATTTTTTTCTGTGCACAAAATTTTATTTTTATGGACAGAAAGTGCGCGCGCAATGTGTTCTGACATGTGGCAATCAGCAGTACGATTTTTAATTTATGATAATTATTATGGTCGTTGATTATTGTGTACAGTTTTAGTTTTAATAAAATATTATTAAATTAGGATTCGTGAGCAAGTAAGTAGCAAAACTTATAGAAAATTATGAAGAACATCCATGTTTATAGCCAGAATTATGAAGCAAATTACATTCATTGTTACATACAAAATTCTGTCCACAAATTTATTCAAAAAATTTTGTTCAGAATTCTGTTCATAATTCTGTCCAAAATTATATATCGTGACAAACGGGCTTAAAACAAAAATTATTGCCAGATTTACTATCTATATGTGATTAGTTAGCGTTGTATGATTTCAACAACATCCTGTATTTCTGTAGTTAAATAAGAATTACAGAATGAAGTTTTGATAGTTGCTAATTTACCAAATCGATAATCTCAATAAATTAATAAAAACTAATGCATTTTATATAGAATAAAAGATGGTACTTACCGTTTAATACAAAATACTCATTCCTGATGCCTTCTACAATTACACAAATCTTCATATTTCACTTAAATTGTTATTTTGTAAATTATCACTTATACATAAAAATATAGACGTCTATTCACTACTATATATCACAAGAAACTAAATCATATGCGTCACCTTTCCACTTTAAACATGTTTCAGTATGCACAAGAACACAAGATATTATAGATCCCAGTGTATAATAATATTTTTCTTCAAGCGTATTATAATATTCATATTATGCTACTGTACGCACACTATAGAAGTTGTTCATTGTCTTACTAGTACAAAAATGTTGTTATTGTTGTACTAGTAAAAAAATGTTAGTGTCTTAGTTCACCGCTGGCGGCGGCAGTTGTCACAGCAACACACATTATATTGAAAATTGTTATTTGACAGTTGTATCGTTTTTGTTTTGTAGTGTACACAGCCAGCTTTGGCTGAAATTGCAAATACTACAATTAAAAAATTCCAAAAATAATGTCAAAAAATTCTTTGAAACACTTGAAGAAAAAATAGTATATGTCATTCGGAGTAGAACGCCCTTTTTGTGTTTTACCCAGCTTGCCTAGCCTCGGCTAGCGCCTCGGCTGCAATAGCTGGGTTCAACACAAAAAGACCGCTTTCTACTCCTAATAACATAATGTACTATTATTTACCTTTTAACTCATTGCTTTCACAAAAAAAAAATGAATGTATGGAAAATAAATTTAAAAATTATTTTACTCTGTTATTATCTTGTATATATTGAAACAAGTTTAACATTGAAATGTGGTGTATACGGTTTAATGTCTTATGATATATAGTAGTGGAAAGACGTATATTTTGTGATAATGTATAAACTAACAATTAAATCAAATATGAAAATTTGTGTAAATGTATTTTTTCTTAAACGAAAACGGCTGGCAGGTATGGCGATTTTCCATTCTGGTAAGTAGCATAATTTAGTCTATATAAAATACGTTCTATAGGGTTTTCCAAAGTTTCGCCTTCATCACCTTTTTTCCCTTGCTAAAAATTATAGAATTATATCTTCTAATAGGTACATCCTTTAACACAGCATTTTTTGATGTAACTACGTTATGATCTTTTCCTTTAGTTCGCTTATTTTTATAGATTTCTACAAACCGAAGCTATACGCATGGGCGCCGACTTTGAAAAATTTTGTTGGGTGCACTCACCGAATATAAAATTGATATTATACATACACAGGATGTCTCAATAAACTTGCTCACTATTGGTAACTTTTTTATTTGAAGAGATACGAGTTTGGTTAAATTAACAAAATTGTGTCATTTTGAATTACAGAATTTGTAATATCAGCAATTATAAATTTATATCAGCGGTTCTCAAAATATGAGTCCTAACTTTTTTCTATTTTATATAGGAACATATATTTTTTATTTGCTTATTCGCTAGAGAATTAAATTCTGAATTTAACGATGTGGTCGATTTAAACCATCACATTTTTTGAGAAAAATACATATAATATTGTGACATTAAGTTGATTTAAATAGCACGAATGGAAAAAATGAATAGATGTTACTTTTTTACGTAGAATTAGAATGCTACGAATCAAATTAGTGATTATTTTGTTTCGTCACTTGATCATATTTTTTTATTAAATGTCAACATATACAAAATACTTATTTCTTGCATGGCAGTCTAATTCTACGTAAAAAAGTAACATTAATTCATTTTTTCCATACTTGGCACTCTTTTTATACACATATTTAATTAAAATTAATATAAAACGTAATATGGATTTTTCTCCAAAAAAAATAGTTATGCGAGAGTTTATACGATTATATCGTTGAATTCGGAATTAAGTTCTCTAGCAAATAAGCACATAAAAAATATATTTTCCTATTTAAAATAAAAAAAGGTCCCATATTTTGGGAACCCCTGATATAAATTTATTTTTACTGATATTACCAATTTTGTAAATCAAAATTGCTGAATTTTTCTCATTTAACCAAATTCTTATCTCTTCAAATAAAAAAGTTACCAATAGTGAGCAAGCTTATTGAGACACCCTGTATAGGAGAACACATATGACTTTAATAATACCTGCTTCTCTAATTATATTAGTAAAAAAGCTTCAAATAAAAGATGTAGAACATAAAATTCTGCAATATAGGGAAATGTTTTCAAAAGAAACCACATCTATTAAATAATTTAAACGTCAACTTTCATTCGCTAGTCATACTATAAGTTTATTATAAATGTAAAACCAAATATATAATAAATAAGATACTGACGAAGTGTCAGTGTCACTGACAGAAAATAATATTATTCGTACGGATATGAATCAAGGAAATATATCTGAATTAATAAATAAACTTACGTTACAGCGAAAGTATTGTGAACAACGAGCATCGTATTAAAATGGAATGTCCTAACTTAGTCGAAACAATATGAATTTTTGAAAGACAAGCGTGTTATATTCATCCTTATCGCACACACTTCTTGTGAGAGAGTTAAATATATACAAATTTGTTAATTCGTTCATGATCGGACATCTCTGAAAATTTTTACAGTATACATGTTTTAATGGATAAAATTTTTGTCAGGTGTAAATCAATACTTACCTATTAAGTGCGCTTCATGATCGATTTCAGAATGTTGCTTCAGGTTGTCCAATAAATATTTCATTTAAAAATGCAAACTATCTTTTTACTTCCTGCTACCCTTGGTAAGGGAGGTATAGGGATCGTGCTAAAAATCGCATATCGAGATGATTTTGGCAAATGACCACGTTTTAAGGTCCCTAGAATCCAATTTTAACATTTTCACGATGATGCCTGTATGTGTGTGCGTGTGTGAAATTTTTTACAGTATACATGTTTTAATGGATAAAAATTTTGTCAGGTGCAAATCAATACTTTGCAAAATAATAATTTGTTGGGTGCACTTGACCCCATGCACCCTACAGTCGGCGCTTATGGCTAGTATGTATACTTCCCTGAAATCGCTGGTGTCGCAAGCTATTCTGCGAATCCCAACAGTGTAAAAATTTTATAAATTGTATCTTTAGGATCAAAACGATTTAAATTTACGCTCGGTGAAAAATGAATTGATACATTAAAATGTTCTTACAAGAAGTCTTCACCATTCTATAACATTTAAATATAGGCAAAACCTATTAAGTGCGCTTCATGATCGATTTCAGAATGTTGCTTCAGGTTGTCCAATAAATATTTCATTTAAAAATGCAAACTATCTTTTTACTTCCTGCTACCCTTGGTAAGGGAGGTATAGGGATCGTGCTAAAAATCGCATATCGAGATGATTTTGGCAAATGACCACGTTTTAAGGTCCCTAGAATCCAATTTTAACATTTTCACGATGATGCCTGTATGTGTGTGCGTGTGTGAAATTTTTTACAGTATACATGTTTTAATGGATAAAAATTTTGTCAGGTGCAAATCAATACTTTGCAAAATAATAATTTGTTGGGTGCACTTGACCCCATGCACCCTACAGTCGGCGCTTATGGCTAGTATGTATACTTCCCTGAAATCGCTGGTGTCGCAAGCTATTCTGCGAATCCCAACAGTGTAAAAATTTTATAAATTGTATCTTTAGGATCAAAACGATTTAAATTTACGCTCGGTGAAAAATGAATTGATACATTAAAATGTTCTTACAAGAAGTCTTCACCATTCTATAACATTTAAATATAGGCAAAACCTATTAAGTGCGCTTCATGATCGATTTCAGAATGTTGCTTCAGGTTGTCCAATAAATATTTCATTTAAAAATGCAAACTATCTTTTTACTTCCTGCTACCCTTGGTAAGGGAGGTATAGGGATCGTGCTAAAAATCGCATATCGAGATGATTTTGGCAAATGACCACGTTTTAAGGTCCCTAGAATCCAATTTTAACATTTTCACGATGATGCCTGTATGTGTGTGCGTGTGTGAAATTTTTTACAGTATACATGTTTTAATGGATAAAAATTTTGTCAGGTGCAAATCAATACTTTGCAAAATAATAATTTGTTGGGTGCACTTGACCCCATGCACCCTACAGTCGGCGCTTATGGCTAGTATGTATACTTCCCTGAAATCGCTGGTGTCGCAAGCTATTCTGCGAATCCCAACAGTGTAAAAATTTTATAAATTGTATCTTTAGGATCAAAACGATTTAAATTTACGCTCGGTGAAAAATGAATTGATACATTAAAATGTTCTTACAAGAAGTCTTCACCATTCTATAACATTTAAATATAGGCAAAACCTATTAAGTGCGCTTCATGATCGATTTCAGAATGTTGCTTCAGGTTGTCCAATAAATATTTCATTTAAAAATGCAAACTATCTTTTTACTTCCTGCTACCCTTGGTAAGGGAGGTATAGGGATCGTGCTAAAAATCGCATATCGAGATGATTTTGGCAAATGACCACGTTTTAAGGTCCCTAGAATCCAATTTTAACATTTTCACGATGATGCCTGTATGTGTGTGCGTGTGTGAAATTTTTTACAGTATACATGTTTTAATGGATAAAAATTTTGTCAGGTGCAAATCAATACTTTGCAAAATAATAATTTGTTGGGTGCACTTGACCCCATGCACCCTACAGTCGGCGCTTATGGCTAGTATGTATACTTCCCTGAAATCGCTGGTGTCGCAAGCTATTCTGCGAATCCCAACAGTGTAAAAAATTTATAAATTGTATCTTTAGGATCAAAACGATTTAAATTTACGCTCGGTGAAAAATGAATTGATACATTAAAATGTTCTTACAAGAAGTCTTCACCATTCTATAACATTTAAATATAGGCAAAACCTATTAAGTGCGCTTCATGATCGATTTCAGAATGTTGCTTCAGGTTGTCCAATAAATATTTCATTTAAAAATGCAAACTATCTTTTTACCTCCTGCTACCCTTGGTAAGGGAGGTATAGGGATCGTGCTAAAAATCGCATATCGAGATGATTTTGGCAAATGACCACGTTTTAAGGTCCCTAGAATCCAATTTTAACATTTTCACGATGATGCCTGTATGTGTGTATGTATGTATGTGTGTGTGTGTGTGTGTGTGAAAATTTTTACAGTATACATGTTTTAATGGATAATAATTTTGTCAGGTGCAAATCAATACTTTGCAAAATAATAATTTGTTGGGTGCACTTGACCCCATGCACCCTACAGTCGGCGCTTATGGCTAGTATGTATACTTCCCTGAAATCGCTGGTGTCGCAAGCTATTCTGCGAATCCCAACAGTGTAAAAATTTTATAAATTGTATCTTTAGGATCAAAACGATTTAAATTTACGCTCGGTGAAAAATGAATTGATACATTAAAATGTTCTTACAAGAAGTCTTCACCATTCTATAACATTTAAATATAGGCAAAACCTATTAAGTGCGCTTCATGATCGATTTCAGAATGTTGCTTCAGGTTGTCCAATAAATATTTCATTTAAAAATGCAAACTATCTTTTTACCTCCTGCTACCCTTGGTAAGGGAGGTATAGGGATCGTGCTAAAAATCGCATATCGAGATGATTTTGGCAAATGACCACGTTTTAAGGTCCCTAGAATCCAATTTTAACATTTTCACGATGATGCCTGTATGTGTGTATGTATGTATGTGTGTGTGTGTGTGTGTGTGAAAATTTTTACAGTATACATGTTTTAATGGATAATAATTTTGTCAGGTGCAAATCAATACTTTGCAAAATAATAATTTGTTGGGTGCACTTGACCCCATGCACCCTACAGTCGGCGCTTATGGCTAGTATGTATACTTCCCTGAAATCGCTGGTGTCGCAAGCTATTCTGCGAATCCCAACAGTGTAAAATTTTTATAAATTGTATCTTTAGGATCAAAACGATTTAAATTTACGCTCGGTGAAAAATGAATTGATACATTAAAATGTTCTTACAAGAAGTCTTCACCATTCTATAACATTTAAATATAGGCAAAACCTATTAAGTGCGCTTCATGATCGATTTCAGAATGTTGCTTCAGGTTGTCCAATAAATATTTCATTTAAAAATGCAAACTATCTTTTTACCTCCTGCTACCCTTGGTAAGGGAGGTATAGGGATCGTGCTAAAAATCGCATATCGAGATGATTTTGGCAAATGACCACGTTTTAAGGTCCCTAGAATCCAATTTTAACATTTTCACGATGATGCCTGTATGTGTGTATGTATGTATGTGTGTGTGTGTGTGTGTGTGTGAAAATTTTTACAGTATACATGTTTTAATGGATAATAATTTTGTCAGGTGCAAATCAATACTTTGCAAAATAATAATTTGTTGGGTGCACTTGACCCCATGCACCCTACAGTCGGCGCTTATGGCTAGTATGTATACTTCCCTGAAATCGCTGGTGTCGCAAGCTATTCTGCGAATCCCAACAGTGTAAAAATTTTATAAATTGTATCTTTAGGATCAAAACGATTTAAATTTACGCTCGGTGAAAAATGAATTGATACATTAAAATGTTCTTACAAGAAGTCTTCACCATTCTATAACATTTAAATATAGGCAAAACCTATTAAGTGCGCTTCATGATCGATTTCAGAATGTTGCTTCAGGTTGTCCAATAAATATTTCATTTAAAAATGCAAACTATCTTTTTACCTCCTGCTACCCTTGGTAAGGGAGGTATAGGGATCGTGCTAAAAATCGCATATCGAGATGATTTTGGCAAATGACCACGTTTTAAGGTCCCTAGAATCCAATTTTAACATTTTCACGATGATGCCTGTATGTGTGTATGTATGTATGTGTGTGTGTGTGTGTGTGTGTGAAAATTTTTACAGTATACATGTTTTAATGGATAATAATTTTGTCAGGTGCAAATCAATACTTTGCAAAATAATAATTTGTTGGGTGCACTTGACCCCATGCACCCTACAGTCGGCGCTTATGGCTAGTATGTATACTTCCCTGAAATCGCTGGTGTCGCAAGCTATTCTGCGAATCCCAACAGTGTAAAAATTTTATAAATTGTATCTTTAGGATCAAAACGATTTAAATTTACGCTCGGTGAAAAATGAATTGATACATTAAAATGTTCTTACAAGAAGTCTTCACCATTCTATAACATTTAAATATAGGCAAAACCTATTAAGTGCGCTTCATGATCGATTTCAGAATGTTGCTTCAGGTTGTCCAATAAATATTTCATTTAAAAATGCAAACTATCTTTTTACCTCCTGCTACCCTTGGTAAGGGAGGTATAGGGATCGTGCTAAAAATCGCATATCGAGATGATTTTGGCAAATGACCACGTTTTAAGGTCCCTAGAATCCAATTTTAACATTTTCACGATGATGCCTGTATGTGTGTATGTATGTATGTGTGTGTGTGTGTGTGTGTGTGAAAATTTTTACAGTATACATGTTTTAATGGATAATAATTTTGTCAGGTGCAAATCAATACTTTGCAAAATAATAATTTGTTGGGTGCACTTGACCCCATGCACCCTACAGTCGGCGCTTATGGCTAGTATGTATACTTCCCTGAAATCGCTGGTGTCGCAAGCTATTCTGCGAATCCCAACAGTGTAAAAATTTTATAAATTGTATCTTTAGGATCAAAACGATTTAAATTTACGCTCGGTGAAAAATGAATTGATACATTAAAATGTTCTTACAAGAAGTCTTCACCATTCTATAACATTTAAATATAGGCAAAACCTATTAAGTGCGCTTCATGATCGATTTCAGAATGTTGCTTCAGGTTGTCCAATAAATATTTCATTTAAAAATGCAAACTATCTTTTTACCTCCTGCTACCCTTGGTAAGGGAGGTATAGGGATCGTGCTAAAAATCGCATATCGAGATGATTTTGGCAAATGACCACGTTTTAAGGTCCCTAGAATCCAATTTTAACATTTTCACGATGATGCCTGTATGTGTGTATGTATGTATGTGTGTGTGTGTGTGTGTGTGTGAAAATTTTTACAGTATACATGTTTTAATGGATAATAATTTTGTCAGGTGCAAATCAATACTTTGCAAAATAATAATTTGTTGGGTGCACTTGACCCCATGCACCCTACAGTCGGCGCTTATGGCTAGTATGTATACTTCCCTGAAATCGCTGGTGTCGCAAGCTATTCTGCGAATCCCAACAGTGTAAAATTTTTATAAATTGTATCTTTAGGATCAAAACGATTTAAATTTACGCTCGGTGAAAAATGAATTGATACATTAAAATGTTCTTACAAGAAGTCTTCACCATTCTATAACATTTAAATATAGGCAAAACCTATTAAGTGCGCTTCATGATCGATTTCAGAATGTTGCTTCAGGTTGTCCAATAAATATTTCATTTAAAAATGCAAACTATCTTTTTACCTCCTGCTACCCTTGGTAAGGGAGGTATAGGGATCGTGCTAAAAATCGCATATCGAGATGATTTTGGCAAATGACCACGTTTTAAGGTCCCTAGAATCCAATTTTAACATTTTCACGATGATGCCTGTATGTGTGTATGTATGTATGTGTGTGTGTGTGTGTGTGTGTGAAAATTTTTACAGTATACATGTTTTAATGGATAATAATTTTGTCAGGTGCAAATCAATACTTTGCAAAATAATAATTTGTTGGGTGCACTTGACCCCATGCACCCTACAGTCGGCGCTTATGGCTAGTATGTATACTTCCCTGAAATCGCTGGTGTCGCAAGCTATTCTGCGAATCCCAACAGTGTAAAAATTTTATAAATTGTATCTTTAGGATCAAAACGATTTAAATTTACGCTCGGTGAAAAATGAATTGATACATTAAAATGTTCTTACAAGAAGTCTTCACCATTCTATAACATTTAAATATAGGCAAAACCTATTAAGTGCGCTTCATGATCGATTTCAGAATGTTGCTTCAGGTTGTCCAATAAATATTTCATTTAAAAATGCAAACTATCTTTTTACCTCCTGCTACCCTTGGTAAGGGAGGTATAGGGATCGTGCTAAAAATCGCATATCGAGATGATTTTGGCAAATGACCACGTTTTAAGGTCCCTAGAATCCAATTTTAACATTTTCACGATGATGCCTGTATGTGTGTATGTATGTATGTGTGTGTGTGTGTGTGTGTGTGAAAATTTTTACAGTATACATGTTTTAATGGATAATAATTTTGTCAGGTGCAAATCAATACTTTGCAAAATAATAATTTGTTGGGTGCACTTGACCCCATGCACCCTACAGTCGGCGCTTATGGCTAGTATGTATACTTCCCTGAAATCGCTGGTGTCGCAAGCTATTCTGCGAATCCCAACAGTGTAAAAATTTTATAAATTGTATCTTTAGGATCAAAACGATTTAAATTTACGCTCGGTGAAAAATGAATTGATACATTAAAATGTTCTTACAAGAAGTCTTCACCATTCTATAACATTTAAATATAGGCAAAACCTATTAAGTGCGCTTCATGATCGATTTCAGAATGTTGCTTCAGGTTGTCCAATAAATATTTCATTTAAAAATGCAAACTATCTTTTTACCTCCTGCTACCCTTGGTAAGGGAGGTATAGGGATCGTGCTAAAAATCGCATATCGAGATGATTTTGGCAAATGACCACGTTTTAAGGTCCCTAGAATCCAATTTTAACATTTTCACGATGATGCCTGTATGTGTGTATGTATGTATGTGTGTGTGTGTGTGTGTGTGTGAAAATTTTTACAGTATACATGTTTTAATGGATAATAATTTTGTCAGGTGCAAATCAATACTTTGCAAAATAATAATTTGTTGGGTGCACTTGACCCCATGCACCCTACAGTCGGCGCTTATGGCTAGTATGTATACTTCCCTGAAATCGCTGGTGTCGCAAGCTATTCTGCGAATCCCAACAGTGTAAAAATTTTATAAATTGTATCTTTAGGATCAAAACGATTTAAATTTACGCTCGGTGAAAAATGAATTGATACATTAAAATGTTCTTACAAGAAGTCTTCACCATTCTATAACATTTAAATATAGGCAAAACCTATTAAGTGCGCTTCATGATCGATTTCAGAATGTTGCTTCAGGTTGTCCAATAAATATTTCATTTAAAAATGCAAACTATCTTTTTACCTCCTGCTACCCTTGGTAAGGGAGGTATAGGGATCGTGCTAAAAATCGCATATCGAGATGATTTTGGCAAATGACCACGTTTTAAGGTCCCTAGAATCCAATTTTAACATTTTCACGATGATGCCTGTATGTGTGTATGTATGTATGTGTGTGTGTGTGTGTGTGTGTGAAAATTTTTACAGTATACATGTTTTAATGGATAATAATTTTGTCAGGTGCAAATCAATACTTTGCAAAATAATAATTTGTTGGGTGCACTTGACCCCATGCACCCTACAGTCGGCGCTTATGGCTAGTATGTATACTTCCCTGAAATCGCTGGTGTCGCAAGCTATTCTGCGAATCCCAACAGTGTAAAAATTTTATAAATTGTATCTTTAGGATCAAAACGATTTAAATTTACGCTCGGTGAAAAATGAATTGATACATTAAAATGTTCTTACAAGAAGTCTTCACCATTCTATAACATTTAAATATAGGCAAAACCTATTAAGTGCGCTTCATGATCGATTTCAGAATGTTGCTTCAGGTTGTCCAATAAATATTTCATTTAAAAATGCAAACTATCTTTTTACCTCCTGCTACCCTTGGTAAGGGAGGTATAGGGATCGTGCTAAAAATCGCATATCGAGATGATTTTGGCAAATGACCACGTTTTAAGGTCCCTAGAATCCAATTTTAACATTTTCACGATGATGCCTGTATGTGTGTATGTATGTATGTGTGTGTGTGTGTGTGTGTGTGAAAATTTTTACAGTATACATGTTTTAATGGATAATAATTTTGTCAGGTGCAAATCAATACTTTGCAAAATAATAATTTGTTGGGTGCACTTGACCCCATGCACCCTACAGTCGGCGCTTATGGCTAGTATGTATACTTCCCTGAAATCGCTGGTGTCGCAAGCTATTCTGCGAATCCCAACAGTGTAAAAATTTTATAAATTGTATCTTTAGGATCAAAACGATTTAAATTTACGCTCGGTGAAAAATGAATTGATACATTAAAATGTTCTTACAAGAAGTCTTCACCATTCTATAACATTTAAATATAGGCAAAACCTATTAAGTGCGCTTCATGATCGATTTCAGAATGTTGCTTCAGGTTGTCCAATAAATATTTCATTTAAAAATGCAAACTATCTTTTTACCTCCTGCTACCCTTGGTAAGGGAGGTATAGGGATCGTGCTAAAAATCGCATATCGAGATGATTTTGGCAAATGACCACGTTTTAAGGTCCCTAGAATCCAATTTTAACATTTTCACGATGATGCCTGTATGTGTGTATGTATGTATGTGTGTGTGTGTGTGTGTGTGAAAATTTTTACAGTATACATGTTTTAATGGATAATAATTTTGTCAGGTGCAAATCAATACTTTGCAAAATAATAATTTGTTGGGTGCACTTGACCCCATGCACCCTACAGTCGGCGCTTATGGCTAGTATGTATACTTCCCTGAAATCGCTGGTGTCGCAAGCTATTCTGCGAATCCCAACAGTGTAAAAATTTTATAAATTGTATCTTTAGGATCAAAACGATTTAAATTTACGCTCGGTGAAAAATGAATTGATACATTAAAATGTTCTTACAAGAAGTCTTCACCATTCTATAACATTTAAATATAGGCAAAACCTATTAAGTGCGCTTCATGATCGATTTCAGAATGTTGCTTCAGGTTGTCCAATAAATATTTCATTTAAAAATGCAAACTATCTTTTTACCTCCTGCTACCCTTGGTAAGGGAGGTATAGGGATCGTGCTAAAAATCGCATATCGAGATGATTTTGGCAAATGACCACGTTTTAAGGTCCCTAGAATCCAATTTTAACATTTTCACGATGATGCCTGTATGTGTGTATGTATGTATGTGTGTGTGTGTGTGTGTGTGAAAATTTTTACAGTATACATGTTTTAATGGATAATAATTTTGTCAGGTGCAAATCAATACTTTGCAAAATAATAATTTGTTGGGTGCACTTGACCCCATGCACCCTACAGTCGGCGCTTATGGCTAGTATGTATACTTCCCTGAAATCGCTGGTGTCGCAAGCTATTCTGCGAATCCCAACAGTGTAAAAATTTTATAAATTGTATCTTTAGGATCAAAACGATTTAAATTTACGCTCGGTGAAAAATGAATTGATACATTAAAATGTTCTTACAAGAAGTCTTCACCATTCTATAACATTTAAATATAGGCAAAACCTATTAAGTGCGCTTCATGATCGATTTCAGAATGTTGCTTCAGGTTGTCCAATAAATATTTCATTTAAAAATGCAAACTATCTTTTTACCTCCTGCTACCCTTGGTAAGGGAGGTATAGGGATCGTGCTAAAAATCGCATATCGAGATGATTTTGGCAAATGACCACGTTTTAAGGTCCCTAGAATCCAATTTTAACATTTTCACGATGATGCCTGTATGTGTGTATGTATGTATGTGTGTGTGTGTGTGTGTGTGAAAATTTTTACAGTATACATGTTTTAATGGATAATAATTTTGTCAGGTGCAAATCAATACTTTGCAAAATAATAATTTGTTGGGTGCACTTGACCCCATGCACCCTACAGTCGGCGCTTATGGCTAGTATGTATACTTCCCTGAAATCGCTGGTGTCGCAAGCTATTCTGCGAATCCCAACAGTGTAAAAATTTTATAAATTGTATCTTTAGGATCAAAACGATTTAAATTTACGCTCGGTGAAAAATGAATTGATACATTAAAATGTTCTTACAAGAAGTCTTCACCATTCTATAACATTTAAATATAGGCAAAACCTATTAAGTGCGCTTCATGATCGATTTCAGAATGTTGCTTCAGGTTGTCCAATAAATATTTCATTTAAAAATGCAAACTATCTTTTTACCTCCTGCTACCCTTGGTAAGGGAGGTATAGGGATCGTGCTAAAAATCGCATATCGAGATGATTTTGGCAAATGACCACGTTTTAAGGTCCCTAGAATCCAATTTTAACATTTTCACGATGATGCCTGTATGTGTGTATGTATGTATGTGTGTGTGTGTGTGTGTGTGTGAAAATTTTTACAGTATACATGTTTTAATGGATAATAATTTTGTCAGGTGCAAATCAATACTTTGCAAAATAATAATTTGTTGGGTGCACTTGACCCCATGCACCCTACAGTCGGCGCTTATGGCTAGTATGTATACTTCCCTGAAATCGCTGGTGTCGCAAGCTATTCTGCGAATCCCAACAGTGTAAAAATTTTATAAATTGTATCTTTAGGATCAAAACGATTTAAATTTACGCTCGGTGAAAAATGAATTGATACATTAAAATGTTCTTACAAGAAGTCTTCACCATTCTATAACATTTAAATATAGGCAAAACCTATTAAGTGCGCTTCATGATCGATTTCAGAATGTTGCTTCAGGTTGTCCAATAAATATTTCATTTAAAAATGCAAACTATCTTTTTACCTCCTGCTACCCTTGGTAAGGGAGGTATAGGGATCGTGCTAAAAATCGCATATCGAGATGATTTTGGCAAATGACCACGTTTTAAGGTCCCTAGAATCCAATTTTAACATTTTCACGATGATGCCTGTATGTGTGTATGTATGTATGTGTGTGTGTGTGTGTGTGTGTGAAAATTTTTACAGTATACATGTTTTAATGGATAATAATTTTGTCAGGTGCAAATCAATACTTTGCAAAATAATAATTTGTTGGGTGCACTTGACCCCATGCACCCTACAGTCGGCGCTTATGGCTAGTATGTATACTTCCCTGAAATCGCTGGTGTCGCAAGCTATTCTGCGAATCCCAACAGTGTAAAAATTTTATAAATTGTATCTTTAGGATCAAAACGATTTAAATTTACGCTCGGTGAAAAATGAATTGATACATTAAAATGTTCTTACAAGAAGTCTTCACCATTCTATAACATTTAAATATAGGCAAAACCTATTAAGTGCGCTTCATGATCGATTTCAGAATGTTGCTTCAGGTTGTCCAATAAATATTTCATTTAAAAATGCAAACTATCTTTTTACCTCCTGCTACCCTTGGTAAGGGAGGTATAGGGATCGTGCTAAAAATCGCATATCGAGATGATTTTGGCAAATGACCACGTTTTAAGGTCCCTAGAATCCAATTTTAACATTTTCACGATGATGCCTGTATGTGTGTATGTATGTATGTGTGTGTGTGTGTGTGTGTGTGAAAATTTTTACAGTATACATGTTTTAATGGATAATAATTTTGTCAGGTGCAAATCAATACTTTGCAAAATAATAATTTGTTGGGTGCACTTGACCCCATGCACCCTACAGTCGGCGCTTATGGCTAGTATGTATACTTCCCTGAAATC
Organism: Harpalus rubripes; assembly: GCA_963082715.1. Classification (NCBI taxonomy): domain Eukaryota; kingdom Metazoa; phylum Arthropoda; class Insecta; order Coleoptera; family Carabidae; genus Harpalus; species Harpalus rubripes. Next base: position 44,289,574 of record OY720458.1, on the reverse strand, counting down.
GCTGGTGTCGCAAGCTATTCTGCGAATCCCAACAGTGTAAAAATTTTATAAATTGCATCTTTAGGATCAAAACGATTTAAATTTACGCTCGGTGAAAAATGAATTGAATACATTAAAATGTTCTTACAAGAAGTCTTCACCATTCTATAACATTTAAATATAGGCAAAACTTATTAAGTGCGTTTCATGATCGATTTCAGAATGTAGCTTCAGGTTGTCCAATAAATATTTCATTTAAAAATGCAAACTATCTTTTTACCTCCCGCTACCCTTGGTAAGGGAGGTATAGGGATCATGCTAAAAATCGCATATCGAGATGATTTTGGCAAATGACCACGTTTTAAGGTCCCTAGAATCCAATTTTAACATTTTCACGATGATGCCTGTATGTGTGTATGTATGTATGTGTGTGTGTGTGTGTGTGTGAAAATTTTTACAGTATACATGTTTTAATGGATAATAATTTTGTCAGGTGCAAATCAATACTTTGCAAAATAATAATTTGTTGGGTGCACTTGACCCCATGCACCCTACAGTCGGCGCTTATGGCTAGTATGTATACTTCCCTGAAATCGCTGGTGTCGCAAGCTATTCTGCGAATCCCAACAGTGTAAAAATTTTATAAATTGTATCTTTAGGATCAAAACGATTTAAATTTACGCTCGGTGAAAAATGAATTGATACATTAAAATGTTCTTACAAGAAGTCTTCACCATTCTATAACATTTAAATATAGGCAAAACCTATTAAGTGCGCTTCATGATCGATTTCAGAATGTTGCTTCAGGTTGTCCAATAAATATTTCATTTAAAAATGCAAACTATCTTTTTACCTCCTGCTACCCTTGGTAAGGGAGGTATAGGGATCGTGCTAAAAATCGCATATCGAGATGATTTTGGCAAATGACCACGTTTTAAGGTCCCTAGAATCCAATTTTAACATTTTCACGATGATGCCTGTATGTGTGTATGTATGTATGTGTGTGTGTGTGTGTGTGTGAAAATTTTTACAGTATACATGTTTTAATGGATAATAATTTTGTCAGGTGCAAATCAATACTTTGCAAAATAATAATTTGTTGGGTGCACTTGACCCCATGCACCCTACAGTCGGCGCTTATGGCTAGTATGTATACTTCCCTGAAATCGCTGGTGTCGCAAGCTATTCTGCGAATCCCAACAGTGTAAAAATTTTATAAATTGCATCTTTAGGATCAAAACGATTTAAATTTACGCTCGGTGAAAAATGAATTGAATACATTAAAATGTTCTTACAAGAAGTCTTCACCATTCTATAACATTTAAATATAGGCAAAACTTATTAAGTGCGTTTCATGATCGATTTCAGAATGTAGCTTCAGGTTGTCCAATAAATATTTCATTTAAAAATGCAAACTATCTTTTTACCTCCCGCTACCCTTGGTAAGGGAGGTATAGGGATCATGCTAAAAATCGCATATCGAGATGATTTTGGCAAATGACCACGTTTTAAGGTCCCTAGAATCCAATTTTAACATTTTCACGATGATGCCTGTATGTGTGTGTGTGTGTGTGCGTGCGTGCGTGCGTGCGTGCGTGTGCGTGTGCGTGTGCGTGTGCGTGTGCGTGTGCGTGTGCGTGTGCGTGTGCGTGTGCGTGTGCGTGTGCGTGTGCGTGTGCGTGTGCGTGTGCGTGTGCGTGTGCGTGTGCGTGTGCGTGTGCGTCTGCGTGTGCGTGTGCGTGTGCGTGTGCGTGTGCGTGTGCGTGTGCGTGCGTGTGTGGATCTTCCACTCTAACTCAAATACTATCATACAGAAAATTTTGAAACTTTGTATTTCTACCTTATTCTAATATGGAAAGAGACCATTAGATTTTGGTGTATATAAGATAACCGGAAATGACACTTTACTTGAAGCTCAAAATAGATTTTCTTCCAAAAATACCTTCAAATGTTATTTTTTCAAGATTTGTGTTATTATAAAAATTTAAGATTATTAAATTTTCTACAGATTTGCCTAAATACTTTTTCTATATATTTTATGGATAAATTTATAAAATTATCTATAATTTTAATCCCGGAGCCTACACTTTAAACAAGCAAAACTCCTTGGTTACACAGTTCATATTTCAAATGTATGTAACTGACAGAGAAATGTCACTGTCAAAGAACTAATCATGTCAAATTAATAATAGTAACGTTTTAAAAATAAAATAGTACATAGAACCATAGTTATATGGAATGGATCTTAATACAGTTTCCGCAATAACTAAATATGTAAGTATGTATATTTAAATTAATACAAATTAAATAGCGGGAGGTTTGGTGTTGGCCACATCAGATTTTTTCGATATTGTTTATTTTTCTTTATTAATGGTTTTGTCGTTTATACGATGATTTTATTGTGCCTCGTTTTCGTGTTCTGTCAATAGCCAATAAATTGACCGTGTTCACTTTCATATTCCATTAAATCCTACCCTTGGGTTGCAAACGCCACTAACTCCACTTTTATTTTTGAATTTGTGGATTTACAATAAACAAATCTGTTGTGTTTGTTTCTATTTATTGATAAGGCCACTGTTAAAAATCCACAAAACTAAAACTCATTAAGCAGTTTCTGCTAAAATTTATATAGTTAAACAGTTTTTCTGCGATTCTAAAAAATTTCTAAAGTGGATTTAAAGAGTTTTGGTGCATTCACCATTTACCAAGTCGGTTTTACTTTGTCAAAATATTTTAGAGTGTATATGTTCTTCGCGATTTATCCCTGGATTGACATATTGTAAGCCGCATTAGTGTGCGTATATTTGTGACTGAGTGTATGAGATAAAATCATCTGTGACGTAAATTCAAAAGGCAAATGCAAATATGGCAGAATATTCGCGTGAAACGAACGAGAGAAAATATGTTCATATTGATTAGAGTTTAGGAGCTCATCATCGATTAAGCTTTTTATTGAATTTTGTATGAAGTAAGAGAATATGACACGTGTCTTCTAAAATAATATAACCATGTTTTCACCACATAATACGCTTCAGATATTTTACATTTAAATTTCTCATCGTTTCCCAATCACATCATCATTTTAATTAATGCACATGTTTGTACGTAAGTTCATTCCTCATTTCCTGTATGAAAAAATTGCAAAGAAAATCATCTTTACTTTTGAACCAAAGCAAAATATTGGCATTGCTTGTAAATATCTTTACAATGTGATCTTTATTGTTTTTTCCTGTGTTGAATATCTCATAACCTGCAAATTATCGCGTTAATGACGCCATCTTGTTTATCACCTAACCTCTAAAGTGGTAAGTGTGAGTGGCTTCCATTATTTAAATAGTAGTAAAGCTCAAGTTGAATGTTCGTGCATTTCCGTAGGTACATGTTCGTGCTGCACTTGCAACTGAAAAACGAATTCGAAAACATCAAAGTAATGCACTTACAGCAGACGCGAAAATCGGACGGGAATTTCAAATGGACATAAGATACGAAGAAATGTAATTTTTCATTTATATACCTTTATTTATATTAAAACTATTGGGATATATCACTATATGTAGAGATAGCGTTATGCACAAACGCCAAACCTTCGAGAAAGGAGCAAGGAGCAATTTTGTTTAACTTCCATAAGCGTAACATTGCTGTTAGTAGTTTTTCTTTGTTTCTTCTAGTATTTTGACTTTTTTTTCATTGATTATTATTATTGTAGGTAGAGTATATTTCCCTGTTTCCTGTTTTATTAGTTGTAGCAATAGATTAATTATTATTTTTCATTTTAAATACTTTGGTTTGTAATTTTTAGGTTATCTTCTTAGTTTAGCTTTTTCATAAACTTCTTTTGGTCTTTTTGGGAAGATTTTAATATTTGATATTATTTCTTTACATTTCTGGACGTTTCGAAGGCCTAATGGCCTTCATCTTCAGCAATCTAATTTTTTTTTCACAGGTTGTGGATTTTATATTTTATTATGCCTATTTTGTCGGGTATGTTTGCACACAAAGTTCCGTCATCGCACCAAATAACAAAATCACTTCAGTGAGGACCTCCATTCTATAACTTGTTATGAAAAAACTGTCAGTCTTTCACATTCTTTCGGCCACACAACCTCAAAACTCTATCGGTTATGTAATTCTGCTTAAATTAACAAAACAAATAACAATTTTTCGATCAGATAACAAACAGGTTCTTTTTTCATAACAAGTTATAGAATGAAGGTCTTCACTGAGGTGATTTTGTTATTTGGTGCGATGACGGAGCTTCGTGGGCAAATATACCCGACAAAAAAGATATAATAAAATGTAAAATCCACAACCTGTGAAAAAAAAAAAATTGATTGCTGAAGATGAAGGCTATAGGGCCTTCGAAACGTCCAGAAATATAAAGAAATAATATCAAACATTAAAATTTTCCCAAAAAGGCCAAAAGAAGTTTATATCCTAAATAAATATTATAGTTAATATTAGTTTAATTAATTGTAAATATTAGTTCTATTATCTATTTTCACTATATAAACTTAAGGGGATCGTCTAGGCTCGTCCAAATGAACGAAAAGAGGCTCTACAATTTTACCAATTATGCAAAATCTGTTAGGAATTTGTTACTCATTTTTACCATATTTATTAAGAAAACTTGATATTATGTCTGTAACTTTTTATTTTTGCAATATTATTGTTCTTATGTATGTGGCAAAGCTCTAAAATTGTTGATTTTTGGTTAATTTTGATGTTAATTATTCGAATAAAGAATAAATAATTTAAAATTTTAAAAAGTTACGAACCTAATTTTATGTTTTCTAAGATCAAGGGTTTAAATTTTATTACAAATAAATGTCAAGTACAGTCATAATTAGTAAAAAGCTGACTCGTGTTTTGTGTATTCTCAACGCTAAAGTAAAAATAAAAACTTACAGACATAATATCAAGTTTTTTTTAATAACATGAAAAAAATAAGTTATATATTCGTAACAGATTTTGCATAATTAACAAAAATTTAGAGCCTCTTTTCGTTCATTTGGAAAAGCGAAAACCGAGGAATAGACGATACCCGTAACGCGCTTATGTAATAGTATTAGTGAAACTTATTTTTTTGAAAGTTTCACTGAAAATTTGATTGAAAGTTTCACAAAATGTTTCACTATGAATTTCAATGAAAGTTTCATATAAAAATTTCATTGAAACTTTCAATGAAAGTTTCATTTAAATTAAAACTTAACATTTGTCAGTTGAATTTGAAATATTTGGATCTCAAATTAACTAATTTAAAATAAATAAGAAAAACAAAAGCTTTAAAAAATATATTATTCTAAATGTATTACAAAAATGCAAAAATTAAGTATCAACCTATTTAAAATAGAAAGTATCTTATTGTCCTTTGTATTTATTTCATTGAAATATTGCCAGATTCTATCTTTAATTTTCACGAAAAAATACTTAAACTGTCCTGAATTGTATATTCGAGAAATATACAAGTTCCAGCATGTAGATTAACCAAACATAACTTGCACGTAGAGAAGTGTAGGCGCATGCATGTCATCTGCCCATGCGCAGTGTAGCTTACAAAAGTTTCAAGGAATTTAAAGCTTGAAACTTTCAATATGAAACTTTCAAATGGCACATCACTAAATAGTATACGAATAAAATAAAATTGCTTCTTTGTTTAAGTTCCAAATTTCACCACCAGGTTCGCATTCTTATTGAAATATCCCAAAAGGAGTTATATTTACTCGTACTATCAGATATTCTAAAAGAAAAACTTTGTATATTTCATATCTTTAAATAATCTAAGAGTTTTTAAACATAAAATCTTTTTTGAAATGCACCAGAATACAAAAACGATTTAAATTTGTTATATTAAAATTATGATTTTAAAATAAACATTTAATTTCGAATTTATAATTGTACCTATAAACATATTTGGACGGTACAGTATATTTTCCTTTCTCATAAATACTGATAATAGGCCATGTGTAACATTTGAAAACGGTATAAGTTTTATTTGATGATTGGTTTGGTTACAACACGCCTACATTCGATAACTATCACAGACTCCCATTATCGGAAAAGTAGTTAACATAAAAGCCATTGAAAGTATATTTTCCTTCGCTTGTAGTACGCGCTACGCGGACCGGTGAATATTCCACATCACAGATATTTTTCACTATTTATTGTTTAGATACCCGTACTGATGTACCTGGAACAGAGTCTCTCAACATAGATTTACTACAAAATAAAATCTAACCTCTTCAATATACAACATAGATAAAAGGATTTAGGACCGTAATTATTTTGGTAAGAGGTAAGAGCTCTAAATTACAACGAAATAAGATAAGCATAATGAAACCCAAATATCTGCAACCTGATTTAAACAAGTTTTAAACAGTTTTAAAATAAAGAAAATAAAAATTAAAATTTTTGTTTGGCGTAAGGGGGGAGGTTAGTTTATATGTGTAAAAATCGGTTTTGCGTCCAACAGAACTAGTTTTTTAGTCTAGTTCTTCTTTCATTTTAATTAAAACCAAGGTAAATTGAGTTCTTGCCGTCTTTTCAAAATATTCTTATTATTTATTTTAGCTCATATTTCTTACTCAAAAAGTTTAATTAAAATCTTGTTGCATTAATTTTAAAATTTAGTGTAATTAAAAAGACAAAATTAAAACTTGTTTTAAATATTTTGCGAGAATGGCGATGAAAACTTTAAAAACAGAATTCGCAGAATTATTGTGACGTTTTTTCTTCCTTCCTTGAATTTTCCGTTGACATCCAGTTTCTATGTTCTACTTTTGTTTGGTTACTGTAATTGTTATATTTTTCAGTCTGTTTTCAAAGTTACTGGTGCCTAGCACTCGTAAAATTTTTGTTCTGAATCATATATTTTCTAAACTGGAATTAACAAGTAGGTGCATATTAAAGGTTTGACGTCACATAATTATATTTAAAAATTATGTTTCAATGATCATACACATTTGGAAAGTGTAATAAATGGCAAAATTCGGAAAAAATGTGTAAAAAATACTTCAAATAGTGGGTTTGTTTTGGTTGTTTTGTCGTTTCATGGTAGTAGTAATAAACGCTGGTTTTATCAACTGTTATGAAACGATGCAAACATTCCTGTAGATTCTGTAGAAACAAGTTCATAGCGTGCGTAGAAGCGTTCACTCGTGAGAAAACGCGGCACCCATTTTCATTTTCAAATGTTCTTCAATATCTTATAATTCATCCGTGTTTCATGACTTTTCTTCGGTGGTATCTTCAAAAGGCGTCCAAAACATACAAATTACTTATAAACTGTTATAGTCAATGAGTGCCCGTGAGGTGACGCCTGGTAAGCGCTCGCATGGTGCAAATATTTCATCATTACCGCATCTGTGTACAAAGCAGATTGGCTCACCCAGCAATGGGTAATAAGCCGTGATGATATATTTATTTATTTATTTATTTTATTTATTTATCAAATGTAAAAATGATGGGTTATAATGACGAAAGTAGTAGTGGTAACACCACTAGATGGCAACTGAGTAAGTAATAAATGAAAAAATACTAATGCTTGCAAAGTTGACATTTCTAATTATTTTTAGTTTTTTATGTTTGAATATTGTACTAGTATATCATTACAATTGTAAAGTTTTAAAATGAGTAGGTAAGCGAGATATGAATATTAAATTATCTGTGACGTCACGGGGTTGAGTATATGCTTCTCAAACAGTTAATTTTGTTTGCATTAGGTGTATATTTTAATTTATTGTTATTAAAAAAATTCCCTTATCAAATTAATTAGAAACAAATAAAGAAAAATATTTAAAATAAATAATAGGTTTGTTCCTACAGCTAGACCGGACTGTCATATGTACGTCAGAAGCATGCGCATTTTAAAAATATCGTTCCAACCGACTGTTGTACAGTCCATCGGACTGTTGGTATGATTGTTCCTACAGACTTCGGACGCATACATGAACGCATCCGCGTACAATCAGATCCATCCACTGGTCTGTGCTATAGTGCTATGTACTCGAGTATGTACCATTTGTCAGCACATGCGCACCACAATTTTCGCGAGTTGCGAGATAAATATGGAAGCATAATGAGTGATTTGGAATTTGACTCTGATCCAGAATCACTGTTATCTGATTGATCTGATGAAGGAATGGTTTTAATTTGGCCAACCTCGATAACTCGAATAAAAACAGTAATAATTAATATTTGTTTTAGATAATCTATTGACTGAATTTTTTTCTGCAGAAAAGACAGTAATTTACTATGATAAGTTTGTATGTCCGTTCCAACCATACAAAGTTTCTTACAAATGTCTTAATGAGTACATGAACACCAAATGCGCACAAAAGGATTCATGAATACGTACATGAACGCATCCAAAAGTCGTGTACGAACAAACCTATTATATTTTAAATCAATCTATATCATGAAACATTTTGAGGATGAAGGATGACGCTATCGTTTCCGGAATACTACGTATGAGGCGCGGGCAGACACGTGACTTTGACAAGTGCTTGTAGGGCCTTACAAGGGTGCCAAGTATGCAGCTTGTATACTTTACCTGTGTTGCCAAATCAATTTAAGCGTGAAATTAATAAGTAAAATTGTAAAACTAGTTATTATTAATGAATATCATGTTGTTTTATTTTCTTACACATTAAACTTAAGTTTTATAAAAATAGAGCATTCAACATGAACTGATGGTTTCCTCAAATTTAGCTCGCCAAGAAATCTTTGTATCGTAGATGGCAGCACTAATCGCTCTATTTTTATATAAAATATTTTAAAAATTAAGTTTTTGTGTCAGAAAATAAAACAACATGATATTCATTAATAATAACTAGTTTTACAATTTTATTAATTAATTTTACGCTTAAATTGATTTGGCAACACGGGCAAGTTACACAAGCTGTATACTTGGCAACCTTGTGGGGCCCTACAAGCACTTGTCAAAGTCACGTGTCCGCCCGCGCCTCATTAATTTAAATAAAACCAACGAATAGCAGAAAAATTTTGTCGGGTGCACCCACTGAACAAAAAATGGAGATTATATATGTACAGGCTAGAGACCGGCACAGCCGAACATAGCACTATTACACTTCCTGCTTTCTTAATTATTTTGGAAGAAGAAGCTTCAAAAAAAGTAGTAAAATATAAGTTTTGCATTTGAAACAAGAAGCAAAATTAATTTTACATGTTTTATAACGGCAGAAAATATATATGAAAATGTTGAAATAGCAATGGAGTCATGGAATTGAGACCATATAACAAATTTGTGATTTTTGTTTTAATTCCATTGATATTTTTGAATCAGATACTGAATTTTATGCTCTACAAATTTTATTTTAACCTTTTTACCTAAAATAGTTAGGGAAGCAGGAAATTACGAAAGTCTGATTTTATATGTTAAATTCTTATTTTCGGCTGTGCCGGTCATCACCCTATTACCATATACTCGTATGTATACGGACTGATTAAACAAAATACGGATAAGTACATAGCGTGGCAAGTGGCATTTAACTTCGCCCCTAACTTTGTAATTTAAACTGTAGATCTGAATTTAATAATAAAGAAAATAGCTATTTGTCCCTGTTTTTTAATGTATTCAGGGTGATACAAAGAGGTACGGTTACTTAAAACCCAGATAAGTATATTTTATTTTTTCAATTCAATTTTATATATATATATATATATATATATATATATATATATATATATATATATATATATATATATATATATATATATATATATATAAGTAATTAATTAATTAGGAACGAATGAAAATTATGATGAATAGCAATAATATAAATAAGATATAAAATGTTTTATTGGATAAAATTTTTGTCAGGTGCAAATCTATACATTTGCACCCGACAAATTCGGGTGCACTTGACCTCATGCACCCGACAAGTCGGCGCCTACCAAATTTATCCAAAATTTTACGATAATAATCGATTGGGACCAGTGACGTTACATTTACAATAATTAAGCATTTTTATTGTAACAAACTAATATTTCATCATTTACTTTTTCCTAAAAATGTTAATTTAAAGTATGCTACCTTATAATTATTGAAATTTATTATTTATTGACAATGGTAGAATATCCCATTAAAGTTTTGTGCAGCAGAATATTCATTTCGTAGAATCTAAGTATTGGAAGCGTTACAACTCTGTGCACTCCTTCAAAATTCCATGTTAAAGTTTGAATTTACGGAAATCTACGAAAAGTATAAGTCAACGTTGAAAATACACTTCCTGGTTGTCTGCGCACGAAGTTGAAAGTTCTGTCTTAGCGTCTCGGAAGGTAGCAAGTCCTGCACGACGCTCGGCGTCGTACAACAGCATAGCGACGGCCGTACATGTATCTACACAGTTATTTGCACTAACTCGTATAAACATTGCACCGTTCAAGTGCATGTGCATCTCAAAATGTTGCAAAGAAACAAAAACAGAACAAGTTGACAGGTGGTTACTGCTCAAGTTTCTCTCTAACGTCTGGTACAATAAGCCAAACAAAAGACCACGTGATTTATTACCAAACGACCAGTTCAGTAGGTCTTGCAATAGGTCACAAATATACCGGGTGTCTGCTTGAAATTTGTTATGTAGAAAATACATACAATTTTATTTTTTCTTATAATGCTGTAATTCGTTTCAGGATCTTATAAAATAATAATAAATCTCCTTGTTTCAAGATATTCGCTTTTAGACTCCATACATTTACGTACCTAGGATTTTAGTGTTTTTCATTTATATATTTATTAAAGTTGAAATAAATTGGGAACTTCCAGTTTTAAATAAATAAAATAAATATATCATCACGGCTTATTACCCATTGCTGGGTGCCAATCTGCTTTGTACACAGATATCGGTAAAGATGATATATTTGTACCGTACGGGCGCTTACCAGGCGTCACCTCACGGGCACTCATTGCTGGCGTGGAGAGTGCACCACAGGGGTCAATTTTGTGCCATTTAAAATTGGAAATATTTGGCGTCGGTCGGGATCGAACCCGGTTCCCCAGATTCTCGATCTGACACTCAGGCACGCGGCCACGAGACCCCATAACTTCCAGTTTTAATGTAGGATAAGAAATGGAGGCCTTAAAGTTCCTTAGGATTTTTATTACAACAATTATGTTAAGGGCCTCCAATTGTTATCCTACATTTACCTATATATTTAGTGCGAACTTTTTTGCACTGAGGGCATTAAGGCCAACGCGCACTTCAGCGACCGAAGCGAAGCGCGGCAAAGAGAAGTTTTTTCATTCAATGTATTATTATGTGTATACGCGCACTTTGGAGCAGCGAAGAGCAGAGCAACGAGGCGACTATTCACATAAGAATACATTGAATGAAAAAAACTTCTCTTTGCTTCGCTTCGCTTCGTCGCTCTTCGCGTCGCTCAAGTGCGGGCGGCAGCCTTAACTCGTTTTCCATTTATACAGAGTGTTCCGCGACTCAACCGACAAACTTATACCATATATTACGATCAAAAAATTTTATATAACCTATAGATGAATTCCTCTTTGTTTCGGAGATATCGAAGAAATTTTAAAAAAATGATAATTGAGTTGAGTTAACCTTGAATGAACGTATGTTTGACAAATGAATGATTTTTGTGTTGTCTTATTAATTTAAGTCATTATGCCTCATTTTTCTAATGCAGAATATGCCGATATGGTTTTTGTGTATAGTTTTTGCAATGGAAGTGGACGTGCTGCAGCTGTGGAGTACCTCAGGCGATACCCAGATCGCATTGTTTCATACCGCACAACATTTTCAAACGTTTTTCGTTGGCCAGCTCGGTCACCTGACTTGTCGCCTTTAGATTTTTTTCTGTGAGGTTGCCTCAAATCTCCTGTGTATAGTAATGGTAAACCAGATACACGTGAAAAGTTGACTGACCGTATAGTTGAAGCTACTAATTCTCTAAAGAATGAATTGGCAGTAATCAACTGGTAACATTCTATGACTGGAAGGATAGCTGTATGTTTAGAAAATGGCGGTTCTCAATTTGAACAGTTGCTGTAATTTTGCATTAATTAGCTATCCATTGATGAATAAATTTTCTTTTATCATTTTTAAAAAAAAATTTTTGATATCTCCGAAACAAAATGGAATTCACCTATAGGTTATGTAACATTTTTTGATCATAATGACCCCCGGAATATATAGTATATCGGTCGAGTCGCGGAACATCCTGTATAATCAGTGCGCACTAGCTAAGATTTACGTGTTGCATTTATACTTTTAGACTGAAAACTGAACCTGAACTGAATGCGCATTTTCTTGCACTTACTACGATCGTCAAATATTGCCAGTGTAGTCTGTCAAATTCATAAATTTGAGTTGTAAAAAAATCTGTGTAAGTACAGTGGACGTAAAAAAATGAAGTTCAACTCTCTATTTAACAGTGAAAGCTAACAAACTTTCACTTGACTTTTGTAACATGTTTTATTTTAAATGCAATACGCATGTGTTGTAAGAACTAGTGCCGCTCTAAGTTCAAAACTCAATACCTATACAAATGGAAAATATATGGCTTAGCGCACACTGCGACTTTATGTCGCGCGGCAAATTGCCGTGCGGTATTTTGCCGTGCGACAGAAAAACGTAAGAAAATTTGAACGCGCGCACTGCTGTTTATTTTTTCTCTTTGTTCCATTGTTGATAATAAAAAAAAGGTTGTCAAAATAAATGTAATTCCATTTTTACCCTATTTTACCGTACCTAACGTTTTAATTATGGATCTAATAGAAAAAGCGTGCATTTGTGTTCTATTAACGAAAAATCGTGAAAAGAAATAGAAAAATTAAACGTTTTTGGGTACAAATAAAAGATTGAATAAAGAGCAGTTTTGCAAAAGATTTCATGAATTAAAGGATCATCCTGAGAAGCTTTTTTAGTAATATCGAATGAGCATAGAATCAACTGATATCAACTAAGAAATTTACATTTTAAGGTTTTGTTGTATTATAGGCGGTCTTTTTTCTATTTCTAATATTAATGTTTCTATATTAATGTCAGGCTCTTGCAGTAAATCACTTGCAAAAGTCGCAGGTAATATAGAAGAAGGCATCTTCGTTGATAAAATTGGCACAACTAACAAATAAGTATGCTTTTAAACAAATATGTACATCCCAATGGTGCTGTTACGTTGCGGTGAATTGTCGTAGTGCGCGTTGTGTCGTATAACCCTATATGTTACAAAGCAAATGTTTGTCGCCGCACCGCACTAAAATTGTGATATGTTGCGTTTCTTTTGTCTCTGCGGCTCTTACGCCGCAAGTGGGCGCATCTTAATAAAAACTCTCATTTTACAAAAATGCGGTGCGGCAAAATTCCGCGCGGCGAATATGTCGCACGGCAAAAAGTCGTAGTGCGCACCTAGCCTATTAGTGAGTAAAGTTAGACAGAACTAAAATAATTTACACTTGTTTATATATATATATATATATATATATATATATAAAATAATCACTTTGATTTTAGCGCGAATATTTTTACAAAATTATGAATGAAAATTTTATATTAAAAAAATATCGGTATAAAATCATTTAAAATTAGACGTATTTTTTAGTCCCGGACCGCATTATCAATGATTTTATATCAAATTTTTATTCCTTAATCTAAATAGGAATAAAGCAAACATTTTAAAATAAATCTCATATCATTTTTCAAAACAGCAGGATCACGTATTTCATTACATTATGTTTGTACAATTAATCATAAAAAAATCTTAATGTAATTATGTATTAATGAAACGAACATGCGTGATAATATCACATAAATATAACACATTAAAAATCACACTAAATACACAAGTTGAAGATAAAATATTTTTTTAGTAAAAATTTATTAAAAGTAGGATTTCTGCTCATAAATTAAATTAAATGTGATAGGCAGTTAAAGAAAACGTCAGAGACTATGATATATAAGAGTGAAAATGTTATAATTCAATCAAAATTGATTTTCAGAGAGCGCTGTGCGCTTGCGTCTTAGATAAAACAGGAAAACTTCTACTAATGTTTTATTAATTGTTTCGTAAAAATAGGAGATTTCATATTAAATTCAACTTTTCTATGTCACAGCGAATGTGACAAATTATTTGTTCCAACTTCAATAATAAATTTATTCCACAAATGAAATATTTCAATTTAAATTCTGTTGCACGCTTGTCTATTAACATTATGGATGATACATTTGAATCGATTGTCGATTTTAGAATTTAGATACACTATATGTTAAATATTTATACTTTTATGGTTACAAATACCTATTAACTTTTTCTTCGTAATTACTATTACTACGCCACTGACATTAGAGAGTTTTCAGTTCATATTAAAGTTTACGCAGAATCAAACGTTATTTGAAAATAATGTCACCGCTATATTATTTTGTAAAATATGCTGTCACACAACATATACATAATTTTATATGTCAAATATATAACATAACTGATATTTCAATTTGAAATTAAATGTAATATAATATGTCATAAAACAGAATAATGTATTGAAATGAAGCTATTACATCTGTTTTATGGAGGTTATGTTTATCATAATGTCATAAATGACATTTTACTATGTCTGTTATAAAAAACCTTTTATTTCATTTATTCTAATGTATAAATATAAAATAGTTGTTTGTACTACAGACATTTAAAAAAAAGTTTTAAAAAATTAAATGTACCATATTTCCACTCTTTTGCACTTGTTATCATACAGTACTATAATCCCTGCAATTTCGACTACAATAGCGAAAACCGCATATGGTAAACTTACAGCAACAGAAAATAGGTTTTACTTACAAACTCTTTCAGTTCATAATCGCTTATTACGACTATTATATAGAGACTTTACCTGGAAAATTTACAATTCGTACCAATTTTTCTAGGTATACTTACTTGTTAGTATTGCAATATTAATAACACAATACATAATTCTATTTTACATGTCACTCATTATCATTATCAAAAAACAATTGTGTAGTATAAAAGCTTTAACAAAAAAATTTTCTATTATTTTTTTTTTATTTTTTTTAATTTTTTTATTTTTTACAAAGAAGGGCTACACAACAGGACAAGTCCCAATAACAGTGCAGCACTAACAACATCAAACATTACATATTGCGAAGTCGAGGCAAAATATTAATAATAAACATATAAAACAGTGGTATAAAAATAAAAATGAATAACAAAGTCAGTATTAAATAGTATAAAAATAACTCAAATAAAATTTAAGAAATATTTTGAATGTACGTAAACTACAACAAAATAAATCAGGTACATTTGGTACAGAAGCTAAATTATTGTAAGCATGTACTAATCTAACTAGCGGTGAATTCATTGCAGAGTTTGTTCTACAGTGCTTAACAAAAAACAAATCAGATAATCGAGTAGAATGATGAGATATCCGTAAAGAAAATTTATTTAAAATAACAGGGCTATCTATAAAATTATTTAAAATTTTAAATAAGAAAGACAGATCCAAAAGTATTCGTCTTTTTTGTAACGAAAGTAACAGAATCGAATTATGTGGATACCTGAAATTCAAAATAGAAATAAATTTTCTTTGGACACTCTCGATTCTATTTATATATACATGATAATGCGGTGACCAGCAAACAGTAGCGAATTCTAATTGAGATCGTACAAGAGAATAATAAAGAAATATGAAAGTGTTATAATTAGTGAAACTTGTACCAATTCTTAAAATAAAGCCAAGCATTTTATAAGCTTTTTTAACAATATAATCGACATGTAAGTCAAACAAAAGCTTACTGTCTAAGATGACGCCAAGATCTTTAACATGAGAGACACGACTAATATTATTACCGTCAATGGAATAATTGAACGTAAGTATTTTTCTATTACGTGTGAAAGTAATACACGAGCATTTACCAAAATTAAGTGTTAAATCATTCCTTATCAGGTAAGAGCTTAGTCTGTCAAGATCTTCCTGCAACTTAATATTACCTGAATATATGAAAAATAATTTTATCACATGGAAAATTATCAGCAAATAGTGGAATACGGCCCTCGAGTAACAGCGTCCAGTGAAACAATTTGTTAGTGGTCGTTCTTGCAAGGCAATTTTACTAAGAAAATATTCACAATGAGTACTTTTCAGGTCAATTTTCTATATAGTCGTTGTGTAAGCAATTGTGAACCGAAAGAGCTTGTAAGTAAAACCAATTTTCTATTGCTATAAGTTCACCATATGCGGTTTTCGCTATTGTAGTCGAAATTACAGGGATTATAGAAGTCAAAGAAATGATCTTGAACTAAACATAATTCTACTGTTAATTTGTAAAAGTCAATGTACTGTAACGTTTTATTTATTTGGGTGAAGTGTAAATAGTAGACAATTATTATTATTTAAAATAAAAGTTTATTATAACGATAAATAGATATTAAATATAATTAAAAGATGATAAATATAACGAACACTACGATTAAACAAATATTAAACACTAATTAAGACTAAGAATATTATAAAACACTTAAACATTGAGATTATTTATTTAAACAATATGTAACTCATTTATTTATACAACTACATTTATTTATGTTTACCACTTGTCGACTATCTGTTTATATCACCAACTGTTTAACACGCAACGCTTATTTATATCAGACTGACCAATGCCTTCGCTAACAGTGCTTGTATACTCCGGCATTTGTATTCGAGAACTTACTAGAACACTTTCAGATAAAACTCAAACACAATAGGTTACATCAACCGTATAATTAAGCAGGTTCCGACAAGTCTGTTGCGTCGTCGCTAAAAATAGACACTCGCTCGTCCCTGCGACAGCCGCGGCGACAGCGACGGGGACAGCGGCAGTGACAGTGGCGGCGACGACGGGCACCGCACATTACAATACTGTCCATACAGAACTCTAAGGTTATGGCCATCATTAGACCTTCACAGCAGATAATTGTTAGGATAAAATGTGATTTATGTGAGTGAAAATTTCAAAAATATCAGAGTTGTATTTCAATTTTTAAATATATTCAATTATATATTTTTAATATTTTAAATTACACACGTTAAAATTTAATGCTACACTAGAATATTATACCGTGAGTCCCAGCTAAGATACTATTCTGTCTTTATGGATACAAGTTACAAATAGGTACTGTACCGTTCCAGATAAAATGCAACATTCTAAGAAATTAGTTTGTTAACATTCCAAAAGAAAATTAATTTGGATCTTTTAAGAAGTGGAAGGAAATATTGGTGAAAGCATATTATTGTTGAAGGAAAGTACTTTGAATAGTGATGCACGACGAGGCGAGAGCACTCTCGTATCTCGTCTTGTCTCGTTGTATTATGCGAGACGAGAACGAGAGCGAGATTGTAGTTTAAAATTCGTGGCGAGATCGATACAACAACTGCGAGAAGCGAGAAATCTCGCGAGATGCTCGCGAGAGTCTCACAGTAAAAAAATTGTAACTTTATAGCTTTGATTCATAAATTCAAGGAAAAATGCACCGTACAAGGAATGGAGTCAACGCTAATTCGTGCTAGTACACATGAATGTAAAAATTATATGAATTTACTATCTTTTCTAAGTCTATCTAGAGTCTATTGGTATGGGTTCCAGAGCTAGGAAATGCAAAATAAAGACAAAATCGGTTTTGTTTCCAATTGAACTAGTTTTCTCCAATATTTCAGCCCCTAATTCACCCCAGTTAAATCCACGGTTAATAAAATTCTTGCCGCCCCTGAAAAGTAAAGAATGTTATATTAAGTGTCGATGGGAGCCAACACGGAGAGAAGCGGAGTGATTGGTTTCCGGCGGGCTACCAGTGTAGCGGTTTTGTATGACTAAATCTTACTTAAATAGTGGCATATATTTAATGATAATGTGTAGGTACTTTTAGTTGCAAAAAAGAATTTTTTAATGTTCAATTCGTTATACTGATAATAGAATGTATTAACAGATGTTCGTATTGAATAGATCACAATTTGGTGAAAATTGGATATAAATAAAATAAATAAATAAATATATCATCACGGCTTATTACCCATTGCTGGGTGTGCTAATCTGTGAAAATTGGATAACATAGTTTCTGGTGACTAAATGAATAAATATTATGTTCGTATTGAACTAATTTCGCGACCAGAATTAAGAGTCTCGTCTCTTTATTATAGTTATAAGACTGCAAATACACGGAAGACGGTGCGATTGGTGCGAACTTGTTTCTCGTAGTTAAACTGTTACGTAAATACGTAGTGCGCAAGCGCTTATTTTTATAGCGAGACTCTCGCGAGACTCTCGTGCGTGAACGAGACAAGACCCAAACGAGAGCGAGATCGAGATTACAGGTCCGAAAATGAGACGAGATCGATATTTTATATTTCTCGTCTCGTCTCGCCTCGCGTGCATCACTAACTTTGAACATATTTGAAGACTTGAAATAAATAATGATGTGAAGTGCCATTTTTGTAAAAATTATTTTTTTACAGGAATAATAATTCAAATACCCATCCCTATAATATAAATGAGAATCAAAGTCCAGATTCGTTTTTTATCGTTGTTATACATGAATAATGATTTATTGAATATCAAAATGCCAATTACCTTGATAAACATGTAGTTTTTTATTTTATTTATTTTGTTTTATTTTATTTTTAACCACTCTACAGAATAAATCCCATTTAGAGAGTTAGTTTACAATAAGTAATAAAACAACATTAATAAAGTAGTGTGCCGTGAGAAAAACAAAAACTAAAGTGATACAAAATTTACATAAGAAGTTAAATTATGGTAGCATTACAATATTACATATTATTATATACCCATCCCTATAATATAAATGAGAATCAAAGTCCAGATTCGTTTTTTATCGTTGTTATACATGAATAATTCTTATTTCTTTAAAAAAAACAAGTTTCACAAAAATGGCACTTACATCATTTATTTCAAGACTTCATTTTACAATAAAATTTTAAAAATATGAAACAAAACACCGCTCCTGGAAAATCCGGGAAATTTCAATGGAAGTAACAATATATTATACGAAACAAATATTATTCATACAACTAACTGGAAATATTTTGATTTATATTTGCAGCATCTGCCTACAGTGAAATTGTTTTCATCCCGTAGAAAATGTTGCTGAAAAGTTTAGAAACATGCAATGAATATTCAACAAACATGGGGAATTATTGTTCATTAATTATCCTTTTTTAATGAATATGCACAATGGTGGGCGTATAACGCACACTTTTACTAACGAGATTTCGTGACGTACTTTGTGAATATTCAAAAAAACTTTTTGAGGAATTCCAAACTAAAAGAATACAGGTTGTTATTTAAGTAAGTGTACCAGGCTTAACCGATGGTAGAACTAACCCCATAGATAGTAAAGCTGGCAATAATTTTTGTTTTACATGCTTTCTATAAGAACTGGAGCCCCCTAAAACTGACCAATGGGCCATACCACATCTTCCATTTTTTTTTTCTAAAAGTATATTTAAATCTACTTACATAAATATATTTCATGTCACATAAGTTTCTAGTTTTACAGAAATAATTTCCAATGACGCCACAATTTTGCGACCTTGTTTAGTCTGTCCCGTGCTGTGTGTACAAAATTATGACGTCACAACATTAGACTCAGAATGTTCATAGAGAAAATCATGCATGAAAAGTACAGTAATAAATATTTTTGATGAATATTAGCATAATATTAGGTAAATTTTTCATTTATGGAAAAAATCAATATTTATTTTTTTGATATGACTCCATTTACGCCAAAGTTAAAAATCTTGTAAAAAAGTAAAAATCAATGTGTTTTTTGAAAAAATATGTTGATTGTCAAAACTGACGTGAACGCTTTTTACTTCCTTGTACGTAGTTTTTAGATTTAGACCATCCCTGAATCCATTTTGACTAATTTGACGTCTGTACGTACGTATCTCGCATAAGTCAAAAACGGTAGGCCGTAGAAAGCTGAAATTTTTTATTTAGAACTGCTATAACATTTAGTTGTGCACTTCTCTTTTTGGTCATTAGATAATTTCCAGAAGTGGTACTTTACTTGAAGTCTGTAAAAGATTTTAATGAAAAAACTATTTTAAAATATAATCGAAAACTTTTCAAATTTGGTATAAAGACTTTTTTGTCAGTGCGAATAACAATAGATTTTGGTTAAAATAGGCTAAGCTAGGAAGTGATATATTACCTGATGTTGTTAATAGTTTTTCTTGAATAAAATGGTTTTATTTTGATTTTAGAAATAAATGCTTCAAATAAAAGTATTAAATTCTGCGTCTAGCACATCCAATATTATTAAATTAGCCCTTTGTATAAGCGAAATATGTAAATTTAAAAATTATATACTTTTTGGTTTTTGTAATAAAGCTTGCTATGGATTAGGACAAAAAATAACAAAAAAAATATGATAAAGTCAAATTACGTCAAATACGTGCAATTGTATGATTGGGTCTATACTTCATGTCTTCCTCTGACGCTTTTTTTTGTCGTCGTTATTTTTCAAACTAAATTTGAAATTTATTATTAACGACTTGTATAAAGTATACTTGTGATGATTATGATCACTATATATTCTACAGTTTTGAAGTTAAAATTAACATTTTGCAATTTAGTATGTATCGTTTAATTGGCGTACAAGGAAGTCGTGTGATGTCCACATCACATTTCTTGCATTAGCGTACAATTTACATCCGATTTATTGAATATCAAAATGCCAATTACCTTGATAAACATGTAGTTTTTTATTTTATTTATTTTGTTTTATTTTATTTTTAACCACTCTACAGAATAAATCCCATTTAGAGAGTTAGTTTACAATAAGTAATAAAACAACATTAATAAAGTAGTGTGCCGTGAGAAAAACAAAAACTAAAGTGATACAAAATTTACATAAGAAGTTAAATTATGGTAGCATTACAATATTACATATTATTATATTTTTAATTTATTTGTGTAAGGAAATATTGTGTAATTTTATTCCTAAAGAAACTATAAGGAGAGTAGGAAAAAATGTCGAAATATAAGTGTAGTTCATTAAGCAATAAATACATTCTATTACATGCAGTATTACAATCAAAATTTGTTCGAGTGAATTTGGTGTAAAAAATTTGTTGGTATCTACTATGAATTCGTAGAACATAAAAGTTTAATTTGAATAAAATATTAGCATCATTAACTACATTATGAATGATTTTGCAGATGAATAATATGCATATTATGTTTCGTCTATTTTCGAGAGATATTAAATTGAAAGTGGCTAATCCAGTTTCATAATGTAAATAATGATTATACATTTTATACTTTTTGTACCAGCAATATTTAACAAATTTCTTTTGTATACTTTTAATATTAACTTTATATTTTGTATAGATAGCAGGCCAAATTTGACAACAATATTCTAAAGACGATCGGACATAACAATTATATAACGAAATTAAATTAGATCATACTTGAAGTATTTAGAAATTCTTAGAACAAAGTTCAAATTCCTGTATGCTGTTGATATAGTTGACTTTATATGTTTTGCAAAGTCTAAATGAGTGTGAAACAGAATACCCAAATCTTTGAACTGTGTTACTCTTTCTAATGTTTGATTATACATTTGATAATTATGTACGAAATGTTCTTTTTTTGAATATGACATTACTTTACACTTATTAATATTGAAATATAATTTATTAATTTCTGACCAAGTTAATAAATTATGAATGTTTTGAAGTTCTAAACAATCATTAATTGAGTTCACTTTTTTAAATAATTTGATATCATCTGCGTACATTAGAATGCTTGAATATTGTACGAATTCAGTGATATTGTTAATAAATAGCAAAAATAGTAAGGATCCAAGATTGGAGCCTTGAGGCACACCAGAGCTTGCCAAAAACATATCAGATTCAAATCCTTTAACTTCAACACACTGATATCGATCTGTGAGATATGATGCAAGTAGTTGACAAAGTGCTAGACAGAAATTAAAATCATTGCACAGTTTGTTTATTAATAAACTATGATCAACCTTGTCAAACGCTTTAGCAAACTCTGTATATATAACATCAACTTGTGTATTATTGGACAAATAATTCGATACAGTATCTCTAAAATTTAATAAATTTGTAACAGTGGATTTTCCTTTAACAAAACCATGCTGATCAAGTGTAATATGAAAGTCTCAAATACCTATTATTTGCCGGGACGCCAATGATCTTATATGTCAATTGTGACAGGTGTGATATTTTTTTCCAGGGAACACATTGATTTTTTATAAAATTTTGATCTATGAAGGAACTGGTCAGTTTTAAGGGGATCCAGTTCTTATAGAAAGCATATTAAACAAAAATTATTGCCAGATTTACTATCTATGCTTACATTGTACTCTTACTTAAATAACACCATGTATATTTTAAAAATATTACTTTGTTAGCTTCATAAAGCAAAATAATATGGTATGTATTAAGTTTTATAAACGAGTATTTAAAAATATGTTTAGGTAAAATGAGTTACATACTAGACTTTTTCTGCGACTTATTTTCACAGAATGATAGCTGTAAATTACAGCAGCTGACTTCACTCCGTGCATAATGAATCAAATGTTATGGTTGCAAGCATCTTACCGTGTCCAATATATGATCAAAGACACAGTTTGTCACAATTAACAACGACAGTAGGAAAATGAATTTTGTAATGAAAATTATAGACATATCAAATTCACATGACTGCTCGTGCCTTATCTGATTTGTGCAAATTATACTTATAATTGTAGGACATATTTTTAAAATATGTTAATTAATTACGCAATATTAGCGATCAAAGATTAAATCTGGTGTCCTCCAAATTATCTGT
This sequence comes from Harpalus rubripes, assembly GCA_963082715.1. Lineage (NCBI taxonomy): Eukaryota > Metazoa > Arthropoda > Insecta > Coleoptera > Carabidae > Harpalus > Harpalus rubripes. Next base: position 44,266,751 of record OY720458.1, on the reverse strand, counting down.
CAAATTTTGGCAGTATGTTTCATGAAACATTAATACGTTTATGAGAACAGCTTTATGCTTATTAGTGTATATGTATGACAATTTGCAAATCAAATTTAAATCAATAATTTATATCCTACAGGTGATTATATAATATGAAATTCAAATTTAACAGTGATTGAAAAAGTGAGTGACGTGAAATGTATTTCTGTTTTAGTAAATGCGATATTTGAATAATATATTTTTATTCAAAACATATGTGGTTATGTTGAAGAGAGTTCATTACATGAATCACTACATGTCAATTTTTAAGACTTAATTTTGTGTCTGAATTAATTTCCCTACTCTTCATCTTTAATTATACAAATTGGTTTGTGAAATTCTGCAAAATTTGAAATGTAAATATGTATTTTTATAAATTAAAAATCTTTTAATCAAGGCAGTACAAACAACTGTTGTTTGAAAAAAGTATTAATTAACGAATTTACAATGAAAATTAACCTTAGAATTCATAATTGTAACCTTGGTTTTTGAAAATTTTCCACAAGTTTTAAATTTTAAAATATGTTTGCATTGCAAAACATTGAAATTAATAATTGTAAATATTATTATAAATTTACCGATTCAGAATAAAAAAAATAGCGGCAGTGTCAGAATTAGTGGCATCGGTAGTGTACGAAATTTAAAGGAAAAATTATTTCCGTTCGCAATGAAAAATTATTGAAATTACAGCATTTAGGAATTTTTTATTATAAATTACTATAGCTGTCATTTTATTTTTGCGCAAAAAGCAACTAACATGGATGATGACATATAATTACTCTTATCCATAAAGACAAATGTCCACTGTAAGCGGGCTACCACACTGAGAGAAATGTATTGTAAGAATATTATTATAAAGTGTTATATTATAAAATGTATCACAAACATATTTAAATTTAAAATACGGTGTTATAGAACTTACAAAACCGCAGTATATCTTTTACATAACTTCTGTTGTTAAACCGTTTATTGTATATCTTACAATAAATATTTTATACTTGGCAAATTCATTGTACCTTACAACAAAATCATTTTAAGTGGTAAAATTATATATTGTTTAAAATTAATTATAACTTAACATAGCAAATAATACAATAAATATTGTGTACCTTTTTATAAAAACTAAATATTTCTATAATGTATGTATTACAAATTACAACGTAATTTTGTATACACAAAAGCAAGTTGCAACTTGTATGGTTCTGTACCAGTCATCAGTCGTTTCTATCCCTAGACAGACAGTCGTCTCTAGCCTATTACTGATTACTGTGCTGCATTACGTATATTTCTTCAACGATCAACGAACAAGAAGATAGATATTTAATAATCAAGTGCATTGTGTTGTGTAGTTCGTGGCAGAATGGCAGACGAATTTGTTAGACATGTTGGATTAATAAATTTACGGTGCATGCGGTTCGAAGCAAAACATCAAGAGTTGAAAAAAACTGTCAATAACATTGCATCAAGAATAAATATTAGTAATTCTCTTGCGATAAGACATCAACTAAAAGTAGCTAACCGATTCCTAAATAAAATTGGCTTTGAAGAAGACATAAAATTTTCAAAACATAGTTGCGCAGTTGTTAATCTCAATGATATTATCAGTGATGTAGAATTAACAGAGAACTACAACAGTGTAAATTGGGTTGATGTATTCGGAACGTTATATAAAATAGGTTACTATTTATATATCGACATAGATGAGTTACCTGTTTTCGGAAAAATATCTCTTATACTTATTAAAGAAAATATTGTAAGATTTGTTTGCAATTACGTACAGTATTCTTTTTTTATCATATTTATGGTTATGAAGTAGAACCAACGGCTAAACTGTTAAGTATGTATCCAGTAGTACATAAAACATACAAAAATGGAAAATTATATCTGTGTATGCGCTCAAATTAATTCTTATGAATACGTAATGAATTTTTATTTATATGTATTGTAAATTATTCTTTTACATTTTTGACATGTACTTATTTTCTTATTAATAAATACTATAAGTAATAATCTTTTTTTTTAATTTATTTTAACATTTTAAATTATTAAAGGTATATACACAGTACAAGATATATTATAAAAGTTATAGTATACTTTCCTGTGTTAAAAATAACAATTTTTAAATTTTATCGGATACAATTCAGTATTGTAAAACTTACAATTTAATATAGTACTAACGTATACTATTATATTGTATCACTTATAATAACATTTATTTTAAGGTATACAATGGTACATAGTACAAATTTCTATAATAAAATATTATAAAATTTATATAATATTCATGTTGTATATTGTACAATGGTTACTTTGTTGTCCCTAACGTATTATAATTTATTTTATGGCATATAATATTTATTTTTTGTGGTACAATGGTTTTCTCTCCGTGCATTGTTAACTTTCTTATTTGAAGAGATAGAAAGACAGTTAAATGGACAAAGTTGGGCGATATTATACGACAAATTTAACGGTGAAAAATGCAAAACAATTGAACATCAAATACGCGAAGTATTCAACAAAATAACATTTTTTTAAATGGAATGCCATAATAAGAATGGTACCTTTTAAAAGACTTTTTTTATCTGAATATAAAAGTTTATTATCACTATGCCTCTAACCTTAAGATATTTCAAGTTGAAATTTACATATTATATTTCTTATTTTAAAACAAATATAACATTGTTGCTATGGAAACAACAAAAACAAAAAACGAAATTAATTATTAACTAACACTGATCAATGAACAAATAAATAATTGCTAATAAAAAAGTTTGGTTTGTATGAGTGAACTTTAAAGTTGCATTCACAAATGAAAATTAGGTTTAGATTTATGGTTTATACTTTAGATTTAAAGACTTTGGCCGCATATTATGACTCCATTCACACTTTAGAATTTAGGGTTTCTAAATCCAAATCATAAAGCTAAACATTGCAAGGTCCAAACTTTAGGTTTATGATTTAGTTTGACGTCACAAACTTCACGAATGAGAACGAGTCTGAAATGATATAGATATATACACCCATGTTTATTTAGTATCCACTTGGTGGATTCGGCTTTGTAATCAAATGCGAGAAGAATATGGAAATAATGCCAAGCGAATGACAGTTTCACGGCGCACAGGTGTCTTGGTGAGTACTGCTCTACCAATATTTTAATCTTGATTTTGAAGCATTTACACAGATGTCTGTACATATCAAAACTAATTTTCAGGTAAGTTAAACCTACATTTTTGAATGACTTACTTAAACCTAAAAAAAAAACCATAAAGCTAATTTACATTTGTGAATGCACCTTAAAATTTTTTTCAAAATGTTGCCCATTTCTTTCGCGACAAATTATGCTCTTTTTATCACTTCATTGTATTGGTCAACATCCTTTTTGATGTCAATTGTTCTTCGTTTAATGTTAGTTTTTCTTGTTTCCATAACAACAATGTTATATTTATATTATACAGGGTAAAGAAATATAATATGTAAATTTCAACTTGAAATAACTCTTTTGTTCTTAATTTTAGAGATATAGTGATAATAAACTTTTATATTTAGATCAAAAAAATCTTTTGAATGGTACCATTTTCAATATGGCATTCCATTAAATAAAATGATTTTGTTGAATAAGTCGCGTATTTGATATTCAATTGTTTTGCAGTTTTCACCGTACAATATCGCCTAACTTTGTCCATTTACGTCTTTCTATCTCTTGAAATAAGAAAGTTAACAATGGTGGCCCGCTTACAGTGGACACTGTACTATCAGAAAATTGGAAATAAGTTTGTTGTTCTTAATTAGGCATTAATTTAAATATCTCCACTAATATATATCATGACATACTTTGCAAGTCCGAGGTTTTTTATACTATAGGTAATTACTGGTTTCGTGACCGTACTAGGGAATAAAACGAGCACCACTTATATTTAAGACGGAAAACTGATCAAGTTAGCACGCCCTATTATTATTAAGTGCCTGTTAAATCCTTATCACACACGACATAATTTTCGACAACTATATTTGACAGACGTTCGTGTTTTTCTATTATCTCATGAAAGGATTTTTTATTGACTACTTCATTATTAATTTTGTTCACAAAAATGAACATAACTACATAAAATATACAGATGTTAGAGAATGCTTTAGCCAAAATTCAATTACAGTTCCACAATAAAAAATGCAATAAGAAAGTTAGTCAGGCATTTTTCGATTTTCTCAATTTTTTTATGTAATATGTTGATACCACAAATATACCAAATTTCTGAAATAAATAATTACTTTTTCGACAGTCTATATACAAAGTAGCCATTTGCGCTCTCTTTTGTAAACGCAAAATGTCACTTTGCCGCTCATGCGCGACAAAGTAGAAAAAACGCTCGCTTTCCAAATTTCTAACTATACAATGTTGAGAAATGTCACTTGTCTACATTCTTAATAGAAACGTTTAGTCAGAAACTAATGGCACTGTACTTACACATTTACCACATTCACAAGTTAATCTGACATATAACTGCTCTGTCGGTATATTACATAACCAAACAAAATCCCGTACTGCTGTGAAAATAAAATAGGGCATTTATTTACAAAAAAGAAAGTATAAAATGCTTAGATTAGATTGAAACAATAGCTCAAGAAGAATGGAAAATAACGATATAAATATAAAATAAATTGTGTCCCAATGGATATCCACTTTTCCACTGCACTAGTTTAATCTACTTGAAACAGATAAATTATACAAAAACTTATAATATTCATTACAAAATTGTCATTAATTTTGTGTAAAAACGAAAGCCAAAACAATACCTTGAAGTCATATTTGAATACGTTCCTATCTTCACTGCAAAACTATTAAGTAGTACTGTAAGTACAAAGTGTACATTTTATTATTTTTTTGTTATGGTGGAGGACTGTAGAAAAAAATCTTGTGTTACGTTTTTAAGTAAGGTTTATTTCAAAATATTTAATAGGCATACATTATTTCAGAATTTCTTAAAATCTGGGTTGTGTATAAGACATGTTTTTTTTAAAAAAATATATTAACCGAAGAAAAGAATGGCTCAGAATTTCATCTGCATTTTTCATCATAAAGCTGCCCTTAAATTTTAACTGGCACATTCCCTGACATAAGTACAGAAGTAATTAGTAATTATATTATGACACTTTTGTGCACATTTCGCCCGGCTGGGGTAACAGGGGATTCCACCATTTTTTTATATATATAATTTCATCAGAAAGTGTAAGTAAAACTAAGACTATTGGTGAAAATCTGGTGAAAAAATTCCTATTAATAAGCGAGTTATGGTCCTCCGAATTTGGAAAATATAGATGTGACGTCACGAATATAAGTTTTTATATAAAATTGTTTTCTTCGTGCAGATCTAATATGTTCTTGAAATGTATACTACGAGTATTTTAAAATTATATTTATAAAAAACAAATTAATATTGTAACACTGTACATGTACAAGTCTACATGCTTTATAATTGCAAGTGTATCAAAATTATTAAGTTTAATGCAAGAAATTTATATTCAAATTGCAGTACTGGACTGGAAGCCACGTGTCCGCTATTTGAATTTGTCTCCTTCCATTGGTAGTAGACTCCACCCCTAACTCGGTATTCGTTATATATGTATAGGTGGTCTTTGAATCGCCAATCAAAATAATATATATATGGATTTCATATGAGTGACGAGCTGCTAAAACAAAAATCCCCTTATTTCCGAAGTATTTCAATTATATCATTTTATTATTATTAATTAGTATTCATTATTAAGCATCTACTTTTACTATTTTTTATTAATTTCTCTTAATTCGATTGAGCCGTAATCCCCTATTGTTTAGAGTTCTTTTTCATTATAGAGGAAAAATGTAATATTAGTCATGATTTTAGTAACAAAAAATCCTTTGTCGTCGAAAATATCGGAATAAAAATTGCTAATGTGACAACTAAAATGACAAGAAGTAGTATAAGTGACACATATTATTAAAATAATACTTTCATATTACAGTAAAATATTTGAGACAAAATAAATCTGTTTGATTATAAAAACACTTCAAAAAACATGATGATATAGTAATATAGTATCATATGTATCATAGAGAACGATAATATTTCACGGAACACAGATATATGGGTGAAATAAGTTGCTCTAGGATTTCTATAAACGTCTGACAAAGATTTATTGTTAGTGGGAGAATGTTTACAGCTCAGGGTAACACTGCAACTATTTCGTAGTAATTTTGACATATGTTAGTTTGAAGAACTTATTAATAGTATAATTCAATATCTAGTCAAAACAAATATTAGAATTTGTGAATAAATTTATATACTTTAGCAAGAATTTATTTGTCTTGAGAAATTATTAAGGTTTCATTAATTAAGTAGTAAAAAATGATAAAAATATTAAATAAAAGCGGTTCTAAAGGAGAACCTTGAGGCACACCTAAAGGAATATAAATATCGTGAGACTGAAAACAATTATATATCTGTAGTATAATGTAATAGTAGGATTATAGTGAGTGCAGTAAATCTGCAGAAGAGCATAATTGATTGTGCAAGCGTTAGCATAGAAGCGTTTTCATTACTTTACATTATTCGGAGCAATTACAATTTTATACAAATTACACGGGTAAGTTCCACATAATTACATCTGTGCTGGGTAGTTAGAAACCAGACAAACACTCGGAACGTATGAGAGCAATTCGTCCCCTCAGAATTCCACCTTTTCAGAAACTGAAGCATTTCAGTTGAAAGAAAGCCCGAAAAAAGTTATATAGGCTGTGCACAAAAAACCGGAACATAGACGATTAACATGGGATTTTTAATAAGTGTTGAAATTGACTCTCCAGTAACTTTCAGAGCAAAACTATGGAATAAAAGTGTTTAAAATTAAATTTTACGTCTGAAACACGAGATATTTCAGAAATAAAATGTTACAATGGGGAAATTTTAAGTTAAAATATTTTTAAATCTAAAGCGTTTTTACTTTCATATTTTGTAAAATTTTAAAAAATAAAATGTTTAACTTTTGATATATTTTCTTCCCGCCATTAGAGCGTACATAACATCAACTATGTGAGACAAAAGCAAAACACGGCCACCTGTTTATGTTTACATTTGAAACGACTAATTTCTGTGTGTATCGTATTTTCTAAGTTTTATATTTACTTATTTAAAATACAATAATTTGCTTTTAACGATTTGACATTGAATTTGACGTTTCAATATCAAATATAGAAGACTTACGTTCATGGTTTCATTCTAAACGAGCGCTCGTAGCGGACACCTACGGCGAACCAAAGATGCTGCATACGTCATCGTATTGCGGGCGATTTAACTAACGATAAATTTAATATCGTTTGTACAAAAAATACGCTATATTTTATTATTTTTATTGCTTTAATAGTAGTACTGTATGTATATTATTGCAGTAATGTGGCAAAATAATTACATTTCAACATATCTAAACTCCTCCATTACGTTAGACTCAGACGGCCATGGAAATAAACAAAATATCAATGTGACAGTTTAATAAAGTATCATTGCTTATAATTGTAGCAGTCAATTACAGTTCATAATATAGTTTATATATTATAAAATGGATGTGTACGGCACAAGAAAAAAAGTATTGTAAAATTATACTATATTGGAAAGAGTTTAATGAATTCTACAATACTCTACGTCTCTATATGTTTACTTAAAAAAGAAAAAAGCAATAGGAAGATGTGAAATAGATTTCTGTTCCACTTATAGATATGAAAATATATTATTCAAAGCAAGATGCATGTTTGGTATACGTGAGGTAGAATTCATTAAACACTTTAAAATGGTAAAACAGAACTTGTTTTCATTTCAAATATTAAACATTTACATATTTTAAAAACGATAGAAATCAGCATTATTCAGGTGACCTCCATTATTCTGAAAACAAATCCTGCCCATTACGTATTGTATAAAAGACATACGAGCAATTCTTTTAGAGGCCATAAGTGCCATGTCTCAAAATTTTATACACTTAATACAGGTACCTGATTATACAGACATACATGCTCATAATAGTTCAGCTGGGTTACAATTAGGGATCGACCGATACCGATATCGATATATCGGCCATATCGGTCTTCTTGGCCGATATCGGTATCGGCCGATATGTAAACCACGATATCGGTCTATATCGGTATCGGCCTAAAAAAATATAAATTGCTTAATATTTCAGTTGCTAAGGATTTTCTAAAGGAAATTAAAACAGAAATACTAAATAAAAAACAAATCAAGTTTATTCTTATTCAAAATTTAGCAAAAAAGTCATTAAAAATGTAGAAGTAAAGTTACACACTTAGTTAAACAAATTAATATTTAAAGTTAAGTTTTGGCAAGTTGTAATGTAACAAAATTATTGCGCTTTCATAAACATTTCCAGCTGAAGAAAATAGCTGTTCACTAGCAACACTATTTGGCGGTGGTGCTAAATATATTATTGAAAATATTATATTGTGTTAATAGGAGTAAAAGTGATACTTTGTGTGGCGATCATGGAAGTTTGCACGACGAGCGAAGCGAGTCGAATAATTGCATGCGAGGCACACCAAGACACTTTTATTCCGAATGACACATTGAATTTTTTTTTTCAAACGCACTACTTTTCTTTTTATTCGCTAATTCTCTGTAGTTTCTATGGATATTTATTTATTTTATTTCTACTCCGACGGCGTAGAAATAAAGCTTCTACCTTGTGAATTAAGTCACAAAAATGCCATTTCTACGACGTTTGAAAAAAAATGTCTTTTTTGCATTTGCTCTGCATTTTTTTGTGATTTATTTAGGGTTAATGCGTGTAACGGTAACAGTATATCATTATAAATCACTTTTACCTCATTTATACAGCAAACAATTTACGACAAAATTTTATGGCCGATATATCGGTATCGGCCGATATCGGATATGAGTATATCGGTACAATTTTAATAAACAAATTCAAAATCTACGTAAATGGTGAGATATTTTCACAAATATGCTTGGACTAGTTTAAAATATTGTAACGTGAGAGTACCTACAATATTTGGTCCGCGAGCTCGACCAACGAGTGCGAGCCGACGCCTATGATTGAAGCGTTCTAGTAGAGAGGAGGAGCCTAAGTAGGCGATCGATAACACTGATGCAGCGCGCAGACATGCGACGTAAGGGGACTACTGTGTAAACAGAGGGGAGATAATTGTAATTACTATCGCATTGTTATGACGTGGAGAGTTTTCTAGAAAATATTAGGGTTGATATATAAGCGACGTACTTGAGTGCAGACAGACAGTCACATAGAGTGTGGAGTAAGTTAGTTGAGTGGCACAGCAGTTTGGTGCCGAGTGAAGTATTCAGGAAGTTACTGGTATACTGGGGTAGCTGTGGAAGTAAATACTCGGTAGTTTTGAGGAGTATTGGAAAGCTAGGTATACGGGGACAGTAACGGCGAGTAGAAGTGGATACTCGGCAGTGATGTTGAAGAGTTGTGGCATACGGACAGTCGGTGACACTGAGGCTGTGGAAGGAGAAATAGTCCGTCAGAAGGACATTTACATAATTAGACAGACAGTGAGGTGAAAGGTGTGAATTCTGACCGGGCAGTTGAATATACAGACGCCGCTGAGTCAGTTGAGTATATAGACGCTGTGGGGTCGGACAGTTGAATGTGATATAGCGAAGTTCAGTGAGTCGAAATAAATAATCAGTAATGTCGTGTAAATAAATAGTCGTGTTAATTGTTTAAATAAATAAATACTCTTAGTGTTTAACTAGTCAATTATATTCGTAGTCTTAATTAGTATTTAATATTTGTTTAATATTAGTAATCGTCATTGTTATTATCTTTTTAAAACAAATAAACATTTCTTTTAATTAATAATAATTCTTTAATTTTTACACTTCACCCAAATAAATAAAAACGTTACAATATAGATTTTAACCTTACAAAAACTTAATATGTTATTCAAATATTCCGCCATTTAATATTAGGTTATATCGCTTTATTAGTAATAACAGCTTTAATTCTATTAGACATTGATCCACAAGCCCTGCACATTCGTCTGATAGAGTACCCATGTGCATTGCACTTAGGTTTCACATATTGAGTCAAAAATAAAGGGTCTCGGTAGAAGATAACTCTGGATTAGATGACTCTTTAAATACCGGTCGAACTATTAGCACCCGTCCAATGATTTTGTATAAATTTTTCACAATTTGTGTAATTTTATAATTTGTTGAAAATGTAAACCGGCAGAACTATTATGGACCTGAACTCCTAGGCTGAAAGTAGTAATGAATCGAAGATCCGATTTTAATATTGAATCCGGCCATTGAACAAGAATTTTAGTTCTGGCTGAATTTCCTAAAAAAATTGGTCGGATAATTAAAAAATGTCAATACACGGTGTCTGGGAAGACGCCCCCCCCCTTTAACTTTTTTATTATAAGTAATAGAAAAAAATGGCTCATATAAAAGTTTTATTATTTTATATATACTATTTGATGGCAGATGTAGATATTTTATGTAAAGTCAGGTTTACAAGATACTACTATCGACTTTTATTTTTCAAATGGCAACCTATAATTATTTTAATAAAATAGAAACCGCCATTTTTTTCTCTTTTCAACGATTATTAATTTTTATTAATGTATTTAAAAAATTTCGAGAAAATGAGATAATTTAGAAATATTAGAAATAATTTTTAAACAAATATTATAGGTGGCTATGTGAAAATAAACAAAACGTAACAATGTAAAACAATTAAATTAATGTCAAAAAAGTATACATTTGTTTGTTACTTAATTTAACTTATTTTGTAAACAAAAAAAAACATTTTGAAATGTTTACGAAGAACGAATTAATTGATATGATTCTAATAATTGGTGAATCGACTGGAATCATAAGAAGAGCAAAAAGAATTTACCGGGAGCGGTTTCCTAGACGTCGGCAACCGAGTTTAAGAACACTGAGAAGGATTTTTACCCGATTTCGAGAAACAGGTTCAGTTGAAAAACCAAAACGAAATGCTGTTCAGAATATTTCGCGAAACATGCTGGCAGTCGGACACATCACGTTCAACGCTTGAATTTTTGTATTACAGAACATGGTCGTAATTTTGAACATTTGTTTTAAGTTGTTTTTGTTACTAAATTTGTTGTTTTAGTTTGCTAAGTTGTATAGCATTGTTACGTTTTGTTTATTTTCACATAGCCACCTATAATATTTGTTTAAAAATTATTTCTAATATTTCTAAATTATTTCATTTTACTCGAAATTTTTCAAATACACTAATAAAAAATAATACATCGTTGAAAAGAGAAAAAAATGGCGGTTTCTATTTTATTAAAATAATTATAGATTGCCATTTGAAAAATAAAAGTTGATAGTCGTATCTTGTAAACCTGACTTTATAAAAAAATATCTACATCTGCCATCAAATAGTATATGTAAAATAATAAAACTTTTATATGAGCCATTTTTTCTATTACTTATAATAAAAATGTGAAAGGGGGGGGGCGTCTTCCCAGACTCACCCTGTATATAGTTTTGTTGAATAATATGATAATATCGACCTAGATATTGTAAGCTCACAGCAAAACATAATAATAATTGGCATCAGAAATATTTTATGTAGTTCTCATATTTATACAAAAGTAAAGGGATTAAGAATAAGTCGGCCTACTGTACATTGTAGGAATGGAGACTAAACGAAATCAAAAAATTATTCATTCTTCAGTTTTAATCGCTCTTTTATGGCTTTCCTAATTTCGTAGGATTCCAGAAGTTTGAACAAGGGCGCTGTATCTATTGAAAAATAAGACCAGACGTTGTTACTTTTCGCAGTTATTTTTTGAAATTACTTACAATACAACTAACATACAATACGTCTTAACTCGAAAGAGTAAAATGTGGATAACCACACGACAAAATTTAAGCCTGAATTTCGGAATTCGGTATTTCGGTCATTCGACGATCCGTCCCACCACTAACCAAAAGTACAGAAACATTTATTTATAAATCATATAATGTATATACATGTATCTTTTTTGAATTAAACAGCAGGTTGAAAATTGTACTCTGTAAAAAAAGGTGGGATGGTTATATGACATGACACATTAAATTCTGTGTTTAATGAATGTGTGAAAAAACAGGCACAAAACACACGGCTGGGGCAGCAAAGGATTCAGCGAGTGTTGCTGTTGCTGTTGCTTAATCCCTCAGCAAATGTGACCAGCATACTCTCACATCAGAATAATGAGCTGCTATTTTATTGCTTCATTTTTATATATACATCATCACGCCTACCAGCCCTGCAGCCCAGAATATTCCAAGTGGTAAAATTGTACAAAATTAAATTGATTTCGCTCAACGAGAGAAGAGTTTTAATATTAGATTTAAAAATATAAGCATTATATAAAAATAGATATATCATCACGGATTTCTGCTTACTCTTGAATGTACCAAATTGCTTATGCTAATTTAAAAAATGGCTACATAACTGTGAAACATGAAACTTTTTGTTTGTTTTAACGTTTGTTCTATTACTGTGCGAAACATATTTCTTATACAAGATGAACACGAAAATCCGTAACATAGGTTTTCATTTAACAAAAGAGAACAGTTTTTTCAAAAATTATCTGTCTCGTAAAACATTATAGGGTAATTTATACAGGATATTCGGTATTATTATTATTATTATTATTATTATTATAATTAATAATATTATTAATATTATTATTATATTAATAATAATATTAATATTATTAATATTATTGTTATTATTATTGATATTATTATTAGTAATATTGTTATTAATGTTTATCTTATTATTATTAATATTGTTATTATTAATATTATTATTATTATTATTATTATTATTATTATTATTATTATTATTATTATTATTATTATTATTATTATTATTATTATTATTATTATTATTATTATTATTATTATATTATTATTATTCCTGGGGTCTCATGGCCGCGTGCCTGAGTGTCAGGTCGCGAATCTGGAGAACCGGGTTCGATTCCGACCGACGCCAAATATTTCAAATTTTAAATTGCACAAAATTGACCCTTGTGGTGCACTCTCCACGCGAGCAATGAGTGCCTGTGAGGTAACGCCGGGTAAGCGCCCGCACGGTGCAAATATGTCATCATCATTACCGAAATCTCCGTACAAAGCAGATAGGCACACCCAGCAATGGGTAATAAGCCGTGATGATATATTTATTTATTTATTTTATTATTATTAATATTATTATTATTAACATTATTTTTATTATTATTATTTTTATTATTATTTTCATTATTATTTTTTTAGTATTATTATTTATATTATTATTATTATTATTTTTATTATTATTATTGTTATTATTATTATTATTATTATTATTATTATTATTATTATTATTATTATTATTATTATTATTATTATTATCACTATTATTATCTTTAGGAATGGTGAAGGTGACCACCAGTCAAAATTTATTGTTAAATTTACCCTGATTGGTCTCTTCAAGGAACTATAGGTCTCCAAAATTATCCAATCGAATGTTACGTCGGATTGTAGTTTGTAATCATGGATCCAAATGACTTAACAAAAATAATTAATAGCTACTGTCAGTGTGACAAGTTTGATTGATTGAATACGGTAGCGTTCGTTCACTGTGTTTAGAATTTGAATCTGAGAAAATGGCCGAATACAGCTTCAACAGTTTAGCTGGCATGTATCTTATCTATAGTAAAGTTGGAAGCAACTGAATTATGATTGACATCTGCCGTCAGTTGTGACAGTTTTCCGCTTTTTCCCAAACAGAATACTCTCATTAATCATTTTTAAAGGCCTATAGTTCATCATTGAATGATAAAGAGAAAACGATAACTGCAGAATAGGATTTCTCTTGAATCTAAGAAGCCATTGAAGTCGCAATGAAGCGATGGCCGCCTATTTACCGCACAACCTGTATCTCGTTTCTTTTATATTATTAAATAATTTTAATAAAAATTATCAAGTTACCATTTCAAAATTGGAGATAATTTTCAAATACCAAGTTTGACGTGTATCGGAATCGAAGTTTAAACTTATAAATATATATATCGATGTTTGTCGCACAAATATAGAAGCGTTAGTGTACAACTTAGGTGTACGGAATATGGTTTTTCTACGATGCTATAAAAAGTTGGTTTTAAAATTGATGCCCAGGTGATTTTATTCGAGGTTGGAATATGTTGTATAACATATTCTCTGGCTATAAACTGTATGTATTGTTTGAATTTTACGTATACCTATACGTATAGGTAGGACATAGTGAATGTATTGATTTATATTTTTTATTAGTTTTGACAAAGATATGGTGAGCAACGTAGGTAATATGGTCGTAAGGACGTATCGTAAACCTGATTTTAGCATTGTACTGCATTCCAAGGTGTTTAATGTCACTCCATGTGCTTTATACTGCCGCATTCTGAATTTATGTATCTTATATTCAATTTTCCACCTCTCGCACTTTACTTTACTTTATTGCCTGTATTGACATGCATGTTGACAATTTTTATGAATGTTTATATATAATAAATTGGACCGAATCCAACGAGAATATTTTAGATCCGTCTAGTCTAAATGCTTGGCAATGAAATATTTTATAAGGATTACGATATATCCGCTCAACCAAAACAACTCTCACATTTATTACATTTGAATTCACCTAACAAGATTAAGATTCCAATATCATGATATCAGTAACAATATTTACATTTATTTTCAACTATACTTACTGGCTTTCAGATATATAGGGGAGAAGTGCCATGAATGAGTCAAAGTTAATATTATAGATGTTAAAACGTTGTAATAAACTCTAAGAGTTGGGGCTAACGGTACGAAAATATTTATCTTGTTCGGATTAAAATGTGGGTATTTTATTCTAACATATTTTGTAAATTAGTCGTGCATCTTTGTAGTGTTTCACAAAAATCAAGATATACTCTTGATCTTGTCTTGAAATCAAGACAAGACCAAGACAAAAAGTATTTTTTAGTTCCCAAGACAAGACAAGAAAATATCATCAAGAGTCAAGATTTCTTGATTTCTTGACAACGAATATTGCAAATCTGTATTTGCATGCTTTGTGTGTCTGAATCCTCTCAACGCTCAACTCAAATAGGTACTATTATTCAGAAAATTTCGAAACCATTTTTACCTTATTGGCGAAAAAATTCAAAGTGGGTGACATCTGGCGGCAGATTTGTGAACTAGAGGAATAAGGAAACGTTGACAGCATACATTGACATTGAAACGTTTGTAATTTTAAACAGGTTTAATTTATATTTGTTGTAAAAGAAAGTAAGATATACAGGTGTCTCACAACTCGCGCCCCAGACGAAACTGACACTTGCCGACGACAATAGGTTGGCAACAAATAGAAGTAAATAATTTGCGGCTGCTTGCATAACGAAGTTACAAGACTTTTTAATCCACCAATACCGGAAGGATATCTTGCGGTGTGATGATATTATTACAAAATAAAACTGGTTGCTAGGTTTTAAAAATACTTCTAGTGAGTTACAAAATTTGTTTGACTTACTGTAATTTTGACACTTTAGAGTTGACTTTTCACTGTCAACAAATTTAGGTTAGCGAAGGTGTCATCCGAGATCATCATTTATATCGTACAGTGCAACGTGTTGGCGTTACGTCCACATTCTCCGAAAATTATAATAATTTCTAAGGTTTTAAAAATACTACTAGTGAGTTACAAAATTTGTTTGACCTACTGTAATCTTGACACTTTAGAGTTGACTTTTCACTGTCAACAAATTTAGGTTAGCGAAGGTGTCATCCGAGATCATCATTTATATCGTACAGTGCAACGTGTTGGCGTTACGTCCACATTCTCCGAAAATTATAATCATTTCTAAGTAATCAACGGCTGAATACATGGTAAGAATTTGCCTTTTTTATTCACCTTGTCAGATTTAATTTGACATTGACATTTTTCGAAAACTACAGTCGCCCACACATTTTAGAGAAGATTTGATTAGTATAAAACCCTAGTAACGTAAAATTACGGCAAACACACGATAAAGGTGTAGGTCTCTGATTGGTCAATTTTAAGACGTCTTTTCTTGAATATCTTTTAAGGTAGATCTTTTTTTCTTCGAAATTACACATCCGAGTGCAGTCTCGTGTTTCCTCATTCGCTCTGGGGCGCGAGTTGTGAGACACCCTGTATAATATTTATTACATTTTCAGATTTAAATAATGATCAGTAAATGTCATAGACAATGCAGCAATTTCAAGTCAAAAAGTGTAAATTTACATTATATCCCAAGTGACACAATATGATCTTAAAATTTTCTTCCCATACAGTTTTGACGTCTCCAACCGGTTCAATTTTTTTCTTTTTTAAAAGAAGATGGTAAAATTCTTCTAGATTTAGAGCCAAACTATACATTGTTTATCATTCTTTTTAACAAGTTTTCCCTTTTCTTGTTCCAAATCGGTACAACTTCTACTCTGTAATACACAAACCCATAAACAAATAAATTAATAGCATAATAATAATGATAACTTTTATATAGTTTTTATTTTTAATAATTTGTTTATATGCAACAAAACTACAACAATATGTATGTTTGCATTTGCCTCCCAATCCTGCTCTACAACTAAATTTGGCTTTCCAGTAATTTATATTCTCATTTAATAATATTTCAATTATATGAGGATCTCCACACAAATGACTGTTTTTTAAACAAGATCCCAGTATTGTACCTGATCCATCAACTATTATTCCACAAAGCAATTCATGTCCTGCCATAAAAATTACTTCGCCTTCCTTTATAGGACGTGCAGAAGCAATGTATTCAAAAATATCACCTAACTTTATGTTAATTTTTCCATATTAAATACTTTGAACTTTGAAATGCATATTGCCAGCAATAAGGAATGAGAGCACTCTCCTTATTCCTCCGCCATCTTGCTACCGTCCGGCCTACCACCTATAGTTCAATTTTTTCGCCAATTCTAAAATGGAAAGAAGAAAGACGCCATTAACCAAGGGCAGAATTTAGAATTTATATCCCTATCTAAACGAATGCTATTTTCTTACGTGGTATGAAGTATAGTATTATTCACGAAAGATGACTATTCAAGGTCATTTATGACCCGTCTGATATTATATTACTTGTAGATAACTTCACTACATTTCGTACCTATAGGCGTGCAACGCGAAATATTTATGGATACATTTTAAATAAAAAATAATTGTAATTTATTTGAAAATTTTGTTTCTTCTTAAATAATGCTTTTCTCAAAGTTTTATCTTCTTCGGCCTATGTTTTGGCATAAAACAAAAATATAGACGTGACATAAACCATTCAATAATAATTTGATTTAAATTGCCAACATTAGTACAGAGGGCAGTGTAGTAGATAATTACGTGTTCGTAACTCTACGACATATGTCATTATTATTTGTGGTGTGTTAGAAAGTAATACCACCATTTATGTCACCACATAAATTAAATAGACATACATAAAATAATCTTTCTCTTTCTAATGCAAAATGTTGCTAAGCTACTGCTATATAAAGTGTTGTGTATTGTGTCTTCGAACAAATGACCTTGAATAGTCATCTTTCGTGAATACTAGTATGTAATAAAAATTAAATGACGAGAGGTATTGTGCTGTGATGGCCACATCATATTTTTAATAGATTTGAGAGCGAGAAATATTATTTTGAGATAAAACCGATTCCGAATCTGATTTATTTTTGTTTGAACACTCATTGTTTTAAATAAAAGCACGAAATATCGAAATGATACAAAAAATAAATAACCGATAAGCAACAGCTAGTAATCGATAAAAAAGGGATTCCCCTAAAATGTCAAGAAACAAAAAATATCAAGAATTTTTGAAACAAGACAAGAATTACGTCGCCAAGAGATGAGCAAGACAAGAAATTTTTATTTTCTTGTCTTGAAAATCAAGCCAAGACAAGAAACGATCATCAAGACAAGATTTCTTGTCTTGATAAAACACTACATCTTTGATGCAAATTGTGCAATGATTTTTTTTTCTGTGTAGACAAGCATTAAGTAATAGCTCATTCATAAGTGTTCTGTTACTTTATTGTGAAGTTCAAGTAGGTAAATCGAATAATTCAAAACAAACCAGCTGTAAGCCATGAATGGGTCATAAGAAATAATACGAACAATTTTGTATATCTTCCATAAGATTATTTTTGCGACGTCAAGAAACAGTATATGAAAAAAAACTTCCTATTCTTAATAAAAATTTTGAAACCGTTAGATGTAAACTTTAATTTTTTCTTAAAAGTTTTTGATTTTTGCATTTTTATTTTCTAGTTTTTGATTGTCCTATTCAAAACTATCCATTGTCCCATTCATACCATACTAAAACGAAAAAAAAACTAAATTTATAAAACTTGTAAAAAGCTTTTAAAAATATCAAAGGATATCAGTTTTTATATAAAAAAGACAGAGATTATAATGCTATTGTAACTTTTAATCTAGCATCAATAATAATTATTTTATTGAAAGATTCGTAAAATTGTTCCATTCATGGCACTTCTCCTTTAAAATTTCATAAATAGTTACATGAAATATAAATATAAGTAGCGGAGTACTCCAAGAAAGAATATTTGTTTTCAAAATTGAAGCAAAATAAATTATTTCTTCTATACAACCGTGCGTAAAGTAAATACTTTACACTCTCCTTACAGTATGTAAAGAGTCTCTTTTCGAGCACTATGCGTTAATAGTGGCGATGCTTGGCATAATACCTACATTCGCTTAATTTGCCTGGTCAAGTAGATAATTAAGTAGTATATAATAAAATTTTTAAGAAATATTAATGTACACTGTAAACAAAGCAAGTGTAATAATAATAATAATAATATTTATTAACATATTAAGTACCTACCTACTTACGTAATTCTTAAGAACATTAACATTTTTTTGGTACAATGAGTTCTAACCTAACCTGATTTTTAATATTATTATTAAATGTACAATTTTTACAATTCTAGACAACTAATCCACATGTTTCTGAGATTCTTTCGAATACTTAAATTAAATTTTGTACAGTATTATGAGAAAGATAAATATCAGTATTTGAAGATGCATGTACACTCAGTATTATGAGAAACAGCACTAATAATTTGGTTCTAGGAAAAGTGTTGTATATGCAACACGTGTGTAAAATAATGTTTTTTATACCGTGCTATCATATAATTGTTGTAGATGGTGTGACATAAATTTAAACAAGTTTTATTTGGTTTGCTTCTGATTTGTTATTTTTTGTATTCATTTAACTGAAAATAGCAGAAGGCTTGAACGTAGGAAGAATTTAAAAGAGTAGATGTGTGACATAAATAAATAAATAAATAAATATATCATCACGGCATATTACCCATTTCTGAGTGTACCAATCTGGTTTGTACGCAGATATCGGTAATGATGGTGACATATTTGTACCGTGCGGACGTTTACCAGGCGTCACCTCACGGGAACTCATTGCTGGCGTGGAGAGTGCACCACAGGGGTCAATTTAGTGCCATTTAAAATTCGAAATATTTAGCGTCGGTCGGGATCGAACCCGGTTCCCTAGTTTCGCGACCAGACACTCAGCCACGCGAGCACGAGACCCCATAGAGGTAAATGGTATAAAAACTTTTAAAAACTAAAACTTTTTTAAACTTTGATAGTTCCTATTGGTCTAGTTTTAATATAAATGACCCTAGTTTGAATTTGTTACTTTGATGATAAGTAGTATAACTTATAGCATATTTCCTTCGCGAAATACGGTCGATTGTCTCTAATTTTATTGTCATTTTTTTGTGAAAATATCTGTGTCGATGTGGCACCCCTATCATTTCTTAATCTTGGTAAGTCCGTCAATTCCACAATAAAACATATAAGTTTTTCGAAGGCGATAACAGCGAGAAAAACCTCGACATATGATGTATCGTTTTTCAAATGTGGTCAATATATCAATTTCCGGCTTTTTCGGGACACATACTATTATATTGCTGCGAACTGTCATCTCTGCATGGCGATGGAGATATATTTTCCGCAACATTTATAATTATAATAACGCATTATTTGAAAAGGAAAAGAAATATTTTTATTATGTTTCATACATATTACAAATTTATATTACATTTATGTATTATTGTTCTTTGATTTAAATATATCTGCCTATGTAGAAATAATAATAAATAATATTCTAAATATATATATATATATATATATATATATATATATATATATATATATATATATAAAAGAGAAATGTTAGTGGGTAGTTCAGTGTTTTATTTAGGCCTAAATTAAAATATTGGTTCTTTGAAAATTTAGTCAAGCTTTCGCCTTTTATTTAAGACCTCCTCAGGACTAATTTACATGAAGTAATTTTGATAAATAAATACACTTAAACATAGAAAGATATTTGTGTCGTACATGTTATTACATTGTTTTTGTTGTTTAAAATTAGTAACATTACTTTATAATTATGCAGGCCTGTATCCATTGTTGTTTTTAAAGTGGGCGCTAAAATAATCGATTCATCATATGAAAGAAATAAAAAAGTATAATTCTCAATAGGATGGTTATAAAAATGCAGACGCCCTCGAAAACAGTAGTACGTTATTTAAAAAAAGGATTAGGTCGAGGGCTGCGCTAGCCACTTTTTCCTGTAAGATCTATTTGTAACATGGCCCTAGTTTAGTTATCTGGAATTAGTCCCAGAGTTCTCATGAAGCCAGTTACTGCTCCAGAAGTCAGTTTCCCTTTTATCTAGATGGTTAAACCTATTTACGGCCTTAGCTGGACATTAACATACAATTTGTTCTTCACAGAGTCGACAGAAATGACCAGAGAAAATACCTGTCATAGTCTCTATCGGTATATTTATAAAGCTTATATCTATTTGATCAGTATTTTTTTAAATGCATATTTAGTATTTTGTAAAATAAATGATCAGTAAAAATTATGAATAGTGTGTCCTGGTTAGATTAGGTTAGGTTAAGTTATGGTTAGGTTTTTTGAGGTTAGATTAGATTAAGTTAGGTTAAATTAGGTTAGATTGGATTAAATTACATTTTTATTATAAAGTTACTGATCATTTAATACTGATCATTTATTTAAAATACTGATCCAATAAATAACAGTCCATAATTAATAATAATATAGTATTATTAGTTACCAATACATGAGGATTGCAACAACAACACATCTAGACTAAAATTCCTCAAACCGCCATGAAAGCTTGGGCAGAAATTCATTGAAGAAATTTTTTTTTTGATAAGTAGGACATTTCAAATTCAGGCATACATAATCTAGTTTTAGATCCTGAGGAACAGTTATGCGGCTTTGATCTGTGAACGCTCAATCGGATTCAGACTGATCATGGTAGATGTCAGTATTGGAAACATAAATGGAACTAGTCGATAATCCAAACTGTAACTGTGGGTATGCTCCTTAAACATTACACCACATAGCGACGGAATGTCCCCTAAGCACATTGCTAGTACTACATCGCATCGAAGTCACTGCTGTACAATGATTGAACCAACTCACCAAGGCATATGTTACTTATTTCTTGTTCTTGTTATTTTTCATGTTATGTTTTATTTATTTTTTGCCATACGTAATATACAGTTGTTCATTTTAAATGGGCCACCATTGCTATCTCGAGAACTAAAAGAGCTACAAAGACGGTTAAATGGGCAAACAATTTCTATTTCACAAGACAATTTCTATATCACAAGAAATGAAATTTTGTTTTGATTAGTGGTTCTCAAAATACGGGACCTAACTTTTTAATTTTAAATGAGATCATATATTTTTTATTTGCTCATTCGTTAGCAGGTCCGGATTAGCATTTCTTTACGCCCTAGGCCAAAATTCATGACTGCACCCCCCCTTCTCGACCCCCCCCCTCAATATATACCAAGTTATAATAATTCTTGATTTAATTAAATTGTTTTTCTATATCGGTGTCTTTATGAGTCTATAAACGCAGTGGAAATATGTTAAGAAGATCTATAAACGTACTGTTTTTGGAGCTTTTCGTTTTCATCAAATTGCTGTTAGTCAACAAAGAATTTTCAATTTGTTTAGCGAGAAGTGCTACCAACGTAACTGGTTTCAAGTCGCATTTATTAAAAATCTAATAGAATTATAAATTACCCCAATAGAAAATATAGTATAAAAACATGTTTCATTAGCACTGTGATCGCACTCGTCCTTTGTAAAACTCACCGCAAAGCGGCTCGTTTTCCAAAGTTGGACTCGTTGGTTAACAGACTGCCTTATGAAATTTGTTTTTTAATACACCTATACTATTATCAGTCATCAAAGATACATTACCCAAATTTTTAAAAGTAGCTAAAGATCACAACTTTTATTTTGCTTCTCTATCTCTCGAATGAAACGCATGTAAACAATAATTATGAACTTATTAGATACAGTTTTCAATTCTGAACAGTTTTCGTATTTGTACTTTTATTCTAAAATTCATAGGGCAGAAATTACAGTCATAAAAATTTTACCATTATATTTGATAAGATTCATAAAAAGTAGACACCTGGTGTATAAACATTAGAATTATTTAAAATCTTCGACAACTGTCATAGCTTAGCAGGATTTACCAATCACTTTATACTGATTTTGTATAATTAAAGCAAATATGACTGTTTACGTCGTCTGGTAACTACAGTCACTTCTCTCTTTCCGTTTTCCCATTTTTCCAACTACTCCATGTGCGCCCCCTCCGTGCCTGCGCCCTAGGCCATGGCCTAGGTTGGCCTTATGGGTAATCCGGGCCTGTTCGTTAGAGAATTTAATTCTGAATTATTTTAAATGAGAATTTATATTTTTATTTGCTTACTCGTTAGAGAATTTAATTTTGAATTCAGTGATATAATATTTTTATTCCCTTACATAACGATTTGTTTGAGAAAAATTAATGTAAAGTATCATAGTAATTTGATTAAAATATGGCTATAATAAGAGTGTCATGAATGGAAAAACGAATACGTGTTAATTTTTTTGACATAGAATTAGAATGCCATGAAAGAAATACGTGAATATTTTGTTTATGTTGACATTTATGATCACTTACAAGAACAAAACATTCACTTCTTTCAGTCAGGGTACTCTAATTCTATGTAATAAAAATGACATGTAGTCATTTTTTCCATTCATGGCACTCTTATTAATTATAGCCATATTTTAATCAAATTGGTATAAAACTTTACATACATTTTTCTCAAAAAAATCGTTATGTAAGAGTATAAAAATATTATATCACTGAATTCAAAATTAAATTCTCTAACGAGTAAGCAAATAAAAATATAAATTCTCATTTAAAATAAAAAAGTTCGGTCCCATATTTTGAGAACCACTGGTCGAAAAAAAATATTTTTTTTAATTTAAATTTGTCTTGTGAAATAGAAATTGTTTGCCCATTTAACCATATTTGTAGCTCTTATAGTTCTTGAGATAGTAATGGTGGCTAATTTAAAATGAACACCCTGTATACAGGATGGTGACTTGAACACCGGAACATAGGGATTTAACATGTAAAATCAAATTTTTGTAGTTTCCTGCTTCCCTAATTTTTTTTAGATAAAAAAGCTTCAAATAAAAGTTGTAGAGCGCTATAAAGCATAAAATTCTACATCGGAATTGATAACCAAAATTAATTCTTGCTTTGTAATGGCAGAAATTAGCTATGAAAATATCAAGTCACCACCCTATACATATTATTAATCTAGTAAAATTTCTCTTTATTTTTTATATTTTATGCTAGTTTAACATTGTCCATGATTAGTCAAGAGTTAATGAAATATTTGTCGTTTGGAAGTTGAAATTGTAAAACACACATCTCATTTATGCAATTGACTCACGTGCATTAGCTATCGGATTTCGAATTATCTCGAATCGATCGAATGATTATTTGATTATCGAGGTACTTTTACCGAATGCCTTCTACACTATTCGGTTAATATAATTATATCTAATACAAATGTATTATACTTATTATGCCATTTCCATACAAATCAAATTATATAGAATACCATTACATATCCGACTATTCACTGAGAAAAAGATATAATTACGTGAACTATAAATTTATTTGTTACAAATAAATCCTAAGCTTGAATAGATCCAAATATATCTACAATTGAAGCAATGTAATAATTTATTTGAAGCATTTATTTGTCTCAAATAAATATATATTGAGATCAATTATATCTTCTACTTTATGAGAACTATGCATTTATTTATGTTAAAAATTATTTTAATTGCGCTAAATTTATTTCATTATTATTGGATATATAATAATTTATTTAAACCAAATATAAATACATGCCTCCCATAACCTGTGCACTCTAAATAGATTAAAATTGAAGGAAAATAATTAAATGAAGACTAGTACATTTAATTTATTCGTACGCCATATTTTTAATAACACACTAATTACATCCTTACGTATATAAATGTACAAATAATAAAAAAATTATAAATTATAAATACAAAGTCTGTACAGGTACAGATGCATGTGCCTTGGCATAAAAGATACACTGAAAAATGCACAGCAAATTTTCAAAACTCCACTCAGTAATATATTTTTCACTGTTTAGTCTCCCATATTCACTACTTTTTAGCACGCGAATGAAAAACAAATCTCCAGAAATGAACACTTCTAGAAATGAGCACCACCATAAATAAGATGAAACGTACAACAAATGAAGTCCATACAAGGCACTTCACTTAAAATCGTCATTTGACAAATCGAACATTTTTCACTCAATGAAAATATTATTTTGCCACAAATAATATTTATTTGTGACAAATAAATGTAGATTCAAACAATAAAAACTATTTTTCATTGTAATAAATATAGTTTCCACAAATATATTATGAAATTAATTCAAAACAATTACATATTTGTAGGAAACAAGTAAATATTTCAGAAAATTATAAATCTATTTATTAGAAATCTCAATTTAAAATATTAAGCATAAATATATGTTTATTTGAGAAAATTAAATTAAATTTAAATGAAATAAATCACGGTCAAATAAATAGTATAACCGAATGAATAAAATACATTTCATATTAAAGATTAAATTGTATTTGTTGCAAGGTTGCAATAATTGAATGAATGAAGTACCCCTTAATTATGAATATTTGTTTGCTAAAAACCAGTCATTTTTCTTTGTGTTCGCTCAAAAATTTTGTATAACGGTTTATTCCAACAACCGATTTCGGATTAGTTCTTTACCGGTTCGTAATCATAACATGCACATGCGCCAACGTAAACCACTTCGTAACTATTTGTTATAGATATTCTTTGATTTTAGGCAATAATTTTGAAAAATGAAACGTTAAACCTGTAAAGAAAAAGAAAAATTGTCTTTGATAATGAAATCGTTTTCATCATTTTAACTGATGGCGTAGGTAACTATGCGATGTTCGTACCAATGAGAAAAACACATTGGGTGGTATTAAAAAATAAAATTAAATACTTATAAGTATTTATAAGCACTAGTGTTTACTTACCAGTATCAGCAAGAAGTACAAGTAAGTACTTATTTTCATATTAATAACCAGATGTTGATACTTAAGTAAATACTTACTTATGTATGTACTTACGTATGATATACAGTAGTAAGTCGTGTGTTTTTTAATGTAAATTTTCACATTTCTTGACAGTTCATTTTTATATTTATTTATTGGAAGTTAACAAACTAATCTGAAATCCAGTTCTGTATAAATTTTTGAAATTTTAAAAATATTTAGTTTTGAAAGCACCGACAAGGACGAAAATATTACTGAAAAAAGTGTTGTCTTCGCGGTCTTCACCAACACCAATCTAAAAACTTGATATAATATTACTTGTTTTTTAATGTTCCCTTACTAGGGTCGACAACAGTGGTATATTATCGCAGAAGCCTAAGAAGCCTGGGTTTGTAGCGCAAAATCGTACGAGCAGAATTATTATTAATGGTTACAAGGAGCTAAAAAAAACAACGAAGCAAACGGTGCTTGGGCTTGTGGCGCCACGTCACCGGTTGACAACATACCTTAAAAATATTTTCATTTAATAAATGAACACAGAGCAACACCTCTGGATTCATTGTTCACGCCAAGAAAGTGTTCTGATAACCATTAAAGCGATACAATTTGACAAAATCTTATTTACTGGGATTTTTCCTATGAATTTTTTAATCTTTGCGGGTCGTACGGTGTAGAACACGTTTTTTTTTAAAAAAATAATTTAATCTTTGAAATTTTAGTTCAATTCGCCATAAATATGAAAAATATCATACTTATAAATGTATAAGTTAATACTTAATTCTATAAAGGTGCATTCACAAATGAAAATTAGGTTTAGATTTATGGTTTATACTTTAGATTTAAAGACTTTTGCCGCATATTATGTAATGACTCCATTCACACTTCAGAATTTAGGTTCTCTAAATCCAAATCATAAAGCTAAACATTGCAAGGTCAAAACTTTAGGTTTATGATTTAGTTTGATGTCACAAACTTCACCAATGAGAATGAGTCTGAAATGATATAGATATGTACACCCATATTTATTTAGTATCCACTTGGTGGATTCGGCTTTTTAAACAAATGCGAGAAGAACATGGATACTGTCATAACTTAATTGCTGAAATATAACCAATAATGCCAAGCGAATAACAGTTTCACGGCGCACAGGTGTCTTGTTGAGTACCTACTGCTCTACCGATATTTTAATTTTACTTTTGAAGCATTTACATAGGTGTCTGTACATATCAAAACTAATTTTCAGGTAATTTAAACTTACATTTATGAATGACTTAAGGTGCATTCACAAATGAAAATTAGGTTTACGGTTTTTGTTTAGGTTTAAGTAAGTTATTCATAAATGTAAGTTTAAATTACCTGAAAATTATTTTGATATGTACAGATATACATGTAAATGCTTCAAAACAGAATTAAAATATCGGTAGAGCAGTACTCAACAAGACACGTGTGCGCTTGGTATTATTGGTTATATTTCAGCAATTAAATTATGACAGTATCCATGTTCTTCTCGCATTTGTTTAAAAAGCCGAATCCACCAAGTGGATACTAAATAAAGATGGGTGTATATATCTATATCATTTCAGACTCGTTCTTATTGGTTAAGTTTGTGACGTCAAAGTAAATCATAAACCTAAAGTTTGGACCTTGCAATGTTTAGCTTTATGATTTGGATTTAGAGACCCTAAAATCTGAAGTGCGAATGGAGTCATTACATAATATGCGGCCAAAGTCTTTAAATCTAAAATAAATCATAAGTCTAAACCTAATTTTCATTTGTGAATGCACCTTTACTTAAACCTAAACATAAACCATAAACCTAATTTTCATTTGTGAATGCACCATAAGAATCAACTTCATTTTATGAATACAGTTTTAAGTAATTACTTATTTTGATTATAAGTACATACTTTTGCCAAATAAGTATTTTCTTGTAGTATCTGCTTTTACTGATACTTTATTAATACGGATACTTAGTTATAAAATTGTCAGTATAAGCATATACTTATTTTCATTAATGCCACCCATTTAACAGACCGTAGTTATTCGAATTTCAAGAGAAAAAAAAATAAGTTAATTTGTTTGCAAGACCTGATTTGAATCTTTTAGAACAAATTACCTTGGCGTTTCCTTATACTATAAACGCCGCCATGCCTGCTAATAAGCAAATTTTTTAATAAGCCCTTGAGCCTTGAGCTGCAATTGACCATTCAGCACTTGAATAATTCGGGGTGAGGGACCTCTCTCCTCTCTTGGTCTCTAACTCTTCTCTCGGAGAGTGAGTACAGGATGATGTTACTAGGCAACGAGGATCCGACTCCCTCTCGTCACGACGCTAAGCGTCGAGGCATCCACACAGCTCAAGCACGATGACAATGAAAGGTCAACGTGACCGAGAAAGACAGATTACAGAGGAAGTAAATAGATAGAGATGGAGGATGCATTATGTGAAGATCAAAAATCGATCAGAGGAGGAGGGATAGCGGAGTTTAAGTGAGTGGTTGTAGTTCTGAAGGCCCGGGTTTCAATCCAACCACATTTGAATTAAATATTAATTATTCGAGTTAGGTTTCATTTTCCATTCTTTACAATCTTCTTACTTATTATTATTATTATTATTATTATTATTATTATTATTATTATTAATATTATTATTATTATTATTATTATTATTATTATTATTATTATATTATTATTTATAATATATTTGTTCTAAATTTTGTCCAATTTTGTCCCAGGTTTTCTGAAAATGGATCTAGTTTCTGTTAGTCGCCTAAAAGCACGATTTATGCTAGATAGTGGCCGTCTCGTCCCTGGAAATTATTTTGCCTCATCAATTTTTTTCTAGACAAGTTGCAATGATCTTTAAGTCAGATATATTTGAGTGAGGTGTCATTATTAGAAGAAATCTTAAGATAAATGGACAAAACGTAGAGTAAATTTATGACATTGTTATATTCAACTCGAAATGTCACTGACAGTTACATTTGTTTCATTAAGAGCTTACTCAGTTTTAAACTACATACATACATAAAATCACGCATTTCCCACTTAGTGGGTTAGCACAAACCCGAAAGAATAAAAATAATATCATCCAAAAAATCAGGGGTCTCGTGGCCGCATGCCTGAGTGTCAGGTCGCGAATCTGGGGAACCGGGTTCGATCCCGACCGACGCCAAATATTTCCAATTTTAAATGGCACAAAATTGACCCCTGTGGTGCACTCTCCACGCCAGCAGTGAGTGCCCGTGAGGAGACCCCTGGTAAGCGCCCGCACGGTGCAAATATTTCATCATTACCGCATCTGTGTACAAAGCAGATTGGCACACCCAGCAATGGGTAATAAGCCGTGATGATATATTTATTTTATTTATTTTCAAAAAATCAGTCTCTCTTTCAACAACATTCTTACTAACCTGACATCATAGGTACACCATATATTCCTCACTCTTAACATATTAAAGTGACCGATTTTCGGTAGCGACATACCGCAACCGGACCACAATAATAGTTACGAAACAATCAGCCTTCGCCACACATTCTTGTCTAAGCACACTTCTTTCGCCTCGGCCACATTCATAATTGCATTCATACACGCTCTTCTTCTCTTTCCACTCGGAAACTTTCTCTCTTTTAGTACCTTATCAATCACATCCATCCACTTACACACTGGACGGCCACGCAATCGAATACCCTCAATTTCACCAAGATATATACGCTTTACAAGCCGTTCACTCTTCATTCTCTCCACATGACCAAACCATCTCAACTGGCTCATTCCTACTCTCTTAACAACATTTTTCCTAACCATACATTCTTCATACACCAAATTATTCCTCACGCGATCCCGTCTTACATATCCACATACTCCACGTAAATACCTTATTTCGACGGCAGTCACTCTCTTTTTATGCTTTTCCGTCCATGCCCAACATTCGCTTCCATACATCAAAGCAGGCACTAGCACTCCATTATACACACTTAAACGAGTTTCTCTGATTATAAAATTATCAACGTGTAATAATACATTTGAAAGGCAAATTTAGAAAATCGTTATTCACTTTTTCTATATAAATGTTTGAAATTTGGTAGGAATACTTTTCAATCCTTTGTCTGCAAGAGATAAAAATTTAGATCGATAATGTATACCGGAGTTATGAAGTTTCAAACAGGATTCGTTTTTTAATAGCCACCCGGTAAAAGTAAATACGTTTAAAATAACTTTTGTGGTCAATAATTAGAAATATGCGTGGATAATATCAATTTAATAAAAGAATTTATAAAAAAACTACATATATTATAGTCCAAGTTTTAATTACTACTCTACAGTGTCTCACACTCTATGTTCAGTGTGGCGCAGATAGCCAATGTTATTCTTATGGACGTTTTCTATACCATGTTGCCAATTTTGCAATGTAACGTAATATTGAAACTCATAAATTTTCAATGCTATACCAAAATTAGTTAACACTGTACAATTTAAGTTTTATGGGGGACTCTTATTTACACAAGGACTTATTGTATTTCTTTTCATCCACTTAAATACACTCAAAATACCCCAGTCATAAATGCATTCAATAAAGTACCCAGAATATTTCATCTCTTTTTGGGTATCTATTTTGCTCTTTCTATCTTGTAGACGTATGGCAGGTAAATATGGCAACCCGGTATACCGTAAAACTCCACACTGAACATAGAGTGTGAGACACTGTATAGTAGGCTACATCGTTCAACATTTCTTTTACTTTCATGGAGCTTAAACAAGTGTTTTTGGATTACTTTCGTTGTTTTGCTATTTTCTACAAACATTATTTGAAAATAGATTCCAGATTTCAAAAAGATGATAGCAGAACGCTTGAAATTAGTAAAAATTTGGAATAAAGTAGAAGTGTTACGCTACGGGCGTTAAAAAGTCAAATATTTTAAAAACATCTTTTTAAAAACTTTACTATCATACAGTTTTAAGGTCGAGTTGTAATATAAATAACCCATGTTTTAATTTGTTAATATGGTAAAGATAAATAACACCATTTTCAAAATCTAATCTAAAAAAAAATCTATTACTAGACACACTTTTGTCAAAATATTCCAAATTCTAAAATTATGCTTAAAAATGTCATTATTGTGTAAATTATTAATACTTTTCAATTTTGCAATTAGAACAAAATTATTTTGTCTGACAATATTTTTAAAATTAAGTTACTGTTTCGCAATTGATTTATATTTATTTAATATTGATGAAGAAATTTTTATAGCGTTGTAGGTATTTTCTGATTGGCTATTATTAAATGGTATTTACATTTAATATTAAAGATCCTATCTAATATTTATCTAATGTGTAGTGTATTATTAGTAAGACTATTATTTTACGTTTCCGCGATTTTATGTGATTTATAAAATTCATTTATTTTTAAGAGAAAATAAGTTAATTATAACTATGTGGTAAATTAATTGAGAAAGTTTTAGCAAACGTCATATTGCATGTCGCTCAATATAACATAGATTGAGTGTTTACGGATTAAGGTTAAGGAAGATAATGTCTGTTTTATTTATTTTATTAATCTTTATTGCTGAAATAATAATATGGTTCGTGCACCAGATTTGACAGTTACATGCAGTTTTATTATAATTTCTTTTCTGTTTTCAATTTGATAATTTGTATGTTTGTTTATGTATTTTATTTATATTATCTGCAAATAAAAGTTCTTTATCAAAATATATTTATTTTGATGGAAGATGACTTCAACTGATGTCGAAAAATTAATTAAGAACTGAAACGGTAGATCTATATCGAATTCAGTTTTTTCGACTATCCTTTAGTAAACAATTATTGACGAGCCACTGGAATATGTTTGACGGACTGATTTATTAGGTTTGTTCCAACATACAATCAAATCAGTACGGAACTGTACGATGCATGCGCAGTATTAAAATGGGGACGCCGTTTTAATACTGCGCATGCGTCGTACAGTTCCGTACTGATTCGACTGTATGTTGGAACAAACCTATTACTCCAGCCCATTTTGAAAGTAAGTATTGGAGAAAAAACTAAACTATAGATGGCAGGCCGGACGGTAGCAAGATGGCGGAGGAATAAGGAGAGTTCTCTCATTCCTTATTGCTGGCAATATGCATTTCATAGTGCAAAGTATTTAATATGGAGAAAATTAATATAAAGTTAAGTGATATTTTTGAATGCATTGCTTCTGCACGTCCTAAAAGAAGACGAAGCAGTTTTTAAGGCTGGACATGTATTGCTTAGTGAAATAAAAGATTATGGACCAGGTACAATACTGGGATCTTGTTTGAAAACCAGTCATTTGAGTGGAGATCCTCATATGATTGAAATTTTATTAAATGAGAATATAAATTACTGGAAAACAAATTTAGTTGTAGAGCAGAACTGGGAGGCAAATGCAAACATATTGTTGCAGTTTTGTTGCATATAAACAGGATAGTAAAAATCAAAACTATATTTATTGTTTTACAACAAAAGTTATCCTTATTATTATGCTATTTGTTTATAGTTTTGTGTATTACAGAGTAGCAGAAATAGAAAAATGAAGTTGTACATATTTGGAACAAGTAAGGGGAAAACTTATTAAAAAGGATGATAAACAATATAGTTTGGCTATAAAATTATAAGAATTTTGGGTTCCTGGTTTAAAAAAGATAAAAGTAGAACCTATTAGAGACGTCATAACTATAAGGGAAGAAAATTTCAAGATCATATTTTGTCACGTGGGATATAGTGTAAACTTATACTTTTTGACTTGCAATTACTGCATTGTAGCACTGAGCAGTATCTTTAGCATTTACTGATCATTATTTAAACCTGAAAATGTAATATACACTATATATCTCACTTTCTTTTACAACAAATATAAATTAAACCTGTTTAAATTACATACGTTTCAATGTATGCTATCAATGTTTCCTTATTCCTCTAGTTCACAAATCTGCCGCCAGACGTCACCCACTTAGAATTTTTTCGCCAATAGTAAATTTCGAGGATGTCATGTGTGTACATTTCATGTTGCTTATTATATTTTTAGAGCTATCGGCGAATTAAGCTTAAATATTTATAAAATACGGCATGTTTGACATTTTATTTCAATCGAAGTTACCTTTGTTTGTTACTATGTTAATCAAAAAGTAAACACAGGGAAGAAAAAATATGTATAAACAAACAATACTGTTGATATGTACCATTTATTCATTACTCCCTAACATATATCTTGAATATAGTGCCTAATTTATGCGATGCGTAAAGAAAAATGGATACTGATGAAGACGCAAGGGTTGCTGCGTCAAATTTATTTTTCTACAGTCTATATACAAAGTAGGGTACCTTTATAACCAGGGTATGGCCATGGGCCAAGATCACCGCCATTATCGGTAATTCATTTCCCTATTTATTTGTAATAAATGTGATATTGTATTATAAAAGAATATTAAATTATCACACTGTGAATTTATAAAGGTAATAAAAATTAATTAATTTAAGAGATACACAATTATTATTAAGACATACATTTAGAGGTTAGAATATATGACATGGGTTGTTATTATCACATCTAATTTAATACCGGTAGTTCTTATTTACGTAATAATTGTATATTCTAAACTTACCTTTCAAAATTTTAAATAATTGTGCTTAATATTGGTAATTTATAGTTGCTTTCAATATGTCAGTAATCGTGGTGGGTATCTTAACAAACTACACAAGTAAATAAAACAAAATATATTACTTACACTTTAAATACATATTAAAATGATAATTAAATGTGTTTTCATTAAAATAAAACAAATAGCTACGAAAATACATAATAATTTGCGCAAGAACAATACATATAACCCTCTGGCCCGGTAATGGCGGACGAAACGTGAGCCACGCCATGGCCATACCCTGGTTATAAAGGTACCCTAATACAAAGTAGCCATTTGCGCTCTCTTTTGTCAACGCAAAATGTCACTTTGCCGTTCAGCGCGACAAAGTAGAAAAAACGCTCGCTGTCCAAATTTCTAACTATACAATGTTGAGAAATGTCACTTGTCTACATTCTTAATAGAAACGTTTAGTCAGGAACTAATGATACTGTAGTTACACATTTACCACCTTCACAAGTCAATCTGACATATAACTGCTCTGTCGGTAAATTACATAACCAAACAAAATGCCGCACTGCTGTGAAAATAAAATAGGGCACTTATTTACAAAAACGAGAGTATAAAATGATTGAGATTAGATTGAAGCAATAGCTCAAGAAGAATGGATTATAACGATAAATTAAAATTAAATATAAAATAAATTGTGTGAACAATTGTGCTGCCACATGCAAAAGTTTGGCGTGAACGCTCCCAATGGACATCCACTTTTTCACTGCCACTGCACTAGTTTAATATACTTGAAACAAATAAATTACACAAAAAACTTATAATATTTATTAAAAATTGGCATTAATTTTTTGAAAAAGCGAAAAATAAAACAATATCTTGAAGTCATATTTGAGTACGCTCAATCTTCACTGCAAAACTATTGAGTAGTACTGTAAGTACAAAGTGTACATTTTATTATTTTCTGTTATGGTGGAGGACTGTAGAAAAATTTTGTGTGTGTTTTGAGCGCAAATGGATATTGTCGATTTCGAGAGAATGCCGCGCTCCTGCGTCGCGCGTCAACAACCTCTCAATCGACAATGTCCCATTTGCGCTCTTAATACACATAGCTATATTATTTATTAGCTTACGATTATTATTTTTCTAGGCATGAAAGTGTAATTATTAAATTTCGTCCAGGTAGGAATTTTTATTGTCTTTAATGGTGATTTATTGAAAAATCCATATTTTAAAGAAAAATAATTATTTTTAACAAAAAAATATTAATAGAAAAAACGAATATTGTGCACGCTGCTGAACATTTAGTTGGAGGTACGAGTATAGTCTGCAGAACCGAATGTTGACGTAGCCGGCTTGTTCTTAACGTGCACGCAATTTAAATATGGATGAAATACATTGTTACAAGTAGCGCGAAATAATTATTTTTATTATTTATCTGTGCAAGAGGTCATTTCCTATGGCTTCTCCGTTTTTAATTAGTATTTATCTTGCGTATGAAAAATTTTACCTGATTTCCTTTCCGAAGAGTAAATTTTTCACCAGGCTATCTCATGTTTTGTGTAAAGAAATTTGAGCGCATTCAATCTGACGCAAATAAAAATCGCAGAGGTCTAGCGCTTCTGCCAATTAATAAATGAATAATGAATGAGAATGCCCGAGTACGGGAGTACCAACTACCAAACTCTAAATTATTCACTTAGCCGCTAGCTACAGTATTACAGGTATAGCAAATCATATTACCCAACATTTTACCTGCTACGTAACTCCATATTTCTCACAAGAACTCGAAACTTATTTACTAACTGAAGAGAAATAAACCGACGATTTCATTTTGATATTTCGACAGAATATTACCAACGCTACTAACAAAATTCTAGGGAAAAATCAGAGTCGAATTCACCATTAGTTCGTTGTCTGTTGATCAACTAATTAAGGAACGAAGCTGCTCCTACGGTCGTCCACTATTTTTTTATATTATTATTATTATTATTATTATTATTATTATTATTATTATTATTATTAAACTTAAAGCGATTTGTAGTTTTAGAAAGTCTTAATTGTTATTCGTTAAGCTGTATATATACCGTGTGTCTGCTCGCCTAATTATTATAAGCAAAAACGCTTCAAATAAAAGTTTTAGGACATAAAATTCTGTATCTAAGTCAGTAAACAGAATTACCATTACATGCTTTGTAACGACAGAAATTAAATATGAACATATCGACGGCCATGGAATTGAACAAAAAATAAATAAATGTTTGACGTTTTATCTGTCACAACGTATTTTTAACTTTTTTGACGTTTCTGACAATTTGAATTTGTCTCTAGTTTTATTATCTGAAATTATTGGAAAATGAATATTTATACTAATGAATTCGGGACAAAATTTGAAGACAGCTAATGTGTCTTCAAAAAATACACGTGAGCCGCGTAATCAGAATATGACGAACAGGAAAACGTGCGTTACTGGAAGAAAGAGTGTTAGGAATAAGTGTAGACTGCATCACAGCACAGCATCATACATAATTTTGTTACGCAATGTTCAATTTTTAATAAATTCATATTATTTAAACAAAACTGTATTTTTTAACTGAATTTATTAGTCTAATATAATATTTCTAATAAATTAACGATATTTATTCAAATTGTCAGAAACGTCAAATAAGTTAACTTACGTTGTGACAGATAAAACGTTAAGAATTTATTTATTTTTTGCTCAATCCATGGCTGTCGATATTTTGAACGTAATTTTCGACATATTCATATTTAAATACTGTCGTTACAAAGCATGTAAGGGTAATTCTATTTATTGACTTAGATACAGAATTTTATGCTCTAAAACTTTTATTTGACGCGTTTTTGCTTAAAATAATTTATTTAGGCGACCAGGAAATTGCAAAAAACTGATTTCCCATGTTAATCTCTTATATACACCTTTAAGACAAACACATGGTATGTATATCGCTATTGCTGAGACCAAAGGTCGTGAGACGATTTTTTAAAATAGCGTTTGGATTAAATTTGGAATCCCAACGTACATAATTTTGTCTATCTTGGGAGTTTATGGAAGTAAATACGGTTGAAAGGGTCTAGTTCTTTTCGTTGTAGATACTAAATCCAAACGCAATAATTGAAAAAATCTGCTTATGACATTTTGTCTAGCAGTAGTAATAATTTTTTTTATATTCTATGATTTAGATATAAAGAAGTTTTTTTCTCAAACGGTGGAGTTCACTAATAATTGGAGTCATATAAAATGCTCTTTTTTGTATAATTTATTTGTTTCAAGTACATTATATTAGTGCAGTGAAAAAGTGGATGTCCATTGGGAGCGTTCACGTCAAACTTTTGCTGGTGGTAGCATAACTGTTTACACAATTTATTTTATATTTCATTTTAATTTATCACTATTTTCTATTCTTCTTGAGCTATTGCTTCAATCTAATCTAATCATCTTATACTTTCGTTTTTGTAAATGAATGCTCTATTTTATTTTCACAGCAGTACGGCATTTTGTTTGGTTATGTAATATACCGACAGAGCAGTTATATGCCCGATTGAATTGTGTAACTACAGTGCCTTTTGTTCCTGACTGAACGTTTCCATTAAGAATGTAGACAAATGACATTTCTCAATATTGTATAGTTAGAAATTTGGACAGCGAGCGTTTTTCCTACTTTGTCGCGCCTGAGCGGCAAAGTGACATTTTGCGTTGACAAAAGAGAGTGCAAATGGCTACTTTGTTTCTAGACTGTAGAAAAATAAATATACCATCATGGCATATTACCTATTGCTGGGTGTGCCAAGCTGCTTTGTACGTAGATATTGGTATTTGATGATGACATATTTATACTATGCGGTCGTTTACTAGGCCTTACCACACGGGCATTTATTTTTAGCATGGAAAGTGCACCACAGGGTTCAATTTTGTGCCATTTAAAATTCGATACACGCCCACGAGACCCCCTCATAAAATTATAAATATATCAAAATAACTTTTGTGTCAATAATTGGAAAAATGTGTGGATAATAAACAATTTAACAAAAAAAATATGTACCTATATCGCCTATGTCAATCAACATATCTGTCATTTTCGTACAAACGCCAGGAGTATCTATCTGGAGTGAAATAATATTTTTAAACAAGTTTTATTTGGTTTAGTTTCGTTGTTTCGTTATTTTCCCCATTCATTTGTTTGAAAATGGAGTCAGTACTTTGGAAAGGCGATAGCAGAAGGCTTGAAAGTAATGAGAATATAGAATAGAGTAGATGTTTGAATAAAATAGGTATAGAAGTAAGGTAAATGATATTAAAAATGGGGACTTATAAATTTGACGTCACCAGCGGCGGACCTCCCTCCACACAATTTAGAAAAGAACAACAATTTTTTAGAAAGAGCGAGGTGATATACCATGGCCGAGTCGATCAAATGCACTCCCCTTCAGCACTTCGCCTCGTTGATCCCTAAATTTGTTTGTTATTTAGTCAGCAAAGTTTGGTTGTTATTTTGTGTAGTGCCTGTTATTAATTATCTCTTGTACTAAAGTGTAGTGATCCTTAGAATTTGAAATGTCACTAAAAACCAAGTTCACAAATAAATAATGAGTTTAACATAATATGATGTACCGGGGGCACGATTTGTGTTTAAAAACATTAAAATCATTCCGTCTGACAGTTGAAAAAATGGTTAAAATGCCGGGGTTTGACGAAAAGTGGAAATAAACATGAAAGGTATGCACTGACTAGAACATATACTTAAATAAGTTTCAAAATGTGTTCATTCTGACATGTTTACGTTTCCTTTCAAAGAACAGTTGTTGTGATCACGTGGTGAATCACATGATTGATAAATGTCAAACGGTAGAGCTAAATCTTGCTCACTACATAACTACTTATTAAATACTTTTTTACTCACTAGATGGCGTCCGAAAAGTTTGAATTGTATAGTCTCCATTCGAATATTTTAAAAATTAATAAAAAAAAATTAAGTTTGATAGTCCCTGACATACAGTTGTAAGGTCTTTAATGTAAATGATCTGTGTTTGTTACTATTGACCTAATTGTAATTCAAATTTTAATTCGCTTTGGCGAAGGAGAAATAAGTTTCCTTTGTTGTGTACCTGATAGTAAATTAGTACAGTATATTAATTATAGATTTGTCGTCAATATGAGTCAAAATTACCGTCGAGTTAGTAATGTTCGTGTTGTGCTTCCCAATGTTTAAAAATTCAGTTTGGCTAGGTATAATGCACGTGAGATTGGTTTACCAGTAGCTTAACTTCCATTTACAGTGGGGTAACCGCTACCGCTACGAGATCGATACCAAGACGTCATAATTGCTTTGCATTACTCCTGAATATTTCATTTTTCAGAAATTCTCTATACTTGACACACCTGTACAATTTGTCCTTTCATTCATATTACATAATGCTCATATACCGGGATTTTTTAAAATTAATGAACATGGGCGTATGTTATTCTTTATAATTTAATGTTTCTTATATTAATTACGTTATTTGTTCTAATTTTCTTTTAATGCTGTCCATATTGACGTATCTGTAATTCTATAATTATTATAGATTTTTCTAATAGTTGCTGGATTGGATCGCTTATTAAAAGTAGCAGAAAATAAATCAGAAACTTGTCTTAGAGTAGACTCATATTGGAGCTATACCATGATATGATTTTTCTTTTTTCTTTTATGACTTTGACTACTCCCTATGTTCAGTTTAAAAAAACACGATGATACATTGCTGTCCATCATTTTATATGTAACTATAATAATGACATTCACCCATGTTCACTAATAAAAAACTTTCGGTATCTTACGGAAATTAAATACTTTTCTTTATATTTGAAATAACCTGAAAGTAGGATATGTTTTCATCATCTGTCAGTCAATTTATCTATTTGACTGCATGTTTGAATCAGACTGTTACTGTGAGACTAAAAATAAAAAACTAACTGCTGCCAAAATTGCTGTATTTCATCTAACAGATAATTATAAATCAACCATAAACAACTGAATTTAGCTATTTTACAAATTGGATAAATTCATTCATAATATTAGACAAATGAGATCCAAATTATTAGTAAAAAATTATAATGAGACTTTTTATATATTTAATAATTAGTGTTTTTGTTAATCGTCATAAGGTAATGTTATAAATTGTTAAAATTATTTTAAAAAATAATGCCAATAATGGGGTCATACCGAAAAAAAATATTGATTTTTTTTAATAAATGAAAAATCTTTATAAACATTTTGAGTCTGAAGCTGTGACGTCATAATTTTGTACGCATAGCACGGGAGAGACTGCACAAGGTCGCAAAATCGTGGTGTTAATTTTTCCTGTAAAATGAGAAACTTATGTGACATAAAATATATATTTATGTAAGTAGTTTTAAGTGTGTAACACAAAAAGCGAACCATACGCGTTTAACAAGGGAAAACAGTTTTTTCTTGCCCAAAACTGGCCTATTAATTTTAGACAATAATGCGAAATAAATCCTGCATCCCATTCAATAATCTCATTTTATATTCTACATTTTGTAACCGAGCAAATCGAATTTAAAATTTTATAAAAGTTACTTCTCTATAGTGTTAGTTTCATGGAATTGAAACAAAATCACAATCAAATATAATGACATTTTATCGATAACGTATGTTAACAGTAGTTCCCTATCTTCATACACACTCAAAGTTTTTTGTGAATGCATCACAAGGTAATTTATCTGCAATAAATAATTTGTTGTAATTGCCATCAATTGAATATCAGATCTGCAACTGGTAATTTAGTTTATACATACTAAATTAGTAGTCTTTGGATTCTAATAATATACAGGATGTAAATGAAATAAGTACATTAAATTTAACCAGTAATATAACTCACGAGATCAATAATATTTCTTAATGACTTTTTTTCGAAATCGCATATTTTTTAGCATTTTTACAACCCCGTAAATTAACGAGTCGTTCCACGTATTTTTCTAATAACTTAAAGCAGTTGCAATAGGTATGACAAATTTTATTTTAGCAATTCACAGTCCTGTCAGTTGTTGCAAGTAAATTTTGACATTAGTAATAAACTTAAACTTAACAAACATGATAGTTACAATATTTTTCCGTTGACCGTATTTTATTGAATTGAAAAATCAAATTTTATTCCATGATAATTTTTTCTAGGTTAGTAGGTAAATTTTGACACATATAAGTTCTGACAATTGTTCAGCAATGGTATATAATATCTATGCCTACCCACTAACATCGTTTATTAATAAAAAATCATGCAGTAATAGTGGCCGTTAACGAATAAATTTATATGCATTAACATAACCTATTAGAAAACGGTTTCGTGCAAGATTTACTATTTTAGAATTGCGAGAATTTCTCAGGAAAACGTTATTTGTTTTTAAACAAAAAATTGTTTGAAATGCACTGTAATAAATAAATTCAATGACAAGTAAAATTTATAAAGCGATAGTTGACAACACGTGTTTTCTGCTGAAAATAAGGTGCTTAATATGCGAAATAAATTCTAAATTTATATGTTTGTGAATATTATGTTAGTGTATCGAATATACGACTGAGCTAAAGAATTTGTATAAACATTTTATTTTGTGCAATGTACGAAATGTTTACTGTTGAGGTACCTATGTGATATAAATAGCACGGGTAGGTAATTTTATTTCAATTAAGGGTTAATCTCTTTAAGGTAAATTAGTAACCCTTACATTGACATGCTTTTAGTGATAATTAGAATTGTAACACAAAATACGTTGTTATCCCTTCGAAAATTGTTTATTTTACTTGTAAACAATTACTGAGTTACATGCAGTTTTGAAACCGTTTTTAAAACGTTTTCAGTTTTGAAAACGAGATGTATACAGTGTCACAGCGGTTTTGAATTATCTGAAACTAAAACTAAAATTCATGGGTTGGATTTGAAAACTAGTATCAAAACTACTCATGTAAACACTTAAAATTCAGTTTCGATACTGCGCATGCGTACAGAGCATAACGTTTGTGTCGCTTTGTGTTACTAACCTTCAAAAATACTGACAGTTGTGTAGTTTTAGTGCGTAGTGGTACGAAGTATAAAAAATAATTGGAATAATAGCAGAACGAAGTATTTGGAGTGAAGAGGATCTGTCATTTACATCAGCTAAATACGCATGCGCCGAAACTGATTTCAAATCAATTTTTAAACTTGTTTTAAAAACTGCATGTAAACAGTTTTGCATAATTTTGACTGATAACTGAACCCTTTTTCAAAACTGCATGTAAACGTAGTAAGTATATTTGTTCTAATTCATTTTATTTTGTTACAGGTAAGAGGATCATACTTCATACTCAGTTTGCTTCTTGAATGGTAAGATTTTTTTCACAACACTATACCGGGCGTTATGTAAGTAGTGTACCATAGTTCATGATATGATAAAGAGAATTGAAAGAAGTTATAATCTGAAATATATTCTCCACAATCTGTTAAGTTGTAAAAGTTGTGGGACTGTAAAGTCGGCCAATTATAAATCAGCTTCTTAATAAATTAAAATCTAAAAATCAAGTTGTTCCATAAAACAATATTTGTTGGTTGTTTTCATAAATGACGTTGAATTTGCATTCATAGATATTTAGAAATGCCTGTTACTTTTACTAATCAACAATACATCGAACACCATCATGCATTTGATTTACAGAGAAGTGAGACAAAACAGTCGCCATTATAAAAAAGTGGCTTATCCATGTTTCGCCTCTGACTTCAAACCTTCAAAAATGACAAGTGTTGTTGATTTCACTTAAACAACAGTGACTGTGGTTTTTAAATAATTTTTTGTTCAAATAAATACCTAATTGTTATTGGTTGATCTTAAATTGGTTTTTCAACTGCAACAAGTACATTAGAAAAGTAATTATTGCAGATTACGATACATTGTAATCTTGTTTATTCAGTGGTAACGTATATTACTTAATAACAGATTTTGAAATATCTTTTTGCAAATTTTAGCACGTATAATACTACTTTGTTACTTGATTTTGTTTTAAGATTAGATTGGCATGAAATTTAAATTATTAATAATTATACAGGGTGGTTCATAACTTCGGTTACAAACTGTGAGGGCATAAAGTACTGACCAAAATGAGTAACAAAAAGGTTAATCAATATAGGTCCAATCTCAAAATGTTTCCGAAAAAAGGTCATTTTGTGTTAAAATCGAAGAAAAACTGATATAGTGATCGAACAATATAGTAAATAAAAAATAAACTACAAAAATACAATAAAATTTTATATGAACTTTTTTTCTCAATTTCTAATAGTTAAGAAGTTATTTAAAAATTGAATATTGTTCAAGGTCTTCACAACATTTTACTTAGTACAATTGTTTAATTATTTTTGAAAAAGCACATCCAAGATTAAGTCTTATTGTTTTCGAGATAGCAGAAGTAAACCCCGTCATATATCGGAAATCATAAATAAGCTCAATCATCCCTCACAGTTACCAGACTGAGCAAATGCAGGAAATTCTGGAAAGAAACAAGAATATAATATATAATATAAGAATATAATAGCCGAGACAGACGACGATTGTTAAAGATAATTAAATTCTAATTCTTAATTTAACATTTCGTATGTCATATTTCACTTATATTAATCATCATTATAAACGAAATTGCATTTGTAATGATCATTAAGTCACGATGATCTTTTGAAAAGATGTTCGCAAGAATTTGGCAATAATCGCCACACAGATACTGTCAGAATCTCGTTATAATTTATTGTAACCTCAAACTTATCAAATGACATATTTGATGATATAACTGTGATGACAATATTGAAGCTGTGATTGAAGATTTAAGTTAAAAATGTGAAGCGTGCTAGCTAACCTATAAAACCAACAGTGGAGCAAATTTAAACAAATCTGCGCATGTACACCAAATCAAATTTATATATCGTGTGTCAGATACTTTAATAATTAAGAATTAGGGTAAATTACTAATTATACTAATGATCATTAATATTTGTCGTCTTTCTCGGCTATATTACATGTAAAATCTTTCGTTATTTCCTGCTTCCCTAGGTAAAAGCTTCAAATATAAATGGTAGAAATTAAAGTACTGCAATCAACAAGCAAAATTAATTTTGCATGCTTTGTAACAGCAGAAATTAGGTATGAAAATGTCGAAAATAACCTGAAAAAGAATGATAGCCATGAAATTGAAACAAATTAACAAATATAACGATTTATCTATCAAGTTAGGTTAGTTTATTTGTCAATTTGACAATAACATCTATTTTCTTATAAATAATTTTTAAAGTGTTCTGAACAATTCGTTTCGAACAGAAATAAAAAATAAAACAATAACTTTACACTGCAGATTGTAGAAAAGCGTGAAGTTGTGTACAAATTCATATAACAAAATCACCTGACTGCTTGTGGTCAGTCGCAGTAGCCATAGCTTTCCACCGATGTCTAGCCAATGAAATTTTTATTTACTTTGCTTTTATTTACGGCACTCTATTTCCTACAAATGGCGAACAGAATTTGCCACTTTTTGTTAAACGTGAGAGGAATAAGAAAATGAATAACACTTGGTGCGAACAATATTGCTATTGCTTTTCAATTCTGACCTAGCAGAGACTATTACGCGATATTTAAATGCTGCGTTCTACGGATATTTTTAGAATATGGGTATGCGAAAAATAAATATTTCCTTTTGCACGTTCTCGTAATAGTTGTTACGTTTCGAAATGGAAACAAAATAACAGATAAACTCAAATGAAAGTGAAAATTAGATTCATGAAGAATGTATCAATCTAGTAACGTCACTAATGTTTATACTGCTTGTCTAGAATGACGTTCGAAAATACAAAATATCGAAAATAATATCTATGCTTAACGCTAAAATAATGTAAATTTTTGACTAAAATGAGATGCATTGTGTAATTGACTTAAAAAAAAAGAAACTGGTAGCCGGGTTCAAAGTATAATACACTTCACCATTCTTTCCTTCCAGTTCCTCCAAACCAATTTTCATTTAGAATTCATTCAAACTAATTTCTAGGAGACTTAAAAACTGTATAAAGT
Source organism: Harpalus rubripes (assembly GCA_963082715.1). NCBI lineage: Eukaryota > Metazoa > Arthropoda > Insecta > Coleoptera > Carabidae > Harpalus > Harpalus rubripes. Next base: position 44,222,410 of record OY720458.1, on the reverse strand, counting down.
GTCAAATTAATTAAAATAAATAACATCATCACGCATTGCTAGGTGTGCCAATTTGATAATATCGGTAATGATAATGACATTTTTGTACCGTGTTAGCGTTTACCAGGCGTTACTTCACGGGCACTCATTGCTGGCGTGGAAAGTGCACCGCAGGGGTCAGTTTAATGCTATTTATAATTTGAAGTAATTTTGGCGTCGGACAGGATAAAACCCGGCTTATCAGATTCGCGACCAGAGACTCAGGCACACTCGGCAACGAAGCTTGTAATTAATTTCTAATGTCTTAAAAACTGCCAAAGCTGTCCAATTCCAAATTTATGATCCGAAAATGCTCTTGCATAATTCCATATTTTTATTCACAACAAAAAAATGATTAACTAAGTTCTAACTAACTTACATAATTTAATTACAAATAATATCTTGAAGGAGTTTAGTGCAGTAGACAGATTATATGACAGAATTAGTCGCATTTGTAATTAACATTAATAGTGCATCCACAGTTAACATGCGGTCTCACAGACCGTACGGTTCGAAAATTTCCTCCAGTTTCCTAACTAATTTTATTCGACGACTTCGGCGTATAGTGCTCTAATCTTTTAGCACGTTTTAAATATTAATATGGCAGTCATAAGCCACTTCGTTTTCGAGTAAAAATAACATTCGGTGCGTGAGACCGATATTAACTATGTTATTATATATTTGAAGGTATGTTGACCATAATTTACAAACAAGAAGAAAAATACCTACGAAAATTATTTATAAAATTACAGATGATATGTAACATGTAAACAGAAAATCCGTCTCCATGGAGATTTGGACTATATGTTACTATTGTAATAGCAAGAAAAATAGAAAAACAAAATACATAAATAATAAATAGCGCTACAGGCCATGTAGGCCCATGGCTTTATTGACGATATTTGGCCATTGCACTCTGTTCATTGCTTTTGTTCTCCAGTTCTGGTATTTCAAAATTTCTATATCTTTCAATATCGCATCCACCTCTCTCTTGGTTTTCCTCTATTTCCTCCTGTTGTGATGCCTCTCTCGGTGACTATTTTGACTGTCCTGTCGTCTGGCATTCTCACTATATGTCCGAACCATCTTCGTCTTTGCGGTTTCACTGTTTCCACTATACCCCGTTCACCGAACAAGTACATTATTTCCTTGTTTGTCTTGCGTACCCACATATCCCCGAACTTTTTTCCACCGAAAATTTTTCTGAGCATTTATTTTTGCCATACTTGTTATTTCTTTTGGTTTACTTTGTTTAGCGCCCACATTTCATATCCGTATATCACCGTTGGTCTAATAACCGATTTGTAAACTTTAATTTTTACCCCTCTCGATACATTTTTATTTCTTAATAACTTTAAAAGAGAGCCTACACTTCTAGATCCCTTCGCCAGCCTCTCTAGCACATCTTCATCTTCTTTACCATTATTTGATACGTTTTCTTTCTTCTTGTAGATCCTGTTTAATAGTTTTTTTAAGGAATCCTCCCTAAAATTCAGAAAGAAAACTGCCCCCTTAGGCCTATTACATCAACTATCGATACTCCCACATACAAGTTAGCAAAATTTTTCTCCAATATTTTAAAAAATGTGACAGACACTTCACCCTACAATTTAAAAAATTCATTCAATTTGGTAAATGACATTAACACTTTGCATATTCCTCATGAATATGTCATGTTTTCGTTAGACGTTTGCTCGTTGTTCCCTAGCATACCTCAGGATTTAGTTGTGGAATGTATTCAAAATAAATGGAATGAAATAAGTCAATTCACAGAATTAGATGTAGAAGAGTTTATAACAGGTATAAAATTATGTTTTGAGTCATCAATTTTCACTTTTCAACATCAATTGTATAAACAATTAAATGGTACGCCTATGGGCTCCAGTTTAAGTAATCAATTAGCAGATTTAGTATTACAAAGTATAGAAAATAAAATAGTTTCAGACAATCAATTTAAAATCGTTTACTACAGAAGATACGTCGATGATTGTATAATTATAGCTCATAAAGATAAAATAAATATATGGGGTCTCGTGGCCGCGTGCCTGAGTGTCAGGTCGCGAATCTGGGGAACCGGGTTCGATCCCGACCGACGCCAAATATTTCCAATTTTAAATGGCACAAAATTGACCCCTGTGGTGCACTCTCCACGCCAGCAATGAGTGCCCGTGAGGTGACGCCTGGTAAACGCCCGCACGGTACAAATATTTCATCATTACCGATATCTGTACAAAAGCAGATTGGCACACCCAGCAATGGGTAATAAGCCGTGATGATATATTTATTTATATTTATTTATTTAAAGATAAAATAGACAACATTTTGAATACATTCAACAATCACCATCCTAGATTAAAGTTCACAATAGAAACCGATTGGTTTAGAAAATCTACCTATTCAGGAAGATACTTAAATTTCCATTCTTATACACACATAAAATATAAAAGAAGTGTTATAAACGCATTGGTAGATCGGGCAATTAGGTTATCACATCCCACATTTCATAATAAGAATATAGCATTCATAAAAGAGACTTTAACTAAGAATAACTACCCACCACAATTAATTTCTAGAATTATAAACAAACGTATAAATCAATTAAAATACAACACACATCGACGAACAAACAACAAAAACGACAACAATACGGCTAACGAAAACATAACATACACAAAAATACCGTTCAACCATAAAATACAAAACGGTTTAAATAAAATATTAAAAGACACCAATATAAGATTAGCAAATAACAATTTAGCTACCACAAAAAATTTATTTACTCAACTAAAAGACAAAGAGGAACTTAAAAATAAAAAGAATGTAATATACCAAATTGAATGTAAAGGATGTAGCAAAATTTATATAGGGGAAACATCCCAACCCTTACACAAAAGATTATACCAACATAATTACCATTGTCAATTATTAAACCCACACCATAGTGCTTTAACAAAACATCACCAAGAAACAGGCCATAAATTTGATTTTCAAAACGCTAAAATCATAATTAGTGAAGCTAATAAATACAAAAGGTTAACTTTAGAAACTATACATATTAACATTCATAAAAATAAAACTATAAACCACCAAACAAATTTTGACAATCTTTTGAATTTCGCGCGGCCCGTCATAAATAATTTACAATAGTTACATTTCATATCAGCTGTATGTTTTGTTGGCACAATTTAGCTACATAAAATTTTTCCAAAACTATTAAAAACTTCACTTTGAAATCCTCCACCGTGGAGGTAGTATGTTTCACTTCACATTGTAAATGTAAGTCACATTTTTTCTTTATTTGCGTATTACTTTTGAAGCCTAATGTCGATTTTTTTGTTTCCAGTTATACTTTAATATTATGTAAACTTCATTGTTATAAGAAGTTTTTTCATCGTGCAAGATAAGCATGTATACCATGAATTGATTTTGTTTAAAGGTAATACTTGGTTGTAACTTAATATTGTAACATTTTGTAAATTGTAATTCTTTTTAATAGCTGATGATGGTGGCATTTTTGACCACCGAAACGTCCTAATATATATTAAACACATTTAATGTGATGAATAGTCGATCCGTATACCCTACAACACATTCCTTAAAAAAATTATTTGATACGGTAACCCCCAAGTATGTAATTTTTTCAACCTCTTCAAAGTTAAACGACATCCCTTCCTCTGCCCTAGTTATAAGATATTTTCCTTCTTCTAGGTGACCTCCTCTCAAAACCATGTATTTAATTTTCCTTTTATATACTCCTAAACCAACATCTTTAGCTTTAGTGATGATCTTTTTGACCATCAGTTGCACTTCTATTTTATTTCTAGTTATTATTGCAATATCATCTGCATAGGATAATATTCATAAGTTTATTAGATTCTGTGGATACAATAATTACAGTGTATAGTCAGAAAAATATAAGAAATACAAATTACATGTTAAAAAATTCACTCAAATCATAGAAGCTGTGTTCAATCAGAAATCAGTTTTCAATGATTTTTTAAAAAGTTTGAAATTATTGTCGTTTTTCAAGTTTTCAGGCAAGTTATTAAAAATTTCTAAGCTATATCTGTTTGGAGAGTTTTTAGTAATATTTAATCTAGATTTTGGGATATACTCGTAAAAATTACTCTTATGACGAGTATCATAATCGTGTAGACTTGAACTCATGATAAATTATGTTTTATTCTTATAAATGAACAGACAATGTTTGTAAATGTAAATTGAAGTAAGTGATATTTAATTCCTTAAAACTATCTGTACAAGAAATTCTCGAGGTTATATTTGTAATGCAACGTACAATTCTCTTTTGTGCTACAAAAACTTTGTTAGCTGGATTTGAGGCACCCAGAAATAAATACCGTAGGATGTCTGTGATGGTATATTGATCCTGTTCTATGTACATATTATGGATAAATTGCACAATTTCTTATATTTGGAACATACAAAGTGTATTTGCGAAGAATGTGTGAGAAATTTCAAAAACAGAGATTGATGCAATAGTTATGATTTGGTGTATAGAATCTGGATGACATGAATTCTGTTATAATATTTCATTTTATTATATATATATATATATATATATATATATATATATATATATATATATATACTGTTTACTTGTTTATTTGTTTTTTAGACTTGTTTCTGCTATTTTTTACCGTTTTGAATGAATAGATGTCTAAAAACGGCACATTATAAAAGTAACAAAGTTTTTATGCTTTTATAAAAATATATTACTCAAAATATGTGTTAGCTTTGTATTCATTAGCTAGGTAAGTCAACAGTTACAATAGTTTTTTTGAATTTATTTAAGAAAAATTAGCAATTTAAAATTTTACTCTCTGACACCGATGTTAAATTTTATGTTATAGAAATTTATGTTAACTCTGGAAGATTAATTCCTGACATACTTTTCTTTTCTTTATATGTAAAACGTTGAGTTGCATTTATATAATGTGTTTAAAATGAACCTAACTCGGAGTAGGCTATGAACAGAGAAACGTCTGATCATTATACAATTCGAAAAAAAAATTGTCAAAATTCATCTTAAATGTAATTTTTCTGAAATTCATTGTAATAGGCAAAAAACAGAATATTGCCATTCACCGTTTTTAATTTATTTCTATTCCTAAAATAAGATTCAATAAGAAAAGCTTTGATTTCTTTGGATAACATTTTTGATAATATCTCGTGTCAAATTGACATTTAATTAAATACTTTTAAATTAAAATCCTTTATTCATATCCTACTCCGAGTTAGTTATGTTTCCGAACATACTAGTTTTTTTTTATATATAGATTTAATACAATTCGAGTCGTATTCTTTAAAATGTGTGTGTTCCGCATATTTTCTTTTTATGATATCGGGCATGTATGAATGCACAAACATCATATATCAGAAATAAAGAGAATTCATGGCATTCATTCGCTATCTTTGAACTTGCGAAATATCTGTCACATCGAGACCTTGTTCTTACATAAAACAGCTATATAAAATGACAAAAGAATGCATGTTTTCTTCTACAAGGAATTTTCCAAAAATTCACTGTTCTTTACTTTCAAAAAAGAATTTCAGCGAAATGGGTCAATTTATGAACAAAAACAAAATACGTGTTTATTATTTCTTTTTATAAAGAATATAAAAATATTAAAAATTAGTGAAATACCTTATTGCCAGCTCTTACTTCTCTCAAGTGGCAAACTCATCCTCAACTGGTATATACTATTTACCTCCCTTATAGTATAAATAACTGTGTGCAGTTTATTTTTATGCTCCTTTAATGTTTATTGGAACCACTTTAGTTTGAATATTTGTCACAAAAGTTTTCGAATTTATGGTATTGTTGTTAAAGTATATTGAGCCAGCTTATTACTACTAAAATTAACCTAGCTTAAGCTTTAATATTCATACTTAATATAGAGCTAGTGGCCTAGTTTCTTTTATACTATACGAAGTTTATTTCTGATTTGCCCCATCAGTCTTTGACAAGATTCAAAGTTTATTTCACGTGCCCCTTTGAAAAATCCTTCTCCTAAAAATGTTTTCATTTTGGGGCTCCTACGGTAAATAACGCTCAGAAAGTTTCAATATAAAATTCTAAGCGAAACGAAATGTTTTGATAAAATACTGGTGTGTGGTGCAATTTCGGCAGCAGGCGTCTCCTGACGGTACGTTGGACGTGTGAGAGGTTTATACATAAAATTGTCTGCCGAAGTTATTTGATTTCATCAATTTACATGATATAAACGAAGAGATTTAGTTTTGGTGTGACCCAGCTTCATGCCACTAAGCTCGAACAACAACGCAATGCTTGGAGACCAATATACTATTTGTATCCTGCGAAAACACTCCTCCTAACATATCCAGGCAAAACCTATTGAAACTTTTTGGTCGTTAATTACAAGAAAGGTGTACAACAATGTGCAGGAGCACGAAAATAAAAACATTTACGGCGTAGGATTTGTCAAAAGCTACGTGAAATAAACTTTGAATATTGCCAATGACTCACGAGGCAAATCAGAACGAAACGCCGTCGTATATAAGAATATGGGCCACTAGCTTTATGTTAAATATTAATTTTAAAGCTTAAGCTATGTAAAGTATTGTAACGTGAGAGGGTACCTACGACATTTGGTTCACGAGCCCCCAGGCAGTGTGTGCGAGCCTATTATAGAAGCATTTCTAGAGTAATAGACGGAGCCTATGTAGGCGATTGATAACATATATGCGGCGCGCAGAGGGAGCCGACGTGAGGCGGGCAGTTACGTAAACAAGAGGAAGATAAGCGTAATTACCCTGGCATTGTTATATCGGTCGAGACGTTGCTAGAATGTTCTGGTAAATATTAGTGTAACTACATAAGCGACGTATTTGTGTGCGGACACATAATTGCACAGTTAGTTACAAAGGGTGAAACAGACATACAGTTATATAGATAATAAGAAGTAAGAGAGTCAGTGAGCATAGCAGTATCGTGGTGAGCGTATGCAGTATAGTGTCGACTGGAGTACTCGGGAAGTTACTGGTATACTGGGATAGATGTGGAAGTGAATACTCGGTATTTTTTAGAAGTATTGAGATTCTAGGTATACGGGGACATTAGAGGCGAGTGGAAGTAGATACTCGGCAGTGGTGTTGAAGAGTTGTGGAATACGGATAGTCAGTGACACTAAGGCTGTGGAAGTTAGAACAGTTAGTTCGTCAGAAGGACAGTTAGATAGTTTAACATAAATCGACAGACAATGAGGTGAAATTAGTGAATTTCGTCCGGGTAGTTAAAAATACAGACGCTGTTGAGTCAGTTGAGTATATAGACGCTGTAGGGGTCGGACAGTTGCACGTGTTATAAATAAATAGTGACATAATAATAAGCAAGTTCAATATACTTTTGTGACATGTTATTACTAAAACGTACTCATGGAAATTAATTTAACGTTGCTGTTAGGTGCATTATGATCTAATTTTCGTGGTAGGTAACCAGCACAGTAAAGTGGTTCGATTAACGGAGCGATAATAAAGCAGTATATTTCCCTAACCGAACAAAATAAATCCCGCTTGAAACAATGTCTGCCGATGAATGGAAATATGAATTCATCTACGTTATACGGTAACGGAATAGCGTAACCGGTAACGTGGCACCCACGCTGTGGAGCTGCTGGTTTTATTTCATTCGGGAAGTACGCACCGGCAAATTGCTTCTATTAAGCAGAATACACGTTGATTCTCACTCTCACAAATGCAAACACAAAACATTCATATCAGGGTTTTGCACACATCAAATCATAACAAAACAGTGATATTCTATGGTGCATATAGAAAAAAAAAAAGAATATTACAAATGAAAAGGAAAATTAAACCACTTACCGACATTTTTAAAATATGGTGAGTTAATATACGCGAGCCTTCTTTTAATAAAATGCTTATTATCGGATTCATAATTGTAGTCAGTTGGGTATAAAACTAAAAAAATTCAGAAATTATGAAACACACTTTCAATAGACCTTTTCAATTTAACAACTATCTCTTTCTATCTGTACACGTAGTAAGTAAAATAGCGCCTGCAATTGTTAACTAGGCTGTCAAACGAAACGTCAAAAATGTTAAAAAATATTCTGTAAAAGCTTTTGTAACTTCTTTTGAGTTATCCTCATATTTTACGTCTAATTTTGAAAAAAAACATTGCCATGCACATAGAAAGTAATATGGCGCATATTTTCTATCTCTTTAAATTGAAAAGGTCTACTATGAACTATACAAAATTTTACTATTTTTAAATTTATTAATGTTTGGTAGATAGGCGGCCATCTCTTGATTGCGACTTCACAGAATCAAAAGAAATCCCATTCTGCAGTTATCTTTTCCTCTTATTTCGTCCGATGAAAAACTAAAGGAATTTAAAAATAACCAATGAGAGCGCAGATTTTATTATCGCCTGTTTTGTTGTATCACGTATTCTGTTTGGGAAAAAATGGCAGTCAACATGTCAATCATAATTCCCTGCAGCTCTGCTGTTGCCTCCAATTTCACCATAGATAAAATTCATGTCAGCTATATCGTTAAAGTTGTATTCGGCCATTTTGTCTAAATACAGCCATGATCGCTACTGCTTAAAGTCAGTCTTGTAACGCTGATAGTAGCTATTAATTATTTGATCCATAATAACAAACTACAAACCGACCTAACCACCGATTGGGTGACTATGGAGCACTATACATAGGCGAAGTTAGACTTTAAAATTAGGGGGTGCTAAAGTCCCTTACCTTAAAATGAAAAAAAAAGTTGGTTTACAAAATAAAAAAGTATATATTTGATTAATTTATAAACAAGAACATAAAATATTATTTATAAAATAAATAAATAAATATATCATCACGACTTATTACTTTGTGAAAAGGAAGTTTGGAACACGACGCGAAGCTAATTTTCTGTTTCCATTCAGAAGAATAAATTCTTGCAAAATATCTTAGGTATTATTTATTTATTTTTTAAATATTTTTTGAAAGTTCATTTTCAATATTCTATACTGATCTACCTACTAGTAAATTAGTAAAGCGATTTTGTGTAATAGTAGTGCTCAGCCAGTTTTTAATTCTCCTCATAACAGATAATAATAATTTTATAAAGTTTATAATAAATACCAAATGTACCTTGATTAAGTACATTTTAATTTTATTTGATTCTTGACCGCTCATCATGTTCTTTAGAATAGTAATTTCAGCTTTCAAAATATCTTTATTTATTGCAAAAGTGGTATAATGATCTATATCTACGGCTATTGCTAGTTCTTGACTTTCTAGGGAAAATCGGTACTTTAGGTGTGTAGTTGTTGCATCAATGAGAGCCTTAGCACAATATTTCTCCCGATAGGCTCGCTACTGCGCTAGTTACTTTAACCTTCAAAAGACTTTGAAACGTCAAATGAGCGTCAAACATAACTATTAATAAAAATAAAAATAATAAATTTAGACTCCGTATTTGTTAAAAACGTTTGTTTTATTGCACCTATTGTATATTATTCTATATTTTGTGTTTATATAAATGTGCCACAACTATGGAAAGTCACGATTACACACAATAATATCTGTGTATTCTTACAAAATGAAATAATTAAAATTTACAGAAATTTAGTTTGGGGGTGCTAACTACGCCTATGGCACTATAGTTCCTACAAGAGGCTAGCCACGGTAAATTTTGACTCATGGAGGTTACCTTTACTATTCCTAAAGAGATGGCCACCTATTTACCGAACACCTCTGTATGTATATAAAAAATGAGCATTTTTAGCGCGTTTGAAGAAATGCTCAACTTAATTGACGTCTAATACTACAGCTTGACGAGCGCGTCGTGACCGACCAGCTTGGATGCGCAGTAGCCTTGTCTTCAAATAATTGTGGTGGGGATTTCAAGCCCTTGCCAGCAGCCGCGTAACTACCTGCCTTTTTCTAGTGCGTTCGCTGGTCAAGCTGTAATATCACCATTTATTAAAATTAATAAATAAATATATCATCATGGCATATTACCCATTGCTGGGTGTGCCAATCTGCTGTGTACGCAGATTTCGGTAATGATGATAACATATTTGTAACGTGCGGGCGTTTACTAGGCGTCACCTCACTGGCACTCGGTTTTCCAGATTCGCGACCTGACACTCAGGCACGCGGCCATGAGACCATTTATTTAACTTTTGATTTATTTATATTTTGATAAAAATTGAAAAAGTAAAATTATTATCTCAGCTTCTACGAATAATTAAAAATTAAAATTTGGCATATTGATTCAAAATGCGGTTTTTACATAAAATATTAATAAATATTTACTTAAACTCATGGTGTAAATTTTTTTGAACAATACTGAAACGTCACATATTTCTGCTATAAATTTTATTATAATCATCCAATTATTTAAACGAAACCAACATTTTCTTTAATCACGACTGTCTTTGATACTCCCGTACATGGTGCATGTTGTTGGGAATTGGTTGCCAACTGCCGAACGGGTACGAGCGGAGACGAGCGAAGTCGATCCCAGCGAGATCGAGAGGGGACGGCTGGCAACGGAGGGTGTTGGTGTTGTGTTGTGCTGTGCGGCAGGCATTCGAGGGAGAACTATCACAGAGTGTAGACCTTGGTATAGACGTTATTTGAAAGATTGTAACATTTTACTTTTTGAAGTAATAAATAAAGAAGTTAATCTTTACATAATAAAGAAGATCATTGTATCATTCACAAACCTTGAAAACCAGCTCCTCATCGAAGGCGATACATAACAGATGGTGACAGTGCGGTGGAATTGAACGTAAAAACAATTTCACGACAAAAGAAATTTTGTTTCATCGATGACCCTGGGGAACAACAACGTGAACGAGGTACAAGCAGAACTACAGAACGAGTATTGACGGTGTTGTGTTAACAACAACAACAACGTGAACGAGGTACGAGCAGAACGCAGAACTGCAGAATCCAGAACGAGTAAGAACAACGTGGACGAAGTACAAGAGGAACAGCAGACCGAGCAGTGGCGGCAACTACGCAGTAGAAAAGGAACCAGTAGACAGCTGAGGCCAGTGCTGTGAATAAATACTTGTTTGTATATTTCGGGGTTCTATGGTCTTTTAACTTGTTATGCTATTTAATGAGAGGTTATAAAATAATTTTGAAATATAGGTTGAAGGTTAAATATTGTATTAACTGAAAGTATTGCTGAGGTTGTTGTCAGACAAGAAAACTATTTAAAAATTCTTGAGTAAGGTGTAGCGAGTTTATATTTCGTGCAGATTTCTCTTGGTAATAGAAAATAAACATAGTTGTTGTTATATACATTTATTATTAGTAACAATGGGTTCTGAATTTAATATTTTTACTCTTAAAGAGTTGAAATACGTTGTAAATTTGTTTCAACTAACGGAAAAAACGAAAAAAGGGGAATTAATTGAAGAAATAATTAAAGCTAAATATTCGGTAGATGAAGTTAGAATTGAAGTAGAAGCGTGGGAGGCTAATCCTCAGAAAGGGAGGTTAGAAAAGCTAGAACATGCGCAAAAGGACAAAGAATTAGAATTAGCTAGAATAGAAAAAGAATTAGAGTTAGCTAGGATAGATGCTTCAATTAAAATTGCTCAAGCGCAAGTGCAAACCGGGAACAACGGTAATGCTGTTAATGCAAGTACTAACACTACTTACAATATGTCTAAAAATTTACAACCATTCAAAAATGATGGAGACATGAGTCTGTACTTAACGAATTTTGAACGGGTGTGTACTCAGTTAAATTTCGGAAAAGATACCTGGTCATTACGGTTGACCAGTGTGCTATCGCCAGAAGCAAATGAGGTAGTCGCACGATTAACTGAAGACGACTCCAAGGATTATGATAAAGTTAGGGCAAGTTTGTTAAAAAAATATCAATTAACAGCGGAAGTATTTCGAACAAAATTTCGGTATGGGAAAAAGAAAGTGGATCAAAGTTATGCGGAATTTGCATATCACCTTAAAATGAATTTTAATGAGTGGATCAAGAGTGAGGAAATAGAAAATAATTTTGACAAATTGGTACAATTAATGTGTTTAGAAAAATTTTATAGTTCAATAGCGCCTGAAATGAGATTTTGGATTGAGGATCGAAATAAAGCTAAAACTATAGAAGAGGCGGCGGATCAAGCTGACATATATATTACAAAACGAGGCTCTATGGCGGATAAATATAATAACTCAAATAATGCAAGAATAGTTAAACCTAAGTATGAAAACAAATCGGTTATGTTAAACCAGAAAGAGGAATTAGCAGATAAACCATTGACGACAGAAAATGAAAGAAAAAAACAAGATAAAAGTGGTTTTGATAAAAGAAGACCATTCAAATGCTACGGATGCGGAGAAGTAGGCCATTTCAAAAACTCTCCAGAATGTCCTAAGACTAAAGTTATTGCACACATAAATACTGGTTGTGGTGTTGAGAAACTATTTGAACCTTACATGATAATAGCCAAAGTAAATGGTATTGAAACCAAATTGTTAAGAGATAGTGCAGCCAGTTATGACATAGTTCACAATGATTTAATTTCATCAGAAAACTATAATGGCAAGTGCGTAAACGTAAGAGGAATCTTAAGCAAAGAAAGTGTGACATTACCTGTGGCTAAAGTGGAACTGAATTTTCCGGAAATTGGAGAAGTGATTACGGAAGCAGCAGTTTCAAATCAACTACCTATTGGAATTTCATATTTACTGTCAAATAGAACTTGGGAGATGTTAGACTGCAAGAAAGACAAATTAGTACAACAAGTATTTGCACTTACAAGATCCAAAGCAATGAAAATACTTCAACGAGAACAGGAAAGTTTTCAAAAGAAAGAAGAGAGAATTGAAGACGTGTCAGAAGAGAATTCCGACAAGAAAGAAGAAAAAATTCTTTCGGAAAAAGTGGGAAAAATTAATCTAGAAGGGAATTCCGACAAGAAAGAAGAAAAAATTCTTTCGGAAAAAGTGGGAAAAATTAATCTAGAAGAGAATTCCGACAAGAAAGAAGAAAAAAATCTTTCGGAAAAAGTAGAAAAAAATAATGTGGAAGAGAATTCTGACAAGAGAGAAGAAGAAAATCTTTCTGATATACTGAGAAATGATAATCTGGAAGAGAACGAAGAAAAATTAATACCACGGTCAGATGTAGATTTTTCTGATATAACTAAACTGAATCCTACAACGTTAAAATTATTACAGTTAGATGATTCAAATCTAAAAGAATATTTTAAAATGGCGGAAACAAAGAAGGAAATAAATGGTGTTATGTTTTATATCACCCACGGAATTTTACATAGGCGAGTTATAGATAAAAACGGTAGAAATTTCGAGCAAATAGTAGTACCTAGAAAATTAGTGGGAAAATTATTAGATATTGCACATGACAATATGTGGTTAGGACATTTAGGATGCAATAAAACAACTCAAAGAATACAACAAAACTATTGGTGGAGTCAGATGAGTAAAGACGTAAAGAATAAAATAAAATGTTGCGATACCTGCATGCGAGTTGGGAAATCAACTGATAAGAAAAGAGCACCAATGTGCCGAGTGCCTATAATAACTGAACCTTATAAACGAGTAAATGTGGATATTGTAGGACCTATGATTAAAACTGAGAAGGGAAATCGATATTTGTTAACATTAATTTGTAATGCAACAAAATTTCCTGATGCTATTCCATTACAAGTTGCAGATTCTGAATCTGTGGTAAAAGGACTGTTGAACATATTTTCCAGAGTAGGATTTCCTGCGGAAATTCAAATGGATTTAGGTACAGTGTTTACAAGCAATCTAACTACGGAATTCTTGGATCAATGTGGAATAAAAATCATACACAGTTCAGCCTATCATCCACAGTCCAACGCGGTGGAAAGATTCCATGGAGTGTTGAAGAGAATACTGAGAGCATTGTGCTATGAACATGGCAAAGAGTGGGACGAATATATCGATCAAGCACTATTTGCAATTAGATGTGCGCCACATGCTGTTCATGGGTTTAGTCCTGCGGAACTAGTCTATGGACGACAAATGAGATCACCTTTGAGCCTGGTTAAAGATTTATGGACTGGAAAAGATACAAATGAACCAGTTGTAAATTATATTCTAAACTTGTTAGATCGGTTAAAGAAGATGCAAGATATAGTAGAAGAAACTATGGGAAAAGCTCAAGATAAATCAAAAAAATATTATGATCGAAAAACAAAAGATATTAAGTATAATGTTGGCGACAAAGTTATGTTATATCGATACGCACTTACAAACAAATTACAAATGCAATGGACCGGACCAAAGAAAATTGTAAAAAAAATTTCGGAAACCAATTATATTATTGAAGAACTTTCCGGGAAGAGGAAACAGACGTTGGTCCATGTAAATCTATTGAAACCATATTATGAAAAGGCAGAAGTGGTAGCAATGACCATTACTCAACCGGGAGAAGACCAAACAGAATTTGATATCCCAGAATTAGAAGAAGTAAGGAACGAAGAGATACTTACAGTTTCTGAGATATTAGAACAAGCTAAAGGAATTGGAGAACTTACAGAAGTTCAGAAAGCGGAATTGAAGAGTCTTATGCAAGAATTTCCGGGATTGTTCTCAAATCGACCGGGACGAACAAACTTAATAGAGCATGACATTGCACTAAAGGAGGAAAAGGTTATAAGATCACGAGCATACTCTCATTCGCCTAGGATACGAGAAATTATCGACAAAGAAATAGATAAAATGCTTGAGTTAGGAGTTATTCGACCAAGCGATAGCCCTTATTCATCACCTATGATTTTGGTGGAAGCAGAAGGAAAGGAACCAAGACCAGTAATAGATTACCGAGCTTTAAATGCAATAACGGTTCCACAGCAACATCCTGTACCGAATATAGAATCCTGTGTGGAACGATGTAGCACGGCCAAGTATCTGAGTGTAATTGACGTCGTGAGAGCTTATTGGCAAATTGGAATGACAGAACGAGCTAGTAAGTATGCAGCTATTATAACTCATCGAGGTGTTTTTGAACCGGTGACGTTAGCTTTTGGATTACAATCTGCTCCGTTCTCTTTTCAAAGATTAATGGACAAAATCTTGGAAGGGATGAGTGAATTTGCTGAACCATTTCTAGACGATGTAGCGGTACATTCCATGACCTGGGAGGATCATTTGAAACATTTACGCCAAGTATTTTCCGCAATGTACAAAGCAGGATTGACCATAAAGGCAAAAAAATGTGAATGGGGTCAAGCTCAAGTTTTGTATTTGGGACACAAAATAGGACAAGGATATAGAAGTCCATCCGAAGCAAAAGTAGCTGCCATACAAGAATTTCGGCGACCAGAAACGAAAAGAGATGTAAGAGCTTTTTTAGGTGTAACTGGTTATTATAATCATTACATACCTATGTACGCTGAAATAGCAAGTCCATTGACCGATGCATTGCGCAAAAATGCTAAAAATATAATAGAATGGGATGATAAAAAGGAAAAATCATTTCAACGGTTAAAGGAAGAATTGATAAATGGTAATATATTGAGAGCACCAAATTATAACCGCGAATTTATATTGCAAACGGATTGTTCGAAAAGAGGAATGGGGGTGACTCTGTCTCAACGCGATGAAAACAACGAAGAACATCCGGTATTATATATGAGCAAAAAGCTTACCGATAGGGAACAAGCATATAGCGCAAGTGAGTTAGAATGTGCTGCCTTAGTATGGGCTGTAGGGAAATTGAAACATTATATCCAATTAAGCCATTTCACAGTAGAAACAGATCACTGTCCGTTGACGTGGTTGAAACAAATGAGCAATAAAAATGGACGACTATTGCGTTGGTCGTTAGCCTTGCAAATGCTAAATTTTACTATCAACTATAAACCTGGGAAAAAATGCGGAAATGTAGATTCTCTGTCACGATATTTTGTTGAGTAACAGACAAGAAATTCCTATCATTTAGTTTAGTTTGACAATAATTTTAGGTTGCTTAAGGTTAAAATAATGTTAATTATTTAAGTTGAATTTTAAGTTTAAATTTATCAAAACGAGACCACAGAATTCCAAATTGCAAGCTTGTGTTGCTTAGATAAACTGGCATCAGTCTTGTGGTGCCAGAAACTTGTGGGTTTCAAACCCCAAAGACTGTTTCAACGGGGGGGCAACTGTTGGGAATTGGTTGCCAACTGCCGAACGGGTACGAGCGGAGACGAGCGAAGTCGATCCCAGCGAGATCGAGAGGGGACGGCTGGCAACGGAGGGTGTTGGTGTTGTGTTGTGCTGTGCGGCAGGCATTCGAGGGAGAACTATCACAGAGTGTAGACCTTGGTATAGACGTTATTTGAAAGATTGTAACATTTTACTTTTTGAAGTAATAAATAAAGAAGTTAATCTTTACATAATAAAGAAGATCATTGTATCATTCACAAACCTTGAAAACCAGCTCCTCATCGAAGGCGATACATAACAATGTTTACATGGCATTCTTCCGAATTTAAAATTTTGCGAGCAATGTTTAATTACTTGATATGAAAGGGCAGAATCATTATCGGTCATATCACGATGAATTTCTTGCGGCGATAAACACTTTTTGCAATACTACTTGCAAGGAATTTACAAATTAATGTCCTATTCTAAATATGGCAACAATAATAAAATGCGAAGAATTAAAGTATAATACTAATATTATAAAATACTAACGTACGTGCATAAGAAATAATAGTAGTTTGCATATGAATTTATGCTATAACTTATATTTATCAACAATTTTTATGTATATGCATGTAGTGTGCAAATTTTTGCTGAGACTGCAAAAAAAGTTGCAGAGAATATAAATGTAAATGCAGATTTAGCAGTGCAGCTAAATTGGCAAAGAAAATATTTTCCCGTAATCTTGCTGCAAATGCTCCATTTAAAAGCGAAGAATTTTTACGCAAAAAAGAAAAAGTATTTTGTATATTTGTTTGTTTACTGCATGCAGAAACATTTAGATGATTACCTACTCATATACACGTACAGTGTGGGCCACTGATCTTGACCTGACGGGTTTGTAATGATCCATAGACGCCGTCAGAAAATAATTATTACAGTAACTTTGCGTATCTAATTTACTTGGGGACGCTTATGATCCGAGTGTAAACAAGACAGGAACTGATAGAAACATTTTGTTTTTCTGAAAATGTAAGTAAAGTTATTAATGTAATGTTTTTATATTTATTTGGATGAAGTGTAAATATTAGACAATTATTATTAACAAAAATAAGTGTTTATTAAACTATAATGAAAATGACTATTACTAATATTAGACAATTATTAAAAACTAATTAAGACTAAAACTATAAATAACTAGATAACACTAACACTATTTATTTAACCAATTAACATTATTATTTATTTCCACGATATTACTAATTATTTATTTTCACTATTTACATTACTGTTTTATATTACGTTCAACTGTCCGCTTACCGATCTCCACATCGTCTATATACTCAACTGACTCAACAGCGTCTGTATATTCAATTGCTCGGACAGAAGTCACACCTTTCACCTCACTATCTGTATATTTATGTAATCCCTCACTTCCACAGCCTCAGTATTACCGACTGTCTGTATGCCACAACTCTTCAACACCACTGCCGAGTATCCACTTTCACTCGCTGTTACTGTCCCCGTATACCTAGCTTCCCAATTCTCTTCAACACTACAGCATATTCACATTCACAGCTATCCCGGTATACCAGTAATTTTCCGACTCGCCGTTACTGTCCTTGTACACTATAGTTTCCCAATACTCGTCAACACTACCGAGTATTCACATCCACAGCTATCCCAGTTAACCAGTAACTTCCCGAGTCCTCCACTCGACGCCACAGTATAGAGAATATGCAGTAGCGACACTTCGCTGATTTTCGTTCCAACCTGCTCGGGTTGAAGGGGGAAACAATGAGGAGCGGGACTTTGAATCAGATTCAAATAATATATCAAGTGCATATTCATTGTATTTGTAATAATTATCATGTATTTGTTATAATTTTATACAAAAAATATATATTTTAATATTATGCACAGGTCTTGGAAGTGTTTATTCTATACCGGGTGGCGCTCGAAATCCGTTATATAGGCATTTAACATGGGAAAAAGAATAATTTGAATATTTGCCTCCCATTAAAACTTATTGCAGCAAAACACATGTTTGGGAACACTTATTGCATCATATTAATAACAAATTGTTTAAAATTAATTAAGAATAATTAAGTAAAATAAGAAAATGTTATGGCAATTTTAAAGTCATAGTTTTTATTTCCTATGAAAGAAAATTTAACATGCAACTAATCGTAGCATGGTGGTAGCGTGCTAGCTTTTTGTTCCAAAGATTGTGGGTTCAAACCCCCAGCACACTTCTTTAATTTTTTTTAATTTTTATTTTTTTATATATTTTTTATTTGTTTTTATTTATTTTTATTTGTTTCTATTTATTGTAGTTTTACTGTTTTTTCTTGTTAAATTAAAATAAATAGAAACAAAAATTAATAAAATCAAATAAAAATAAATAAAAACAAATAAAAATAAATAAAAACAAATAAAAATAAATAAAAACAAATAAAAATAAATAAAAACAAATAAAAAATATTAAAACAAATAAAAACACAAAAATAAATTGAAAAAATAAAAAAAATTAAAGTGTGCTGGGCGTTTGAAACCACAATCTTTGGAACAAAAAGCTAGCACGCTACCACCATGCTACGATCGGCTACGATTACTTACATATTTGTTACTTGGTTATTGTTTATATTTATTTCTTTAATACACGTATTTTTATAAATATATAATTATTTATAATATTTGAATTTGATATATAATATTTATTACTTGGTTATTGAATTATTTATTATTATTGGCTTTAAATATATATTTTTTACATATTTATATTTCACTATTATCTATTTTTACCATATCACTCTTTATCATTTGAAATAACAAATATGAAATATATATTTTTGTTTTCTTCAAATTTCGCGCTCCTCATTATTACCCCCTGCACGCCGAGCATCCTGGAACGAAACATCAAAGGTTCCGACAAGAGTGTCGCTACTGCTTGTATTCTCTATACTGTGTCGACGCTATACTGCATACGCTCGCCACGATACTGCTGTGCTTCAGTAACAGTCTATGTGAATGTCTCTATATGTCTCTCCATGTAACTAACTAACTCCCGAGCATAGCTGCGTCCTTTTTATACAGCTGCCATTAACTTCCAGAAAGCTCTAGGATGTTCGACCGCATAATAACAATAAAAACAAAAGGTTCAGGCGACCAGAAGTAATTAAATACGTCGCGGCTTTTTTGTTTACGTGGCCCGGCTGCTAGCGCGATTTAGTCATCGCTATACTTAGACGCTTGTACAGCGTAGCAGCGGGGCTCACACGTTACATTAATGTAGGTGCAATGGGGATTTTTTTGACTATAACCAGTTCATCTTATAGTAATCGAGATTCTCATGTTTCATTCAATTAGAAAACCTATACAAATGGTTAGAAATTTTTAGAAAATTCTTTTGGCTATTTTAAATATAAACTTAAAACTAAAAAAAAACTGTTGGTCAAATGACGGATGATACTAATTCGACCGGCATTTTAAGGGTCATCTTTTAGTCCAGATTTAGTTTCTACCGAGGCCGCTTACCTCAATACTCACAGAAAAATTTGCAGGGCTAATAGAATTGATAATTAAAGCTGGTATTACTAATAAAGGCGATGTAACCCAATATTAAATGGCGGAATACTTTAATAACATATTCATTTTTTGTAAGTTTAAAATCTATATTTTAAACTAATCGAAAGAGATTTGCAGAAATTTCTCATCATTTGCGTAGGTTTTTATATTTTGTTTGTTGAAAATGTAAACCGAACGAAATATTATCAGTTTGGGCTCGTATAGTGATTTGACGACCATGAAAATATCATCCTTGACACGAAAACGAAATCTTTACCAGTCTTCATTAATTTATTATTATAAAGTTATTGTACCGAGCATCAATCATACATAATCCATATATTCCTTTTATATGTTTTACTTTACATTAACTTTATTTAGATATCTTTACTTTGTAATACCATATTGATTAAACTAAAAGCTTACGAATGTTTTAAAAATAAATGTTCAGAATATATTTTTTGCTATGCTATGCTACCGGGTGTTTTAGGCCGACGACATATGAGAGATTAATATGTGAAATCATTTAATTGTGCCTAGTAGGTATCTCCCCAGTGTAAGATATTAAATTGAAATTTTGTACACTAATTAGAGGGTAGTAGTTCTACAGATTATAATTCACATTAGTTAATTTAAATGTGCAATATTAAAAAATATTTATAAACTTGTAGAATTTCCAGAATTATTGTTGTTCATGTTCCTGAAAAACTCGTTACCAAATAACAGTTTAGATAGCGTAATGGTAGCGTGTGCGCTTGGTAATAAACTAAACTCGAAGAAACGAGTTCAGAACCAGTCAGCAGCAAAACTTAATTTTTAACTCTTATTTCTCAAAATAATTTATACCTGGATGAAGCGTTAAAAAAATACAAACTAAAGTCTTTAAAAGTTGGGTAATGGAAACTGAAACTTATACAAATAACCGAACTGACCTACGCAGACGATATGGTTATCGTAGCAGAGAATGAAGAAGACCTACAACACAATATAAACATCATAAATGAGGAATTTAACAATGGAACATGAAAATAAGCGCAGAGAAAACCAAAACAATGATAATCAATGGCAAAGGAAAAAAAACATAGATCAAAATAGATAACATCGAAATAGAGAAAATAACATTTTTCAAGTACCTAGGAGTTACTATTGTCGAAACAGGTAACCTAAAACCAGAAATAAATGAGAGAGTAAGTAAAGGATAAAGACTCTTTAACGCATTAAAACAAAAATTCCTTGCCAAAAGAGAAATTTCAAAACAAACCAAAGTTAATGTTTTTAAGAAAGTTGTAGTACCAGTATTAACATATGGCAGTGAGTCATGGACGACATAGGAAAAACATTCCAGTAAAATAAGAAGCGTAGAAATGAAATTTCTACGAAAAATTGAAGGAAAGACCAAACTAGATAAAATAAGAAACGAAGTCTATAGAAAAACTTTAGACATAAAGCTGGTACAAGACACAATACAGGAGAACCAACTCAGATGGAGAGGCCATATCCACAGGATGCCAGACTCTAGACTAGCAAAATGTTTACACGGGGTGAAACTGCTAAGAAAAAGGAAGAGAGGAAGACCTTTAAAAATATGGGACGAAGACGTCAGAGTGGCGACTGAGTGCAAAGGTATTCAGTGGAGAGAGTGCAAAGAATTAATGGAAGACCGAAACGTATGGAGGAACTTCTGGAAGAAAAAACCAGAGACAGCAACAAGAAGATAATACGACACGCACAGCCTTACACCGCGGAAGGTAGAAAGGATTTAGGATTAATTAAGTAAGTAAGTAACTTTTATTTGAAGCATTTTTACCTAAAATAATTGGGAAAGTAGGAAATTACGAAAGTATAATATGTCGTAAAAACATTTCAATGTATTTAACTCATTTTCACCGAAAGTACATTTAAAGGGTTTTGAACGTAGAGAATTTAAATGTAAGGTCCCATGAATCATAAGACCCAAACTTTACTGGACTTAATGTATATACTTTATTTTGTACCCTCTAAGATTTCGCTTCCTAAGCAATTGTTCAAACAAAGTGAATTCATTTCGTAGATGAGCCGATTATCTCAATCGTTTTTCGTTCAGTCTTAGGGAAACATATTATATTGCCGGGTTGGGGCTCTCTGCCTCTGCTACAGGTATTTATATTTTAAGAATGTTCCGAACTTGGAGGAAAGTAATAAATCTGAAAGAAAATTTAAACACATCGATAAGCTATAAATCTTCACATAATTTAATTCCTTGACCTGCGATATGGAACGATGGACTATCAAACTCTTTCCTACCCTAATATCAGATTTTTATACTTTCACTTTATAAAACTTATACGAAAAAGAAAAAGAAGATATAAAGTTGAGGGTTCAATCGTTCAAGATGGAGAAAATGATAACAAAATGTTTTTATAGAGTAACTTTATATTTTATTTCATTTTGCAAAAAATAATATAATATTATATATGCTACGTTTACATGCGTTTTGAAAATGGTTTCGGTTTTCAGTCAAAATTACGCGAAACTGTTTATATGCAATTTTCGAAGCAGGATTACAGATTGATTTGAAAACGGTTTCGGCGCATGCACATTTGTCTGATTGTAAGTGATAGATCCTCTTCACCCCAATTACTTGGTTTTGCCATTATTCCAATTATTTTTGATGGGGTATCGTGGCCGCGTGCCTGAAAGTCATGTCGCGAATCTAAGGAACCGAGTTCGATCCCAACCAACGCCCATATATTTCCAATTTTAAATTGCACAAAATTAACCTCTGTGGTGCAGTTCCACGCCAGCAATGAGTGCCCGTGAGGTGAGGCCTGGTAAGCGCCCGCACGGTGCAAATATTTCATCATTACCGATATCTGTGTACAAAGCAGATTGGCACATTCAGAAATGGGGAATAAGCCGTGATGATATATTTATTTTATTATTTATTTTTTTCCTTTGTACCACTACGCACTAAAACTACATAACTGTCAGTTTATTTGTAGGTTAGTAACACAAAACGGCAGAAACGTTATTCTATGTACGCATGCGCAATATTGAAACTGAATTTTAAATATTTACATGAGTAGTTTTGAAGCTAGATTTCAAGTCAAACCCGAATTTTAGTTTTGGTTTTCAAAACTAGATGTAAACTCAGTAATAGTTATTTATGATGCAACATGAAAAAGTATACTCTTATTTCACGAATAAGAAAGTTTGACCGCACGGGACGTGGACGGATGCGTCAAATCCTATGAGTGAAATAAAGTTAAAAACACGTTTTACTCTAGTTGCATTATTTTCTTATGTCCATAATCAAAACGTGACAGAAGTCCATAATCAAAACGTGACAGAAAAATGCCATAGTGTTTCAATTTTTCAACCGTTAGCGTTAAAAAATATACTTTTTTCACGCTTTTATTTAATATATTTTTTTGAGCAACTGGACGCGAAATAAGCACTTCGCAGCAAAATTTCGCGACCGTTGTTATGGTAGCGGCCGCGAAATTAGGTAAACAATCACTTTGTCACTTGAGAATTGCATGGTTTTGTTTGACAAATGTCATTCCCATAGCCACCTTGAAAGATAACTTTCTATTTACAATGAAACTGTTTAAAATTACTAAATTTTGTAATTACATATTTTTACGGTTCCATAAAAAATATTGTGTACACATTGTCCGCGAAATCCTTTAGCACCCTCGAGATTGTCTTGCCTCGGCCGCAAGCGGCCTCAGCGTCAATTTTTCTCTCGGTACGCAAAAGAGTAATTTCGCGGCCTTGATATACAAATAATTATTAAAAATGTGCACTTTTTTACCGGCCGTAAAAAACCCCAGTTGCACCACTGACACTTAAAATTTAACCTTGGTTTTGTTTAGTTAGCAAAATAAATTCATGTTAATTCCTATTGTATAATTTTTTAATTACAGTATAAAATTGAACAGCCTCTAGCAAAAAAAAAGTCCAAATTTTGTAAATTTGAGTAATGTACAAGGATATCTACTTTCAACTATTTCTCTTAAAAAGTCTCTTAGACACAAG
This sequence comes from Harpalus rubripes, assembly GCA_963082715.1. Lineage (NCBI taxonomy): Eukaryota > Metazoa > Arthropoda > Insecta > Coleoptera > Carabidae > Harpalus > Harpalus rubripes. The sequence continues at coordinate 44,198,654 of OY720458.1, read as the reverse complement.
TTATTACATTGTAAAGTTTCAGTGTATCTACAATAACAACCATAGTCGTATAGAGATTCAGCAAAAACAACCTTAGTCCCGGTGCATTGGTTTGTTTTTGAAGGAAACGTGTAGGCTAATTTTGTATAATAAATGTATGTTACTTTCAAAAAATAAAAAATTAATTGTTTATGCAAATAATCAGTCTCTTACAAAAACAATCACTGCCTTTAAAAAATCACTAATATATAGGTAATTGCTCATCGTTGTTTAATTTTTGTTACATAACATCCATTTTCTAATATTTAATCATGAACTTGAGTTAAATTGAATTACAAAAAATCTTTAATGGCAAGGAAGGTATAAGATTTTAATTGCGAAGTTGACGGTAAAGAGGCTTGTAGAAATATTAGGTAACTATTTATTATATATTTATATTCTCTCCGAGAGTTTCCGCAAAGCAGAATTTTGAATCTTATTAAAGTACTCGTATGCAGGTTGTAAAGTAGTTTAAGACAATGAAGCAGCGAAGCAAAAAATGTAAATAACTTGTTGAAAACACTACAAGTTGTTGAGTGCGCAAATTTTCACAGAGAAGAGAACATAAAATATTTGCCAAGTTTCCAACAATGGCGCGACTGCCTGATAACATACCAACAAGAAACAAGAGGAAATGCACTGAACTACTATTGTCCAACATCCCGCAAAGAAGATAATTAACCGTAATTAATATTTCAAAACCAACAATGAATATGAATTGTATTGTAATGCAAAGCTAATGTTAATATTATATTTCACTCTGAAATGACAAATCAAAACTTTGAAATAAAACAGAGTGAAATCACTAAATACTTTCTTTAAAAAATATTAAAAATAACTATAAAGAGCATAAATTAAATGTTATATTAAAATTATAAAGACTGTAATTAGTGATGAGCCATTTGAAAGTTTCACAATGAAAGTTTCAATTTTAAACTTTCATAATTGAAAGTTTCAAGCTTTAAATTTTATGAAACTTTCAAAAGCTAAAATGTACATGCGCAGGTTAATATACATACACTTGTCGACGTATAAGTTTGACGTTTGAACAGGAAGATATGTTCGTTAAATTAACGTGTTGAATGCACACTTTGTTAATTATAAAATTCTGTACAGTTTAAGTGTATTTGTGCTATTTTGTTATAAAAACGTCTAATGCACGGTTTCATAAACGTTAGCAAAATTTTAACACTTTTTAAAATGATGTAGCACTTTGTTGAATACCAAATGTTGTTTCACCAACGGGTGTTATATTTAACAACATGTTAACTTAAATTTATGGGGTCTCATGGCCGCATGTCTGAGTGTCTGGGCGCGAATCTGGGGAACCGGGTTCGATCCCGACCGACGCCAAATATTTCGAATTTTAAATGGCACAAAATTGACCCCTGTGGTGCACTCTCCACGCCAGCAATGAGTGCCCGTGAGGTGACGACTGGTAAACGCCCGCACGGTACAAATATGTCATTATCATTACCGATATCTGCGTACAAAGCAGACTGGCACACCCAGCAATGGGTAATATGCCGTGATGATATATTTATTTATATTAACTTAAATCTGACATTCGATAAATTTGTTACACATGTTATTACGAATATTTGGTTAGATGAAAGTTTTATAAGTTCATTTGTGCAATATTGATAATTACATTGTGAGTATACTAATTTCCATATTATGTTAGATGAAATTTATAGTACATATTTAACTGTAAATAAAATTTATAGAATAAATACTTAAAAATGTTATCTCATTTGGACTCAGAAGAAGAATATTTTGAAAATGCTATTATCTGGATACGTAGACCAAGGCATTTTAGAAATCATACAAATCCGTTTGCAATTTATAATAATACGGAATTTAAAATCAGATACAAATTTAACAAGGAAACTGTTAGAGTAATGTTAGACCATATTAGCGACAATTTCATTAGTTTTACTAACAGAAATCATCCTATCAGTCCAATGAATATACTTCTAATCACAGTTCTTCAAATGGCCAGGCAGAAAGAATGGTAAAAACCACCAAGAATGCAATTAAAAAGATAGATAATCGAAATCTCGGTTTAGAAATTGTGCAATACCTTCTTACACAACATGTTTCTCCCAGCTCCACTACTAAAGAGTCCTGCTGAACTTTTGATTAAACGGCACCAGAAAACTATTCTAGATCGTCTCCGAACAGATTTGGCAGATGAAATTCATGAAATACAAAGAGAATTTGTAAAACAGAAAAAGAATACAAATGTACGAAGAAAACATCATTCTTTTATTACAGGTGCTACAGTTTTAGCGCGGAATTACAATCGAAGTTCCAAGTGGGTTAAAGCTCGCATATCCGACATCACTGGCCCACTATCTTACAAGATCGTCACCGACATTGGCATCGAGTTACGAAGACACAACAATCAACTTCGAGAGTTGCTAACCCTTCAAATTTTCTGTTGCTCTTGGCCGTTCTATTCTGCAGTTATACTTTTCTGTAATTTTTCTCCAGCATTTTTTTTTTTTAATAATAATATCATTTGTTCTTTTATTCTATATATATTTGAATGATGCTATTTCATTCTTGTTTTTCTGTTTCCGAATAATTATGTTCTCTATGTTTCGGCATATTTTCTTCAAAGTCACTATTTTAAAAGTAATTTCTGAATCAAATACATAGTGTATGCTATATTAATCATACATTATATCATTGAAATACTTATATATCTGTAATATGTAAATTCACAATTTAAATAATCTTCTTAATACTTTCTTGCATCTGTATTCTTCTGTACCACGATCGATTTTGACGTTACACTGAGCGGTTTTTATATGAAAGCAAAAGAATATACAGCCATAGGCGCCCATAGGGGGGGGGGGTCGAAAGGGTCGACTGACCCTCCTTTCATTTATGGACTGTATCCATTTTTAAAAAGAAAGTCAATTTTTTTTTTATAATTTTAATAGCTAGATGGTCTATTTCGGTGTTGTATTTTCTTTAATATGCCGTAGTTTATTCTAATCATTTTATGATCACGTTCTTTTCAAAACTTTCACAATTATCGATTTTACTGTTATATAGAAATAAAGAAATAGAAAAGTAAATAATGAATAGACATTGCATATTTATTTATATTAAAAGTACCTACGTATGATAGGGTTGCCGTATTTTGCGAGGAGCGCGATTTAATTAACATTTAATTATTATACATTTTATTTTGAGCAGTTCAATAGAATAATTATATTGTTACTCAGTAATATAATATTTTAATTTAATGCAACATTGTATTTTCAGATTGTCTGTTTCTATAGTTATTGCTTATGCTCGCATCTCGCATCATAAAGCCTAGTAGAATGGGCAATTCTACGCTTTTAGAGTGTACCTACATACGCATTTTCGTCATAAAATATTGATTTTAATTTTTTAAGAATTTGTTAAATTTGCTTCATTGTAAACAACTCTATATTATCTTACTTTGCATTAAAACACGTTTGACCTTGAAAATTATTAAAAATTCGCCTGCGGCGCATTTTTTTCTTACAAGAAAAATATCGACCCACCTTGTAAAAAAGTCTGCCGCCGCCCATGTATACAGCTGTTATATTAGTGTAATATAACCGACATAAATCACAATTCCCTATCAATAATTTAACACTTATGTTAACTAACAAATTTTAAAAATTGAATGTTAATTTTGTGAAACACTGTCAAAATTTAACAATTTGCTATTTTTAAACATGTGTTAACTAACATAAAATTTTGCGAGTGTTTATGAAACCGGGCATAAGTATTTCAAATTTAACTGACAAACGTTAAATTATTTGACATTTTCCGTGAAACTTTCATTCAGTTTCAGATATTTTTCTGAAAATTTATAGTGAAACAATTTGTGAAACTTTCAGTGAACAAATTTCTTAAATTTGCACATCACTAGGTGTAACAGAAATACGTATATTAAATTTAACCAGTGGCAATACTCATCGAGACCAACAATACTTACGGTGGATTTATGCAGCCTACTTTTTTTTACTTTTTCTTTTACTTTATATGTGTTAATATATGCACTGCTTTATGTGCACACTTTTAATTTAACTTTAAGAAATAAAGTTGACCAACATACAACTTAAGACCGTTAAAGTAAAAGGATTTCACAACTGCGCATATGCACCACTTGACAAACTTCAACGTGCGGTGTATTTATTTGTTTTTGTGTAAGATAAATTTCAAAAATTAGAAAAAGAATAAAGTACAAGATTATTTATTGTTAGATTTAATGCAAAAATATTCCCACTTATATAATAAAAATATTTATCTATTTTACGACTATATGCCAGAATAATCATATCTGCGCATGTTTACCGAAGGCTTTAAAGTAGATGCATAAAGTACCAAACTTAAAGTAAAATCGAAAAGAAAAATAAAAAGTAAAATAAAAAGCAGGCTGCATAAATCCACCTTTTGTAACTTTTTTTGTAAACCTTCTACAATTATCAAAATTTTGTTACAAATTTCATTATCTGCGTATGGAATCTATGGCCGACTAATAAACAGCTAAACTCTATTTTATTAATTTATCATCCAAAAATCACTCATAGCAGGTCTCAATACATTTCGGTAGCCAGGGCTGGACTGGCCCGGCGGGATACCGGGAATTTCCCGGTGGCCCGTGATGGCTCGTGGCCTGACGAACTTAAAAAATAAATTATAAAAATTTAAAGTTGAAAAAATAAATAAATCGATACAAAAATATCATAAATTCATGATTTTAAAATAATTTCGTACTACTCTTGAATGTGCGCCAATATTTATAGCTATTTTTCTTTTTGACAACCAATTGTTAAATTCGCAATAGGTACATACTTATTTTTTGTATTACCAACATCATACACATGAAATGATTATTTATATAAGGATGTATTTTATTTAGATCCCAATAACTTTTAGCAAATTATAAATAATAATATACCTGATACACCTTTTCATATAATAATTGATTTAATCAATAAAATTGACAAAAATATAAATACGGATGATATTCGGTCAATAATTTTCGTGACTCGGCAAGCTTCGTCACGAAATACTGGATCTCATGGTATAAAGCTTATGTTTACACTCTTGTTGCTTAAATAACTATTACATACGTAAGCTTATTAAAATTTATTTTCAATGTACAAATTTATAGTCACATTGTTATCAACGTAAAGAATATCAAAAATGAATAAATCATAGACGTTTTGAAAGAAAAAATATGATGTGGCCAACACAATACTTTCCGCCATTTAATTTTTATTAATTTAAATACATAGGTGTACTTACATATTTACTCATGTTGGAAACTATATTTACTTCTTTTCCATATAACTAATGTTCAGTTTACTATTTTCTTTTCAAAACGTTACCACTATTAATTTGAAATTATTAGTATTTTGACAGTGACAGTTATCTGACAGTTACATACATTTAAGAGAAGGAGTTTTGTTTTAAATGTAGGTTCCAGGATTTAAATTATATATTATTTTATAAATTTATCCATAAAATAAATATAAAAGTATTAATGCAAACCTATAGAAAATTCAATAATCTTTCATTTTCATAATATAAATTTTTCGAAGAAAATCTATTTTGAGCTTCACATAAAGTGCCATTTCCAAGAATAAGGTAGCAATACAAGATTTCAAAATTTTCTGAATAATGATGTTTGAGTTAGAGCGGAGGATCCATACACACAAACACACAGACATCATCGTGAAAATGTTAAAATTGGATTCTAAGGGCCTTAAAACGTGCTCATTTACCAAAATCTCGATATGCGATTTTTAGCAGGATCCCTATACCTCCCTTAACAAGGGTAACGAGAGGTAAAAAGTAAATTATTAAACAAAATATTATAATGATTAAAATTATAAAAAAAAATCGGTTCAAATGACTGACCTGGCCCGACCCCATCCGGATTTCCCGGTACTAAACATATTCCCAGTCCAGCTCTGTCGGTAGCAGTTCGCTGCTAGGCCCTTTAGACCAAAAGAGTCTTAAACAATAATTATTAATCCATATATTTGTTATTGTCAAAATTTATTTTAATTGACTTAAAAGACAATTGTTTCATTGCAATTGCTAGTGGATCAAATTACTATGATAATACCTAAACGACTCGTTAATCTATTAAGGGAGGGGGTTTATTAGAATTCTGATTCGGAGCTCAGATTAAAATTTATATTCTTTACTATAAAATCACAATATTTTAAAATTTTAATAGTACTTCATCATAGTAATGTCGAAAGCTGACGTCATTATGGAGCGCCATTACAGTACACTGACTGATTCGCAACAATACAGATTTATCATAAACATAACTTTTATACGGATTTTTTTGTAACTAGTGCATCTAATATATAATTAATATAAGCCAAATTATAAAATTTGATTTATTTGAAATAGTCTATCATAATATATAAACGAGGCTTTCCCAAGAATCGGAACAAAAATTGCTAAATGTGACAATTATTACGGGATAGAGGTAGTATTTTTTGGCGTTTACATCTCTTTGAATTTAAATCCTTTAAATGGTGATGACGTACATTGCTCCACTCAAAATATTTGTTTGATGTTAGTAGGATTAGTTAGATCGTCCCTTAGGAATGAAATTAATACCTGATAGGTATATGGTTATAGTTAAAAAATGAAAACAAAGCAGTGAACTAAAGTTCAAAGCTTTTCACAGTCATCTTTGTAAGATTATAAATGTAACCGTTTGTATTATTTTGTTCGTTTCGCAATTTCGTGTTCTTCGTTTTGTTGTGTTAATGGTGTGAAATTTTGGTTTGGAATGAAAGCAGTGGGAAGCCCCTGCTTTAACATTTGACAAGAGAGGCTCCAGGCTTTGTCATTGAAATCAGATCAACCCAGTTCAGTTTTCAGTTCGTACTATCGCACTTCTGTCTGCATGAGTATTGACCTACGACTGTGGTTGTGTTTATTAGGGAACTACGTAGATCTACGCAGCTAATTCTGACATTTCGCCTTTAACCTCAAATCTCTAGATAAACCAGTTAGCTTAAAACAAAGTTATTCTTATATACAGGGTGTTTAAAACAAATGTAGGATATTAGATGATCAAAAATAAATACATTAAATTTAACCAATTTATATACTTATTTAGTTTTGCACTTAATTTATTAAAATCTTGAAACCCATATATTTACTAAGTTTACATGCAGTTTTGAAACCGTTTTTAGATTTGAAAACGTCGTGTATACAGTGTCAATACGGTTTTGAGTTATCTCAAACAAAAACTAAAATACATGGGTTTGACTTGAAAACTAGTTTTAAATCTACTCATGTAAACACTTAAAATTCAGTTTCAATATTGCGCATGCGTACATAGCATAACGTTTCTGTCGCTCTGTGGTATTTGGAATTACTAACCTACAAATAAACTGAAAGCTGTGTAATTTTAGTGCGTAGTGGTACAAAGAAGGAATGTAATTAGAATAATGGCAAAACGAAGAATTTAGAGTGAAGAGGATCTGTCACTTACATCAGTCAAATGCGCATGCGCCGAAACTGTTTACAAATCAATCTGTAAACCTGTTTTGAAAATTGTATGTAAACAGTTTTGCGATATTTTGACTGAAAACTGAAACCATTTTCAAAACCGCATGTAAACGTAGTATATACTGATGAAATTTATTTAAGAAATATTTTTTATACGAGCATAACATAATTATGTATAAAATAATAGCACAAATAAATATCTAATGTAACTCTTTAACAGTTCATCATAGGTAAAAAATATAAGAATCTTGTTTTGCATAAAATTTTGAACTGTATATGCATCGCGGGCTCCTATTTCCGGAAACTTGTGATAGGTTAATTAGGGCAGTTTTCTATACAGGATTTCGTAAAAAGCTTTTATTGTATGATATTGGGGGTATTTTTTTCAGTAAATTCCCTGGAGTGCCATTATTTATTCAGTATTTAATTTTGATACTACACCGTTTTTAAGAATATATAAACGCCAACAAATTTAAACATTCTTGATTTCATAGTAGAATGCAAATAGGATTTAATTACTAGTTTAAGTTTGCTAAAAAATGTTTCACTACAACAGTGTTACTGGAATTGTAAGAATATGCTTACAGCCCTTTGGTCCCAGAATCTTTACATAAAACTACATTCATAAACGAATCAATATACTATACTTACGAATAAATTTTAATTTATTTTAAGAAAAAAAAAATCTCAAAAAAGTCGCCCTAAAATCAATTTCGCCCCAGGCGGTCGCCTGGCTTGCCTGTAGCTTGGGCCGGCTCTGTATGCATAGTGCACTTTGAGTGAAATATGTGAAAAGTCAAATGCAAGTTTGTTAGCTGTCACTGTCAAATAGAAAGGTTACGTAGCAATGGATATCACTACACAAGATTCGGGTAGGGTTGCCTAATGTTAAGGACAAAACAAGAACATTTTTTGAAAAAAATATTCATAATAAATTTTCTTATATTCTGTTCCATTTAAGCCATTCAGAAAATGGCGCTCGCAACAGCGCCAGTTTTAAGTAGCCGAAATTACATTCGGTAAACTTGTCTCTTGTCTCCAATTTCAGCCATTCAGAGAGTTCAAAACTATGCCCTACTCTCTACAATACTGAACGGCTTAAATGTAACAAGGTATATGGCCGGTATCATACTTGTAAACATCCAGTTATATTTATCATCAAGTAAATTTAATAAAATGAACAATTTAGAATCATTTTGTATGTTCTTATAGCATTCAAATCATTGATGTCCAAAATTCGCGTTACATTTACTTATTAGAGATATAGAGAACAGAAGAATAGCGTTCAAAAAGAGAACATGTTCTCTTTAAAAGAGACCGGTTGGCAACCCCTAGGTTCGGGTTATGACTATTTTTTACTTTTATTGTACTTGCTACTCAAAAAATATAAATTTGACACTGACAGACTGCACTACCAAGAACTGACAATTGTAGTAAGTGCAAAAATGTGCGCACTCAGTAAGGTTCAGTTCACTTGAAATGTATAAATGGAACCCGTAAACTTAGCTAGTGCGCACTGATTATACAGGGTGTAAATGAAATAAGTGCATTAAATTTAACCAGTAATGCAGCTCGACGAGAACAACAATATTTCTTAATAACTTTTTCTCGAAATCGCATATTTTTTTAGTATTTTTACCACCCCGTAAATTGACGAGTCGTTCCACGTATTTTTCTAATAATTGAATGCAGTAGCAATAGCTATGAAAAATTTTGTTTTAGCAATTGACAGTTTTGTCAGTTGTTGCAATTATATTTTGACATTAGTAATAAACCTGTTTATCAGGTAAAATTCTATCAAAATGCTTACGGTTACAAATAGCGAGTACACAGATATTGTAATTACTTACCTATGGTTTATTTATTTATTCGTATCTTTACTAAATTTTAATTTGTGGTTGATATAAAGACAGTATTATAAAGTTGCCAACGCATTTAGACGGAGTGTTTCTAAATCATACTGTTCCTAATATTCGCACATTTGTTAATCTTGTACATCTTTATCACAATACGAAGTGTCACATATTACAATTTTTAAAAAAGCAACAGTTGTATCCATATCATCTGCAAAAAGTTCAATGTTTTCAGCAGACTTCGATTTTGGGAATGGCTCATAATGTTCATTAATGAGACTGAATTTACTTGGGAAGGTGTATTTATTATGCACAATACACATTTCAACAGACGAAAATGCTGTAAAAATTTTCATTAAAAATGTTTGAGCGGGAACAATAAATGGACGACTAATTATTGGTACTCATCTACCTCGTTTAAATGGACAAAAGTTTGTACTTACATTTTTTTAATAACGTATTTAAACTATTACGATTTGTCGACGATAAATAATCATCTCATAACCTACTAACCATGCTTTTGTTCTTTGCTCTGTTATTTCCGTTGATTCGTTTATTAATTACTGTGACTGCAAGTATAACCGATAACCGACAATTTTTGAGCTGTTTGTATCCCACTTGAATACGGCAGCAGCCATTTGTTCTCCATGGGCGGGTAACGAAATATGCAGAAAATATTTAAAGAATTTTAACTCAAAATCTAAAAGACTTAGAAAAAAAAGTTATTAAGAAATATTGTTGTTCTCGTCGGGTTACATTACTGGTTAAATTTAATGCACTTATTTCATTTACACCCTGTATAAATGAAAACGAGTTATGCATTCAGTTCAAAAAAGTTCGCACTAAATATATAAATGGACAACGCTATTAGTAACTTTATTTCGAAACCTCAATTTCTTGTACAATATTCCACCTGTCAAACTACACAACAAGGCATATATATCTAAATTTCGACATTTTTGTGGTATCCATGGTTTTCTCTCGAGACCCTTCCATCTATCTTGTAATTACTTTATAGCATATATTTAATTAGGCTATAGAGGGTTCAAACATGGTCAGATACTTAGTCAATAATGGATGAGAGGTATTGTGATATACGATTTATTAATGGAATTGAATCTATAAGAAAAGATGTAAAATAGGAAAGGTATGTTACGAATACGATATGTGAAATCTGTGTCTGGAGTTAGAAATGCGAAAGAACAAAACATCATTGATCGTATGTTTAGCACGTAGGGCACGTAAGTTGGTTTAGGCTGAACCCCTGTTGTAATTTAGCACTCGTACAACTCTTAGGGGACTGGTTTTCCAGGGAAAATCTTTCATACAATACACACGACGCACCACGCACATGGAAATGGAAATTAATAGCCACGGAAAATTTCTAACACGTAAACAACATAACCCTACATTGCCAAAATTATATCCCGGCCGAAAAGATTAACTTGATTTGTTTTCGAATGAATAAATCAATAATTTGGAACCGAACTAATACTTGGAACTTGCTGGAACATTTTAAATATTAGATTCTAATGAATCGTTTAGTTTTTTAAAAAATATTTATTATCACTTTGAGTCCCAATGGGGTCGTCCACCGCAATAATAAATTAGAACATGGGTCATTTATATTAAAACTAGACTTTAAAAATTGTATGTTAAGGACTAACAAAGTTTAAAAGTTATTAGTTTTTAAAATAATCGAGTTTTTAATATCTACCATTTCCTCATCTCTACAGAATTCGTTAGCTATGTTTTTTTGTGTTATTTTTATTTTAATATTTTATAACATTAGAAAATACTTGTTTGCAAAATTAATAAAATTATAACAATAAAAATTGTACAAGTACATATAAAATGTCAAATATTTGTTTATCTTTTTGTTCAAATGGCATGGCTAATGCTATTAATATGAAACTGAATCAATTGAATAATTAATTTATAGGACATGAATTTGATGCAGAAAATTTTTATTACCTCCCGGGGAGGCATGTATAGGGATCGTGCTAAAAATCGCATATCGAGATTTTGGTAAATGACCACGTTTTAAGATCCGTAGAATCCAATTTTAACATTTCCACGATGATATCTGTGTGTGTATGTGTGTGTGTGTGTGTGTGTGTGTGTGTGTGTGTGTGTGTGTGTGTGTGTGTGTGTGTGTGCGTGTTTGTGTGTGTGTGTGTGTGTGTGTGTGAATCCTCCACTCTAACTCAAATACTATCATTCAGAAAATTTTGAAACCTTGCATTTCTACCTTATTCTAATATGGGAAGACACCATTAGATTTTGGTGTATATCAGATAACCGGAAATGACACTTTACTTGAAGCTGAAAATAGATTTTCTTCGAAAAATACCTTCAAATGTTATTTTTTCAAAATTCGTGTTATAAACATTAAAGATTATTAAATTTTCTACGGATCTGCATAAATACTTTTTCTATATATTTTATGGATAAATTTATAAAATTATCTATAATTTCAATCCCGGAGCCTACGCTTTAAACAAGCAAAACTCACTGGTTACACAATTCATATCTCGAATGTATGCAACTGACAGATAAATGTCACTGTCAATGAACTAATCATTCCAAATTAATAATAGTAACGTTTTAAAAAGAAAGTAGTAAATAGAACCATAGTTGTATGGAATGGATCCTAATACAGTTTCCGCAATAACTAAATATGTAAGTATGTATATTTAAATTAATAAAAATTAAATAGCGGGAGGTTTGGTATTGGCCACATAATTTTTTTTTTCTATTGATTTCACAATTATTGTTGTCAGTTTATACGGAGAACTGTGTTAATCTCCTATATACACCTTGAAAAAAAAAACACCCGGTAAAGACACAAACATCCATTTACTACCGAGTTTCGAACCCGGAACTTTGGTCGATTATTTTGTAATAACTTTCGATAATTTAAAAAATCGTCGTTTTATCATTTTATGTCTATGCTTCGAGATTTAGCGAAATGAACTATAACTACGCTCCATTAAATTTCGAACGGTCTTTCCAGTATCTGATTCCTAATTTAAACTATGCAAACTAGTAATGTGTGGGTAATATTCGTATTAGAGAAGTGTTAACACAATATCAGATGAAGGAAGTCTTCCGTTACTAGTTTATTGTTAGTAGAATTTCTTAGTTCCGTTGGACCACAGAACCACTGTGAAATCCTGGATTTGTCACAATAATGGAACTAATACCCAACAACCGTATACACATTTGGTAGATTACATATCATATTATCTAAACGGTTTAACACACGCGAAATGAATATTGTATAATGGGCAATTTCAAACAAAATCAGAGAAACGGTCCATTTAAATTAAATTAGATATAAAGTCATTTTCATATTTTAAAGTCTAACCTAACCTAATAATTTTAGGAGTATTGAAATTGCCTTCAGTGAACAGCAGGAAGACCATCCTTTCAAACGAACTCTCTGTTCTAGTTTGCGGATGGTTCAAAACTAGATTCAGAAGAAACTGGAGTGGGTGTATTTGATCCAGGTTACCAAATAAAGGAATCCATAGGCAAAGCTGGGCAAAGTACCGGAAAATAGTACTTGAAGTACAAGTACCAAGTACTTTTTTAGTTCCTAAAGTACTTGGAAGTACCAAGTACTTGAAAAAGTACTTATAAATTTGGGTGCAAGGACTTTTTCAGATAATTGATATTTTTTTGATTATATGGACCTTAAAAGGTGATTATTGACCAAAATTTCTACACGCGATATTTATTGGGTTATTTAAAATAAGAGTTCTTCGCTGGGACTGTCGGATCACCTAGCGATCGCATGACGTAAAATTGACGTTATATGATCGCCAAGCGATACGAAAAGCTGTACCGAGATATTACTGACGTCATTTTTACGTCATGTGATCGCCAGGCGATACGGCAAAGTCCCAGCACTGTAGTTAGGTAATGTAAATATTATATGTATATACAGTATGCAGATTAGAATTAATTTATTTATGTCAAAAAATTTGCAAATATATCTTTACTTTCATATTATCACTGAAAATATATTTATTAATGAAATTCACATAATTATGTGCTACAGAAATAACACCACACCTCTGCAAAAGAAACACTGACAGACAAACAATTCTCATAACGTTGTTAACTTTTAAATTATTACATTTAAAATACTTTGAATACATTTAAAGTACTTCAAGTATTTAAAAATTCTTCAAGTACTTTTCATTGACTTCAAGTATTTTTCCAAGTATTAAGTACCAAGTACATGTGAATAGACTTACTTTGACAAATACCTACAAAGTACTATAAATAGAAAGTACTTCAAGTACAGTACTTGAAGTACTGAAAGTACTGTAAGCCTAATAAAGTACTTTTCTTGCAAGTATTGCCCAGCTCTGTTTAGGTATTAGTTCGACTGTATTTTAAGCAGAGATTTACGCAACAAACCTTTGTGCTCAAATAAACGTAAACAAAGCGCACAATGGATCAACAATCAACATATAGTATTCTTTACGTAAGAAAGGCATTGCGCAATAAAAAGTGTATGATATTTGAAGACATACTTAATTGAAGTAGTTTCTTTTTGCCACACAGGTTAAGGGTATCCTATGCCTAAAACCAATAATTTCGGAGATATTCACCATTTTTCTCTAAATTTATTTGTTCAACACTAGTTGACATAAGCGAATAAATAAAACTATTTATTATTAATATTAATAATCTTTATTGTATTTAACTTGTACAGTATTACAATTGATATTTGATGAGGGTGAATCAGTTTTTCCTTACATTTTTTGTAACATTTTTTACGTTGCGTTGATGGAGATGAGATGATAGGACAGTCACAAACATCCAAGCCCCTGGTGGGAATCGAACCCACGACCCCAAGAACCGAGCGGTGAAGGTCGCTTCGAGCGCTGCAGAAGCACGCTGCCTCAGCTCACTCGGCCACCGAGCGGATTATTAATATTACTGCGATTAGGTAATAATAATTTATTGATATCAATCTTTCACAAGAATAATTATTATTACTACCTAAGCTCACTAATATTAATAATAAATAGTTTTATTCAATTTTGCCTTATAAAGTCATGTTTATTTCCTTGGATACGGACCACTAAAGTTGTTGTTTTATAAACAATTTTATTTCGCTAGCGTTTTAAAGATTTTTATTTCACTAGCGGTATTAAAATGTCAAATGTCAACCAAAATTGTTCGAATAGAAGAAGAATGTTATAATTTTATGTAACGTATGTCTTTGATTCAATTCATTATCATATAATTTGACCCATATTGAATTTTGTTTTATCTTAACCTCTAAAACAATATCAGAATTATTTATGTCAAATAAAGATTTTATATTTATAACCAAAGTCTTTGTAGTGATTTGTATTACCCGTGGGTAAGGTATAATAAAACTAAATCAAATATTTATTAAATAATTATACATACATTACAGATATTGAAAATTTTAAGAACAAATTTAACTACGAATTTCATTTTCTCATTAACGAATTTAGGTCCTAACATTGCCACCGTATACCCATAACTTGACAAGCCTCTTGGAATTTAGGGTATCTCCAACAATAATATTTAACCAGAGGTTCTCAAACGGTAGAGCAAAATTATATTTTTTTAAATGGCACCCTATATAATTTTTTAGACCTTTAAATAGAATATTATTTTCTGATTTCAACGACATAAATATAGCATAGGGTTGTATAATAATTATTTCGAGAAAAATGGTATTAAAAACTAGAAATAATGTAATTAAAAATTGGTTTACTACTAGCGTAACTAGGCAACAGTCGTATACCTGTGTATTGCATAGCCTATTGTAATAATATAACACTATTTTTAATACCGTTTTTATCGAAATAATTGTTATACAACCCTATGCCATATTTATATCGTTGAAATCAGAAAAAAATTCTCTATCTAGTGGGCATAAAAATTATATAGGATACCATTTAAAAAAATATAATTTTGTTCTGCCGTTTGAGAACCACTGGTCGAATTTTTGGTTTGTTATTATTAATAAATTAGCCCCTTACTCTTGATCATTTCTTGTACATAACATATTTTTCTAAAGTCATTAGTTCTCCCACAAATGCGCTGGTTGTTTTAAAGGAAACATCCTATATATATGAGAACATAGAGTGCTATAGTTGTACAGAAAAAATTCTTAATTTAACTTCAGTACGCTTTTATAAAGCAATGCGTGTATTTTTTTTTAGAGAAAAACGGAGCAACTTGGCTATGCTGCGGAAAACTAAAAAAAACTTATATGTGCATATAGTTGAATAAAATATAATTCAAAATATATGAAAATATAATTATAGGATGTTCCATTTAAAAACTGACAAACAATTCTCCCTGAGCCGTAATACAACACTCTGTATACATAATGACCTTCATTTCGGTACGCAATTTTTTGTGTTAGACGGTTGGTACTAGATGACGTTTCTTTAACCCATTTTTCCCTAATTTATTTTTAGTTAATTGACAATTCATTTTAATAATATAATGTCGAAATTATTTTTTTTTTTTATTATTTAGGGAAGATTATTTACATGAACATGTACAAATGGTTACAAATATAATCACAAATTGAGTAAGTAAATGTTATTGTAGAAGGCGCAAAATATAAAAATAGCGTAAAGAACTCATTTTATAAGACTTTCTTTCGCACTTGTCAATTAGAAAATTTTGACGCGTGCGAAAAAAACATGTCTTATAAAACACGTTCTTTAATATACTATTATGTTATGCTCCCTTGAGTAGACGAATAAATTCTGTGAATAAGTTTATGCTCTATTCCTAACGATAAGGGAGAATCAAAGAAGACCATTTCAAAGAATCACCCTGTAGATAAGGCGACGATGTCGTAACTCCGTCCAGAAAATAATTTGAAACTGTCAACATAGTTGGTACACATTGGCGTGTATTTTACCATTTTCGTGTCATGTTGATTTACCTGATTTATCAATATTGCCATAAAAAACTATCTAAAAGTGCTAAACTAATTACATTGTTTGCAGGTGTATTTATTGAAGTAGAAAAAGATAATTTCGTAGTAGGTGTCAGCACAGATTTTAGGGCAAATAGGACTGTCCATAAACGAATTATTATTGCGCAATGCCATTCTTACGATGAATATTATAATGTCAATGTCAGACACACTAGGTGCCTTCATTTGTGAGTCAAAGCAAGTCTGGAATTGCATGAATACCCTTTAACAGCTGGCCAAACCCAACCACGGTACTTTGTAGTGAGTGAGCATGATGGACTTCTAGGCAATGAAAAAGCAGATGAGCTCCCTAGAAACGGCGCCAAATTACTGTTTTATGGGCCTGAACCTTCTTGTGCATCCTTGAAAAGCCATATAAAGAAGGAGGCCAAAAATTGGGAAGAGTCAGCCTTATATTGGAGAGACATTCCGGACCGTAATCAGTCAAAGAATTTCATTTCACCCCCGTCGACAAACTCCAAAGAGCTATAAGCTTTCAGCAAAAAGGACCTTAAAATTATGATAGGTATCTTTGCTGTCCATTATCTTCTGAAATACCAGCTATGTACTCGTATAGTATGACTAAAATGAAAGTTGACGTTTAGATCATTTAATAGATGTGGTTTCTTTTGAAAACATTTCCCTATATTTGATTTGAAAGAAAACTGACCCTTATGTATACCGTTACAGAAGATTTGAATTGTACTCAATACCAGAAGGTATTTAAAATGACATTAGCAACAGGATTCAGAGATGTATTTAAAAAATTTAATACCGCAAATTCTAGTTCGTTCGTTTCAGGTGTAACCAACCCTCGAGTCGGAATTACTGTTAGAGGAAATTCAAAATAAACCTATTTCATAGAATTGCCGAAGCCAAACTAAATAGTATAAAGATCAAAATATTTTGTTATAATCAATATAAACGAAAAATGTTTAAAATATTTTAAAAGCACCCCTGTTTTGATATTCAGTTGCCCTAGTCGACCATCTATTTTCGACCAGACATAGTATTTCTGTGCTTTCCTAGACCAGTATTTAAATGGGTTCATGCAAAAATTTCATACCTGAATATTTCGTACAATTCTATTCTTCTTTAGGGTTTCAAAAGAAACCACATCTATAAAATAATTAAAACGTCAACTCTCATTCGCTAGCTGGAAAAGTGGAAACAGTATCTGTCGACTCTGCGAAGAAGAATAAATTTTGGAACACATTGTGGCCGTAAGAAGACTTAACCATCTGTGTAACAGGTACCTCACGGCAAATAAGATTTGGTGCAGTAACTGGCTTCATGAGAACTCTGGGACTGCTTCCAGAAAATAAAGATAGGGCCATGTTACAACAGATTTTACAAGTCAGGTGTTACAATAATAATATTAAAATTTAATAAGAAATATGCAACGTAGTTATTTTAAACAAAATAAAAGTTATGATGGCATTTTGTATATACTTAATTTTGCTTTTAGTGCTATACCATGTCAATCTACAACCTTTACAATGAATATACAGCTTACTGGCGTCCGAATTTTAAATTTATTACCCTATTTATTATATTAAGTAATCTTTTCAATCTGATTTATTTATAAAAAAGATTGAAATGTTATTTTTATGACCCTATAAATATTTTCTCAAAGTATTTAAAACTGATTTAAAATTATTGATTCCTGTATTTATAGAAATAAATAGATTCAACTCTGAGTTAAATATAAAACAGAGTTATTTATAAAATATATTTTTAGTAAATGTAATATTTGCACATTTCTTTGATCTTCTTATTTATTTATTCAAATAATTTGCCAACAACTATAAGACACATGTATTCTTTTAATCTTATTTTATGAGGTAATGTTTATACATATGCTTTAGTGCTTTTAGTAGTTTGTCTAATAAAGATACTATTTACAAATATCGTCATTATTACCAGTGCTACATCAGCCCTTCTATATGCTACAATCCAGGTGAAAAAAATAATATTTGAACAGATTTTAATTTTCAATTGTGTTTATAGTTTGCTTAAAACTATGCAGATTTCAACGTCAATATTTTTTCTTTTTGTAATTTTCAATTAAAAATTTCTACAGGATTGAATAGTTATTGCCGTGCAAAGGTGCGCCCGCAAAATGTAAAACAAAGAGAAAAAATTGCACAGGAGGAAAAAGTGCAAATTATTTATTCCAGCTGATAAGAATTTTGCATGGGGGATTTTATTTACATTTAATTTAAAATGTTTCTCGCTTACAAAACATATATGTATATCAAGGTAAAAAAACAGTTTCACCTCTTAAAAATTAAAAAATTAGAAAGGTAAGATTGGCTTTAGAATCGACATTTTATATTTTACAATTGAATTGTGGGAATACATCAAATAAATAAATAACTATATCATTACGGCATATTACCCATTTCTGGGTATGCCAATCTACTTTGTTCACAGATTTCGGTAATGATGATGACATATTTGTACCGTGTAGGAGTCACCTCACGGGCACTCATTGCTGGCGTGGAGAGTGCACCACAGGGTGTCAATTTTTGTGCCACTTAAAATTAGAAATATTTGCCGTCGGTCGGGATCGAACCCGGTTCTTCAGATTCGCGACTAGACACTCAGACACGTGGCCAAAAGACCCCACAGGTAATAATAATACGTCATATTATCTTAAATTAAACCCCCGTTTCTTGATGACTTCTTTTATCCAGTCTTGTCCTGACCCTAAGTCATTAAACAGGACCTTTTCCTTTCTTCGTTCTCTCTGAACTTCCTTACACGATATTCTTAGATGCCTAAATATTTCCTCTTCTCTCCCAAGTATCCTATACACGTGTCTAATCGTCAGAACGCCGACGACCCCGAAGATATACGATGTCTTCCGAATGGAAAATTAGACTCATTTTTTAAGAATTTAAAAAAAAATGACGAAATACCTAATGCACAAAACTCGAGTCCTTATACTTGTTTTTTAAACTTATTTTAAAAACTAATGTAACGACCCGGGTATTGCGGGCGCTTGGAACATACGTTGTACTGGTTCGGGGTCCTCGGCGTTCTGACGATTAGACTCTTTTATCCTACACCTTCTCTTCTCACTTGATTAACCTATATCTGTTGTTTCTCTCTTCATTACTACATCTGAATCTGGAAATCATTTTGATGTTTTTCTTTTCATTCAGTAAATACCGTGGTATTGAGATCGTTTGGATAGATTTATATCTTTTGTTGTAATTCTAATTGTTGATATTACATTTTTGTTCTTGCTGTTGTATGTCCCAATCTCTCTATTGTAGTTTATAATAACCCACAATATAATAACATTTTACCTTAAATTTTACCACAATAACCCACTTGACTGTTGCTGTTCGATATCTTTTGGTTGATATAATCGTTAGCATGATTGGAAGCGTGAACATGACCACTACAATATGTCGTATTAGCCACAACACGGCTATTTCGCAAACTGAAATGTCAACGGTAAATGATATATTGCCAGATACACAATAATTCATTGCAAGGTGTACGTGTACACAGCTTCAGTTCATCACATAAATTCCGCAAAATGCAAACGTTTATCGCTCAACAGATAAACAACACACATGTCAACAGTCATGTTAGCAACCACAACCTGCAATTATAGCTTATGTGGGGTATTCATAAGTTTTTAGTTTGCAAAGCAAATTACTTTTTTTCTCTGTTCTATTGGGCCAGTATTTTTAATATTTTTCTTTATTATTGGTAACAATTGTTGTTATTTAAATGGAAACACAAATTTCTTGCGGATGTCGGTCCAGGAATTAAATAAATTTAATTTTTCTTTTTCATCGACGTTTCGATTTCTTTATTGTACTTTAATCATGATTCTGTTGACAAAAGTTTCACATTCAACATTTGTAACTATAGGTTCGTTACATGTATTAATAACAATGCAAATTATACTTTAATTGTTAACTATATCTAATTTCTATAAAATGAAATTAATATAAAATTTACCAAAGAAAATACAATAGATATACAATCATTATAGTTTTTCTAATGCAGCCAGCAATTAAAATTGAAAAGAGATTTCATAAATGATGTGTAGTGTACGAAAACTAGCAGCAAAACTGCTCATGAAAAAATTTTAAAATTAAAACAAATATTTTTGAAGAATAGTTTTCTATTAAATTTAATTAATAGAATTTTGAATTACAACAATGGTAAAAATACCTATAATAGTATACAGAATAATAATAATAATAATAATAATAATAATAATAAAATATATTTATCGATTCCATATATTAATCTTAAAGGATTATCTCAAAGAGTAGCCAAAAATTTAAGAAATGATACAATTAATATTGCATTTAGAAATAAAAAGAAAATTAAAAATTTGTATAGCACCCTAAAGTCGAAGATAAAAGATAAAATGAAATCTAACATTTTATATCGCATTCCATGTAAAAATTGTGCTAAAGTTTATATTGGCCAAACAAAAAGATTTTTAAAGGATAGACTACGGGAACATTTTAATAGTGAAACGAAAAAAACACAACAATCAAAGTGCTTTAGAAAAACATACGAAAGAAAATAATCACACTTTTAACTACGATGATGTAAAAATTTTAGAACAGGTAAATAATTTAAAGAAACAGTTAATGTTAGAAATGATTCACATAAAAAGGAAAAAAATAGTATTAATAATAGAACGGACAGAAAACTTAAGTGCAGCTTATTATAACTTTATATAATATTTTCAGATTGTAAACTTAATTTTAAAACGTTTTCGCCTACGGCTATCTTGTAGTCAACGGTGTTTTGTTTTCTTATTATTATTACAAACTCAGGTAGCGTCGCCACTTGCATAGTGTTGATGTGGAAAATAGAAACCAGGGGTTTACACATAAAATTTAGTTCCGTTGCTAGTTTTCGTGCAGTACATATCATTTATAAAATCTCTTTTTAATTTTAATTTCTGACTCATCATTAGAAAAACTATAATGATTGTATATGTATTGTATTTTTTTTATAAGTTTTTTATTAATTTCATTTTGTAGAAATTAAATATATTTAATAATTAAAGTATAATTTGCATTGTTATTAATACATGTAACGAACCTATAGTTACAAATGTTGAATGTGAAACTTTTGTCAACAGAATCATGATTAACGTACAATAAGGAACCGAAACGTTGATGAAAAAGAAAAATTAAATTTATTTAATCCCTGGACCGACATCCCCAAGAAATTTGTGTTTCTATTTAAATCTACATTTGCGGTCAAGAAAATTACTTCCTAGGTTATAATTATGTTAATATTCTTTGACGTAGATCATTTTATTCTCAAACTAGTTCTAAGTATCTGTTCTCCTTTCAACCATATGTGTTCCTTAGCTATCCTCATTACTACATTACATTTATTTATACTTATTTTCATTCCACAATCTTCACGATTTGTCACATATCCCATTCAAATTGATAACGATGTCATCACATCTAATAAATATCTTCTGCTCGCGCTGTAATTCTTAGAGAGAGTTGAATTAAATCACCATTAAAGTCTTTTTCTTGTTGAAGCAGAAGGCATCGCTTATTTTTAATTCGTTTTGTAATCGATGTTGATACAATGCAACGAGGGAGCGAAGAAATGAAATCCAGCAATCAATTTTTTTTGGCAAGTGTCCAGCCTAAGCTTTTCTGCTCCAGATGTTCGGAGGTGATTTTTCATACGTACCAAGTCGATTCGTCCTGCGACAACACCTACTTATCCATAAATATTTATCTGCTTTAATCCAAAAACATTTTGTAACTTTGTAATGAGTGATTTGAAATCAACAAGAAATTTTCATTGTTTGCCTCATAATACAGAGACATTCCGGGCCTCAATTAGACAAAGATAATAATATAATAATAATTAACTTCATTGAGTAAGAAACCCAATGGCGAGGTTCAGCCATGGCTGATCTTCCACCTAACCAATTTACGGTACACTACAACTAAATAAAAATATAAGCAAATAAATACAACAATCAATCTGAGAAACGGAAAGAGAAAGAAAAAAACAACAGTAACGTATAAATAGGTACAGTTATAATTTATAATAATTGAGATTGTAATGTGAAAAGAAATTATTAGCTAACAAGATATACTCATAATAAGCAATGTTTGAAATAGATTTATACATGGTTTTTAAAAGTATTATAATGTAGAGATTTAAATTTTTTAAGAATACTGTTGTACAATGTAGGAGCTAAATAAGAAAAAGAACTTTTAAATTTCGTTTTATTAAATGATGGTAGTGAATACAATTCATTGTCACGTAGGTTGTAATTATTGTTTTTTGATACGAGTTTATCGCACAAATATTTTGGACAGCCCGTAGTCTTTATTTTATGTATTATGCATTAGGCAAAGAAATAGTATTTTTAAGCGATCTTCAATTTCAAATTTCCGAACGCCGAAAACATATCTTAAACAGCTATTTTGAAAAAGGTTTATTTTCCGCTTATCAATTTTACTCAAGTTGGGTATGTAAACACGAGCACAATATTCTAACACAGAAAATATCAACGAGTTGACAAGACGAAGCTTTCCAAAAACATTTTGTAACTTTGTAATGAGTGATTTGAAATCAACAAGAAATTTTCATTGTTTGCCTCATAATACAGAGACATTCCGGGCCTCAATTAGACAAAGATAATAATATAATAATAATTAACTTCATTGAGTAAGAAACCCAATGGCGAGGTTCAGCCATGGCTGATCTTCCACCTAACCAATTTACGGTACACTACAACTAAATAAAAATATAAGCAAATAAATACAACAATCAATCTGAGAAACGGAAAGAGAAAGAAAAAAACAACAGTAACGTATAAATAGGTACAGTTATAATTTATAATAATTGAGATTGTAATGTGAAAAGAAATTATTAGCTAACAAGATATACTCATAATAAGCAATGTTTGAAATAGATTTATACATGGTTTTTAAAAGTATTATAATGTAGAGATTTAAATTTTTTAAGAATACTGTTGTACAATGTAGGAGCTAAATAAGAAAAAGAACTTTTAAATTTCGTTTTATTAAATGATGGTAGTGAATACAATTCATTGTCACGTAGGTTGTAATTATTGTTTTTTGATACGAGTTTATCGCACAAATATTTTGGACAGCCCGTAGTCTTTATTTTATGTATTATGCATTAGGCAAAGAAATAGTATTTTTAAGCGATCTTCAATTTCAAATTTCCGAACGCCGAAAACATATCTTAAACAGCTATTTTGAAAAAGGTTTATTTTCCGCTTATCAATTTTACTCAAGTTGGGTATGTAAACACGAGCACAATATTCTAACACAGAAAATATCAACGAGTTGACAAGACGAAGCTTTATCTTTGATGAAATTAAATTACGATATTGGTATAACATTTTGAGCTTAAGTTTAGCAGAAATTAATTTTTTTGATAAGTGTTCTCGAAACGAAAGGTTTTCATCAAAATGCATATCCAAAGTCTTAACCACACTACTCTGTGATTACGTTGTACCATTAAGAACAACTATAGGCGTTCCATTTGTGCCATGTACTAGTAGTGAAGATTTACTAGCATTAATTGACAGCCCGTTATTCGTTACCCAAGTAGAAAAGTTTTGAAGGTCAGCGTTTAGATGCTTCAAATTATTATGAATTTCGCTTTTATCTATAATCTGGGTGACATCTGCATATGAATGCGCAGTGCAAGATTTTAATGGGTTTGGTAAATCGCTAATATACAATAAATAGAGCAGTGGACCTAAAATAGACCCTTGTGGAACTCCTCGGGTTGATGGGAATATTCTGGAATAAACTGAATGAGAATTTGAGTTCATTGCAATTTTAAAATGTCTATTTAATAAATAACTTGAACACCACTGTAATGCGTTCAAGCCAAACCTATAGTATTTCAACTTTGCTAATAACAAATTGTGATCTACCATGTCAAAAGCCTTAGAAAAATCTATCTGTCTATTTGCTATTAGCTCTCAGCAAAACGAACCTTAGAATTATTATAACAGGTATATTTACTGGTAATTATCTTCTAAAATAACCATCTTTGTAAGATTGGTATAGCTGACAACAGTATTTGTCGACTCTGCGAAGAGGACAAAGAAACGTCGTAACACATTATATGTGAATGTCCAGGTGTAACCGTTGGCAGACTTGATCATCTAGGTAAAAAGTCCCTCACGTCAAATAAGATCGGCAAACTGACTCGAGGAGCAGTAACTGGATTCATGAGAACTCCGGAACTGCTTCCAGAAATCTAAGATAAGGCCATGTTACAATAGATGTTACATGTCTCAGAGAAAAAAGTGATACCCTCAACTAATAAGAATAATAATACCGAGAGTATCTTTCTGTGAAACTTAACATTCTGTTGTATTAGTGTTTATTACAAATAATGTCACTAATTCTCTAGAAGAATTTAGGGACATATCTCCAATGATTCAATTGATGCCGATTCTTATAAATTTCTTTGGTTTTCTAAAATTATAGCTCATTTTAGATGATTAGAAAATCAATTTCGTTTTGGATATAAAAAAGAGACATTAGTTGTTGTTGTATTCAATCAAAGATTTATTGATGTGGACAATGCAAAATGGAGAATAATAATACAGGTATAGCAAAAGTACATTAAATTTAATCAGTAACAGACCTCGAAGCAATGTATCTTAGTACATTTTTTTTGTAAATTTTCTACCATTTGCTTTGTCACAAATTTCATTACCTGCCTTTATGTATGACCGACTAATAAACGGCTAAACTCTAGTTTATTAAATTAATTTAATTAATCAAAATTAGTTACAAACTTGAGAGTATTAGCCAAGCAGCATTAATATCAGGTTTCACTTCATTTCGATAGTAGTTAAATGCTATGTCCTTTAGATTAAGAGTATCTCAATCAATTGAGATTTCGAAAAAAGTTACTATGAAGTATTGTTGTTCTCGACGAGTTTTGTCACTGGTTAAATTTAATGCACTTATTTCTGTTACAGCGTGTATAATACTTTAAATCCAAATACAAGGAGAGACTTGAAAATAACATGACAATCACAATTATTTGTTGTTAAATTACTCTGATATTTTCTGCTTATTTACCACGTTTCATTCAAATTGAAAGTTTTATATGCTCTGCGAGGGTTTTGATACAACAAAATGAATGATGTTAAACAGCATTATACTCGTAAATTTCTTGACAAAAAAGGGCAATGGACCAAAAATTATTCATGAAAGAATGATTGGCGTATAGGGGGAGAGAAATGATGAAAACGTTACAAAGTGCGAAAGGCCTGTGAAAGCCAGAACAAAAGAAACATCAGAAAGGTTCAAGTTCATTTGCTTTCTAAATGGTTAGTCAATGGAATTAGAAGTTTTTAAATTAGTCGCAAACCTTTTCTATACAAAGTTCTTACAATTCATAGACAATGTTATAGACGTTACTTTAGATAAAAATGAAATATTTGTTTCCTTTGACGTTAGTTTTTTATTTCCAAGTATATCAATTCCGGAAAATTTTGACTATTAAAACTATTTTTAGAAAATAATAATTTGGAGATTGCAAAAATTAATGAAGAAGAGCATGTATAAAAAATGTGGCCGAGGCGAAAGAAGTGTGCTTAGACAGGAATATGTAGCGAAGGATGATTGTTGCGTGAATAACTATTATTGTGGTCCGGTTCTGTATTTTGCTACTGAAAATTCGTCACTTTATTATGCAAAGAGTAAGGAATATTTTCTGTATGAAGATGTACGGTTAGTAAGAATGTTCTTAAGAGCACAGACTGAGTCAGCTGACCTCATTCGATGATGTATGTAGACGAGGCGAAAGAATTATGTTTGGACCAAAATGTGCGGCGAAGGATGATCATTTCGTAACTATTATTGTGGATCGGTTGCATCACGGTATTTCGCTAACGAAAATCGGTCACTTTAATATGTAAGGAGTGAGGAATATTGGCTGTATGAAGACGTACGGTTAGTAATAATGTTTTTAAGAGAGTGGACTGAGTCAACTGAGCTCAAGTATGAATGCGATGATGAATGTAGACAAGACGAAAGAAGTGTGTTTGGACAGGAATGTGGGGCGAATGATGATTGTTGCGCATGTAAGTATTATTGTGGTCTTGATGCGGTATTTCATTACCGAAAATCGGTGACTTTCATATGTAAGGAGAGAGGAGTATTTGCTGTATAAAGATGTACGGTGAGTAAGAATTTTGTTAAGAAAGAAGAGTGAGACAGCTGAGCTCTTTTTGTTTTTATTATTGTAACGTTTTTATTTTATTTGGGTGAACGGTAAATATTAGACAATGATTATTAATTAAAATAAAGGTTTATTACTATAACTAAATATTAAAAAGGTATTAAATAATGACGATTACTAATATTGAACAATTATTAAAAACTAATTAAGACTAAAACTAAAATTAACTGGATAACACTAACATTATTTATTTATTTAACAATTAACACGACTATTTATTTGTGCGATCTTATTAATTATTTATTTCCACTATTTATATCACTTTTGTTCATCACGTTCAACTGTTCACCTACCGACCTCCCCAGCGTCTATATACTCAACTGACTCAACAGCGTCTGTATATTCAACTGCTCGGACAGAAGTCACACCTTTCACCTCACTGTCTGTCTATTTATGTAACTAACTTTTTCCTTCCACAGCCTCAGTATCACCAATTATCCGTATGCCACAATTCTTCAACACCAATGCCGAGTATTTACTCCAACTCGCTGTTACTGTCCTTGTATACCTAGCTTCACAATACTCGTCAACACTACTGAGTATTCACTTCCACAGCTATTCCAATATACCAGTAACTTCCAGACTCGCCGTTATTGTCCTCGTACACTATAGCTTCCCAATACTCGTCAACACTACCGAGTATTCACATCCACAGCTACCCCAGTATATCAGTAACTTCTAGAGTACCTACTCCACTCGACACTTTACTGCGTACGCTCACTACGATACTGCTGTGCTTCTCAAATTCACTAACACTCTATGTGAATATCTCTGTGTCTCTGAATGTAACTAACTAACTATGTAACTAACTATCGAGCATAGCTACGTCCATTTTATACAGTTGCCATTAACTTCCAGAGAGCTCTAGAATGTTCGACCGTATAATAACAATGAACACAAAAGGTTAAGGCGACCGGCAGTAATTAAATACGTCGCGGCTTGTTTGTTGACGTAGCCCGGTTACTAGCGCGATTGCGTCATCGCTATACTCAGCGTAGCAGCGGGGCTCACACGTTACATTATTATTTTCGGGTTTATGCTAACCCACTAAGTGGGATATGTATGAATTTTATGTATATATGTATGAAAATTATGTTAACGGAAAATGAAATTTTTAGTTATTTAACAATAATTTAAAATTAACCTGAAAAAGACAAAAGCAAATAACAACTTGTAGTAATATTATAATTCTAGTTACTGGGAGGAATTTTGAAGGCATGAATTGTCCCTTTTCGCTATTCAGTGCTACATCTTGGGGCTGATGCGTTTTGCAGGCGATTATGCCTGACACTGCTGCTTTCCCGTCCGTTATCCTCGAGCCCTTTCTGTCCCGCACCCGGTCCCGCCATAATATCATCTGGCGACGGCGAGTTGTAAGGATTCGATCCTCAATTTTACGGGACGTGTATGATGTTGCCTGATGCCGGACCTAGCAAATTGATTTTTCAGGGTTACGACTAAAGCGGATAGCGGAGAATTGTTTCTAAGGATCTTCAAAGATTTGTTTTCGAAATAACAAATTCGACATTTTGCAAACTTAAACTTTTAACAATTTTAGAAATTACAGCTATTCCTCAGAACATGATCTGTACGGGAAATGAAGATTTACCCCTCAAGTTGAAATTGTTTTAAAAAATTATAATATCAATAATGTAGTATGTGACCATAATCGAATTGCAATATGTACATCATAAAATATAAAAACTAGCCACTATAGCTGCTCATTATAATAATAAAAACTAAAAATTAGTTTGTAATAATATTGTTATTAGCAATTAAATGTTTTGGAGGAGGGATATGTGACGTCTGCATGGTAGGATCGTGGAAGAAGACAGAAAGACTGGGAGGGAAAGAGATAATTATCAGCGATTATGTTGTGTGATGTGGTAGGTACATGGCGACAGCTGGCTATAACTATCTCTTTCCCTCCCAGTCTTCCACGATCCTACCATACTGACGTCACATATCTCTTCTCCAATTTTTTAATAAATATTTTCTCGTAAACTACGTATAATTAATTGATATATAAAAATGCGGATATTTTATTTTTTGTCTAGTATCATTAAAAATCAAAATTCGGTCAGATACCATTACCACATACGTAACCTTATGAACAGATTCCATAAACTGCTTCATTTACCAGGACCGCATTAAGCATAAAATTAGAGAAAAATTGCTTGAAAAAGGCAAACTGTTTAATTCCTAGTCGTAGGATATTATGTACAAAATTCAAAAATTACATTTTTCTCGCTCGAATAATAAAATAAAGATGTGTTATGAATTATTGAATGTTTATTTGAATGACATAAAATCACAGCACAAAAGTAATAAAGAACAGGACCTTACATAACTAATCACAAATTCACAGCGAAAACTATAACAAAAATTAGTATAGAATACAAAAAATATTGCAAAACACATCAGCATCTCATTAAATCAACAAACAAATTAGACATCAGCTTTTCTATATTTAAACTGCCCGTTTTAAGTATATAATGGTGGGAAGATAGGAGCAGTTTGATCTTGTTTTCTGATTGGATAATAATCCATTATTGTTTTCTAATTTTCCCTAGCATTCATTTTACTCTCCTTTCATTTGAGCGGTGTGTTACGTTAATTTTTATTTTAATATTTTGTCTCAATACTTAATGCTTGACGGCGGCGCCCACTGAGCGTTTTGCCACTAGGCAGTCGCCTAGTTTTGCCTGTTGAGTAATACGGCCCTATCATTTACGTGTGTCGTCAAGAATCGTACACTTTTTATTGCGCAATGCCATTCTTACGTGAATAATTACTCGAAATCTCAACCATGCAGAATTTATTTTTACAAAACATTTATTTTAAATACTGATTTAAATTTTTTAAAGATACTGATCCGATAAATTGCAGCATTCTTTTTATACTGTTATGTTAATATTTGTTCTTTGTAGTTGGACAGAGAATAAATGTTAAACAATTTAGCAAGGGTCGTGTAAAAATCTCATTAAATGAAAATTGCCAATCATTACGTTCCATTCTATAATTTTCCGCCGTTAATGCTGTTAATATGAAAAGTTTCTAAGTAGACTATGGCACGAATAATCCATTTACAAATTTTGTATTTACTTTATACAATTAACGGGCGCTAATTTGTAATTATAGAATAATTTTATTATAAAGAATATCCAGGTTTAAATAATTAAGGAAAAGAAATAATAAGTCATTATGACCTTTATACATTGCTAGATGTGCAAATCTAGTTTAAAATTAAGAGCCAGGGGAAAAAGAATGAATGTCAATTTTCTAGCAAAATGAGATGACTAATAGATTGAAGGTGGAGCTTTCAAGTGGTATATTTCAAGAAAGCAAAAACCATAGCAGTCCTAAGATACAGGAGCTAAAAAGTATGACGATCCAAGCATTTTTGCTTAGTAGATTCCGAGGTAGATTTGGTAGTCAAACTGGTAAAATTCTATTAGGTCCCACATAAGTTGAAACTCGACCCATCTGTGGGTATAATAATGTCCAATCTGACTAACATTGAACATTATCTTTCTTCGAAAATAAGGTTTCAAACTTTAAAATTTGCGTATTGAAAAAAAAACACATTTTGTGGCATTATCTTTTTCCCCTGGCTCCTTCATATACAAGTGTAACACAAAAAGCGGGCCATAGGCGTTTAACATGGAAAACAGTTTTTTCTTGCGCAAAAGTGATCTATTCATTTTAGACAATAATGCTTCAAATAAATGTTGTAGAGAATTAAATTCTGCATCTAATTCAATAATCACATTTTATTTTGCACGTTTCGTAACCGAGCAAACTGAAATTAAAATTATGTAAAAGTGACTTCTTTATAGTATTAGCCATGCTTTTGAAATAAAATCACAAATAAATGTAATGACATATTACATGTCCGAAAATATAAAATATAATTTGCATCAAAATAATACTACTTAATAATTTTCTTCGTGTGAATAATTCTCCAACGTGCAAAATAAAATGTAATTACTGAGTTCGATTCCGATTTTAATTCTCTACAATATTTGTTTGAAACATTAAGGCCGACGCGCACTTGAGCGACGCGAAGAGCAGCGAAGCAAAGCGCGACAAAGAGAAGTTTTCTCATTCAATATATGCTTAAGGCCGACACACACTTGAGCGACGCAAAGAGCAGCGAAGCGAAGCGCGGTGAAGAGAAGTTTTTTCATTCAATGTATTGTTATGTGTATACGCGCACTTTGAAGCAGTGAAGAACAGAACAACGAGGCGACTATACGTATAAAATCCGACACGCACTTGAGCGACGTGAAGAGCAGCGAAGAGAAGTTTATTCATTCAATGTATTCTTATGTGTATAGTCGGCTCGTTGCTCTGCTCTTTACTGCTCCAAAGTGCGCGTATACACATAATAATACATTGAATGAAAAAACTTCTCTTCGTCTCAATTCGGTCGCTCAAGTGCGCGTTGGCCTTTAAAATACATTGAATGAACAAACTTCTCTTTACCGCGCTTTGTTTTCCCGCGCTTTGCTTCGCCGCTCTTCGCATCGCTCAAGTGCGTGACGGCCTTTATTCTCATAGTCGCCTCATTGCTCTTCTCTTTGCTGTTCCAAAGTGCGTTGGCTTTTATTATTTAGAATTAATAGGCTACTTTTGCGCTTTTAATGTTACACTCGATATTATTGTGTTAATATAATTATACAGAAAACAAAAGTTTAACATGTTAAATAAAATAAACTATATTAAACTAAATAAAATAATAAAAATTGGAGCAGATCAAATAGTTTAACAAAACATTTAGTATATATTTTATAAGCACAACTGTACAAAAATGCTGTAACATGCATCCAACATGTATTTTTGAGGCAATGTGTTAGAGTGTAAAGTGAACGTGCGACGTGCTATATTTAATTTAGAAAAATGGGAAAAAAAATCTGCGGTGGATGGAAACATTTCAAAAGTCAAGGAAAATCTGCTGTATGCAAATATTGCAATACAGAATATTTGGTGAAAAATGTCAAAGCACATTAAAAAATCTGATGTGGCCAGCACATAGCCTCCCGCTAATTCCATGTGTAAAATAGCATTAAGCTTTAAGTAAAGTATCACTTCCGGTTGATCGTTTGTAAACAAAATCTAATTTGTTGTTCCAATAACTAATACAAAAGTCTGTAACACGAAATTTTGGATTATATTTTATTGTTTTTCCTCGAAAATATGTAAAAAGCTCCAAATTAAGTACCATTTCCGGTTTATCATATAGGAATAGTCAAAATCTAATATAAATCTGATAACATTGTTTGTAGAATTTTAGTTTTTAGATTGTAATATTTGAAGAAATGTTGTTTTTCTGTTTTTCTGTATATATATTAAAATTTGTTTTTATTTCCAAAATTCAGATCGCCGAAATGATATCTAATGAGAAGACATATATGTATAATGCAAAATATTTTATTAGATCTACCTAGTTTCCATATAATATAAAAATATGAAAGAAATTAAATTTTCCATAAAAATTCTCAATATGGATATACGAGTATTCCCA
This sequence comes from Harpalus rubripes, assembly GCA_963082715.1. Classification (NCBI taxonomy): domain Eukaryota; kingdom Metazoa; phylum Arthropoda; class Insecta; order Coleoptera; family Carabidae; genus Harpalus; species Harpalus rubripes. Next base: position 44,166,448 of record OY720458.1, on the reverse strand, counting down.
GGAATATTCCCAAGAAATATTTCCAAAAAATAAATTTCCGGGAATTTCCCATCACTCTTCATGACGATTGTCTATTCCCTACGCGGGAGTTTTAAATGCATGATATGATTCTAGTCTGAAATAATGTCTATGACTACGTTTATCTCGATAATTCAAGCGGCTTCAAGTATATTATGACTTGAAAAATCCTACTGGTTTATCTCAGCGGATTGAAAATAGGATTGACTAAAAAAAAGATAGTTCTATACTTGATTATGCAGACAGACAGGGAGAGGTATATGATCTAATTTCATCCTGGATATACAACACCAAAATCTAAAAATTAAAGTCATGTTATTTGTTTTCTCTTTCAAAAACATTTATTTCTTCATCACTCCAAATATTTCGCTTTTGGAAAATTTTACTTTCAAGCGGCTTAGAATATTAATCTGGATCGTTTATTTCGAAGATTGAAATTGGATTTACTAAATTGAAGCAGCTTGAAACGTCGAGATAAACGATGTCTATAAATAAAACGACATTTGCAAAAATGTGATAGAAGACCTTTCTACGTAGAAGATATGTGAAAAATTTCTCATATGGTGTTTCTTGGAACAGCGAAGTTATGTATTCTTGAAATCAGTGGATCGATTAATGCCGCTGCTTCCGATATTGAACTAAACTATGTGGATATTCAATGTTTGAATTGGCTGTGGTCCGAATTAAATATTTGATTTCGTTGAGTGTGCTAGTTTTACCTATAAAGCTGAACTAAGGTGGTGTTACTGAAAGAGAAATAAAGAATGTATTATTGGTATATTGTTAGTAACGATTTAAATATATCGCTTGGTAATAAAATATTAAATATAAATATATTTTATTGCTTTCTATATTTCTTAATGTATATAACTTTGTCATTGAACTAATAATACGTATATACAAATAAAAACTATCAAAAAAAAAACAACTCGCGGCTTATTTTTCATTGCCACAGGTGTTATACTGAATAATAGTTGTGGAAGAAATTGTGAAACATATAATAAGCTAAAAATCACCTTTAACTGATTATGTACATTTGTGAATATTCCCAAGCTAAATTTTTAAACGTCAGATCTTACAACATTTTACTAAAGGCTTATGATTTTAAAATCAAAGAATGAAAAATCCTGGACAATATGAAAGAATTTTCCGGGATATAACGATCATTTAAACTGTATTTCTATCTTTTCTTCAAATGAATTTTATATGAGACTTCATTTTCTCAAAAAAAAAAAAAATAAAATAAAAAAAAAAATTGTTTGTGAAAATTTAGGAACAAAATAAAAATAAATTTATGGTGCAATTCTAAACAAATTCATAAAGACTCGTAAGTTGTTCTCGTAAGACTCGTAGCGATTTACGAGTCAAGAGCAATTCTATGCAAACTGATTGATTCCGATCACCCGTAAATATCTTACGATTTCTCCAAAAATTTACGACTAAAGTGTGACTGGCAGTAAGCATTACGATAGTGTGTTATATTTATAATTGATGAACTTTTGGTCAACAAAATTAATTAAAATGTGAACTTTTTGCAAATTGCGCTACTTATTGAAGAAGAATATAACAGGTAGGTAATATAAAAAATTGTGAATATACCTAGTTAAAAAAAATACCTAACCTTATTTTAGAAACTACTTGGGTATATTGCGCAGATATATAAGAGATTTGGTGAACCCGTTTGATATTCCCGTTGCATATTTTAAGCAAATGTACACATTGGATCAGCAATGAGCTACGAATTTTATTACAAGTACTGAATCATTTTATAATCCATCAAACTCGCGATTTCCTTTGCATACCTATTAAAGTATTGAAACGTAGAAATTTATATTTATACGTATATGTATTGTAAAAATACTTCTGTGCCATTTAAATTCGAAATATTTGGCACAAAATTGACCCCTGTGGTGCATTCTCCACGCCAGCAATGAGTGCCCGTGAGGTGACGCCTGGTAAACGCCCGCACGGTACAAATATGTCATCATTACCGAAATCTGTGTACACCCAGCAATGGGTAATAAGCCGTGATGATATATTTATATTTATTTATTTATTTATTTATAAAATACTTCTGTAGGTCCTACCGGTGTTAAACTTTCTGGCAACGGGTTCATTCCAAATCCAACTTGAATTTGTCCATATCACTCGGCCAAAGCTCTGTGAGTCGTTCTATACACAAAATATGTAATTTAACAGCGAGATATTTATTACCACAGTAAATATAATTAATATAATTCATATTGTTCTCGTGTCGTATTCATAGTCTTTTTCCTCTTTTTTTGGGCATTACAATCCATGTTAACAGTCCTACTACTAATAAATTTTTAGGTTAACTCTAACTACAAAGTAAACACAAAATAGCTAAAAAATATTATTTTAGAAGTAGTTCATTACGTTAATATAACAGTTTCTTTTTAAATTAGAATTAAAAACTTATCGTATGATTGTATTTAATGAGTATAACGTACAAACAATATTAACAGGTCCAATTTATAAACAAGAATGAAGTTCAACACAGATCGTAAAGTAATGACGTCACTCGTAAGGCTAAACCCGTAACGTTCATCGATACAGTTCCAGGGCCGGATTATCCATAAGGCAATATGGGCAGTTGCCTAGGGGCGCCGCCGACTTGGGGGGCGCCGGCGACGAATAAAAACAACAAATTTTCATTATTGAAAATTATAAAAAAAATATATAGAAAATATTGTCATTTAATCTTTTCTGTCTAGTAGATTTGAATCGAATATGTGATTTGGTCTTTGTTTTAGGTATTTGCAGAATGCACCAATCATATGCTTAAGAGTGCAACATTTAATTTTTTTTTTTTGTTTATTTGTGCTAAGTATATATTGCTTTTTACCTCCCACTACCCTTGGTAAGGGAGGTACCTATAGGGATCGTACTAAAAATCGCATATCGAGATTTTGGTAAATTACCAAGTTTTAAGGTCCCTAGAATCCAATTTTAACATTTTCACGATGATGTCTGTGTGTATGTATGTGTGTGTGTATGTGTGTGTGTATTCGTGTGTGTGTATTTCTGGATCCTCCACTCTAACTCAAATACTATCATTAAGAACATTTTGAAACCTTATATTTCTACCTTATCCTAATATGAGAAGAAGCCATTAGATTTTGGTGTAAATCAGATAACCGGAAATGGCACTTTACTTGAAGCTCAAAATAGATATTCTTCGAAAAATTTCTTCAAATGTTATTTATTCGACATTTGTGTTATAAAAATTAAAGATTATTAAATTTTCTACAGATTTGCATAAATACTTTTTCTATATATTTTATGGATAAATTTATAAAATTATCTATACTTTAAATTCCGGAGCCTACGCTTTAAACAAGCACAACTCCTTGGTTACACAGTTTATATCACAAATGTATGTAACTGACAGATAAATGCCATTGTCAAAGAACTAATCATATCAAATTAATAATAGCAACGTTTTAAAAAGAAAATAGTAAATAGAACCATAGTTATATGGAATGGATCTTAATACAGTTTCCAGCATAACTAAATATGTATGTATATTTAAATTAATAAAAATTAAGTAGCGGGAGATTTTGTGTTGGCCACATCAGATTTTTATATTATATTGTAGTATATTGTATGAAAAAATTAATAGCATTTTAATTTTTGTTGTGGGGGGAGGGGTCATAATATAGTTGCCTATGGGCGAGAAAAGTCATAATCCGGCCCTGTACAGTTCCCTGCATAGAATTGCATTAATCGGAAATCTGTAACTTGACTTGTTATGATCGTCTCGTACACTACAGTTGTACGATATTACGATTTTTTTGTAAAATTGCTTAGAATTGCACCATTGCTGGCTATAACTCTCTCTAAAATTGGGTCACTAGCTCTGTATTAAATATGAGTGTTAAAGTCTAAGCTATGTTAATTATTGTAGTAAAAAGCAGATTCAATATACTTTCCTTTCCTTAAACCACAGTATTCAATTTTTTCCGAAACATATTTTAGAACAAATTTCGTATTCATCCTTGCAGCTTGATCGGTCGAAATCACGATGTTTGAAAAGAACATAATTTGTATATTGTGTCAGGAACTAATTAAAGAAAATAAATGTCGAGTTGACATTGTGTGTTGTGTGCATTTGGGTGTTTTGTGTGAAACAATAGAGAAATGCAAATTCGCGTGGTTTTATTTTCGCGAGAAAACATTAACCAAAAGGCTTCTCCTGCAGGAAAATAAAAGGAAACCTTCAGAGAAATTGTTGCGAAGGACATTCATTAGTGTTAAGGACAAGTTTCATTATGCCTACGCCTTTAAACGTATTCTTTTTTATCCTGCCGGCATCATACACAATGAACACACCGAGTGTTTATTCCAACAACACTTACAAATATGTTTATCATAGCTTTTTCAAGTACGACACGAGTTCACTGCAAAAACGGACTAGTAAACAAAATTATGATCAGTAAAGGACATGTTATTTTTTTATTTCAACAGCACCTATATATTTCCATGTTTCAATGTGTTCATACAGAATCGGAAAATTTATCTTGGGTTCTCATGTTCTAAACCAATGTAGAGTTTTTAGAATAGAATAGAATAATTTATTTAGGTCCCAAAAAAATTAAACACAGAAATATGTATAAAAACCAAGTCAACAATATATATATATATATATATATATATATATATATATATATATATATATATATATATATATATATATATATATATATATATTATCGTGTGTCCCAAGCAAACCTTGACATAGGCGTTTAACATGGGAAAACTGATTTTTGTGAATAAAAAGTGTCCGGCATAAAATGAAGCCATGATATTTAACCTGATAATAGTACATTACCTCGTATACCTTATTCAACATTAATTACATTATTTTCATTTCGTAAATTAGAGAAAATTATAAATATCTGTCAATAAATATTTGTTTCAATATTTTATTACGTAATATCAAAATAATTGCAATTGTCATTGTAGGTCAATGGTTAGCATAGCTGACTGTAGACTGAGATGACGTTTAGAGGTTGGGGTTTGAATCTCCGTCAAGACAGTATTTTTACTATTATTTTTTATTTTTGAATTAATTGCGAATTATATTAAAGATATTATGTATTATATTAATATGGATATCAATGTTTTGATTATTGTAATCAAATCATTGTTATAACCAAGTACATAATATAAAATAATTGGTTTTAAACAATGACAAAAATTGATTACAATAATCAAAACATTGATATAATAAAAATGCATTATATTTTCTTCTAATCTTAATAAAACATGATTGAGATAAAATGAATATGTGTATGTTTTGTGATTTACTGTAAAAGTAGGTGTTATAGTTTAAATTCTTATGCTTCTGTCATACTGATAATTACTACTTCCATTGAGATTAGTATTATATCATGATAGAAACTTATTTGTAATTATGTAAATAATTCATCCATATTAATATAATACATAATATCTTTAATATAATTCGCAATTAATTCATAAATAAAAAAAAAAAAAAAAAAAAACTGTCTTGACGGAGATTCGAACCCCAGCCTCTAAACGTCATCTCATTCCACAGTCAGCTATGCTAACCATTGACATACAATGACAATTGCAATTATTTTGATATTACGTGATAAAATATTAAAACAAATATTTATTGACAGATATTTATAATTTTCTCTGATTTACGCAATGATAATAATGTAATTAATATGAAATAAGATACACGGGGTAATGTACTATTGTCATGTTAAATAGCATGGTTTAATTTTAAGCCGGACACTTTTTATTCACAAAAATCAGTTTTCCCATGTTAAACGCCTATGTCAAGGTTTGCTTGGGACACACGGTATATATATATATATATATATATATATATATATATATATATATATATATATATATATATATATATATATATATATACAAAAAAGCATTTTTTAATAGATAATCTTTAATGTTCTTTTTAAATATATATGGGCAACATACGTACAGGTTCTGTAAGATTATTGTACACCCAATATTTGATGGTAGGTTTCTCTATATATCTATTTTTAATTTCTTTGAGCGTATATTATTTCTGTTTCTGGTGTTATAATTGTGAAAGTCACTGTTTTTATTTAGTTCAGTAAAATTTTCTTTGATATGAAGCAAGGTGCAATAAATGAAGATGCAAGGTAGAATTAAAATTTTCTCAGAAATAAATAAATTTCTGCAAGAATGTCCACTGTGAACTTTGTTCAATATTCTTAGAGATTGCTTCTGTAGTTTAAATATTCTTTCAGCATGAGATGAATTACCCCATAATATAACACCATACGCGAGAGTATTGTGTATAATAGCGAAGTAAAGATGTTTTGCCGTATTTTTTGAAACAAGGTTTACTATTTTTCTCAACATAAAGTTGGCTTTATTTATTTTTGTAGCAATAAGGTTATAATTTTGGTTCCATTGTAACAACGATTCAAGAGAAAAACCTAGGAAATTAATAATGTTATTTCTGTCGTTGCTATATTTATTTTAATCATAAATTTTTTCTAAATACTATATGTTGAGTTTTAGCCTCATTTAAAACAAGTTCGTTTGAAGTAAACCACACTATAGCTTCTTCTTTAATAGTTTTAGCAACGGCACTAATATCATCCACCTTACTGCAACTGTTATCGAATCATCAGCGTAAAGAATAGTTTCAGCTGATGTTGTGCTGGTGGGTAAATCATTTATATAAATAATAAATAGTAAAGGTCCTAGAACTGAGCCTTGTGGTATACTATATTTCATATTTGTAACTTAAGAATTTTTTTGTTTACATAAGTAATTTGGTTTCTATTTATTTTTTAATTATTTCGAAGATAACATCTCTAATACCGTAATACTGAAATTTTTCTAGCAAAGTGTCGTGGTAAACACAGTCAAATGCTTTGGTAAGATCACGAAAGGTTGGTAACTAGAGTTACTGCAGCCTTTACTGTACATCTTTTTGGTCGGAAACCATATTGACAATTACTTAGTAAGTCGTTTTTCTCAAAATAATCTAACAGTCTATTTTTAATTGCTGTTTCAAATATTTTATTTTATATAACAATAACAATTAAACGCCTCTGGTTTATGAAACTATAAAGAAACCTCTTAGCACTCTTGAAACAAATTGCTTTGTCTTTAAAGTTTATTCAAATTTTTGACAAGATCCATCAGTAATATGGCACATTCAGAAATGGGTAATAAGTCCTGGCTATGTATATATATGGTGGAACCGAACCCATAGATAGTAAGTCTGGCAATAATTTTTGTTTACCATGCTTTCTACAAGAACTGGAGGCTTTTAAAACTGACCAATCACGTCATAGTTCAAAATTTTGTAAAAAAGTAAAAAATCAATGTATTCTCTGGAAAAAATGTTGATTGTCAGAATTGACATTAAACGTTTTTTGCATAGGCGTATAATTTATGTTCTATTTATTTGATATTCTCTAGATACCTATTATGTTAACCAATCAAGAGTATACAGACATGCAACAGTTTTCATAAACATGTAGATTTTCATTATGAAATCTGAAATGATCTCATACCTAGGTCATTTGTGACAAGTGTGACATTTTTCCAGAGAATACGTTTATTTTGACTTTTTTTACAAAATTTTGGCTTGATCAGTTTTAAAGGCCTCCAGTTCTTGTAGAAAGCATGTATGCAAAAATCATTGCCAGATTTACTACCTATGGGGTCAGTTCTACCATGGGTTAAACGTTGTACACTTATTTACATAACACACTGTATTTATCTATGTGTACTTACACCGGTTTTTTTTCCAAGGTCAAGAGATTAAGATTGGAAATCAGTTTTTTGCAGACTGTTGTCCCCCGTTTTGACTGACAACAATGGTTGAGGTATCAGTAAAAAGATTTCTATATCATTTGACTCCAGATCAGTGGCGGATTTAGCACTTGAGAGGCCCCAAGCGCAATTCAATTTTGAGCCCCCCCTAAATATTTTTAGTACCATTATAGTGAGCATTCTACGCGTACGTAGCACGCACTCTAAATTATTAGTAAAAAATTATAACACAAATACATATACGATTTATTTGAAAACAGGATTTATTAATAAAATATACAACAAAAACATTTGAATTGTAACCTGGTCTAGAATATCCACCTCTCAAGAATTTTATTTTGAAGGTTATATACATATAGTTGAAAAACCATGAAAAATATAAAATTCCAAAAAAATTAGAGCGGAAAGCAGAATATATACTGATTTTGCCATTATTTTGAAAAAAAGTTGTGTTAAATTCATATAAAATGAATGTACTTAATATTAAAATCTCACATTTTTCACAAATACAGCGTAAAAAACTAATAATCATTTTATCGCGAACCACCCGAACATATCTATTTACATTACATTATATACCCGATTTTCGTCAAATTGAATTCTGTGCGTTAGGTTACCGTTCGACTAAAGTATTTTTTGAAAATTATTTACGAGCGAAGAAGTTATAATTTTTACAAATACAGCGTTTAGAATAGACTCCGAAAGTGATGACGTCAAATCGAGCGGGAATTACAAAAGCTGTAAGTTTCCTATTTCTTAATTGTATATTGAAAGAGTTGTGAACGAACCGTAGTGGCGCCAAATTTAAAGTAACTAGTAAGAATATACTATCTTTATCTCGTCAGTAGAGAGCAAACTTGCATATGGTTTGAAATATGACCGCTAGGTCGCCACAGAACATACGGCATAGATTTAAATTAATTACTTTTATTAGGAAAATAATAATAAAATAAACAATTTTTTATTTTGAGATCTGAAATTTGAGGCCCCCTCGATTTAAGAAACCCCAAGCGCGCGCTTCCTGCGCCTGTGCGGAAATCCGCCACTGCTCCAAATACATGTAAATTATGTAATATTTTGGTCCCATAAACTAATTATTATATTTATTCAAGTTTGTATTAATGGGGTCTCATGGCCGCGTGCCTGAGTGTCAGGTCGCGAATCTGGGGAACCGGGTTCGATCCCGACCGACGCCAAATATTTTCCAATTTTAAATGGCACAAAATTGACCCCTGTGGTGCACTCTCCACGCCAGCAATGAGTGCCCGTGAGGTGACGCCTGGTAAGCGCCCGCACGGTACAAATATTTCATCATTACCGATATCTGTGTACAAAGCAGATTGGCACACCCAGCAATGGGTAATAAGCCGTGATGATATATTTATTATTTTTTATAAGTTTGTATTAATAGCAATAGCCGTGGCATTTTTGAACAGAAAGATACACAAATATTTGACATTATATCTATCAGAATTTGTATTATTTTCTTTTTAATGTTTTATATTAAAAAATGCTTGACAAAAATTAAATGATTAAAATTATAACATTAAATTTGCATAAATTATAGGTTACACATAAAATATCAAACATTTGTTTATCTTTTTGTTCAAATGCCATGGCTATTGCTATTAATATGAAATTGAATAAATTTAATAATTCATTTATGAGATTAAAATATTACATGATTTAGAGGTGTTTGGTGTCATTTGATGCAAAAAAAATATCTTCCTACCGATACCACTGGCAACAGTCTGGACAAAACTGATTTCCTATGTTAGTACAGCTCGAAAATAAAACACCCGGTAGGTATAGTATAACTAGCGAATGAAAGTTGACGTTTAGATTATTTAATAGATGTGGTTTCTTTTGAAAACATTTCCCTATATTTGATTTGAAAGGAAACTGACCCTTATGTATTCCGTTACAGAGGATTAGAATTGTACTCATTACCAGGAGGCATTTAAAATGACCTTAGCAACAGGATTCAGTGATGAATTTAAAAAATTTAATACCACAAATTCTAGTTTGTTCGTATCAGGTGTAAGCAACCCTCGAGTCGGAATTACTGTTAGAAGAAATTAAAAATAATCCTATTTCATAGAATTGCCAAACTAAATCAAGATATTTTGTTATAATGAACATAAACAAAAAATGTTTAAAATATTTTAAAGGCATCCATGTTTTGATATTCAGTTACCCTAGTCGGCCATATATTTTCAGCCAGACATAGTAATGTATTTCTGTACTTTACTAGTCCAGTATTTAAATGGGCTCATGCAAAAATTTCATACCTGAATATTTCGAACAATTATTCTTCTCTAGGGTTTCAAAAGAAACCACATCAATAAAATAATTTAAACGTCAAATTTCATTCGTTAGTCACACCATACATATATTCATTATTAAAATTGGCACGCAGAGATGGGTAATAAACTTTATTTTTACTTTATTTATAATTCCTCACTTGTTTCAGGTGAGTCAACTGTTACATCCTTCATTTGTTTGTGCAGATAGGGTAAGTTTATTTCTAACCGTTAAAAATATCGTCACTACAAATGATATGGTCAGTGTACCATACAACATGAAATTGCTTTTTTTGCTACACGTGTTATTTCGCTATTTTGACACTGATATATACTAGCTAAAACTTTAAATGCATTTTCCTCTACGTAACGGTATTACGGATGTCATTGCGCGCACTAAATTATATGTTTCGTCATGTATATTTGTTTTAAAAAATTCCCGCCCTATAAACATCAACGATGTAGAATATTAACTTACAAATATAGCCTCTGACAAAATTATTAGACAGTCTTTGATTATATACAGTACCGTCAAAAAATATGGGTATTACTTATAATTTAAATAGATAATTGTTCACTTGAACAGAAATAGCGTGTAATTTTTTACGGTATGTATACAGGCTATTTCACAACTTCGGGTACAAACTATAAGGGCATACAGTACTGACCAAAATGAATAAAAAATGGTTAATCAACATGGGTCCGATCTTCAACTGTTTCCGAGAAAGAAAACATTTTGTATTAGAATCGAAGAAAAACTGACAAAATAGTGATCGAACTAAATTTTTTCTTTGTTAATAAATAGACTATAAAAATGCAATAATATTTTATATAAAACGTTTTCCTCAATTTGTAATAGTAAAAAAGTTATTTAAAAATTAAATATTGGTCAAGGTCGCCACAATATAACATAGTACAGTTTAATTTTTTTAAAAAGGTAAACAAAAAGTCTCATGTAATCGAAATCGTAACTCTAATACTGTAAAAAAATTTAAGGGCATATAGTACTGACCAAAATAAGTAAAAAATCATAGGACTGATCTTCAACTGTTTCCGAGAAAAGCGATAAATCGAAAAAAACTGACAGTGATAGTGATCGAACAAAATTTTGTCTATGTCAGTAAGAGTAGACTATAAAAAACAATAAAATTTTTATGAAACGTTTTTCACAATTTCTCTCCCCACAACATTTAACATAGTATAATTATTAAAAAACAAAAGCACATCTAAGATGACCTCTGAAAGGTAAACAAAAAATCCCATTTAATCAAAGTCGTTACTCTTATAGTTTTCGAGATAGCAGACGTAAACCCCGTAAAAACTCATTTTTCACTGCCTCAAATCTCGGAAACTATGGAAGATCGGACCCATGTTGATTAAGCTTTTTTACTCATTTTGGTCAGTATTATACGCCCTTAATTTTTTTACAGTATTTTTGAAACACCCTGTAGTTTTCGAGATGGCAGAAATAAACTCCGTAAAAACTAATTTTTCACTGACGTATCTCGGAAATTATTGAAGATCGGACCCATGTTGATTAAGCTTTTTTACTCATTTTAGTCAATATTATATACCCTTAAACTCTGTACCCGAACTTATTGGTCACCATCCTATATGTCGGTTCCACTGTAATTACGCAACGAATTAAAGTTTATCATAAACAGGGAGTATTATAATAGAAAAGGTCTATCAGTTTAGGTCCTTTAGAACCTATGCCCTTTGAATTGAAGTCTGCTATTCTGTAAAGTGAAATAATCTGGCTATTGTCGTTCAGTAATCCTTGTTCAGTGTAGTGTGAACCACATCAGTAGGCCTTAGGCGCAAGATTTCACCGCACAACGTTTATGCATAAATATTAAAACAGAGTTAATTGAAATTTTCCCTAACTCAAACTTTAATTAATTCAAATTCAAGCCTGTTGTTCTACGAATTAATCGTTTATAGATTTCTTTCACTTAAGGTGTAAAATTTTATCAAAATACACAGATTAACATGCATAATACTTAATACTTTAATAAATATATACATACATACATATCTTATATACGGGCCTATTCTGTAGCTCTAACGACTGTTTAAAAATTTTATCCAATTGATTTGACAAATAAAAATCCAGTTTTTTGTTATACCACAACTTCACCAACATATATAGGGTGTTAAAGAAGGGTAAAAAATTTGAGGGTACCTATATACATTTCGATGTGTTGATTCTCAATCAAAAATATTTTTTCCAAAATTTGGAAAATTATTTCTAATTTTTCATTTAATTCTTTTTTAGTGCGCCACTGCCGACATGAAATTTTTTTTTAAAAATAATTAATTATCTAATCACGTAACAGACTTTGAATAGGAAATAAATTAATTCGGAATTATTTTTAATAAAAAAATTGTAGTTTATTCCATTATATTGCAAAAATAAGCCAAATTACACTATCAAAAATTGAAGAAAATCAGACTTTAAAATCATGGATCTAATCAACTGCTTCCCACAAACCCTCTTTAACTATAGTTGCGTCCTGAAAAGGATCATTGTATTTTTTATGTTTTTCTTATAGAGTATTAAATTTTACTTTGTTAGACTCTAAACCACCGGATTTTTTAATTGTATTATGTTCGCCCTTATACACTATTAAATTCTTTGATTATTATAAATTATTATGAGGTCTGGTCGCGAATCTGGGGAACCGGATTCGATTCCGACTGACGCCAAGTATTTCAAATTTTAAATGACACAAAATTGACCCCTGTTGTGCACTCTCCACGCCAACAATAAGTGCCCGTGAGATGACGCCTGGTAAACGCCCGCACGGTTCAAATATGTCATCATCATTACCGAAATCTGTGTATAAAGCAGATTGGCACACCCAGTAATGGGTAATATGCCGTGATGATATATTTATTTATTATAAATTATTGAAATTATTTGAAAATTTGATAGTTAATAAAATCCAATAAACACTATTTCCTTACTAAATTATTTCAAAGATACAATCGACATTATTAAACAGAATGTATAACCAATAGGACCACGTGACTTCCAAACCACTGCTCTGATTGGCTAATTTGGGTTTGCTGGCATTAGATCCAATCGGTTGTGGATTTGTCGGGTTTTGAAACTAACCTGATATTTCATATCATAAGGATATGTTGAGTTTTGGTATGTAAACATCGCATCAAGTTATAAAGATTGAAAAAACAAATCCGTTACAATATAAAACTCATCATTTTTGGCAGTGGCGCACCCCTTTGAAGTGGCGGCTCAGGGATCAGATAACTGGGTAGGCGAGAACAGAAAAAACAAAGATAATAGGCTTGTTCGCGGTAACATTCTCCTACGGATCACAAACTTATTCCGTACTAATTCATGTACTGAAAAGTCGTATTAGTTTCTGATTCATAGTAGTTCACTCAATCTTCACACTGGTCTGATTAGTACGTGACCAATCATGTATCAGTCCATATTGTTCCACGTATACAAAATTATCAGTCGGAGTTGTACCGCGAACAACTAAAATGAAATTATGCATACGTATGATGCTCTAACTCAGGGGGCGCTAATCCATAGGTCGCGAGCTACCGGTAGCTCGCGTGAATGCTAACGGTAGATCACAGGTTTATCCCAAAAGAACTAAAAATAATATAAATTTCAGTAAATTATCATTGACTACGTTTATCTCGACAATTCAACCGGCTTCAAATATATTATGACTTGAAAAATCCTATTGGTTTATCTCAGCGGATTGAAAATAGGATTGAGTTATTTTCAATCTTCTTTAAATTCGTATCGACTAAAAAGAGATAGTTAAATACTAGATTATGCAGACAGACAGGCAGAGGTATATGATCTAAATTCATGCCGGATATATAACCTCAATACTTAAAAATGTTATTTGTCTTCTCTTTCAAAATCATTGAAAAATATTTGTTTCTTCATCATTTCAAATATTTCGCTTTTGGACAGTTTTATTAGGTATTTAATGTCGCGACTTTTATAAAATGAGGGAAAAGGCAAATAACCAACAAATGATATCAATTTAGTAACACTGCAACATATTATGCGTAGTTACATTATTTGAAGCTTCACTGTTTATTTCGACAGAAGTCAAGCCGCTTCATAAGTCCAAGCCTGTTATTTTATAGGTTTGACTTCACATTTTCAAGCGGCTTGAAACATTAATCTCGATCATTTATTTCGAAAACTGAAAAGGGATTTACTAAATCCAAGCGGCTTCAAACGTCGAGATAAACGTAGTCATTGTTTCGTTGCACAATCAAACAGACCATCTTTGCTTTGTCCTGATCTTAGTACATCATGAATAAATATTGGTAAAGGAAGCAAATACGTTAAATATATTCTTTTGTTTAAAATGTTCTGTGATCTGGCAATGTATTTTTGTACATGAAAGGGTAAAAATGTGCAGCTTCATATCCCTTGAAAAAATTTAACTTGCAATTATAAGGATTTTGAACTTTTTTTCCTGGATGCCTTGCTTTGTCGGGTTTTGAAACTAGACGTTTCCTATAAGGTTTGCATTAATAAAATTGCAAACTGGTGTAAGTGTAATTTAATGGGCTTAATAATTTTTTTTTTCATTTAAACGGTACTTTAACTCTCTGCATTTATATGTTAGAATTACGAATGAAAACAGAAGTGGCGATGCTACTTATTATTTTATAAAGAAAATCAAAAGTGTGTCAATATGTTTATGTTTATGTATAGAGTTAATGATAGCGTTTCCAGTGAAATGTAGTGTAAGGAAAGATAAATGAGTCTTTGTTAAATACCACATCCTGTTTTATTTCTCGTGAATATAAATCTTGTTTACATAATTACTGCCTTTCATACTCCTTTAACTACCAGCTTATTATTTCGGCCCATTAATTTATTCTATGTTGCTTTACTTCTACTTCGCTGCTTGTCCTTTTCTTAAACAATGTGTTTATTCACTGACACGTGACGCGTCCATCAGATAAGAGTTAACAAATAAACCTATTCTATATTTAAAGGTTACGCATTATGATTATAAATCATCACCTACTTTTCTCCATTCTTATTTGACTTTAAGGTAGTTGTATCATGACATGATAGTCTCAAAAGTTACGCCAAGAATTTATATAAATAGACATTTTAACGGCCGGTTTCATAATAATTCGTAAAAGTAAACTTTAGAAGTTAAACTTTATTTTAAAGTGACTTTATATACACTTTAAAATATGTACGTTTTATAATAAAAATTTCCTTTACTTTATGTAAAGTAGTTCTAAAGTATTAAAAATGATTTTACATCAAACTGTTTAGTTAAAAATCGTGAGCTGTTGTAAGACTGACTGTCAGATTTTGTGTACAAGAAATAGAGGTGGAAATTTCACATTTGATGAATAATACACCTTGATTTAATTAATATATAAACACAAAAATGTGTTGAAATGTAAAAAATGAAAACTACAAAATTCAATGAAAGGAAAAGGTAAGCAAGTTTATAGGTTACTGAATATTTGAATATTTATTTGCAAAATTTTGTAGGATTCAGTTCGTCAAAAAATTGAACAGGCTGTCATGGCTAAATTGAAAGTACAATAACTTAAAAATAGCTTGAAAATATGGTTTGGGAAAACAGAACAGTGTCAAGAAAATTTGAATTTAATATTAGAATTATTAATACATAATGTGATGTGAAACCATCTCTAAAAATGATAATGAATATATCTTTTGATTTATTTGTATGTTGCTAATTTTATTATTTCTTCTATCTGTTAAAATACAAATAAAATTGTATTTTCTTTAACCTAAAACTATCACAAAATTCTTCTTCGTTCCACATATATAAATTATTAATTTGTGGCTAATATACTTTTCGTTGTTTAATATTAACATCGTCGGAACTTGAAAACATTTTTATCAAAAATGTGGAATCGAAACTGACTGTTAAATATCCACTTTAAGCCCGTAAAGGAACTCTCGCATGACTTTATTTTAAAGGACTTTAAACTAACAACTTTAACTTAAGTTGAATTATGAAACAATTTTTTTCACTTTTAGATCAAACTTTGAAATTAAAGTAACTTTATATTTATTATGAAACCGGCGGTAAATTTGAAATAGTTTAGGATTATTGAGAAAATTAAATTGTTGTTAATATCATATGAAACTAAAAAACATTAAGTATATTTTAAAAAAGTATATAACTGTTTCGCCCTGCTACGGTGGACAATTTAGGCGTTGTTAGTGCGGTGAGGTATACAGCACCCCATTAGTTTTTATTTTTTATCTGTAACTAGTGGAATAAATAACTAAATAAATCAAACAAATGAAGAGATATGTGTATAAAACATATTGATTTCTTTAATTTCAATTTTAAACGCAAAAATCAAAAACGAAAAACTTTGATTACGATAACATACATTAAATATTGATTACATTCTATTCTTACATAAAAAATAACAATTCTTTGGAAAACTTATATTTTCTTTAGTGTCATTCACTTTCAGTGACTTTCAGTATCTGCAATATAACACTTATGACACAAAATAACCACACACAGCGATTTATGGCAGGCTTCAAAAAAGGCTTCATCCAACTCGTAAAAATTCGTTTATCGTGAATGTAATTCTACAAAAGTGTCTGTTCGGAGCCACCGATATTCTAACGATCTAACGAGTCTAGAATTGTATCCCCACTTCGGTTGTGACGTCAGAATGGTAGTCCAACTTTACTACAGCGTTTAATGGGAGATACATATTTTTTTAATATATTGCGAAAACTGTATCAGTTATGAAAAAATGTATACAAACAATAATAGAGAACATAAAATTGTCTATCAAAACACATTCACAGAAAATATTTATGTCGTTTAGCCGTAGTTAGAGTATAAAATAACAAGGTGTGAAGATACATATAATTTTTTTTCAAAATTTTGCGAAAACTGTGTCAAATATAAAAACAATATATATATATATATATATATATATATATATATATATATATATATATATATATATATACAGGGTGTAAATGAAATAAGTGCATTAAATTTGACCAGTAGTATAACTCATCGAGAGCAACAATATTTCTTAATAACTTTTTCTCGAAATCGCATATTTTTTTAGCATTTTTACCACCCCGTAAATTGACGAGTCGTTCCAAATATTTTTGTGATAATTGAATGCAGCAGCAATAGCTATGAAAAATTTTGTTTTAGCAATTGACAGTCCTGTCAATTGTTGCAATTAAATTTTGACAGTAATAAACTTGTTTATAAGGTAAAATTCTGTCAAAATGCGAGTACACGGACATTGTAATTACTTACCTATGGTTTATTTATTTATTTTTTACTCGTATCTGTACTACATGTTACTTGACATCATGATTCTCATAAAGGCAGTGTCATGGAGTTGCCAACGCATTTACACGGAGCGTTTCCAAATCATCACCAAATCATTCTGTTCTTAATATTCGCACATTTGTTAATCTTGTACATCTGTATCCATACCATGTGCAAAAAGTTCAATGTTTTCAGCACATAACAGACTTCAATTTTGGGAATGGCTCATAATGTTCATTCACGAGACTGAATTTACTTGGGAAGGTGTATTTATTATGCACAATACACATCTTGACAGACGAAAATGCTGTAAAAATTTTCATTAAAAAATCTTTGGGGAACAATAAATGGACGACTAATTATTGGTACTCATGTACCTCTTTTAAATGGACAAAAGTTTGTACTTACATTTTTTGAATAACGTATTTAAACTATTATGATTTATCGACGATAAATAATCATCTCATAACCTAATAACTATGCTTTTTCTCTTCCTCTAGTTACCCCG
Source organism: Harpalus rubripes (assembly GCA_963082715.1). Taxonomy (NCBI): domain Eukaryota; kingdom Metazoa; phylum Arthropoda; class Insecta; order Coleoptera; family Carabidae; genus Harpalus; species Harpalus rubripes. The sequence goes on along the minus strand of OY720458.1, from coordinate 44,148,461 downwards.
TCACTCCTTGTCTTCCTCTATTCACATTATTCACAGGTAAAGATAAAAAGCCTGTTTCAATACACAACTTTATAATTTTGTTATCCAAAATTTAAATTTATTTATTTTAAAAATTGTATTATTACGTATTAATTAATAATAATGTTATTTCCCTTGATTCGTTTATTAATTACTGTGACTGTAAGTGTAACCGATAACCAACAATTTTTGAGCTGCTTGTATCCCACTTGAATGGCAGCTGCTCATTTGTTCTCCATGAGCGGGTAACGAAATATGCAGCAAATCTTTAAAGAATTTTAACTCAAAATCTAAAAGACTTAGAAAAAAAAGTTATTAAGAAATATTGTTGCTCTCATCGAGTTACATTACTGGTTAAAATTAATGCACTTATTTCATTTACACCCTGTATATATATATATATATATATATATATATATATATATATATATATATATATATATATATATATATATATATATATATATATATATATATATATATATATATAAACAATATTATAGAAAATAAAATTCTCTGTCAGAATTCATTAACAGAAAATATTTATGTACGGTCGTTTAGCCCGTAGGAACAGTTTCTCATAGTTTTGTATTATTAAGTGTACCTTCTTGTAAAAAAATCATTTTATATGAATTTAAAAATGTTTACATTTTTCTTATTTTCGTTGTTTAGAAAATATATTTATTTTGTTTTTATGTATTTGTAGTTAAATATTAATAATAATTTTTTTAATTTATGCATTTTATATTTTGGCCGCGTGCCTGAGTGTCTGGTCGCGAATCTGGGGAACCGAGTTCGTCCCGACCAACGCCAAATATTTCGAATTTTAAATGGCACAAAATTGACCCCTGTGGTGCACTCTCCACGCCAGCAATGAGTGCCCGTAAGGTGACGCCTGATAAACGCCCGCACGGTACAGAATATGTCATAATCATTACCGATATCTGCGAACAAAGCAGATTGGCACACCTAACTATGGGTAATATGCCGTGATGATATATTTTTTTTTTTATTTATTTTATCAAAATCAAACTTGTAACTTATTTCTAATTGTCAAGTTCCCAGTGATTTATTTTGGTGAATAAATACGTTTTTTAATTATTTACGTTTATTTTTATTTTGTGATTACATTCTAGCAACAAAAAGAGGCATTTTTTACAAATTTCTAAGTGAGAAATCAATACATATCTTTACATATATTATTTTATACGCTTCCTACCACTAAATAAACGAACATAAATACTTTGTCTCAATACATTTTGATACAGAATTTTATGTTGTATAATATTATTTATACACATTTTTTTCAAAGCTGTCACAGATTTCGCAAAATTTTGAAAAATGTTAACATATATCTTCACACTTTGTTATTTTATACGCTTCCTACGACTAAATGACCGAACATAAATATATTCTGTAAATGCATTTTGATAGAGAATTCTACGTTCTATAATATTGTTTTTATACATTTTTTCATATCTGCCACAGTTGTCGCAATATATTTAAAAAAAATGTGTATCTCCCATTAAACGCTGTAGTAAAGTTAGGCCACTATTATGACGTAAAAAGCTAGTTCGAGGCTCGTTAGAATATCGGAGGCTCCGGTCTGTTCCTTCTCGCATGACATAGCTACTTACTTACCATATGTAACTGGAAAAAGCATATTCTACTAATAAATATTATTTCAGCAACGGATACAATTCTTACCTTGCATAACGAGATTAGTGCGCGAGGGTGTATCACACCCTACGTGAAAATAAGTTGATGCTACTTTTGTGACAGTCATTTTAAAATTGAGAGTAGATTCAGAACACAAAGGGTAAAGTAGTACAGGAAGGTACACGGAAGCACGAAATCAGAGTTACAACCGTGTAAAAATTATAAAGAAAAATAAACCGCTGGGGTGTACCACACCCCGTCACACTAATAAAAAGTTAATAAATGCGAAAATTCCATCAAAAATCAAATATTTTACAACTTTCGAAGAGAATTGCTACCAAAGTAGTTGATGTTTAGTCATTTTTTTTAAATCTCATTTATAAAAGTTTACGTGAAGTATCGTTGTTTGGACGGAGATATTAAATGTATACCTCTCTGTATCACGTACGCTAATGATATAGTAAATAAAAGTCTTACATATGCCATGTATGTAAGACAAAGATACTAGATAAAAATTCAATAATCCTTGTCGCAGAAATTGATAATGTGAGTATCAACTCGGAGAAATAGTGTTTATAACTGTTCTAATAAGTTAGTCTCGTTTATATAAACTGTGACGTGAGTAGTTTTTTAAGCAAATCTGTCGTTTATTGTATGACATTAAAAAGCTTCCCCGCGGGATACCATTTGTACCGAGAGTTTTTTTATCAGTGGACATGAGCGTATATCATTACCATAATTACATTTAAAATAATTCACAGCAGTGTATTACCTCAATTTTTTAACTAAACATAGGGAGTTGTCAAAATCATCAAACGGTCATCTTCTAAATTGCTGTATGAAGAAAAAGTATAAATCATAACATTGTATAAGTGCAATATGAATCTAAGGCAAGTTTCCGATTTGTATGCTGGCAATAAACGACCCAGGACAGCAACTATTAGAAAAATCAATAATAATTATAGAACTACAAGCTGCATCAATGGGCAGTATTAAAAGAAAATAAGAACAAGTAAGGTAATTAATAATAAGAAACATTAAATTATACAGTTAAATGAAAATGACAACACCCTTTTGATATAAAAAGAATTTCTGAAATTGACTTTAACAACTCCATAATAATTGTTAGCCTGGGTCGTTTATTAAAAGTAGCAGCAAATAAATCGGAAACTTGCCTTAGACTCATATTGGACTTATAAAATGTTATGATTTGTACTTTTTCTTCATACATCATTTTCGAAGATGACAGTTTGATGACTATAACAACTCCCTATATCCAGTTAAAAAAAAAACGTGATAATTCATTGCTGCCAATCATTTTAAATGTATCTATGGTAATGACATACGCCTATATCCACTGATAAAAAAAACTTTTGGTATAATGCCATTGTGATTTTGCTCTATTAGCTCTATTAGCTTTAAATATCTGAACTCACAGGTGGGACCCTTTTTAGAATTTTGTATACTTGTAGATATTCATATAAGTATTTCAATTTGATTTCAATTTTTCGTAAATGCTTCCATTATGCAACCACCTTAAATTCGATGCAACTACAATAGTGTTCTATTTTAAGATGCCAATGCTATTTATAATACTTAATTAATGAATACAGTTTTAATTTGCTGAAAGGTCATATCAAATGTCTATGTCAGATCTGAATGACAATTCCTTTGGGGAATCAACATTATGGCTCAACACAAACAAAATTTACATAACTGTGCTTACTGTGAGTTAACGCAGTAGTCCTCAAACTGTTTTATCCGACAGAACTTTACAAATGCAACCAGCATTTCACCAATGTGTATATTTTCATGTGGCAACATACATTAAGGCGCAATTTAAAATTGTTTAAAATAATATTACCGCTAAAAAATAATATATTGATAATCACGTATAGTTTCTTAGATTTTTAGCAGTATTAATATAATACGAATAATGCAAAAGAATTTTGTCATCGTCGTCACGTGACGTCATGGACCCAGCTAGACCTTGGCTAGCCGTATCGAGAGAGAAAGCCTGATGATCGTGAGATAGAAACAGTTGTGTCAAGTGAATGGTATTTACAACAATAAATTATAAATAATAAAATGTTTTTTAACTATATCCTATTTATTTTGATAAAATACGAAAGTTTAACTACAGTTTTCTTGCTACACACGTGTATTATCAACCTCCCAACGTCAACAAAATAATTTGCGGAAAATCCCGGCATGCGCACAAACACCATCAAATAAACCAATTTCGTTACGTGGCCTCGCTAGGGCCATGACGTTACTTGGCGACCTTTTTAAACATATATATTTTTCAATTTAAAAATTCATTTATAATAAATACTAGGTATGTAATTCATTATTGTTTTTATTTTACTTTAATATATTTATACTAAAATTTATATACAATAAGTACCTATTGGTGAGAAATTTTACAAATTTCTTTCGACTAATTTGAAATATACAGGATGTTGAGGGTCAGGTGCGAACATAGGGATTTAACATGGGATTTTAGTTTTTTGCAATTTCCTGTTCCACTGTTCATTTTACGGCAAAAAATGTTGAGTGCAAAGTTGTTCAGAATTAAAAGTTGTATACAAAACTGTTTTTATATTTTTTATTATATTTCTAGTTTCTTCACAATTTTAAAAAGAAATTTCAAAATTTTGGTTTATAAGTAGCAATAGCCATAACACTTTTTTCCTTTTTCTAGTTTTCATAAATTATTTATAAACGTCCAACGTCAATTTGACATATGAAAAATAAATTCCGTATTCTTTTGTAACTATTTCCATCATAATATTCCTTCATAACAAAGATACGTTCTTCATTCGAATAAACATTGATATTATTTAATTTATTTCTTTTCCATAAGTCAAATTGACGTTTGACGTTTATAAATCATTTATGAAAACCAGAAAAAAAGAAAACATGTGTCATGACTATAGCTACTAATGAACCGAAATTTTGATATTTCTTTTTTTTAATTCTGAAGAAACTAGAAACATAATAAAAAATGTGAAAACAGCTTTGTGTACAACTTTGCAGATTTTGCCGTAAAATGAATAGGAGACCAGGAAATAGCAAAAAAATCCCATGTTAAATCCCTATGTTCGCACTTGACCGTCAACATCCTGTAGATTTTAAACTAAATAAGTTATTCCGCCATTTAATAGTGGGATACATCGCCTTTATTAGTATTAACAGCTTTCATTCTATAAGGCATTGTATCCACAAGCTCTACACCAGAGATGGGCGTCTACGCGACAACTTTAACTCGTTAACTACGATGCATATCGCCCGCGATATGTAACCAGATGTGACATCATGCAAAAGCGAATTTCGCCATTTCATTCTTCAGGTGCGCAGAGTATATATATATATATATATATATATATATATATATATATATATATATATATATATATATATATATATATATATATATATATATATATATTTATAGGCTGTCTCACAACTCGCGCTCCAGAGCGAATGAGGAAACACGAGACAGCACTCGGATGTGTAATTTCGAAGAAAAAAAAATCTAGCTTAAAAGATATTCGAGAAAAGACGTCTTAAAATTGACCAATCAGAGACCTACACCTTTAACGTGTGTTTGCCGTAATTTTACGTTACTAGAGTTTAATATAAATCAAATCTTCTTTAAAATGTGTGGGCGACTGTAGTTTTCGAAAAATGTCAGTGTCAAATTAAATTTGACAAGGTGAATAAAGGTGAATAAAAAAGGCAAATTCTTACCAGCCGCTGATTACTTAGAAATGATGATCTCGGATGACACCTTCGCTAACCTAAATTGTTGTTGACAGTGAAAAGTCAACTCTAAAGTGTCAAAATTACAGTAAGTCAAACAAATTTTGTAACTCACTAGTAGTATTTTTAAAACCTAGCAACCAGTTTTATTTTGTCATAATATCATCACACCTCAAGATATCCTTCCAGGATTGGTGGATTAAAAAGTCTTGTAACTCTTCTTCTATTTGTTGGCAACCTATTGTCGTCGGCAAGTGTCAGTTTCGTCTGGGGCGCGAGATATATATATATATATATATATATATATATATATATATATATATATATATATATATATATATATATATTGTGGACCGATTTTACCGATTCTTGTAGCATTTTAAATGTCCTTTTCTACATTATTAGATTATAATAATATAGTACATATCTCGGGCGGTATGTACCGCATTCAATTAATTATTTATTATTTCTGTGCAATACATATCGCCGGGGATTTGCATGAACTTGTTATAATAACGTGTGTTTTATTTCTTTTCATTGTCAGTCTAAACCTCGTGCAATGTATATTATTATATTTATTTTTTATAAGATTGTCAGACAGAAAAAAAATATTCTTGAATTAGCAAAAAACACTTCCCTGAAATGAAGTGGAAAAATAATATAATTCATTTTGTTTTTAGTTTTTGTTATTACCATAATATGTCATATATTATTTTTTTAAATAAAACAATTAAAATTGTTGTATAAATAACTTTATCTTCCATGTATTCAATTTAAATTAAATATGTGCGGTTTTAGTCTAAATAGGTTCAGATATAAACCTATAAGATATATACTTGCAAACAGCTACAAAGTTACATATTTGTACACAAGATGGACGTAAAGTCAACATCTAGTACATATCTCCGAAGATATATATCACAACACAGTATCGCCGGCGATATGTATTGTTAGTAACGCAATACTACCTTATTTTTGTTCCGCAGTTAACGTGTTAATTGTCTACGCCTAGGTGTCGACAATGCATAGACAATAAATTTATACGTAAGCAATGTAGACAATGTAATAAAAGATTATGATTGGACGTGGACAGTGAAGTATAGTTATGTTCAATCCAGTGATGCCAAATTAGGAATTAAACCCAAAAACTAGAGATATTTGCACAATTTTAGGGATTTGAGGATTTTATTTTTATTTTAAGGAAATTTTTGTGGTTTTGTTTTCAAGTTTCAGTTCACATTAAATGTCACACAAATTGCGTTCCTCAAGCTTTTTACCTTCCGTCACCTTCAGGTAAGGAAGGTATTGTCTTTGGTCAAAAAATTCGATGATGAGTTTTTAATGTATAAGCACGTTTTAGGTACCCTAGAATACGATTTTTACGATGATGTCTGTATGTATGTATGTATGTATGTATGTATGTATGTATGTGTGTGTGCGACGATTTTTTCGGATCGCATAACTCCAATACCATATTTCCAAAAATTATAATTTTTGCATATTCCTCTTATCCTCTTCTTTAGATCCATATGAAGAGCTGATTAGATTTTGGTTATAATTGGTCGACCGGAAGTACCCTAATTTAAATATTTTAACAGTTTTTCTTGAAAAAAGCTGTTAAATATCACTTTTTCACATTTAATGTTATTATAAATATTTAAGAATATTTTATTCTCTATACGATTTGATTACATTTTATACTTCATATTCAATGGATATAGAGTTAAAAAATTATAAAGAAATTAAATTTCACAAAGCAGCCAGCTGTGCTATAAACATGGAAACATCTACTACATTAAGAAAAATCTGATTGACAAATGTCAGTGTCAAAATGCAATTTACATAATGTGTTTGAGTTATAATTTTACTGAAAATATATAGAATCTTACAAGAAACTTTCTGTACCGAATTTGTACAAAATACACAGAACTGACTGAAAGCAATGTACTGGAAATATGGAATCATTTGCAAAAAACTTTCTTTGTGTTATTTGTAGAAAATACACAGAACTGACTGAAGGTAATGTACTGGAAATATGGAATCATTTGCAAAAAAAAACTTTCTGTGTGGAATTTGTACAAACTACATACAACTGACCGAAGGTGCTGGTCACATCAGATTTTTTTAAATTAATGTAATGTGCAGTGCCCGCCGTCGCCGCCACTGTCACCGCCGCTGTCCCCTTCGCTGTCGCCGCCGCTGTCGCAGGGACGAGCGAGTGTCTATTTTTAGCGATGTCGCAACGGACGTGTCCGAACCTGCTTAATTACGCAGTTGTTATAACCTATTGTGTTTGAGTTTTTATCTAGAATAGTGCTCTAGTAAGTTCTGGAATACAAATGCCGGGGTATATAAGCACCGTTAGTGAAGGCATTAGACAGTCTGATATAAATAAGCGTTGCGTACTAAACAGTTGGTGATATAAACAGATACTTGACAAGTGATAAACATAAATAAATATAGTTGTATAAATAAATAAGTGAGCTATATATTGTTTAAATGAATAATCTTAGTGTTTAAATGTCTTATAATATATTCTTAGTCTTAATTAGTGTTTCATATTTGTTTAATCGTAGTGTTTGTTATATTTAGCATCTTTTCATTATATTTAATATCTTTTTATCGTTAAAATAAACTTTTATTTTAATTAATAATAATTGTCTAATATTTACACTTCACCCAAATAAATAAAAACGTTACATTAATGTAATATTTTACAGTAAATAAATTCAAAAAATTACTGTCTACATTCTCTATATTGTCTATGCCTCTGAATATGTCTACGTCTACGTCATTGTCGACATGTAGACTATTACATTGTCGACGTGAAAAAGTCTACACGCCCATCCCTGCTCTGCACGTGCTTCTGTTAGTGTATTGTCTGAAATGTCTTGCAGGATAGATTTTATTGTATGCACAAAAAAATTACGGGGTAGCGAATTTTCGTCTGAAGAAGAGATTGATGCCTCAATAGTGCAGTTCATTATTATTTTGAAAGCATTCCAAAAGAAGATTGGTTGGGAGATTTTAAAAAGTGCATGTAAAGAATAATGAAGTGTATTATTGTACATAGGAACTGCTTTGAACATATTGAAAATAAAATTACAAAAAATATGAACCGTGTATCTTACTCTCAACATTTCTAGCGTGACCTTTGTATTAGTAACATAATACCTAATTGATATATTTGATGTGTGTCATTATTTACAATTGCAATCCGATATTATAACCGTTTTCATTGTCCACAGCAAATAAAATTCAAGTAGGAATAATTATCGCAGTCTGTTTTTCATTTTTGCTCGACAATAACTGTCAATGCGCTCGTACATTTGCTAATTATAGATGACATGTTGGTTTGCTAACTGGTTTGATTGGGTGTTCATCAAACGATATTTGCTCACGAGGGTCAACTCTCTGCCCGGGGCGTTCAATTCACTCTACGATATTGCACAATACTTCTGCACTTTTATGTTTGGACGCTAATTTTACACGAAGCAATACACACTTTGATGCGAAATTTCACCTGCAATGTTCCCCAATATTGATGTGTATGCCAGTTTCAAATATCAAACAAAGGTGTGGCATATACAGCGGATTAAAAAAAGGATAAAATTTATTAAGGGCATAGAGTCAATAGTTTCCGAGATATAAGGCAGTAAAATATGAGTTTTTACGTGGTTTACGTCTACTATCTCGAAAACTATAAAGGTGTATTCACAAATGAAAATTAGGTTTAGAGTTATGGTTTATACTTTAGATTTAAAGACTTTGGCCGCATATTATGTAATGACTCCATTCACACTTCAGAATTTAGGGTCTCTAAATCCAAACCATAAAGCTAAACATTGCAAGGTCCAAACTTTAGGTTTATGATTTAGTTTGACGTCACAAACTTCACCAATGAGAACGAGTCACCCATCTTTATTTAGTATCCACAAATGCGAACATGGAGACTGTCATAACTTAATTGCTGAAATATAACCAATAATGCCAAGCGAATGATAGTTTCACGGCGCACAGGTGTCTTGTTGAGTACTGCTCTACCGATATTTTAATATTGTTTTTGAAGCATTTACACAGATGTCTGTACATATCAAAACTAATTTTAAATTAGGTTTATGGTTTTTGTTTAGGTTTAAGTAAGTCATTCATAAATATAAGTTTAAATTACCTGAAAATTAGTATTGATATGTACAGACATCTAGTAAATGCTTCAAAAACAAGAATAAAATATCGGTAGAGCAGTCTCAACAAGACACCTGTGCGCCGTGAAATTGTCATTCACTTGGCATTATTGGTTATATTTCAGCAATTAAATTTTGACAGTTCTGCATTCTTCTCGTATTTATTTAAAAAGCTTATTCCACCAAGTGAATACTAAATAAAGGTGGGTGTATATATATATATATATATATATATATATATATATATATATATATATATATATATATATATATATATATATATTTATATCGTTTCAGATTCGTTCTCATTGGTGAAGTTTGTAACGTCAAACTAAATCATAAACCTAAAGTTTGGACCTTGCAATGTTTGGCTTTATGATTTGGATTTAGATATACTAAATTCTGAAGTGTGAATGGAGTCACTACATAATATGCGGCCAAAGTCTTTAAATCTAAAGTATAAACCATAAATCTAAACCTAATTTTCATTTGTGAATGTACCTTAAGAGCTGCGACTTCGATTACATGAGACTTTATGTTTACCTTTTCAGAGGTCATCATTTAAAAAGAATCAAATAATTGTTCTAAGTTAAATGTTGTGGCCAATAGTTAATTTTCTTTTAACTTCGTAACTAAAGTCATGGAGGCAAATAAAGCCCCAGGGATGGACGGGGCCACCGGGAAATCGGAAAATTCCCGAGAGGCCGCGACTTGTAGGAGGCCGGTGGGTCTAGAACCTTTTTTTACTGTATAAATGCTTCTAAAAAATCTAAATATATGTCCAAAACAACACTGAACTAAACATAAAACGGGAACGCTTGTGCCCTATATCACAACATAGGCATTTCCGGCGTTCGATAGGTGACCGCCATACTACTCTACTTGTAGTGTATTTCATTATTTCAGGTTTGCACTTAGGGATATTTTAAAGGTGTGTCACTTGTAAACTGTTGTACTGCCATATTTATCTTTGTTTTGATTTTTAAGTAACCTGTTTACGTGTCACTGAAAAAAATAGGTTGCTTCTAGTAACGAAAAAGGTACTCTAATATCGTGACAAGAAAAATATTTCCTAAGGAAATAAAAAATTATTTCTATTGATTTTTAACTGTTTCAGAAACTAAAATTTCTAATTAATTAGTAAAATTATTTACTAACGTTTCTGAAATAATATCTGATATAACTGAATAGAAATCGCTATTTCAGTGAAATTTTTTACTGAAATAAATATCACAAATTCTAATTCAAGTAAAACTAATTCTTAAAATAGCAAATACATTTACTATTTTAGTGAATTTATTCAAATTATTAGGTTTAAATTTATTTCTAGTACCGAAAATTTTTATATGGTTCCAATAATGGATTTATACATATGGAATGAAAAATAAACAAATTCATAGTGAATAAAGAATTTATTTATTTATAACAAAAACCTACATCGTTTATTATGTTACAAATCTGAGTAAAAAAACAATAATAAATTACAAACAAACCTTCAAAGTGTTTTATTATTTTTTTAATATTCATCCCTCAAAATTGGCAGAAAACAATAGTCGCTACACTTTTTTCATCAATTTCTCTGCCATTCGCCGGTATTGCATAAAATCGGTTTATTTATGTTCCTTATATGGAAAGTACTTTATAACTATACAATTTTTTTCAAATTGGTGTGTCCGAGGTCTTGGTTTCCCCTTGGTGCCTTGTTAGTAAATTCCTCTGCTACAATAAATGTATATGTATGATAGTCAATAATGTATACTACATAGGTATTTAATATTACTTACATTACAGAAGAGGCAGCATCTTTCGTTTATCACAAATATCTCAACACAAACTTACTTCAACTGTTACAAACGAGTCGCAAGTTACGACGCCAAAGCCTTAGGGTGCAATTTTTACTATTATAGAATATTTATTCGCTGTCTTAAAAAAAATATATTTTTGTAAACTAAATAAATGTATACTCTAATTATTTTGTTAAGTTTATATTCTAAAATAGAGAATTTAATTTTTAAAGTAGTAATCAATATTTGTAATTCAGTAAAGTGGAAAATATTTTTTTCTAAATTAGAAGATTAGTCATTAAAAATAAAAATTTATTCTCATACAAATTTGCATCCACTGAGGCAAAGAAAATAATTCGACTTCAGTAATTTTATTATCTGATGTTAATAAAAAAGTATTAGGGAATAATTTTTAACTATAAATGTGAACCTATTTTTTCAGTGTGAGTGAAGGACTGAGGTATTTATAAACTTTTCTTAATAATTTGTGATCACCTAGTTTTATAATATTTCTGGTATTTTTAATAAAAAATTTGTTTCATGATAATGATCAGCTGTTCATAACAGTTGTTGGTTGGTGAAGATGACAATATGGAAATGACAAACAATTAGTTGAATTAATTGCAAGATCATACTGTAAAATTCGCTTTTAAAATTTAGCAAAGAAGCATACAGAATGTTTGGGAGAAGCAAATATAAGAACATCTCTTAATAAATTATTTTATTTATGCATCAATGATAAATGATTATTAAATATTGACCTATTTTTTTTAATTTTTCCTTTACACTAATATTTTTTTATTATATTTGTGTTTTTCTTACTGTCCTTCGATTCATTTTATTTTTATTTTGGAATCTATTACTCGTATAATCAAAACAAAAATTCAAAATTCGCGCTTTTAAAACCCGGAGGTAGAGCAGTATGGCGGTCTCCTATGATGCGCGCAAATTGAACCTTAAAACGAGTTCCCGTTTATTTGGTTCAGTGGAAAACAACCAAAAAGTGGATGCAGTGTACCTACTCTTGGTTTTTGTAACAGAAATATAGACATGCTTCTGAAAAATGTATATGTTTTTACGCTCAGTTTTACCCCGATTTTGAGAAACAAACAACCAATTTGAGACTGATTCCAAGGGTTTAAGCAATGATTTGGAATACGTTCTATAAAAATAACGGGTGAAACACTTTCTAGTGAGGAAACAGATTTAGAACTTTTCCGAATTGAGAAGCAAGAGTTAATAAAAGATCTTGGTTCAGGGTCCTAACAATAAAATTTATAATGCAGACGAATCCGAATTAGTCTAGCGTTGTCTCCTTGACAAGACTTCGGTTCATGCTGACGAGAATGGAGCACCCGGATAAAATTATCAAGAAAAAAATTACTTTGGGCTTTGCAGCAATATAAACGATAGGGTGTTTTTCAACTTCGGGTAAAAACTTTAAGGGCATATAGTACAGACCAAAAAAGCTTAATCAACATGTGTCCGATCTTCAATAGTTTCCGAGATATAAGGCAGTGAAAAATTAGTTTTTACGGGGTTTACCTTTGCTATCCCTAAAACTATAAGAATTACGACTTTGATTAAGAGAGACTTTTTGTTTACCTGTGAGAGGTCATCTCAGATGTGCTTATGCTTTCCAGAAAGAATCAAATAATTGTACTAAGGAAAATATTTTGGCGACCTTGACCAATATTTAATTTTCAAATAACTTCTTAACTATTAGGAAATTGAAAAAAAAATGTTTTATATTAAATTTAATTATATTTTTGTAGTCTATTTACTGGCATAGACAAAATTTTATTCAATCACTATCTTTGTCAGTTTTTCTTCGATTCTATTAAAAAGACATCTTTCTCGAAAACAGTCGAAGATCAGACCCATGTTGATTAAGCTTTTTTACTCATTTTGGTCAGTACTATATGGCCTTAAGGTTTTTTACCCGAAGTTAAAAAACGTGAAATTTGAAGCCTCTTCGATTTAAGAGGCCCCAAACACGCGCTTCCTGCGCCTGTGCGAGAATCCGCCACTGTTTGAATAATTAATAATCTTTATTGAAAAAGCTTATGTTAAACTTTGTTTTATTATAAATTTTAAAAAGTTCAAAAATCATCATTTTTAAAGTAATTTTCATATAAAAACACATTCTTAAAAAAATGGACCTTATTAAACTGTGGTAGTATAATAAAACCACACCACTGAAAATAATTAAACATTTTAAGAAAAATCAACAAGTAATAATACGCTTACGTAGAAGCTAGTTTTCGATAAACTTTTTAGACAAAATTTTACTGAGCTATTTGGGCATACAATTTTTTTTCGTAATCCGCAACATACTTCATGGTGCTAAATATTTGAGGCACCTTGTGCATTGTCCTACAGCTATAGTCAAACCATGTCTCCGATGTTTTTTCAGATTGTTATTTTTTGTTGGTTTGATTCATATTTTTGGCACCAAATTTACTGGGCCCTATTTGCTCCGGGGTAGTACAATCAGAGTTGTATTTTTTACGAATTTGTTTAGTTTTATACAAAAGTGGCGTAAATAACTGTAATTCGTGTAAAAAAAATGTAAAACTGCGCATGCGCGTGGCTTGCGCATTGTAGCTCTGTTGTTATCACTGCTGTCTGCTGTCAGTGTCAGTTTTATGTTTTAACAATCTCATAAAAATAAGTACTTGCCGTTAAATGTTAGTAACTTAACTATATACGAAATACGAGTAAGTTTTAATTTTTTACGTTTTTTTCATAGAGTTTTTTACATTGAAGTTGAGTTCTTTACAAGAGGTTTTTACATGCAAAAAACTAAGTAAATTACACGATGTAAATAACTTGCACAACTCTAAGTACAATAAATATAACTTATGTTTATTAATTGTTTTTTCAAAACAATAAAAATGATATTGTTTCACAAATTATAAGGTTCAGAGTAATTAAAGCATATAAAGAGGAAGTTTTTATAAAATGGAATATCCGCAACAACTTCCCATAACAAAGTCGAAGCTACGACAATAGGGCAGTGCAAACAAAATGGTACTTCTAATTTATCTTTATATTACCGTTATCTATGAGTTTGTAAAAAAAAAACCACATCAGTGTAACTAATATACATAAATGTAATTTTCGATACAAGGGCCTTAATATACGCTGGGCCTTATTTGTCTTAGGTAACTTATTCGAAATTGTGAAAAATGTTTCATATAAAATTTTATTGCTTTTTTATAGTCTAGGTACTTACTGACACACAAAAATTTGTTCGATCACTATCTTTGTCAATTTTTCTTTTTTCGTTTTTCTAGGAAACATTTGAAGACCAGACCTATGTTGATTAAGCTTTTTTATTTATTTGGTCAGTACTATAATCCTAAAAATAAATAGCCTTTTTTTAACGCCCTGTCGGTTTCAAAATGGGAATCCAATTAGCTTTTTCGGAACAACCTGTATACTTGTACTATTTTTTAAAAATCGATCAGCCTTATTATTATTAAGATGTTAAAACAGTCTGGCTCTTAATTTGTTATTTATTTACGTGTTGACGAAATGATTATTTAGGCATTTCCCTTTTCCGCAGTCTTGTTTTGATTAATCCTGCTTTCAATTTCGAAAGATGGCCGCTAATTTATTTTAATTATAGCGCACAACGCACAATCAAAATGCTCTTAATTCCCGACTCCGACGTAAAATGAATTCTTGTAATTATTCAGAAATTTTGTGGAGATCTTTTAGTATAAATGTCAGTGAGAAAATGTCAAATTTTTGATGAATATGTATATGCAGAAGCAGAACGCTAACGCTGCAATGCAGTATAAATGAGTTCTTATATACAGAAATTTTCGCACAAGATGAATGATGTATTTAATTAAAGTGTGCTTATCTTTTTTATCAGCTAAATGAATTAGCGCCCCTAATTGATTTTCAAATGGATTCGTAATAATGTGCCGCGGTTTTATCATTGCACAAAGATATACAGCGCTGTGCACATTTTGAGCATCAGCGCCTCGAACAGCTACTTTGGTGTCCTTGGGTATGCTATGACTAGCGAATGAAAGTTGACGTATAAATTATTTTATAGATGTGGTTTCTTTTGAAACCCTAGAGAAGAATAGAATTTTACGAAATATTCAAGTATGAAATTTTTGCGTGAAAACAGGGGTGCGTTTAAAATATTTTAAACATTTTTCGTTTATGTTGATTATAACAAAATATTTTGATCTTTAAAATATTTAGTTTAGCAATTCTATGAAATAGGATCATTTTTGATTTCTTCTAACAGTAATTCCGACTCGAGGGTTGCTTACACCTAAAACGAAAGAACTACAATTTGCGGTATTAAATTTTTTAAGTACATCCCTGAATCCCGTTGCTAAGGTCATTTTAAATGCCTCCTGGTCCTGGTATTGAGTACAATTCTAATCTTCTGTAACGGAATACATAAGGGTCATTTTCCTTTCAAATCAAATATAGGGAAAGGTTTTCAAAAGAAACCACATCTATTAATTAATCTAAACGTCAAACTTTATTCGCTAGTCATACTATACTGAAACATTTTTTCGAGACAGTGACTCAATTTACAGTTTTATTTTGAGTTTTTTCTATTTTATGTGAATGTTATACATCATAGTATATTGAAATGAATAAAGAAATTATCTAAAATGCTACAAGTGATGTGACTAATACAAAAAAGATGAATGGAAAGAAGAAAGTTTCTGTATATCACCATATCAGTAGATGATTTTAGCATCTTTCTGTTTTATTCGCAATAAATGAAAAAGATTCTTCATTAAAAATATACCTGGCTCTAAGTGAAATCAGTTGCATTAGCTCGGAAAGGAGAATACACGAAAAATACGAACCATGTAAATTTCTAATTTTAGCATTAACATTACATGTACAAAATCTATATGATTAGACGAATTATCTCAAAAATATGACTAGTGAATGAAAGTTGACGTTTAAATTGTTTTATAAATGTGGTTTCTTTTGAAACCCTAGAGAAGAATAGAATTGTACGAAATATTCAGGTATGAAATTTTTGCTTGAACCCATTTAAATACTGGACTAGGAAAGCACAGAAATACATTACTATGTCTGGCTGAAAATAAATGGCCGACTAGGGTAACTGAATCTCAAAACAAGGGTGCGTTTAAAATATTTTAAACATTTTTCGTTAATGTTCATTATAACAAAATATTTTGATCTTTAAACTATTTAGTTTGGCAATTCTATGAAATAGGATTTTTTTCAATTTCCTCTAACAGTAATTCCGACTCGAGGGTTGCTTACACCTGAGACGAACGAACTAGAATTTGCGGTATTAAATTTTTTAAATACATCCCTGAATCCTGTTGCTAAGATCATTTTAAATGCCTCCTGATATTGAGTACAATTCTAATCTTTTGAAACGGAATACATAAGGTTCAGTTTCCTTTCAAATCAAATATAGGGAAATTTTTTCAAAAGAAACCACATCTCTTAAATAATCTAATCGTCAACTTTCATTCGCTAGTCATACAACTGTATTATACAATTTTAAGATAATTTTCTGCTTCTTTTATTATATTTTGTTCAAATATTAACTTAAGACACATGTTTATACAATTTATTGTTTCAATTATACCGATCCTTGCTTGAATTTTATTCATACGATAAGTATCTTTAACACAGAAAATATGTAAACCTAAAAGAATTTTTCATGTTAGTAGAAGATATGTGTTCAAAAGTTATTTTCTTGAGCATCAATTCATTCCTGATGATGTTCTACGAAATTTATAAATGTTGATACTTCAATCGGTAATTTTATAAGAATTGTTACATCCCTCACTGCATCATATAATATTTGACTTCATATGATTCGCATTTATTGCAAATATTTTATAAAATAAATACTGCAAAATTATTCTGACATAAAACATAAGCTTGTTACGTTTCAATAAGTAACCACCGTTGTTATATATGTCCGCCGACTACTTTTGTGCACACCGCCTATAGGTAATTCTTTTACATTTTCTCAACTTTTAATTCTGAACAACTTTACATTCTACAGTTTTTGCCGTAAAATGAACAGGAGAGCAGGAATTGCATAAAAATTGCACAAGTTGTATTACACCTTGTGAAAGATCATGTGAGCCACCGTCATTAAACCCTACCACTACTTTGCTGGAGTAACGCACTAACCATCTGAGCTATGGCGGACTCTAGCATGATGATCTTCCACTAGTGGAAGGTCATTTCAGCCATCGCCATACCTCAGATGGTTAGAGCGTTACTCCGGCAAAATAATGGTCCCGAATTCAAATCCCGGTGTCTGACATGATCTTTTCACAATTTATTTCTAATAATCAGTCTGTTAGCTCTTCATTAATATTGAATTGTAGAAAATCCTGTATGTGACGATCTGAGAAAAAAGCTCGAAATAATACTGACAAACAAAACCGCGATATAGCACAGTGGTAGAGTGCTAGCCTCTGGACCTCTTGAGTTGGATTCCGGGTCAGATTAAGATTTTTTTTCAAGTTCCCTTGATCAGTATCTACTCTTGTTACCTTTCCAAGTTGGACAAGCAATGAACGAGGCAATAGGGAATTACATGTCAATCCAATTAAGAGAAATTAGTAAAAAATAGTGAAAGTAGATGCTTAATAATGAATATTAATAAAGAAGTAAAATGATATAATTGAAATACTTCGGAAATAAAGGGGTTTTTGTTTTAGCAGCTCGTCACTCATATGAAATCCATATATATTATTTTGATTGGTGACTCAAAGACCACCTATAAATATATAACAAATACCGAGTCAGGGGGTGGAGTCTACTACCAATGGAAGTAGACAAATTCAAATAGCGGACACGTGGCTACCAGTCCAGTACTGCAATTCTCAAACAGTTATTATTTGAATATAAATTTCTTGCATTAAACTTAATAATTTTGATACACTTGCAATTATAAAGCATATAGACTTGTACAGTGTTATAATATTAATTGGTTTTTATAAATATAATTTAAAAATAGCATACATTTCAAGAACATTTTAGATCCACGAAGAAAAAAAAAATTTATATAAACACTTATATTCGTGACGTCACATGTATATTTTCAAACTTCGGGGGACCATAACTCGCTTATTAATAGGAATATTTTCACCGAAATTTTACCAATAGTCTTAGCTTTACTTATACTTTCTGATGAAATTACATTTAAAAAAAATGGTGGAATCCCCTCTTGTAAAGAAAAATTAATAGATGTGTGTGTCAAGCCACCCTAGGAATAACCCGTAGGTATTGAAAATCCTGATGCATGAAATCTAATGTTATTATTTCAAACTTTGAACGAGGCAAAGGTAAACCGTGGCAAAATTAAGATATTCGTAAAATGTTTGTGTACTTTATAAAAACGCTGTATAAAATATTTTTGACACCTATCTCTTTTTAAAATAAATCATGTGATTTAATACATAATCATTTATTTCCGATCAAATTATTAAATTCATATTATTTATTTAATAATTTATTTTGTATTGATAATTTAAATACATATTGAATAAATTTTAAATTACTTTGTGATACTAATCTCTCTATAAATTTAATACAAATTATTATAAATTCCATAATTATTTCTTCCTGGAAAATTTATAAATGTATAAAATCCATATCATATTTCAGGATAAACTAAAGAAATTCATACTAATCAATAAGATAACGATTAAAGTACAAAGCTGCAAATAAATAAAATGATACAGTTACATTTACCAGGTCCTGGTTACATTGCACAGTAAAATATTTATCTGAGGTGTACAAAATACCTTATCCTGTGATGAATATTCAATTTCATTTCTAGTATTTATTCACGGCATAAATTATCGTTCTTTGTTCTGTTATGATAATGGTATTCATGAGTTTTAATATATTTAAGAGCATATTTATCACTAAAATAACACTCATATTTGAAGTAGAAGGCATTGCACTGTTTTTAGGTTAAACAGTCGAGATTTAAAATGAGATTAAACACAAAGACATAAATTAATAATGAAAAGACTACTTCAAGTACAAGTACGTAGTGTAGTGCCAGTCTGCCAGTGTTAATGTATGTACACTAGGCTGATTTTATCTAAAGACAAATGACAGGACGAGAAACGTTTACTAAAAGGCCATTTTGCATTCCACCAGACAACTATAATGAGGACGACAAATCAGCCAGTGCACTTCATGGTTGCCAACATTAAATTAAAACAAATAGATAAGTTTTCTTTTTTGGAATGGTAAAGATGACCACCAAGAGTCAAAATTTCCTATTAAATATACCCTGGTTGGCCTCTTCTAGGAACTGTAAGCCTCCAAAGTTACTCGGTGGGTTGTAGTTTGTAATCATGGATCTAAGTGACTTAACAAAAATAATTAATAGCTACACTCAGTGTGACAAGTTTGATTGATTGAATGCAGTAGCGTTCGTTCACTGTGTTTAGAATTTGAATTTATGAAAATGCCTACAGCTTGAACGATCTAGCAGACATGCATCTTATCTATGGTGAAGTTGCGGGCCACTGAAGTATAACTGACATCTGCCAACGTTTTTCCCAAACAGAATACTTGATACAACAGAACATGCGATAATAAAATCTCTCTCAATGATCATTTTTAAATTCCTCTACTTCTTCATCGGATGATAAAGAGAAAAAATAACTGCAAAATGGGATTTCTTTTGTTCTGTGAAGTCTCAATCAAGAGATGGCCGGCTATTTAACGAACACCTGTAAGTACTTTATACGAAATGTAGTTTGCTGACACGTCATCACCGCTTATGACGCAGGCATTTAACATGTACAAGATGGAACAAATTCAAATTCCTTATATGAAAAACTTTCTTATTATGCACGCTACAGAAAATTAATGTAGGTCTTTATGGGCCAACTTTTTGATACAATTTTAATAGGCACCACAGAAATTTTCTGTCATCTTTTGTTTTTGAGCTAAAACTAGATTTTAGCTTATTTTGAAAATACCTCGTATCTCGCTTATTATAAGAGATAATGAAAAAATATTAAATAATTTTTATATACTTTTTTACGTAGAATATCATGATGTAATTAGATTTTTTCAAACATAATAAGCTTTTCAACGATGTGTAACAAGTCTACATTCTTTTGTTTCAAACATGAATAAAAGATATTAATTTAGTGGGGTGAAAAAATTGATAACTATTAAGAAACAAATAAAAAAAATCAATTACAGGTCATCAATTGTTTATTTCTAATATTATTTTATTTATATATACTCATTTTTCTAATTTATATACTTCAGAAAACATATTAAACCACATATTATACTATAACTCCGATAAAAAATAAATTAACAATCCGAAAATATTTGACTAAAAATAATTTTGAGAATTTATTTAATAGATATCTATAGAATCAAAATCCAACGTACGTTCCTATTTAAAAAAAAATAATGTTGTGTATTATATCACGAGAATTATTAAGTTTTGAAAAAATTTAATTACATTACGATATTCTACTTAAAAAACTATATGAAAATTATTCAAACATTTTTTCATTATCTCTTATAATAAGCGAGATACGAGGTACTTTCAAAATAGGCAAAAATCAAGTTTCAGCTTGTAACTCAAAAACACAAGACGATAGGAAATTTATGCAGTGCCTATTAAAATTGTCTCAAAAAGTTGGCTCATAAAGACCTACATTAATTTTCTGTAGCGTGCATAATAAGAAAGTTTGGTATATCTAAATTAGAGATGGGTCAATTCCCGAAATTTAAAGATACGGAAAAATTCACAGAAATTTTCCCGAATTTTTTTTGTATAAATTCCCCGCGGAATTTCCAGAAAAATATCCTTGAGAAATTTCTCCAAGGAATTTCAAATATGAATAAAAATTATAACTGTAGGTTTATTTAGTTTTATTTTTCAGTGAAATTATGGTAAAAAATACATAATTATACTCGTATCAATATATTTATGCACTATCGGTCATACATACGAGTAGAGCGACTCTGTAAGAACTAATCAAAAATACTCCCCCATATTTTAAATATTTAATATAATTTCATACTTCTTACATAAAGTAAAGGTGCAATATTCATAAAACCTTAAATGAGTAATTCAAAAACAATGTACTAAATTTCACATCTATTTCTGTAATCCAGAAGTAGATGCCTGCGATAGATTCCTTTTAATCTTTTTTGCTTCCTTTAATCGTTTTCCTTTTAAAATTTGCTCCAATTCTTGTTTATATGGGGAAATTGTTATAATTTCAGGGCAAGAGTAAACACTATGCTTACTCTTACCCCGTTTAATATTATTACAAAAATTGTTTTTATCCCGTGTTCTACGCCACTGTTTAAACTTTCTGTCGGCAAACTTTGTAGAGGATGGTACACACTTTAATGCAATATTCAGTATTTTATTGGTTCTTTTTTATTTCACGTGCAATATAATAATACTTTGACTTTAATCTTGTATCAAAATGATGCAATATACAAACTTACCTGTAATTTTGTTTTCATAAACTTGACAATGTTCTTCTATTTCACGTATAAATGACAGTATAGTACCATGTTTTACCGCTAGGGTTGGTAAGCCGAACTGTATAAATTAGCGGGATATTTGAATTGTTTACTCTTGCCTCGCGTACACTCTTGCCCCACTCTCCCCTACTTATACTTACTTGAAAAAAATTAAGCAGAATAATAATTTAATTTTGAAAGAAACTTAAATGACTCAAAAAAAATAAACAATGTTACATATTTAATAATTATTTATAACAACTTGCACCAAACATCAAAGCCAAAATCTTCTAAAATTTACGAGAAATTTGCAAAAATTATATTCACGGGATATTTAAAAAAAAAAATTCGGAAAAAATTGCAACTAAATTTCTTCCCGAAAATCGCGGATGAAGGAATTTCCGGGAAATTTCCCAGGGAAAAAACAAATTCCAGGCGGGAATTTTTTGGCGACACATCACTAATCTAAATATAGCAACAATAACTTAATCTAACGCACAAAACTCGTTTTTAGCACCCAAACATAACCTCATTTATTTACGTGCACTTTAGGGTATTTTAGGCACATTAAGACATATTCATGTTAGTTAAGTCATTTATAAAGGTAAAGTGAATAATTCGTTTTAATGTACATTTTTAACTGCTCTGCGTTCGAATCTTGTGAGGTTTCTGGGAAATTAATTTTAAAAAAAGGGAGAATGAAGTGTAATTCTAGGGGCTATTACGTCACCCATCTATTGTCCGAAGACAAAGAGAAGGGCAACAAAATGAACTTGGCAGAATCAAGATTAGATCCCTGATAGTATTATAATTAGTTTAATGTACGTGCTGTGAACTTTTTTAACCGCCAATACCGGGATAATTTTGGGTTATCTTACCCTAAATTAATATATATTGATTAGGAATCCCTAAATAATTATAAACTGACTTAATTGCTCAAAAAGAAGACTGGTATACTTTACAATCAGTATAAATTATAATGGATTAAGAAGAAAAAACTCATTGGTTTAAAACAACAGATACTTCAAAATACAAAATTGGGTCAAACAAAACTGAATATCGTTGTTACTGTTAATAAATTTTAAACATAAACCATAGAAAGGTTACCTAGGCAACTTTTTTTTCGTTTTTATATGGAACGCATTTGTTGTTGTTTGTGTTTACCGTACAGGACGGTACAAAACAATTTTAAAATGCAACGGTGTCTCTAAATTAAAAGCGATCTGTTGTTCTAAAAAGTCTTAATTGTTAAGAGGCATATTTACCCCTGTGCTGAAATATGAAGCGAAAACTCAAATAAATTGTTCCTCTACTAGAACTATTAACATTTTAGAAAATTCACCACAACACAAACTTACTTGCAATATTAAGCTGTATTTTAAAAAAATAATTATTGAAATTTATTAGTATTTGACTTTGATTTTATGGGAAATTCGAGAAATGCTGTTTTGCCTATAAAATCAAAGTCAAATATTAATAGATTTCAATAATTATTTTTTTAAAATGTAGGTTAATATCGCAAGTAGGTTTGGGTTGTGTTGAATTTTTTAAAAAGTTGATAGTTCTAGTACAGGAACAATTTATTTAAATTTTCGCTTCATATTTCAGCACAGGGGTAAATATGCCTCTTAAGGCGTAACACGTTGTTTTTTCTGCATTCAAATACTTGAAATGGATTCAGTATTTAATGAAGGCGATAGCAGAAGGCTTGAAACTATTGATAATTTGGAATAGAGTAAATGTGTGACTTCTAACGTCATCCATTTATATATGCACTGATAGACCGGAGGCTAGTGCTACAAGAAAAGTGTATCATGGTATTCCAAATACTGGCCCATGATGCTCACTTTAAATACCCTGGAGAACGATTTGCTGTCTTCCCCGGAGAAAAAGACGATCTACCCAGCTCTGGGTCATGACCTAAATTTGTTTAAAAATGATAATTTAGAATCTAGGTATTCTATATATCGTACCTACATTTTTTGTTGTCTTTTAGAGTAAAAATTGTCCGTTAACCAAAGCCCGGATGGAATGGCATAAACAATACCTGATAGGTAAAATTCGCAGCAATAAAAGGCTTTAGCGCCCTGTTCAACAACTGAAAATGACTGGCATTTATTATCGGCTACCATTTACATGTATAGAATGTTTCCTTTAAAACAACCAGCGCTTTTTTGGGCGAACTAACAACTTTAGAGAAAAATGTTTTATACCAAAAATGATCAAGAATAAGGGGATAATGTATCAATAGTAACAAACCGAATATTTAACCAGTGGTTCTGAAACGGTAGAACAAAATTATATTCTTTTAAATAGCACCCTGTATAATTTTTTAGTTCTTTAAATAGAATATTATTTTCTGATTTCAACGATATAAATATAGCATAGGGTTGTATAACAATTATTTCGAGAAAAATGGTATTAAAAACTGTGTGTATTGCACAGCCTATTATAATATTATAACATTATTTTTAATACCATTTTCTCTAAATAATGGTTGTACAACCCTATACCATATTTATATCGTTGAAATCAGATAAAAATTCTCTATATAATGGACTAAAAATTTATATAGGTAACCATTTAAAAGAATATAATTTTTTTCTACCGTTTGAGAACCACTGGTCAAATTTTTGGTTTGGTATTATTAATAAATTAGCCCCTTATTCTTGATCATTTCTTGTATATAACATTTTTTTCTAAAGTCATTAGTTCGCCCAAAAAAGCGCTGGTTGTTTTAAAGTGAACATCCTGTATACATAATTTAATACATTTTATACAGGTCTCATACAGAAAATACAGAGATTCTAAAGTATCATTTTTTTTTAAGTTTTGGGTCATGATCCACAGCTATCTAGATCGTCTTTTTTCCTAGGAAGACCGAAGACAGCAATATCGTTCGCCAGGGTATTTGAAGTGGATACCAAGGTTCAGTATTTGGAATACCATGATACATTTTTCACGTAGCACTAGCCCCTAGTCTATGAGTGCATAATTCGTTTTCCATTTATATAATCCATGCGCACTAACTGAGTTTTACATGTCCCATTTGTAATTTTCGAGTGAACTGAACCTTATTAAATGCGCATTTTCTTGTATTTATTATGATCGTCAGTTCTTGCCAATGCTCTCCGCCAAATTCCTATATTTTTAATTTTTACTTGTAAAAAGTGTATGTGTAAGTACAATGGATGTAAAAAAATTGAGTCTGTTAATAACAGAAGAATTATTGGAAACGTATGTTTGAATATATATATGAAATGAAATTTTTATATGAAACTTTCATTAAAATTCATGATGAAACATTTTGTGAAACTTTCAATAAAATTTTCAGACACTTTCGAAAAAATAAGTAATTGGCTCCCGGCGGATCGCCAGTGTATCGGTTTTCTGATCATTTTACTCTTTGCTGGCAATCCCTGTACCATCTAGGTATTACCGGAGTTGTCGGATTTCGAAATTTCGATGTTTGCCGCCATTTCCACTACGCATTTGTTGTAACAACAACTAGTACAGTACCGTGCAAAACTAAATAGAAAACGCTATTAAATATAGAGATGAGTAAATGGTATTAAAAACTCGATTATTTTAAAAACATAACTTTTTTAAACTTTGATATTCCTCAACATACAGTTTTAAGGTCTATTTTTAATATAAATGATCATGGTCGACTTTTATTAGTACCTATATGTAGAAAACAAAATAATTTATTATATTTATATATTTTCACTAGATGACATTGTTTAATTTAAAAATATATTCAAATTATTAATTATTAAAATTACATACTTCACTTTACGAACTTTATGGCACTTTCTAAACTGTATAACTTATTTTAACAATAATGGAAGTCAGATTTGGACAGCCTTTTAGCTAGCGAAAACTCCCGACCACATATTGAAGTACGCATGCGTCCAGCTGATATTGTGGTATTTTGTACCCTTTCTAAATTTTGGTGTTGAATATTTCTTTCGATTTTACAAATAATTTTATATAACTCCATGTATGCCATCTTTATTAACTATTTAAAATGATGGACAGTGTAAAGTTTGAACAAAATATTTATTTATCTAATAAATAAATATTTTCTTCAATTACCGTTCTTCACGTAACGTGGGTATTAATACCCACTCAAGTAATGCGCAGTCATGATGCATGTATGCAGATTTTGTTCAACTTATTATCATACTTTCAAGAAGTGACTTATTTCAAATGACTTTTACTTACATTTATAGATAGTTGCCTCTTTATTCGACTATTAGATTTCTGTGTATGAACACTTATGAAAGCTGATATTTCGTAGTAAGATGCTTTTTCATTTGTACATACTCGTATGTAAGGTAGTATCTATATTTTTACTTACTATTATTTTTTCATTGTAGCAATGGCTTCTACAAGTAGAGGAAAAATAGTACGCTTTACGGATGCTGATTTTGAAAAAATTGCAACACAATGGCTAGATGAATGCTCTGATGTCAGATCAGATTCAAGCGAAGATTCAAATATTGATGATGTTTCGAATGTAAATAATGATTCCAATGCTGGACTTGATGCGGATTATATTCAAATTTCTGAAGACGAGGGCAGTTATAGTGACAACAGTATGGAAAATGCGTCATCTCCTGAAACTAATAGTGACTTTATGATTGCGCCGAATGGTAAACAGTGGCTCAAAAAATCTCCTAAACAAAAATCAGCGAAATTTTCTCAGCACAATATCATACATTTAACTGCTGGGCCAACACGGAAGGGAGAAGTGTTTAGTCCGCTGGATGCTTGGAGAAAATTTATAACTGATGAAATCATGGAAGAAATAATTCTTTGCACAAATCTAGAAGCAACAAGAGTATGTTCTATCAAAAATAAAATGTGGCATCCTATTGAAAAAGATGAAATGGATGCATTTTTCGAATTACTTCTTATGGCTTATAAAATGTTGGGATGTACCTGTAAGAGAACTTTTCTTGGACAAATTATCAAATCCCATTTACCGAGCAAGTATGTCAGTAAACAGGTTTGAAGATATAAAAAGATTTCTTAGATCTGATGAGAAAAGAACACGTAGTGAAATATTGAAAACGGACAAATTAGCTCCTATTTCTTATATATGGAATTTGTTTCTGGTACAGTGTAAAACAGTGATGATTCCAAAAGTCAATGTTACCGTCGATGGGCAACTTGTTGGTTTTTGTGGTAGATGCGGTTTTGTGCAATATATGCCAACCAAGCCGGCGAAATATGGCATAAAATTCTTCTGGCTCTGCGAATCTGAAACAAGCTACGCCATAGACGGTCAAATATATATTGGAAAACAACCTGGAGCAGAACCAGTTCGAAATTTGGGAATGCATACAGTTCAAATTTTAACAAAATGTATTCAAAACACTTCAAGAAATCTTACAGTTGATAACTTCTTTACTAGTGTTGATTTATTTGAAAAATTATTATCTGTTGGAATTACTGCTGTCGGAACAATTAGAAAAAACAAAAGAGACATACCCAAAGAAATGTAGGCAGATAAAAGCAGAGCCATATATTCCTCGTGTTTTGGATTTCAAAAAAACTTAACTCTAGTTAGTTATGTCCTAAGAAAAATTAAGCTGTATTATTATTGAGTTCATTGCATTACGATGACGAGATAGATAATATACGGAAAAAGAAACCGGAGATTATAAATTTTTACAACAAAACAAAAGGCGGTGTGGATATCATGGATCAAAAAGTAGCCAATTACACTTGTAAGAGGCAAACCAAACGGTGGCCATTTGTAGTTTGGAGCAATATAATGGATATCGCAGCACACAATGCATTTGTTTTGTTTATAGAAGAACATGCAGATTACGAAACAAAAAGAAGCGATAAAAGACGATTGTTTCTAAAAGAATTAGCCAAACATATGATTTTACCATATATGGAAAGAAGAACTAAAAATCTAAATCTACAGAAGCCAATTTTGGAAGACATTGAAAACTTTACATCGGTAAGAGAAACAGATGAACCATTCAAAAAAAAGCTGCAACTAAGAAAAGGTGCTCCATGTGCCCAACAA
The DNA here is from genome assembly GCA_963082715.1 of Harpalus rubripes. NCBI lineage: Eukaryota > Metazoa > Arthropoda > Insecta > Coleoptera > Carabidae > Harpalus > Harpalus rubripes. Next base: position 44,120,484 of record OY720458.1, on the reverse strand, counting down.
AGAAATACCGAAATTGTGAGCGATTATGTGCTTCATGTAGTAAACCTACTTGTGAAGATCACACTATATATTTATGTAAAAAATGTAAATAAATTATGAAAATAATAAACTAAGTTTATTGTAAGAAAATAGCGTAGCTGATTAATAGAAAAAATACATAGTTATTAAAAAAAATTAAAATTATTGCTACGGGTACGTTATGTAAATATGATGATCGGTATAGTCATGCATCCTAGGGTTAAGACAATTTCAAGGCGAGCGCCGCTTTCAACGCTTTCATGTACCTACTATTTACTTAGTTACCATGGTGTGGAGGACCCCATTGTAAAAACTAAAAACCGACCGCAGCAAAATAACTATAGCGCCTGAATTTTCGTTCAGGATTTACATTTCGTTGCTCTTGACAGCGTGAGGATTAGTTTTGAATCCGTCAGCATTTATAATAAATTCAATTCGGCAGAATGCAACATTATTGAACCATTTCGTATGCAGGTAGTCACAGTCACTGTTGCCAAATTTCTACAATCTATTTCACCTCACAAGTGGAAAATACAAAGCATATTTCATAGAAATATTATTTCAATATTGTCAAGGATTTCAAAAGCTGCTTACATTGATAAATACATCGCAGGCAAAATTTGCTTTTCATACAAATAAAAGCTAGAATATAGATTTTAAAAATAAGAATATATATTACGAGTTCATTGTCATAATAATTTGCCTTAGGAGCAAAAATAATTTTTTATATTCAACTTAATTTATATACAGGGTGGGGACCGGCACAGCCGAACATAAGATTTTTACATGTACAATCATACTATCGTGATTTCCTACGTCCCTAATTATTTTAGGTAAAAAGCGTCAAATATTAGTTAAACAGCATAAAATGTTGTATCTGAGCCAATAGGCAAAAATGATATCCTAAGCTTTGTAAAGCGAAAAAGTAAGTATGAAAATGTCGAAAATCACCTCAGAAATAGCAATAGCCATGGAATTGAGACAAAATAATTAAAAATGTCTAATGGTTTATACTGGGTGGTGACTCGAACACCCGAACATAGGGTTTTAACATGTAAAATCATATTTTCGTAATTTCCTGCTCCCCTAATTATTTTAGGTAAAAAAGCTTCAAATAAAAGTTGTAAAGCATAAAATTCTGCAAAGTTAATTTTGCTTGCTTTGTAACCTTAGAAATAAGGTATGAAAATGATGTACCTAAATCACCCCAAAAATAGCCATGGAATTGAATCAAAAATTAACAAATGTTAACGGTTTATCTGTCAAGTTACGCTGCGTTAATGAGAGCCTTAGCACAATATTTCTCCCGATAGGTTCGCTACTGGGCTAGTTACTTTGACCTTCAAAAGACTTTGAAACGTCAAACGAACGTCAAACATAACTATTAATTAAAATAAAAATAAATTTAGACCACGTGTTTGTTAAAAACGTTTGTTTTATTGCACCTATAGTATATTATTGTATATTATTCTATTTTTTGTGTTTATATAATGTGCCACAAACATGAAAAGTCTTGGTTACATACAATAATATCTGTGTATTCTTACAAAAGTCTGTACATTGTAATACGTACTTATCGAGAATGTCCATATGCTGCCATCTACGCTAAGCTTTGCGCTAAGGGTCTCACTTATTTTTATTATTATTTGTAATTACTGTTGACCTGCAAATACGGCCGACAATTATACAATAAGTGAAAAAAATCAGTTATTTTACAGTGGTAATAGTATAAAACAAGTGCGAGTTCTATTTGCGAATTTATATCCTCATAGACCAATATGTTAAGAGTGAGGAATATATGTTGTACCTATGATGTCAGGTTAGTAAGAATGTTGTTGAAAGAGAGACTGATTATTTTTTGGATTATGTTATTGTTATTCTTTCGGGTTTGTGCTAACCCACTAAGTGGGAAATGCGTGATTTTATGTATGTATGTATGTATGTATGTATGTATGTATAGACCAATTCTGTCGACATCAACAATCCATATCATTAATATTTCCTTGTAATAATAACTGATTACAACAATGTATTGATTACCATAATTAAAATACAAATTATAATAAAAATTGATTTAAGAATTAAATTTTCTTCAGCTCTTAATAAAAAGTAATAGCTACTCCAATATTATTAATTATTAAATATGACATTAATCCCATATTTAATGACAAAATATGCATGGTCCAGGCTATAGTAACGTTTTCATACTATAACAATAACTACCATTGTGGTGACGCTGACATCACGATATAACGATAATTTTCCTCAAAAAAATTAATTACAGTATTATCGGTAAAAAAAAATCCAAAAATATAGCAATTTTATTTTTTGTTTTTTTTTTAATTTAAAATTAATTTATGTACTATTGTTCACTTCAACTGTAATTACAAGTAATAATAAAAATAAACTAACGCAGCGCAACTTGAAAGATAAACCGTTAACATTTGTTAATTTTTGTTTCAATTATCGCTATTTTTGGTGTGATTTACGTCATTTTCATACCTAATTTCTAGGGTTACGAGGCACGCAAAATTAATTTTGTTTATTGATTCAGATGCAAAATTCTATGCTCTACAAATTTTATTTTTTTACCTAAAATATTAGGGGAGCAGGAAATTACGAAAATATGATTTTACATGTTCGGATGTTCGAGTCACCAGCCTGTATGTCAAATTGGGGTAGTTTATTTTTATTGAGTTTTATTTGTAATTTTTGTTAACAATTATCTAATAATTTAAATTAATAATTGTTGAAAGATACAACAAATAATAATAAAAAGAAACTAACCCATGTAACTTGATTAGATAAACCGTTAAACAGTTGTTAATTTTTGTCAGTTCCATGGCTATTGTTATTTTAAGGGTAATTTTCGACATTTTTATGCTCAATTTATAGAGCACGCAAATTATGCTTATTGACTCGTATGCAGAATTTTATGCTCCACAACTTTCATTTGAAGTTTTTTTTAACTAAAACAATTTAGGAAGCAGGAAATTACAAAAATATGATTTTCCATTTTAAAGTTCCGTGTTCGGGTGAGTCCGTGAGTCACTACCCAATATGCACTCAGGTGTAGTGAAACGGGCCACTTTTTATTTTCGTTTTTGTTAACAGCATTATTTTTGAAACATTTTAAATAAATCTTTAATTCTGTCCAATGAAAGACATACTATTACAGTGTACAAAAAGGTAACAATGGTAGTTCTCGATTTATTTAATGGGAAATAATAATTATCGAACATGAAATTGTAAGGTTAATAAATACAGTGAAATTCAAAGCAGTTCAAATCAAAATCTAGAATTATTTCATACTTAGTTGTTTTGCAAAAACAAAATAACAGAAAAATTTATATATTTGTCTGTATCTAGTGACCTATGCATTTCTTCTGACTAACAATGCCCTGCTAAAATAACATCCTAATATAGGACAACTTTTGTCTAATTAACCGACTTCGTAGATCTTATAGTTGTCGAGATAACTAACAAAAATGAATATAAAAAATAACCCGTTTTCTTTGCCCCTGCGTGAAGTTAAAAAATAAATTCTGGTTTAACATTGCTAAATTTAGTAATCTTCGAATCATTCAAAAGATATTTTCCGTAGTGCTAGTGACTATATTTCAAGCATTATCAAATAAATCCAGTGGATAACCGTTATCTTTTTTCATCTTCAAAGTTGTTTTTCGGATTGACCATTAAATATAAATACACACATATCTCTGAAGTGTTCAAGTTTAGGTGGTAATATTTACAACTTGGCCTGACCTATTTTTTTATTTCTTGGATTAAAAAGATCTCGAGTTTTTATACAACGTAAAATATTCAGATGGTGAATTTTAAATTAAGACACTGTATTCTGTATTAGAAATTGAAGCTTTAAAAATAATAACAATGCATGTTTTAAACATGCTAACACTGGTCCTGGGTTCAAGTCCCAGCGAATGAATGCAATTGACTAAAATCAATTAATTCTTCGGTGAATACATAAACTTTATTTATTCTGCACGAATTCATTTCTGCAATTGAAACCATTGGCTGCGTATAGCAGGAAAATAAACAAATAAACGGGAATAACAACATAAAACGTGTAAATGAGGTTTATTCTACTTTTCATTAATGAATTGTTGAAAGAATGCTCAATGCTCGTTTTCACTACAAAAACAACACAGCATCATACACAAAAACATCCAACAAAAAACAGACTATTCATCCAGAGTAAATTTATTGACGTAATTTAGTCCTTTAAAATTTGACACTGACGTATAATAAAAATTTAAGTCAGGGGTACATTGTGACAGGTCGAGCGCAGAGCGATAATAAGCAAATAACCTTATTATAAACTTTTCTAAATTATAATGTCAATAACAGTATTTCAACTCTGTTTAACTTTGTAAAACAAAATTCTGTTTAGAAAAAATTGTCATTTTTTATATAACTATCTCTGTTTAGTCTAGGTGCCAGCGGTCTAGACATTTAGCGTGTTGCAATTATTAAGTCTATAAGTTATTGCGTACAGGGTTGATATTTTGTTATGGATACCATATGATACCGTGCACCCCTCAGATATCCTCTCATGAAGATGTTGACGTTTTAGCGTGTCTTTGTTACTCATGTCGAAAAGACACAAGCGTTTGAGTTTTGGTTCGCGTTCTGCGTAACGCAAAAATTCGCCGATGCCGCATCTTTAGGTTTTATTAGTTTAAATAATTAATTTGTTAATTATTTTAATGCAAATAATAATGTATGTAAAGCTTTTAAGTATTAGTGTCCATATAAGTGTTCATCTTTATCCAAGTGTGTGTGGTCCTCCTCAATAAAGTGGTCGTCAATCGTCCGCCACTAATTAGTGCCATCATTCGGCAAAGAAGTAAGCGCACCAGTACCTCCATCAGAAGAACCTTATTCGAAAGCGTATAGGTAAATACACTTAACATCCATGAAGCTTATTATATATTTTATACACGATCGGAGATGTAGCTTTTTTAAACAATTAATGGAATAAAAATAAAGAGTAGTTGTTTTACTAGAGGCAACTATAATTTATATTTATTCCAATGATGTTGCTACGGTGATGCACAAATTATTTATTCACTTACCACCCATGGGTTTTTTTTGTACGATTTATTGCCTTTTTGAACGGGACCGTCCCGTTTTTTTTACCATGTACCGGCCGTCCCGTCGTTTAGTTAAAATAACATATTTGTCCCGTTTTAGAAGATATATCTCCTTTTAAAAGATTTATATCACTTTAAAAAATTAAAAAAACTTGGTTTACAATTTTTATAATTATTTTATAATTATAATAGTAATTTATAAGATCTAAAACTAATACTTTACTGGGTAAGCAAGCATATTCCAGAGCGAGCCGTAAAGACTCTTTCAGGTCATATTGGTCAGGGCCGGATCCAGATAGTGCGGGGCCCGATTGGATGTTTTTGCGGGGCCCCTCAAAATACATAATATATGCTTATACGCTTATATGTATGAATAAAATAAGTAAAATATATAAATAAATACAAATTCTTTTATTTTAACACCACTTTTTTGTGTGACAAGATAATGAATTCTACTTCCGGTTTCGTCGGAACGAAAATTATTGTCAATTTTTTAAATGATATGGTATACATGTTTTTATATTTTTGGAAATTATTTTAAATTAGCTTTACATTTATGCCAAATACTTGCATTTTCATTTAAACATAACTCTTTATTTTTTAAAATTCTGATATTATAATGTATTATTCGTTTACCAAGGCATTTGTGCCTTCTTTACTCCTTTCAATATTTTATAGGTCTGCTCACAGCCTATACAGTTTTAGTTTGAATTGTTCGAAATAGTAAAAAAAGTAATACGTCAGCCAGACGTCTAGATATCTCCCCAAATTAAGAACGCACAAAAAAAGTCATATTAAACTGATAATTCCTAATACATCAATAAATCATAATTTTGAAAAATTGTTATTTATGTATTAAAGTACTGAAGTTCTACTTTTATCACGAATGTGAAATTTAGTTGCTGAGGCCTTAGGGCCGAGGAAAATAAATCATATGAGTGATAAAAAGAAACTTAAGTGTCGAAATGCATATTAAATTTTATTCCAAATTGAAAATTTGTGAAAATGAAAGGAATATTTATTTTTATCGATTATGTTGGCAAATCTGTCAGTCAAACAAACAAACTTGAATGAAACCGTCATACAATGGATTACTTCAGTGCTGATTTATGAACTTTTAATGACAATTTTTGTGCACTTTAGTGACGATTTCTTTTTTTTTTTTTCAAAATCAAGAGCGCATATCTTTATTTTCTGCCTCAAACACCCTGAGACTATACTTGTACGCTCTACAATAATCTACTATCACCGCGCGTTTTAACAGATCAGAAACCTGTTTCCAAAATATTGTTGTAGAGCTCAATGAACAAAATAAGTAACTGAATACATATATAAATGTTTCCAGTTTCTTTATTGTTATATGTTCCCTGATTGTTGAAAACCTAAATAAGTATTTTTTTTAAATATATTTTCTTAATACAACACACATTGATAAGCGCGGGGCCCAATTTGATTCAATCGGTGCAATCGGCTCATATCCGGCCCTGATATTGGTTACAATTTTTCCCCTGTTCTAAGAAAAGGAAAATAACAATCTATAGATACACATTATTTTATTTTTTATTGCGAGCAAATAAGAAATAAATACATAAACATGGAAACATTCATGCAGGGAACGGAAAAATACTTTCCGATCCCTTTATAAACAATTTTCTACAAAAGCTTAGAGAGGCCACAGAAAAAAATAAGTTATTTTTTTCACAAAAAGTTAAAATTTCAACATTTTTCTTAAAATTTCAAATTTTTTCTTGAAATTTCAACATTTTTTTATAGCAGAATATTATACTTCTATGTGGAGATCAACCTAACCTAACGTGCACACACCACACAGTTTCATTCACAGATAATGTACGAGATTTCAAACAGTAAATAATCGCTTTATTTAAGATTTCTGCCAGAAAATATAACTTGAAAAGGTGAAATTTTAAGAAAGAAGTTGAAATTTCAACTTGTTGATAAGGTGAAATTTCAAGAAAAAAATTGAAATTTCAACTTTTTGCAAAGGTGAAATTTCAAGAAAAACGTTAATATTTCAAGAATATTTTTTTTTCTGTGACCCCTCTAAGCTTTCGTAATTTTCCGAGCTAGCTCAGCAAAGAACTATTCTCCGGTCTAAAAAGTAATCATAAACAGCTCATTTTCAGGGCGACCGCGAAAAATTAAATTATTGAACTTAAATATCATATAGACACATTTTGATTTTGATAACAACTGCCCCCGCCCTGGTCTCGTTTTCATTCTAAATAATTATGGTTACCCTACTTTGTTATCTCAGCAACCAAATCTTTATCAGTAAATAAAACTTGCTGCCTTGGAAACTCTGTCGGTAAACATTAAAAAAAAACAATCATACAAGAAAAATCTTTTTTAGCCTCGGCTTTCGTTTCGGCCACAAACTTCAAATTAGGCCAGAAAGGATCACTTTTACAGTCTTGATACGTAAATAACGCAAAATAATATTGTGTGGCGATCATGCAAATCAGTGTCTTCCCGCACTTATAACTATATCCTATCCTATCACACATTTATCTTTATTACGGAAATCTACTTAACGAAATCGCATGTCAACAATGGCTATTAGTTATAACGACATATTCTACAATGCTCTTGAAAATCCTTATAAATTCGCTAGTTGTCTTTGTAAGAATCAATACAAGTTATTGAATTCTTGATCTGAAGACTTGAGGCTGTCGTCTTGAACGAAGAAGAGAGAAAAATAAAATATCGCATGTTAAGTATTTACTTTCATGCACGACATTGCCAGTAATTGAAAATCAATGGTAAACATTGAGTAGATACACGCACTGCTTATATTGTCCCACAGTCATCTTCCGTCTTTGTTGTCAGTATAGGGTCATGTACATACAATATATATTTCCGCGCTCTTCAAGGTTATCAAATGGGATCTTCCACCATACTAACAAATTAGAAAATTGCTCGTGTATATAGAAACTAAACAGTGGCATAACTAAGAGTTCGGGGGCCCGCCCGCAAAAAGTTTTTGGGGTCCGTTTTAATTTTAGCGTTTATCATGAGGAACTACATACCACAAGAACTTGTGGAAATTGTGACTAGGCTCACTTTCATCTGAGTTGACATGTTAACAAGCAAAATAACCAAATATGGGAGGCCTGAAAATCCAAGATTAGGCACCTTTACATCCCACCAAAGTCATTGTATATTGTGGCATTTACTATGAAAATGTGATTGGACCGTTTTTTTTTTTTTTTTTTTTGAAAATGAAATTGGTGGCACAGTTACTGTGAAAGTTACAGGGAATTGATTCATACATATTTTGTATCCCAAATGAAAGAACTTGGACAAAATATGGTAATATCAAAATGGATCATTATCATACAATTTAAATAGTAGCAATTTTGCGAAAATCATTCTCGTATCGTTATTTAATCCCACGTTTTGGTAATACACATTGGCCGCCAGGTGTCCTGATGACAGCCCCAGACTTCTTTTTATGGGGCTATTTTAAAGGAAAACTCTAGATCAGTTGCAGGAAAATATTTGCTAAGAAATCGAAATTCTACCGGCCGAAATGTGATAGAAAATAATGAGCTTGATTTTGCATAGCGGATAAGGGGCCCCTTAGCCAATATTATTTTTGGAAATTGACATTTAAAAAAGTAAAGGGCTAAATAAATTTGCATGTTACTACAAAAAAAAAGATTAAATTCAAAATTTCGCAGTAGTAACAAAATTATAAATCATGTAAATTGGGGCCTCTCTGCCGGGGACCCGCCCGCAATGCGGGGCCTGCGGGCCCGTTAGTTACCACACTGAAACTAAACCTTAACACTTTAAGCTGTGCCTAGTGACACGTTTATGTGTAACCTAACATGAAATGTAGGTACACTTTAAAAGCCGGTTTTACCATCTTCATATTAAGAAATAACATGCGGTTAAGTTCATGTAAAAAAAGATGTTTATCCATTCCATGTTATCCATAACCTCAAGCTAAAGTACATGTTATCTTAACATCTAGAAAAAGTACGTATTAACTTGGTAACATGCACTAACCTTCAATTTTGTGCCTGATAGTGAAATTGTTTAATGTTTATAATTATCAAAATTATAAAATTTGAATCCATATAATATAAATGCACAGGGCCGGCCCGATAGGTGAGACGGCGAGGCGACCGCCTCAGGCGCCGGATTGAAATAGGTACTAAAAAATGTACAAGAAAAATTTAATTTTATTTGTAAATATGATTTTCAATGTAGGTACGATTATATTACCAAACGTTGTTATAGCTTTAAGAATCCTTTTAATATTCCCGTTAACTAGCAGCAGCATAAAGCTAAATATAGTTTTTCGAAAGTGAAAATTATAAAGAATTATTTTCGAAAAAGAAACACAAGAACGACTAAATGATCTAGGCATAATTTCCATAGAAGCAATAGGTAACAAAACTATAAAGATGCTATGAAGCTATTTGTGGTAAACACAGCTCGAATAATTATTTAATAAATGTGTTTTACTATGCAATACTTTTTATATTTAAATATATTTTGAAATACATAAAAATTTCATGTTAATTAAGCCATAATTTTTCTCTTACACCCGTTGCCATATTAGTTTGAATATGGTATTTCAAAATATTGGGATGGGTCACATGAAAATAATAATAAGTAGATGAGGTTTATTTTTTTGCTCAATACAATTTTCGTTCTTGCTTTTATTGTTAATCAATAACAATATGAGTTTTTTTTTTAAATTAAAAGGCGCCGTTTTGAAACTTGCCCCAGGCGCCACAAGGCATCGGCCCAAATGCATATAGCAATGATGAAGAGGTGCCAATAAGGGCAGCAAGAATATTTCGATATAGGCCACATAATTTCGAAAAATATAGTCAGGTGTTTTTAAAGGATTCAGGCTGTCCGCGATAACTGTCAAAAATATTATAGAACAAGTTGAAGATGGCATTCGACATGAAACGGATAAATAAATATCATAATTAATGGTTTAAATCAATAAGAGTTTTTATTATATAATTTTTATATAATTCCAGAAATCATGCAAGTATTGCTGGCTTTAAAATATTATGCTACAGGTTCCTTTATATCAGTTGCCGCAGATTTTTGTGAAGTTTTTAAATCTAAAGCAAGCACAACTATTGCTCGAATAAGTAGGGCCTTAGCAGCTCTAAGACCTTATTGTATACAGATGCCTACCACGCGAAGAAATTGTAGAAAGAAAACGCGAATATTACAATATTTCTCGTTTTCTAAATTGTATAGGTGCTACAGATTTACACATTTACACAACGTAAACACCCAAACCGAATGAAATTTTATGATACAAAACAAACAACTGTCAAAATTCAGTGTTGTCAACTGTATAAAACTCCGCTTTCAATGGGCGTGTTCACTTGGGATGCAGCGATGCGAGCGCTGCTAGCGCTACGTAGCGATGTGTGCAGTGAACGCTTGTTTTTATGTAGCGCTACTCTCCAGCGCTTCAGAAAAACGTAGCGAAATATTTCTGTGCTGCAAAGTCACAGCGGAGATGCAGCGAAGTTATCAGCTGTCACTTTGTGAAAAAAATGGCGGCAGAACAGCATATGGGTGTCACTAACTACGAAATTTATGAAATTAACTCATCTATGCTGTCGATATGCATAATTTAATATATTATTTACGTACACTTATATAAAAGATGAATTTGAAATAAGCTGACAAATAGCGGGAAAAGAGGTTTGTTGATGTTCAAATGTTGCTATGGTTACCTCTCCGTGCCGTTCACTGACGAGTTGAAGCGCTAACTCTGCGCTACATTTCAGCGCTCGCATCGCTACATCGTAAGTGAACGCGCCCAATAAGAAAATTGTACCAACCTTACAAAAATAACCAAAAACTTTGGGTTAGCAAACACGCAGTTTTCACTTGTCTGGAAAAACGTTTACGATGGTAACTGAAAATTAACTTCATGTTAGTTTTAACTCGATGTTTCATAACCGCATGTTAATATATACTTGATAAAACCGGGCCTAAAACATCATCATTGCTTATGACGTAGGCATTTACCGCGTACCTTTATATTTGCGTATAAAATTTACACCATGCACATTAATTTATAAGCTGAAATGGTATATTTCTCTAATGGCTAGTTGCATAGCTTATTGTTAACCGTTGGTTAAATTGACAATATCGCATCGGAACAAAATGTCGAATAACTTGTTGAATATTACTGTCAATATTTCGATACGCACTTTTTTTGTTAACCTGCAATTAAGACATTACCAATAAGCTGTGCAACTGACCATAAATATAAAAACAATAATCTAACTAAACGCATAAAACTCGGCCCGAGTTTTTCAAGCGTGACTTTTTTGCGTTAGGTTATTGTTGTTATAATTAAAGAAATATACTAGCCAGATTGTAAAACATAGCAAAGTCAACGAAGGTTTAACAATCTGGCCAAGTTTCACCCGCATTTATTTAAAAATTTACAAAATGCAAGACCAATAATTTGCAACTGCACGACCACGTATTAACATCCAAACATAACCTCATTTTTTATTATTTTATTAAATTGCTTATTATCCATGCATATATTTCCAATTAGTGACCATGAAAACGATTTTAAACATATCTATATACATATTAGGAGATCAACATGGCAAATCAATTTTTTGCGGACGGTTGCCACCTGTTTTGACAGACAATTACTATGTTTACATGCAGTTTTGAAAATGGTTTCAGTTTTCAGTCGAAATTACGCAAAATTATTTACATGCAATTTTCAAAACAGGTTTATAGATTGATTTGAAAACAGTTTCGGCGCATGCGCATTTGGCTAGTGTAAATGACAAATCCTCTTCACTCCAAATTCTTCGTTTTGCCATTATTCCAATTATTTTTTTACTTTGTACCACTACGAATGAAACTATACAACTGTCTATTTATTTGTAGGTTAGTCACACCAAACAACACAAAGCGACATAAAACGTTATGCTATGTACGCATGCGCAATATCGGAACTGAATTTTAAATGTTTACATGAGTAGTTTTAAAACTAGTTTTCAAGTCAAACCCATGAATTTTAATTTTGGTTTCAGATAACTCAAAACCGTTTTTACACTGTATACATGGCGTTTTCAAAACTAAAAACTTTTTGAAAACGGTTTGAAAACTGCATGTAATGATCATAAAATAAAATCTGCATCAAATAATATGAAATGTTAAAAATTAGCAACCTTGAAATGTCAGCTAAAAATATATGTGCTACAATCATTCTAAGAGCAGAACTGCGATTCAGAAAATTGTAAGCAAGAAGTTAATTCAATTTGGAGTAGTTCCGCTTTGTTCTCTGCCATTTAATCTACGGAAAATATAGTTGTAAATGGTTGGTAGTGAGTACGAATCAATGTTTAGGAACAGTAATTATACCAAAGGTAAAACGAAACTTTTCTGAAACTTTCTAAATAGGTACAGGTGTCGCAAAAAACGTGTCCTGAATGGTGATCTCATCTTTCGGTTAATTAGACCAGAGGTGTGCAACCTACGGCCCGTGGGCCGCATGCGACCCCAAACTCGTAAAAATGTGGCCCGATAGCGTTATAAAATTCTCACAATAATATATCACTTTTAACACAGACAATCTTAATCAGGACCCGCAGCTAGCCGACGCATAGCGTCCAGTTAATTAGTTACTACGATCGTGGTAGATGGCGTTACTGAGATTACACTCGCACAGTTCAATCACAGACAAACGTATAATAACACCGATTTTATTTACTCGTAAACTTTAACTGTGCGAATGTAATCTCAGTAACGCCATCTACGACAATCATGCTAACTTCTGCATACTATCTGGATTCAGGAATTTAATAATAGGTTTCAAGATTTCCGAAACAATCAACAAATTTTTTGACATATTTGCATCCCCATTTTCAATTGACATAAATACAGTACCAGCAAATTTTCAAATGGACGTCATAGAATTGCAATCAGATATTCAACTCAAAGAGAAATTTGAATATGTTTCTTTATTAGTTTTACAAAACGTATCTTTTTCCTAATTTATGTCCTCGCTTTTTGGTAGCACATATATTTGTGAACAATTATTTTCGAGAATGAAGCACTCAAAAACTAAAATTAGAACAAAAATTACTGACGACCACCTTGGATCGCAACTTCTTCTTAGAAACATTAACGCTTTGGTTTCCCAAAAGCAGTGGCGTAACTACCGGTGTTCCGCGGAACACGGGCCCGGTGCCTCAAGGGACCCGGTACGCACGTCAAAAAATATTTTTATTTTAATAGAGCCACATGTTCCGAATATATTATATGACTTTACATCTTTCAGCAGAAAGATCCTTTTGAAAATAATCAGACATCTATTATTTTAAAAGAATACGAAATTGCCAGAACAATAGATGTATCTAACATATAGCCTTTTCAGCTTTTGATTTCAGTGCGCACTAACGTGCACTGAGTTCTCGTTTTGTTTTCATCATACTTTTTACATTTTCTTCGTGGTAGCGTTTTGGCATGTCATAAAATTGCACTCAGTTCGCAGTGAGTGCACACTTTTGTGTACCGACTGCAGGAGCAAGTGCACGAATATCAGTACAAATATTATGGCTTCTAAAAATAAAATCATATTGACAATTGCCAGAAATTATTAGAAAGTTCTTCAATGTCAGATAGTGATGTAGAGTTATTAAATTAAATTGAAATAAAAAAGTAAGAATGTAAACTCATGTGAAGATTTGAAATAAAATTATTTTCGTTTTCAGTTCAAAGGTACTTTTCAAGGTACAAAGGAGTACTTCCTTGAAATTCATAGATAATTTTGAAAAACGCGCAAACAGGCTCTCAGACTTGCACTTATTTTTGGTCTCATTTTCAACTTGCATTAGAAAAGTTAGGTCCGAAACTGATTCCATACATTTAAGCCGAAAACGCTAATATCAACTTTTGGCAAAATAACAAATCAGTAAAAGCTGTTGACATAAACGTATAATATTGTCTTGGTTTCATGTTCACATTTTGTAATATTTTTTGTTTTTTAATTAAATTTTATTTATAAAAGTATTTTTTTAAAGTGACCTTTTATGGGATCAGTAAAATTATTTTTTTATCTACATAGGGGCCCGGATTGACTCGGAAACACAGGCCCATGGCTGCATTGTTACGCCACTGCCCAAAAGCAATGTCAAGTATCACATTAGTATTTTTGTTTTGCTAGTTTATTTTATTTTTATAGTAAGTTATTGTATTAAAATTAAATAAAAGAAGTTTCGTTACTCATATTAGTTAATTACAATAAATATTTTACATGCGGCTCAAAAAAATTCCATTCCACTCATTACGACCCGAGCAAGTCAAAAGGTTGGACACCCCCGAATTAGACAAAAGTTGCCCCATTAGGAGACCATTCTATACTTCTATAGTGCTGTTATTTATCTGAAAAAAAAAATGCATAGATTACTCAATATTGGCGAAAATATATATTTTTTTTATAATTGTTTTTCTATTACTTTTTTTCATAAGATGAGATGATAAAGAAAATAAATTGAATGTTAACAAAATATTCTTTGTACAAAGATTATATAACAATTGAAAACTTCCAACGATGATTTGTTGCAGATGTCAAGAAGGAAAGAATTCATTTTATTGACAAATTGGACGGAAGTTCCGATTAAAGATTAAATATGTTCGACATTGACGCAAGTTGGATGAAAATATTGAAAATTTATTCTAATTTCATTCATATGTAACAGATAAATGTCTATTTTATTTAAATAAAAATGATTTCTGATATATCTCAGTTATCTTATTTTATCAAACTTTTTCATATTATTTATTTTTAAAATTTAACTTCGTTGAAAGACAAAAACCTTGCTTTTTATTTTAGTCCAATTATTTAAGGTTTCTAATTTAAAAAATAAAAATTGATACTTAAATATCGTGTAAACCTGTTTTTTTTTTAAAAAAAAAACCATTACTATCATCAAATAGTACTTTTTTAAATATTAAGGTTCGGTATTTTCATCTTTGGTTATGTCTGTTAACTACCAGAAAAATGTAACATCGATATTGTAGCATATACCCTGGTTAGAGATATGGTGCACTGACATGTGTACAACGTGTTATATTTTATATACCTGGGTAATTTTGATGTGAAACATCTAAAGGGGGTATCAGACGTATGCACGTATCTGCAACTGTTTTGACAACAGTTGCTGCAACTTTCAACCTACGTTATCAGACATACGCAAAGTTTCAAGAAATACAGATTTTTTTAGTCTCGACGTTGGTACACATGATATTTAATTCCTGTAGTCATTTTTTAAAATTTGAATCATTTATTTGTATTTAGACGAATTATATCAGAAATGAACAACAAACTATTAGCTGCTACTACGTTATTTTTACGGTTAGATAATAGTGAGAACAATATTATTGTTATGAGACGTAGAAAAGAAAGAAAAACATGTCCTAAAAATTATTTAATTATATTACCATATTTCATATACTTTTATAAGCATAAATTACCTTCTTCAAATTCGTATTGACGATATAATCTTTTTAACTTTTGAAATTTTTTTGTGAAATACTCGTTTTTCTTTTTTTAGTTTAAAATATGGATGTCTTGCGTACCACAGAGCTTTTTTTCTTGCGAGATCAATCAGAGTTTGAAAAAATTCTTCTGATTTTATTTCAACTTCAGCTCCTCCAGCCATTTTTGAATTATTTCGTACTGTTAACCAGCTGTTTACAAACAAATGTCAAACAGTTTAGGGATTTTACTTCCTATGCCCCCTTACTACGCATGCGTATCTTGATAGTTGCAGATACGTGTGACTACTTTTCGAACAAGATGTAAAACTAGTTGCAGGAAAATTGTCGCACTATCACACGTCAAAAGTTGCACGAAACGCCTGAAGTTGCAGAAAATGTTTGACAGGTTGCAGATACGTGCGTACGTAAGAACGGCTCTTATGGGAAGACGTGGCGTGCCACTCGGCCAGCCTCGTGACTCGTCGGCTCTCTCCGCCGAGTCGTATACTATGCGCTCACTGCTTTACTTGTATATACCGGTGTATCGGAGCGAATTTGAGAAAGCAGTCTTGTTTCGAGCTGGACATCGTTTCTTAATACGTTGCAAGTGTTTATTATTTTTAAATATGAGTAACACTGACAGTGAAAATATAAAAATATTACAACTAAATGCACTGCGCTCTGTAAAAAAAAATCAGGATGACTTCAATAAAAATAAATTTCGATTTCACACCTGCCAGGCGTCCCGCGACCATTCAGAATGAAAAATGTTTGATATAGACATCTCGGTGTAATATAGAGAATAAGTCAAAAGAGCTGAGAACTCGGCTTACAAATTTATTCCATCGAATGATTGATACTCGTACGTAGAATTAACCCTTTGTACTAATGGAATATTTACTTCATTGCATGCCCAGAGCCTACTATCTGTTATCAAACCTTTATTTGTCTGTATTTTGTTATACATGTAATATTTACTACTGGTATACCAATAACAGCGATCAGTTTTCTCTGTGTCATCTAGAAAAGATTACGTCACAGTTTTCAAGCACATTCTTTGCCGCGACGAAATAACAGTTTTTGAAAATTAACTGAATTGATGACTGAAAGAACAGCATAATTACAAAATCTTAGTTTTGAGAAAAACGAAAAAAAATTACATTTTTGATTTCATTTTTTGCATTCTGATACACAGACAAGTTTTAGTGCATACAATTAAAAATATAAATATGTAGGAGTACAAAATATTCTTCCAGGAAAAACTACAGTAAAAAGAGTTGAATATGCAGGATGATCTATTCATTTTGAGTTTGAGTAAAAGAATGTTATATGAAGGTGTGACATATTTTTATTAATAATTCTGGTACCTACTAGTTGCACTAAAATTTTGAAAATTGGTTAAAGGAAACTACTTATTTAAATGCATGTTTATACTGTCGTTTCTGTATCTCAACCGAAGTATCTCATATGGAGACTTGAACACGTTATTCATTTTTTATTTATTTACCTATTAACACTTTTATATTTTTGCTTATAAAATATTACAAACAGTGAGATATTTTAATTATTATCCTGGACTAGATTGTTTTTCTACTCATAATCGACGGAACAAGGTGCCTTTTTCACTATAATGAAAATCAGTACTTAGCTGATCTGTCACTCACTGATGAATATTTACAATTTAAATTTTTTGGATATACAGGATGTTATGTGTTATGTGAGTAATGTGCCATAGTTCATAGTAGTTTCTTAATAAGCTTAATCAAAAAATCAAGTTGTTTCAAAAAACAATATTTGTTGGCTGTCATATATTACATTGAGTTTGCAATAAGTGGCGTAATACTTTAATATTTAGAAATACCTGTTACATTCAGTAATCAAGAATACACCGACATGCATTTGGTTTACAGAGGAGTGCGCCAAAATAGTCGCTATTAATAAAAAGTGACATCCATTTTCCGCTTCTGATTTCAAACCTTCAAAAATGACAAGTATTGTTTTTACTCACGCTACTGTGATTTTTAAATAATTCTTTACGCGGCCACAAGACCCCATAATAATAATAATAATAATAATAATGATAATAACAATAATAATAATAATAATAATAATAATAATAATAATAATAATAATATCTCTAATACAGGGTGTTATATTTTAATGGACCCAGCAAATATCTCGCTTATTTATTAAGTTGGCAATTTTTTCATATAACATGATTTATACAGGAACATGTAAGCTACTTGATGACGGATGTACATTCCTGATACCACTTCCGGTTTATGAGTAATTAATATCTACTTTTGAAATTTCAAAAGGAACATACTATATTTTTTTACAAATTTGAAAAGTGCATCAAATTTGCTTTACAATCTTGTAAAATAATCCATATGTTACATTATTAAAAACTAAAATGACGGGCACTTTTTTATACACCTAATTGGAAAGAGAATAGTGAGCCATGACTGTGGCTTGCGTTCCTTATTCTTATTTTCTGTATTATTATGACAAAAAAATATTATTTCGTTTAATAATAATAGTTATAATTATTTTAGTTAATTGTTTTATTTCAAGCCACAGTCATGGCTCACTATTCTCTTTCCAATTAGGTGTATAAAAAAGTGCCCGTCATTTTAATTTTTAATAATGTAACATATGGATTATTTTACATAATAGTAAAGCAAATTTGATGCACTTTTCAAATTTGTAAAAAAATATAGTATGTTTCATTTGAAATTTCAAAGTAGATGTTAATTACTCATAAACCGGGAGTGGTATCAGGAACGTACATTCGTCATCAAGTAGTTTACATGTTCCTGTATAAATCATGTTATATGAAAAAAATTGCCAACTTAATAAATAAGCGAGATATTTGCTGGGTCCTTTAAAATATAACATCCTGTATAATAGGAATTATTGCTTCGTGCTTTGATAGTAGAAATGCTGATCGTTTTAGTTTTAGTGAAATGATCTATTTTCGAAATGATTATTGTAACTAAATATGGGAATATGTGCCTTTGAATGATAAATATTCGTGTGAATTGACATGATTCTAAAGCTGTTAGGTCTGATTGAATACATGTGTGTTTAATGACAAATTTAACCCCATTGACACGAACTAATGCAGTAATTTACTCGTAGAAGGTGAATACGATTAAAGACGGTAATTAGGCGATAATTAGAATGAGTAGTTGTATGCAGAAGCATTAGTGTGTTTGCAGAAAGTATGTAGAGCGTCAGTAATATATAATAGAGATGTTTGAATGCAGAAGCAGATGCATTGCAGTTTCAGTTGCAATTGCATGGCGTCATATATTAAACCCAGTGACATATTACAAATTGCTTTCAAATATTCATTCGTGTCTACAAGATTACTCATTATCACTGACGGAATAGACTCACTTATGTTATTTTTCATATCCAATAATAGCAAAATTCATTAGTTTACATTTAATTATTTTGTTGTTTTGATGTTGATTCAATGTTTTATTATTATTATTATTATTATTATTATTATTATTATTATTATTATTATTATTATTATTATTATTATTATTATTATTATTATTATTATTATTATTATTATTATTATTATTATTATTATTATTATTATTATTTTAGTTGAGGGCTTTAAGCGTATTCACTTTTATCACTGATGCCTGTAAGATCTAATGTAACATGACCCTATCTCAGTTTTCTGAAAGCAGTTCCAGAGTTCTTACGAAGCCACTTACTGATCCAGGAATCAGTTTCCCGATCTCATGTGCCTTGAGATATCTTTACCTAGATAAATAGTCTGTCATATTGGTTTTATTGTAACGAGCTATATTTTAATATAAATAAAACTCATTACTTAAAATTTCATTTTTCACAGTGCAGAAAAGAATTAGATCTAATCTCTCAACAAATGGACATGTAATTGAAAAATCAAAGAACGAAAATTTTCTCGGCTACAATTTTAGTAAAACTTTAGATGGAAAATATCATTTAGAAAAACTATCATCAAGATTAAGTTCCATATGCTACCACTTCTGGCATCTGAAAGATTTTATAACAAAAGAACAGCTCGTAATACTATACCATGCACAAGTAGAGTCCAGATTTAAATATGGCATCTTTTTTTGGGGTGCCTCATCCTCGGCATATCATGTATTCATCATACAGAAAAAGGTAGTCTGAACAATTCGTGTAGACAAATTTTTAAAAACTTAAATATACTCACTCT
Source organism: Harpalus rubripes (assembly GCA_963082715.1). Lineage (NCBI taxonomy): Eukaryota > Metazoa > Arthropoda > Insecta > Coleoptera > Carabidae > Harpalus > Harpalus rubripes. Next base: position 44,100,603 of record OY720458.1, on the reverse strand, counting down.
AACTTCTCTAGATATTTTTGCCTATTCGTATATAACAATAAAAACGATTTTAAAACGAATGCAGATGTACATTCTTTTTTTTTATTTAAGAAATTGAAGGAACTTCGACTTCTATGGCCACTAGTCCCTCGGTACATTATTTATTTACATTGGGTTTACATACTTATATACAGTTTGGGTAAGCCATATTTACATTATATTTCATTGAATATTTTTGTTTGTTTAAGGTAATTTATAATATTCTGTTCGCTGTCTTTGTTCGGGGCTAAAGCTTGTTTTAATGTTGGTAGTATGCTGTAGGTTTGTCGATGTATTGTGTATTTGTTACAATTAATAATTATATGTTGTACTGTAAGGAGTGTTTTGCATACGTCACAGGTGTTGGGTTGTGTCTTGCCCAAGATGTAGTTGTGGGTTAACCGAGTGTGTCCGATTCATTCTTTTAACACTAGGCCAAAAAATATTAGAGAAGAGAATAGCAAAAGTAAATTTAAAACTTTTATTAAAAATTTTCTTTTGGATAAACCGTATTATTCGTTAAATGAATATCTGAGCAGTTCATAATGAAGTCTTCTTTTTGTTATTATTTATTATATTATATTATATTATTATTATTATTATTATTATTATTATTATTATTATTATTATTATTATTATTATTATTATTATTATTATTATTATTATTATTATTATTATTATTATTATTATTATTATTTAAAATGAAGTATGTACAAATGACGTACATATGTATATATGTCGGTTGAATAAAATTATTATTATTATTGTTCCGAAGTTTCTTTATCTTCTTCACAGAGTCAACAGATACTGTTTTCAGCTATACCAATCTTACATAGATGGTATTTCAAAGGACAATGACCAGTAAAGATACCTGTCATAATTCTAAGATCCTTTTTGCTGACTGACTAAGGTCCGGAATGTCTCTCCAATATGAGTGTATGGCTGACTCTTCCCAGTACCCACCATAAAGTGACGTGGCTGTGTTTGGCCAGCTGTTGATGGAAGTTCATGCAATTCCAGACTAGCTTTGACTCACTAGTGAAGACACGTAGTGCGTTTAAAGCAGCCTGGTTGTGTGTCATTATGCTGATTGTTTCTCCTTTCAGAACTTTGTTTAGGTTTATTTGAACACAGAGATTTATTGCTTAGATGTCTGCTTGAAAAATATTAGAACTGGTGTCTATGGATTCCTTTATTTGGTAACCTGGACCACTACACTTTCTCCTGACTCTGGTTTCGAACAATCCGTAAACCAGGTTAGAAGAGAAAGATTCCGTTTGGAAGGGTAGCTCTCCTACTTTTCACTGAAGGTGATCGCCAATAATTATATTACACTAACTTTAAAAATGAAACACAAAAATAGTGCACAGCTTTATTTCACCAAGATTCCTACAATATTACTTCTCTAAAATTATATTGCCACCCAAGTAACCTATGTATCACGTAACCCTATAAATCAATACACCAAAATTAATTACAATAAATGATATTGTGTAACAATTATCTTATATGTCTGACCTTGTCGTCATTCTATCGCAGATGACCAGGCCATGAGATGCCGATTCACGTAAGTTGGCTGTTCTTGTATATAAACATATTTAGCCAATTACAACCAATCTGATTTTGGTCAAAAATTGACAGTGGATGTTCATGCAATAAACCACAGATTTATTTGGGTTTGAGTGTAAACTAGAATGAACACTAGCCAAATAAACTGAAGATAACAGCTATTCCACAAAGGTCAGTTCTACGCGATAATAATTGACCAGATCGAAATTAAACTCGGATTGTCAAATCCACAATCCTCACTTAGTGCGCTCGGCTGAACATCAAATAATAAACTTTGTATCTATCATTGGAATGGAAACATTTATCTGAGATAGTGTTGTGTATCGCCAGGTCTGTCGATGTCGAAGCTGTCGAAACGCTAATTAGCTGTTCGTGTTCAACTGTCGAACTTCGACGCAACATCACCAGCTTGTTCGTGAATTGAGGTTACGACACGACAAATTAACGGTTTCGCATTTGCTTTATGAACACTTATTAATTATATAGCTAATCATTAATAATACATGTTATCTTCATTGCACACTTTCTCTAGAATTACCTTTAATATTTTACTTAGTTTGTCCTATAACATTTTATAACCTAATAATAATCTAATTCTATTGCTTATACTGCTTATATTAATATTTTATTGATTCATAAAATTAAAAGGTACGGTATATTCATTGCCAAAACCAACAATAAATTTGATGAGTATTAAGTCTTCGTACGATAATAGTTTCAGTCTATTTTAGGAGGAAAAAAACAGTCTATAACCCAATTTACAGGATGTTCCTATACTTATGGATCACAATTTAAGGGATGATAATACAGCTAAAATTAAGTAAAAATGTCTTAATCCGCAAAGTCCAATTCTCAACTTTGTCCGAGATCCATAGGCGTCTAACATAGGAAAACAGTTTTTCTTTGCGCAAAAGTGGTCTATTAATTTGACAATAATACTTCAAATAAACATTTCAGAGAATTAAATTCTGCATCTAGTTCAGTAATCATGTTATATATTGCACATTTCTTAACCGAGCAAATTGAATTTAAAATTTTATAAAAATTACTTTTTTATAGTGTTAGCCATGGTAATGATTTAAAACCACAAACAAATATATTGACATTTGACCTATCCTGTCAGAAACGTATATGTCAAATTGTCTGTATCTATTAGAGTCATTATTGAAAATGCAGATTTATTTTTTGTTTATCTTTAAGAGGTCTTCTATGTGTTTTTATTTTCCAAAAAATTCTCAAAATATGACAATCAGCTGATTTTTGGCTCATTTCTCGAAAATTGGACATTGCGGATTAAGACTTTTTGACTTACTCTTAGGTGTATTATCACTCCTTAAAGTTTAATCCATAAGTTTAGAAACAGCCAACATTTACTTTTTTAAAATTCGAAAAGCTTAATGTTACATATTATATATAAAAATAAATAATATATTTATTTTATTTATTTTATTGAGTAAATATTGAAATTCCTCGTACGCATACGACAACCAAAACATTAAAATTATAAACCAATTAGATATTTTTTATAAACAAATAAAATATTCTGTTGGGTTTACTATTGCTTTTATAACAGCAACTAAGCGATAAGCCAATGAATCTACCAAATTCTTGGTCACTGATCGCGCTACATACTGCCATTCTTCTTGTAATTTATTTATCAATTGTTCTTTGGTTTTATTGGTATACAGGCTGTCTCACAACTCGCGCCCCAGAGCGAATGAAGAAACACGAGACCACTCGGATGTGTAATTTCGAAGAAAAAAAATCTAGCTTAAAAGATATTCAAGAAAAGACGTCTTAAAATTGACCAATCAGAGACCTACACCTTTAACGTGTGTTTTCCGTAATTTTGCGTTACTAGAGTTTAATACAAATCAAATCTTCTTTAAAATGTGTGGGCGACTGTAGTTTTCGGAAAATGTCAGTGTCAAATTAAATTTGACAAGGTGAATAAAAAATGCAAATTCTTACCATGTATTCAGCCGCTAATTACTTAGAAATGATTATAATTTTCGGAGAATGTGGACGTAACGTCAGAGAGGCAGCACGAGTCTATTCGGAACGTTTTCCGGATAGAAATCTTGTGGATCCATAAAGTGATATTGAGAGCCATCGCAAGGACGCATGAGACCGGTCAAGTTATGCCAGATCAAATGACAAGAATATTTTCGTTTAACACATTTTACACAGCTGTTACAACACGTTGCACTGTACGATATAAATGATGATCTCGGATGACACCTTCGCTAACCTAAATTTGTTGACAGTGAAAAGTCAACTCTAAAATGTCAAAATTACAGTAAATCAAACAAATTTTGTAACTCACTAGTAGTATTTTTAAAACCTAGCAACCAGTTTTATTTTGTAATAATATCATCACACCTCAAGATATCCTTCCGGGATTGGTGGATTAAAAAGTCTTGTAACTCCGTTATGCAAGCAGCCGCAAATTATTTTCTCCTATTTGTTGGCAACCTATTGACGTCGGCAAGTGCCAGTTTCGTCTGGGGGCGTGAGTTGTGAGACATCCTGTATATTTCTGTTTCTTTTAAGAATTTCCCGCACTTGCTCAATCGGGTTTAAGTTCGGAGACTGCCGGGAATAATTGACATTATTTTGGGTTATATACAATAGCTATTCTCTTACACTCTTAACACATGAAATTTAAATTGCTATGCCCTATTTTTCAATTCTATGCTTTAAATTTGTTTTTAAAACAGGTATCGGAGTTATTCATTATTGTTGCATTAATAATTAATTTTCCTACTCTCATTGACTAAATACATATATCCCTAAAACATAATCCTATCTATGCCATAATTAACTGTTACTTTTAAATGTCTTTTAAATTTTTTACTTGTAATTATTCTTGATTAGGTTTTCTAGAGCAACGTAAGTTAAATATTTACGGATAAGATAACTGCCAAAAAAATTAAAGAAAATCTAATAAATAATTGAAAGGAGAATTTCAAAAGAAATAAAACCATTTTTCCTTTTTTTAATTATACTATTACATTTGGATAACTTAAAAAGTTAAATGAAATACAAGAAATCTGAACATTCTGGTACGAAGTTTCTTTCATCAAAATCGCTGTAAAATACAGGTTTCCCAGGACGAGATTACGCTATCGGTATTTTTTCCTATTACATCCTAATTAGATTTATCAACTGAGCAAATATAGTAATTCTGAACAATTCTGGTCTTAAATACATAAATAAATATATCATCACGGCATATTACCCATTGCTGGGTGTGCCAATCTGCTTTGTACGCAGATATCGGTAATGATTATGACATATTTGTACCGTGCGGGCGTTTACCAGGCGTCACCTCACGGGCACTCATTTCTGGCGTGGAGAGTGCATCACAGAGGCCATTTTTGTGCCATTTAAAATTCGAAATAAATTAAATAACGAAATAACGTACTCTAACACACAAAACTCGGCCCGATTTTTCCAAACGTAACTATTGCACGTTAGGTTATTGTTATATGTATATTATATTTAGATATATGTATGTATACGAACTATGTAAGCTGTTCGTCGTTTTATAAAACACCTAGACGATTACCCAGTTTGTAAAGCGCTATTTCCACGAAAGTTTAATAATCTGGTCGCGTTTTATTAAAACACGGTTTCACAATTTGGCTACGACATAATGAACAGATCTTACTAGTCGCCATAATTTTATTTCCCTTAAATTCCGCTGATGTCGCATGCTATTCTTCGGGTCCCAATAACTTCTTTATTGATATAATATTTTCATTCTTGATTGAAGTCAAAAAGTTCAATCAGATTTAAAATAAAAGCTGCTTTATATATGGTAGGATATTCCAAAGGACATATTTTATCTTTATGCTCATAGGAATGTAAAAGAACTGGTCTCAAAGCTGTATGAAAACTGCAAAAACGAAGCCATAAATAAACAGAGAACCCATCGCAAAAACAGATTTAAGAACCCAAAGCAACAAGTTTACGTGAACAAAAAGAAACACTTTACGTATTTTCCGGAAACAAAAACTTTCTCTAACTTCGGACCGATCGAAATTTATCGTTTCCAACCCAAAACACGCAAAATCAGAACCGAAATTTAATCACAATTAATGAACAGGAAGATGTGATAATATATTTATTTATAATATATTGTTTTAGGGTTATGCGAGTGAGTGCGATAAAGGACTGATTGTGGTGTATGAACGGTTCAGGTACGATTCCGACCGACATCAAACTGAAAAACTGAAAATGTAAGATTCACACATTTTCTTCATGAAACGGTACATTATCTACCGAGTGGAAATATATGCCCAACGATCACAAAAATACACTAGATATAACTTCAAAGCGTTTGTTTTGTTTTCGACTGCACAGAAAGAGACAACTAAGGATAGAAATATGTTAAGTCTCCTCACGGAGTATTCGCTAGATGTCACTGCTTGATCTATTAACATGAACTGTAATATATTTGAAACATTTGAATTATAATTAACGAAAAGCAATTATAAAATGTATGAAACAAATTGATATAATTATTAGGTAAGCGCCCACACGGTGCAAATATATCATCTTTACCGATATCTGCGTACAAAGCAGATTGGCACACCCAGCAATGGGTAATAAGCCGTGATGATATATTTATTTATTTATTTATTTATTTATTTATTTATTTATTTATTTATTTATTTATTTATTTATTTATTTATTTATTTATTTATTTATTTATTTATTTATTTATTTATTTATTTATTTATTTATTTATTTATTTATTTATTTATTTATTTATTTATTTATTTATTTATTTATTTATTTATTTATTTATTTATTTATTTATTTATTTATTTATTTATTTATTTATTTATTTATTTATTTATTTATTTATTTATTTATTTATTTATTTATTTATTTATTTATTTATTTATTTATTTATTTATTTATTTATTTATTTATTTATTTATTTATTTATTTATTTATTTATTTATTTATTTATTTATTTATTTATTTATTTATTTATTTATTTATTTATTTATTTATTTATTTATTTATTTATTTATTTATTTATTTATTTATTTATTTATTTATTTATTTATTTATTTATTTATTTATTTATTTATTTATTTATTTATTTATTTATTTATTTATTTATTTATTTATTTATTTATTTATTTATTTATTTATTTATTTATTTATTTATTTATTTATTTATTTATTTATTTATTTATTTATTTATTTATTTATTTATTTATTTATTTATTTATTTATTTATTTATTTATTTATTTATTTATTTATTTATTTATTTATTTATTTATTTATTTATTTATTTATTTATTTATTTATTTATTTATTTATTTATTTATTTATTTATTTATTTATTTATTTATTTATTTATTTATTTTATAAAAAGAATTTTGTATAATTATTTATATTATTCTATTGATTTTTAAACAATATTGTTTTTGTGTACATGCTTATTATTCTATTTATAGTTTTTTCTAAATTTATTTTTGTGGTGGACCCGGATTTTTAAATAAATGTCTAAAATTAAATTGATCAATTGAATGCGATGATTATTTAATGGATCCTGGTCCAGGATATGATTATGAATACAGTCTAAAATTCCCGTAGGTAAATTTCTCATGGTAGTATTAATTAATTGTTTTTTAATTAATAAGAGTTTTTAGAATTACGCACATTTTATTTCAAAACTCACTTGAAAAAGGCAGATTTATAAAGAATAATGAAAGTGTAAAACTTTGAACAAACAAAACTGGGCCTCGATTTTGTAACTTTAAATTCTGTCTGATTTCAAGTTCAGTCGGAATTGGGTTTTCCCCACTACGAATTCTACTGCTCCATACCAGTCGAATTTGAAATCTGACAGAATTACGATTTTTCCAATTCTTTCTCAGGATAGATTTCAAATTTAAAATCTCACAGAATTGAGATTTCCCTAATTCTTTCTCCGGATAGATTTCAAATTTGACTGGTCTGGAGCAGTAGAATTCGTGGTGGGGAAAACCCAATTCTGACAGAATTTGAAATCAGACAAACTTTAAAGTTACAAAATCGAGGCTCGAACGACTTCACAACTTCCAAACAAAGGAGCAAAATGTCACAAATACATTATAAGACATCTCGCGACAAACTTTAGAGTTGACTTTATATATCTCTATCTCTATAGTTGTCTATTTCTGTCCAACCGAGAACATAAACAATAGTGAGGTATAGGGAATGTTTTTTCTAGTATATTTGTGGTCGTTTCATATACCTTTGTATAAGAGTTGTTCATTCTACCACTTTAAACTTCGCATTGCGGTCGGTCGTTGGGTTCGTAGAACCAAAGAATCCGCTGGCTTAGGCTAATATCATGTAGCGGGTGTCTTAGGCCGACTGACACATAGGGGATTAACATGTTTAATCAGTTAATTGTGAATAGTATCTCCCCAGTGCAAGATATTGTTGAAGTTTTGTATACTTATTGGAGAATACTAATTATATTGTATTTAAATTTGTAATATTAGAAAAAATTAAGGAAATTTGTAGAATCCAGGATTTTTGTTCATATCCCGGAAAAATGTTTACCAAGTAACAGCTTAAATTGGCTTAAATAGCATAGTTGTATCGTGCTCGCTTGGTAATAAACAAAATTCGGCGAGACTTGAGTTCGGAACCAGCCAGCAGCAAAATGTAATTTTTAATTTTTACTTCTCTAAATAATTTTTATTGTTAATATGTTTTTAATTTTTATTGAAATAAAATAGATTACGTTATTTTTTTATTATGAATATTTATTGTAATTATTTAATTGTGTGTTATAATCAGTGTGATTCAGATTTTACATAATACGTATACTTTTTACTTCAAATAATGTTTATATTTTATTAACAGTCAATAAAAGAATAAAAACATATTAATAATAAAAATTATTTTGAGAAGCAAAATTCAAAAATTAAATTTTGTTGCTGGCTGGCTGGTACCGAACCTAAGTCAATCCGAGTTTTGTTTATTACACATATTTATGCTTCAAATAATGTTTATATTTTATTAAAAGTCAATAAAAGAATAAAAACATATTAATAATAAAAATTGTCTTGAGACGCAAAATTTAAAAATCAATCAATCAAATTCAATCCGAGTTTTGTTTATTACAAAACACACACGCTACCACTATGCTATTTGAAATGTTACTTAGTAACCATTTTATCCTTTATACCGACAATAATCCTGGAAATTCTACAAATGGGGGAGTTTGCGAATTTTAGATTTTTTTATGTTAAAATATTTTTAAATCTAAAGCTTTTTAACTTTTATATTGTACAAAATTTTAAAAATACCGAAGGAAAAAAATTATATACTTTTGCAATATTTTCTTCCCACCATTACGGCGTAGGTACATAACATGAACTATGTGCGAATTAGGTCTCGACATACGTGTCCAAAACGTGCTTCATAGAAAGAGACAGAAGCAAAACACAGCCATCTTTTTATGTTTACACACAATTTAATTTTTGTGTTCATCGTATTTTCTAGGTTTTACATTTATATATTTAAAATAAAATAATTTGCGATTTGACATTGAATATAACGTTTCAATATCAAATATAGAAGACATACGTTCATGTTTTCATTCTCAACTAGCGCTCGTAGCGGACAACTACGTCGAACCAAAGACGCTGCATACGTCATTGTATTGTGGGCGATTTAAATAACGATAATTTTAACCCGGCGTCGGTACGATGGACTTCAATTACATTATTGGTACGGTGGGGTATGGTATGAGTGCAGATTCAGGAAATAACGATAATATCGTGAGACAGGAATTAGAGTCAGCTTCAGAAGCTGAAGAGAACCATCTTAACTTAATGAAAGATCTGCAGATTCGGACACCGAACAAGAAATTAATGATTCAAATATACCTATGTACCCCTACTGAATCAAGAAAAAGAGGACTGAGGAGAAACAACGAATATGTTGGAACAGATGGTTCGACAAGATGGTTTCAGCAACATGGGAACTTAGCTGTAAAAAAAAATGTCCTGTATTTTGTCTGTTTCCATCCTGCTGAGACCAACTTTTCTACCATATTCGTTGTTTATCTTAAGTCTTCTGTTTCTTTATTCAGCAAAGGTTGGTATATCTGTATCATAAATTTCTTGTTAGGTTTTCAAATCTGCAGAACTTTCACTAAATTGGTTCTCTTGAGCTTCTAAAGCTGGTTCTAATTCCGGGCCCACTATATTATCGTCATTTTCTGCTTCTGCCCATAACTTCAATAAGTTCTCATGCTCCTTTTCATAAGATATCATGCTAAAACATTAATTTGATTGTTTTCTAAAGCTACAAATAACAAATATAAATTTAATTTATCTGAAAAAGAAATTTAAAAAATAAAATAAAAATGCGAAGTATACGGTAGTATATAATGCTAAATCCAATAATTATGGGATCCGTACGGTGGGGTATGAGCTGCGCGCATTAAATAAAACAATTCCTGTTCTCATATCAATAGGTTACCAACTGAGTTCGGGACATTTCTGTTTGTTGGAAGGGTTAGTACGAAGATACATGAAGGCTAGTGGAGTTAGTGCTCATTGGAGCTTCAATGTGTCGCTGTTAACTACGTTTGGGTAAATAATACCCCACCTTACCGACGCCGGGTTTTAATATCGTTTGTACTTTAACAGGCGTGAATTCGATTCATACTTTTCGTTTACGTTTAGGCTGATTCCCGTTAAGCTAATACATACTTTTATTATCACCGTTTTCTATCGACTGTCAATACCTCTCGGCGGGCTACTAAGCGTTTATTTATATACAACTAGCGACAAATCGCACAATTTCTATTGACAACGGCATTTTTACGTTTTCTGCCAACTGTAACTTATAAACATCCGAATATAACATCGATGACGATACAAATAGCCCTTTGTCTATATATAATATGTATGTCAATCGATATATAACCTTTAATCGAGAGTTCCAAATGATTCGAATCCCTTTTTCCGGGGGTATGTAAACAGGCAGATGTTTACACACCCCTAATCACGTATATGCAGGAAAGGTGGCCATTTGAGAGCGATTTTACATTGGAATAAAGGTACGTACTGATCGTGCCAGTTGACATTACTAACTGCTATAATTGTTGTCTGAAACCCCCTTAGTCTCTACATTGGACTAGCGTACAATTTCGACATATTGGTACAGCGTTAAACTTTAGCTCACTAGCTAAGTTTGTACGAATATTTGTTTACGTGTTATCTGTACAAGCGAGTGCAATCTCACTTGGAGCCGCCTATCTGCGTATTAAAGAATCAGACTTCGGCGAGAGAGTTTCTAAACGATGAATGCTGACTTTACTAAAACTCATCTCTTTACGTCTCGCCTAAGTTGAATTGCGTGTCTTTATATTTCGCAACATTTCTCAAGGTTACAGTACAAAAAATACGCTATATATTATTACTTTTATTGCATTAATAGTAACATTGCATGTATAGTATTGCAGTAATGTGGAAAAATCATTACATTTCAACATGACTTAACTCTCCCATTGTCCTAATTTTTTCTAATATTACACATTTAAATTGACTAATTTCGACTGTAATCCGTAGAATTAATATACTCCAATAAGTATGCAAAATTGCAGCTTAATATCTAACACTAGGGAGATACTATTAATAATTAACTAATTTCCCATGTTAATTTTCTGTGTCGGTTGGCTAAGACACCGGTATTACGTGTCCACGGGTGGTCCGACAGAAGTGACTCAGTGGATTACCGGTTACCATTGCTATCTCAAGAACTATAAGAGCTATAAAAAAGTTAAATGGACAAACAATTTCTATTTTACATAACTAATGTACCTAATGAATAGAAAAAAAATTATTAAGTAGTGGTTCTCAAAATACGAGACCTAACTTTTTTATCTTAAATAGGGACGTATACTTTTTATTGACTTATTCACTAAAGAATTAGATTTTGACTATAATTCGTTTCAAAATGAGCTGGAAACAGTCCGTCAAACATATTTCAGTGGTGCGTCAATAATTGTTTGTTTAGGGATAGTCGAAAATACTGAATTCAATAGAGATCAACCGTTTCAATTTTCAACTATTTTGTCGACATCATCTGAAATCACCTTACATTGAAATAAATATAAATTTTGATAAAGAATTTTTATTTGCAGATAATAAATACTTAAACGGATCCCTCTGAAAATATCTATAGTAGGAAAGATTGACTCTGTCGCTTCCAGCAATAAAACAATAAATATCGTAAACATGACAAAGCGGCATATTTTCGCTTACTGCTTGTATTTTAACATTGGATACACGATATTATTTATTTCCATTATTTATGTCACTTCACATTTAGCCGTCCGACCTACCGATCTCCACAGCGTCTATATACTCAACTGACAACATGCAGCGTCTGTATATTCAACTGCTCGGACAGAATTCACACCTTTCGCCTCACTATTTATTTATGTAACTTTCTCACTTCCACATCCTCAGTATCAGTACTGTCCCAGAGTTGCCAGTTGCTCTGGGGGATTTTTTAGGAGACGGCTGACAGGAGCTATAATTATAAAATAATTTTTTTATATTATATGTATGTTTCCTTATAACCAAAAGCCAGAAATATGTAACCAAATTTATTTTTTAAAAATGACATTGTTACGGGTGCGTCATGAATCCATATGGAATGAAGTTTCTTCCAAGGATATTTCCCCCACCCGTTTCATATACAATGATTGGTGTTTGAATTTTGATTCTACTTAGACACATACTCTGGGTGTATTAACTCTGAACCATTTCAGAGTATGTTAAAAAGATTTAATTTTGAAAACATTTACTAATGTCAGGATAATGAAGTAGATATTATTGATGTATTTAATTTAGAATAACTATATTTTTAACGGTTGTATTATTATTTTGTAATATATTTTGTTTTAGATGTGTTAGATAAATAAATCTTGCTGATTTAGGGGATTTTTAGATTTCATTTGGGGGAAATTAGTATCTGTCATCTGGCAACCCTGTACTGTCCGTATGCCATAACTTTTCAATACCACTGGCGAGTATCCAGTTTCCCTCGCCGTTACTGTCCCCGTATACCTAGCTTCCCAATACTCTTCAACACTATAGAGTATTCACTTTACAGCTATCCCAGTATACCAGTAACTTCCTGAGTATTCTTCTCGACAGAAAACTGCATACGCTCACTACGATAATGCTGACTCCTTACTTTTGTCCTTCTGACGGACTAACTCTCTATGTGAATGTCACTATTCGCACACACGTACGTCGCTTTTATTGTTGCAATTAACACCTTCTCAAATATTCTCGTAACGTCTCGAACTATATAATAATACTCGGGTATTTACGCTTATCTTCCCTTGTCTACATAACCGCCCGCCTATCGCGCACTGCGCTGTTATTAGTCGTCTACCTAGACCCCTCCTCCTTCTAGACTGCTTCTATTCATAGACGTCGGTTCGCACGCGCTGGCCGGTAGCTCGCGGACCAAATGTAGGTACTCTCGCGTTATTATTTATGCAGTCGTTGTTTGAGAGTGTCGGTCAGTATTGAATTTTACTTGTATTTCTACTTCTTTATGTTTTATGTTACATTTTTGCTATTCTCTGGCATGTATATTTTGATTCTTATGAGTTTTATTTTTTGTTGTATATTTTCAATGTTTTGTGTAATAAGCATTGTACCCGATTAAAAATATTAGAATACGTCTCTGTGTTTCTACCTCCTTAAATTGGGGATAATCCTGTGATATAATGACACACTATGAAGTGTATCTGAAAGTCAGTGCATATCCCTAATCAGCCTATACATCTATTTTTTGTGGGTTTATTTGCCGCATCCCTGACATACTCTAATACTATTCTTACAAATTTTGATATATTACTCCAACTCATTTTGAAACGAAGTATAATAAATACTTATAAGTACAGTTTGTTCGAAGAAAATCTATTTGGATCACTAATGATAGTGGCAAACCCCCTACAGCATACGCTCCAAACACCGATAGGAAATGGCCAGATTACAGGAAAAAAGAATTTTACTGTTATTTTTCGTAATACGACAATTAAAATTTATATATTTAATTGTAATTTGATAATTAACGTAAACCAAGATTACTGTTTAACCAACCATAGGTTTTGTTTAGAATCATACCTCTACAGAGATAATCCTTTTGTAAATTATTCATTTATTAAGGGTAAATAACAAATATGAATTCAGTTGAATCAAATCTGTTTTTGAAACGTATACTTTGCTCTAAATTAAAAGAATTCAAAATGTGGAGACCATGGGAGGTACAAGAGCAAAACTTCGTCGACGAAGCCCAGCATTTATCGAGCGATGCAAAAAAAAATATTCGGAATGTTTATCTTTATTTTAATAAGACAAAAATTGCAATTCAGTACTTAAAAAAAGAGCTGAGGCAACCGATGTGCCATATAGTACTAACCGTCTAGGAATAAAAATCCGCTTTAGTGCCATTTTTTAAAATTCGTGACTGTGGCCTAATTTTTTGTGAAAAGTAAAGTAAAATTTCGTGTTTTTTTATTACTTATTTATGATCTACTTAGCAGTTGTCCGTATGTATTTGTTGTTTTTATACAATTGGTCACGTTCCGCCGGGATAGCGCTAGCCTAGCAAAATTTAGCGCTGTTTGCTAGCACTAGATGCGTATAGTAGACGCAAACATATTGTAGCTAGGGGCGTGGAAGCTACTAATAGAGGGTAAGTACAGATCTGCAGCGGGTCTTCGTATCTAGCCTACTTGATAGGTATTTCAGCTAATTATGATTATGTGAAATTGAATTTGAACTTAATCTTATTTGCTTTGCTTATTTATTATTATCATATAATTGTGAATAAATAAAAATTTGTGTAAATATTAAGTTTTCTGTAAATAAGGTGAAAAAAATAATAATACCATAGATGACGTGTGCAGCTCCCTGCCATTTTGCTAGATGTCTTAGCGAAATATTTCTCATTAGCTATTTCATCTAGCGCTAGATTCTAGCAAATCGTTCAATTAGTTTGTTAGACTAGCGCTAGCTACCGTTAACCCGGCTAAACGTAGCTGTCAATTTTAGGGGCGGTCCAGACCTACTCAACCGCCCTCTTCTGTGTGTGCCTCTGTAGTATTGTGTATGGGAAATTGTACATTCTGCAGCAAAAGAAAAAAAAACACAATGTGATTTCATTATTAATGTTAATGAATCAAGTAGTACTAGTGAAAGTGAGTTATATATTTGTAATGACAATTACATATATGTAAATAGTAGTGATGCACGACGAGGCGAGAGTACTCTCTCTCTCTCGTCTCGTTGCATTATGCGAGACGAGAACAAGTACGAGATTGCAGTTAAAAATTCGAGGCGAGAACGATATAACAACTGCGAGAAGCGAGAAATCTCGCGAGATTCTCGTGAGTCTCGCAATAAAAAGTATTTGTAACTTTATAGCTTTGATTCATAAATTCAATGAAAAATGCACCGTACAAGGTGTGGAGTCAACGCTAATTCATGCATACAACACGTAAATGTGAAAATTATATGATTTCACTATATATTTTGAGTCTATATCTAGAGTCGATTCGATTAGTATCGTTCCCAGAGCGAGGAAATGCAAAAATAAAGACAAAATCAGTATTGCATCCAATAGAACTAGTTTTCTCCAATATTTCATCCCCTAATTCACCCCAGTTAAAACCACGGTTAATAAAACTATTGGCGCCCCTGAAAAGTAAAGGATGATATATTAAGCGTCGATGGGAGCCAACAAAGAGAGAAACGGAGTGATTGGTTGCCGGCGGGTTACCAGTGTAGCGGTTTTTTATGACTTAATCTTACTTAAATAGTGGCATATATTTAATGAAAAAGTGTAGGTACTTTTAGTTACAAAAAATAATTTTTTGATGTTTAATTCGTTTTACTGATGACAGAATGTGTTAACAGATGTTCGTATTGAAATAGTTTAAAGATCACAATTTGATGATAAATTGGATATTTTAGAGGTAAATTGAATTACTTACTAACTTATCACATTCTCTGGTGACCGTAAATGAATGAACATTATGTTCGTATTGAAATAATTTGGTGACCAGAATTTAGTGTTTCATCTCTTTATTATAGTTATACGATTGCAAATACATGGAAGACGGTGCTATTGGTGCGAACTTGTCTCTTGTAGTTAAACAGTTACGTAAATACGTAGTACGCAAGCGCTTATTTTTATAGCGAGACTCTCGTGCGAGATCGAGTTGAGACCCAAAAAAATGTGCGAGAACGAGAGCGAGATCGAGATTACACATCCGAAAACGAGACGAGATCGATATTTTATATTTCTCGTCTCGTCTCGCCTCGCGTGCATCACTAGTAAATAGTAGATTGATAATTCTAAAATTATGTTATTTTTATGTTGACTTTTAACATTTTTAATAAAATATTATGTATTATGTATATGACAGTGACATATAGGTAATAGCAAATAAATAATTCTTAAATTGTTATTTTTATACTGACTTTTAATATTGTTAATAAAAAAAAATGTATTATTATATGTTGTTTTATTTTACGAAAATCAACAAATTACATCGGGAAAATACATTTTTAATCCATCACTTGAACTTGAAATTTTGACAGTTTTGCAACCATAATTTTCTTTTATCCACTTGAGGTTTTCTAACTTCAAGGGTCTAATGGAGTTAGTTTTCTTATATATCTGAAAAAACTACAAGTTAATTTATGCTCTTAACATTTTATGTCGCTTATTTGCGATTTTATGATATTTTCTTAGACTTCTCTGTTATTGCGAAGTGTTACAAAGAAAAACTGTAATACAGGCGATCTAAATGTGCATTGTAGAAAGGTCAAGTTCAACTGTGAAACATAAAATTTTATTAAAAATTCAAACTAATTCAGCCCGCTCAAAATGTGCTGAACGTGTGTTTATAATTCATGGGATAATTCTGTTTTTATTCATAAGGTGTAACTTGAAAACTAACTCGGTTTATTAAAAAATAATTAGAAAAAAGAGGAAATTAATTAATACGTGCACGTGTACATATTTTAATTAAATACACCAAGTAAATTACAAATTGTAACCTAGTGAAATACTGTTATTACTATAATTAAATGTATATTATCATTTAATATTAATTTAATTTTGCAATGGAAAAAAGATAACGGAGTCCTTTAGCAAATATTGTTGAAACAACAAAGCAGAATAAACAAAATTCGTACATTTGTTCAATTTAAATAAGTGGTAATTATTTAACGCAACGCCCTAAATTCACATTACCAAACAAAGTTACTTGAATATAGTTAAAACTTTTTTAAAAATTATATAAATAAACTTCATGTAAACTGCAACTTGATTGTTATTCGTTAAGCATTAATAATTTTTTTTTTTTTCAGTGAGATACATGGAGAGATGATTTTATTCTCCAATAGTAGACTGCTAATAATTGGTGTCTCATAAAATGATCTTTTTCAGCATTTATTCAAATTTTGAAATAACTATTGTGCTCAATAATTGGAAATATGCGTGGATAATAAGCATTTTTATAAAATATTTAATTATAAACTACGTATTTGTAGACCAAAGTTTCAGTGCCACCGGCAGCCTGTCATTTAACATATCTTTCTCTTTTATACAAGATGTAAAAGCGAAACTGACCACTGCCATTATTTTCTTTATTATTGTAGTTATAAAAAATACTATATAACAAAGTTATAAGAGACCAAAAGGGACATCCCATCAAAGAAGAAATTATTTTTAAAACCAGTGGTTTTCAAAGTACATCACAGTTATATTTTTTAAAATGGGATGGCATTAATATTTTTTTTTTGCAACGCCACCTTCCTTACATGATAGAAGGAAATACTTAACCCTATCATACATTGCCAAAATCTCAACCCAACCAAACCATCCTACATATAAATACACCATCAACCCTTCCAATTCTGACAATACCATATTACAGCCTCCCTATCAAACCCATATACATGAACTATTGAACTCCCTAAACCCCAACCTCCCAGTAACACAACAAAACAAAATGTCCCAAACTCCCCCATGGACTATCGAAATACCAAACATCAACCTCAAACTACATAAATTTGGTAAACAAAATACCAATCACGACGTAATCGAAAAACCATTTTAACGAACTATAAGAAAAAAACATACACAAACATTTCATATATACGGATTCATCTAAAATAGAAAATAAAATAGGAGCAGCCTTTGTAATTGAAAATGAAACAGTATTATACCACCTACCAAATGAATACAGCATATACTCAGCAGAAATGATTAGTATCTACTTCAGCTTGCAACACATAGAGAAGAACCCCAAGAAAAACTACCCCATTTGCACAGATTCTCTTAGTAGCCTCCAATCCATCACGACAATATACCCGAAACATCCCATAACAAAATACATCCAAGATCTTCTATTCCAACTCACCACAACCAACATTCAAGTAAATTTCATTTGGATACCATCCCATATAGGTATACCAGGCCAAGGAAGCCACAAAAATACCTATCACACCCATTCCCATTGAAGCAAGAGATATAGCAGCAACATTTAAAAACAAAATCAGAGAAAACTGGAACCTACGATGGAGCAATCTCCAAACAAACAAATTCAAAAACATACAAGAAATAATCCAACCCCGGCAAGAACCCGAAAACTCTACCAGAAGAGAACAAATAATATTTACAAGAATAAGAATTGGACATACCAGAGCAACACATAACTCCATCTTTGAAAGAACAAGCGTCAAAATATGCACTGATTGCAATACTCAGATCTCAGTAGAACATATACTACACTATAAAAAGTACGATGAACAAAGGAGGAAATACCAGATAGCACAAACAATAAAAGAATCTTTGAACATGAAGAACTACCTCCGAATTATGAAATACATTAAAATTAAAGATATCCAAATACTCAATGAAATGTAAATATAAATGTAAACTCGAATAATATGTATACATATTATGCTAATACCCCATGGGTGAAGCATTATGATAATAATAAAAAAAGTTGTCTTTATGGCACACTTTTCAATGGCTAAAATGTGTCATTAGTGAAAAAATAAATAATAGCAAAAAAATAACAAAATAAATTTTGTTAATAAGTCTAACTTCTTCTTTTCCATATCCCTTACCCATAATCGAGTGTGGGATTCCCTTTTCTTCAGGTTAAGTTTGTGTTGAAATAGTACCACTAGTGACATCTGTCGTCACAATGTGATTTCACACCATATGTTTCTCTACTTGCTAAGTTCATTGTTGTATTCAAGGTTGTATTCTCGAGTAAATACAGTGTAAATAGTGAATAAAATGAATAGTGAATACATTGAAGTATCTTGACATTTTCATCAAAAAGACATTTTTCTTTTAAATTCATTTTTAAATTTGTTTAACTGAACATTGTGGTGTTGCAAGTCTTGAAAAAAGTACTGTTTAGCCACTCGTTATATAAAATACTATTAGAATCCATTCGATTGGGTATTTTTTTCTGAATTCAACCATATAATCATATTATATCATTATATAACAAAAACATTGAGAAAAATTCAATTGAAACTTGAATAAATTTTTATTTTAGTTATTTTTTAGTAGGCTATGGTATGAAAAACAATTGCGCTTAAATTAAAGTAAAACAAATATTTGTTAATAACTATATAAATAGTGTTCTATCTGCAACAATAGAAATTTAGTGCATAACTAAATAATTCAAGTTGACAGATATCAGTTTGTATTTATCTGAATTATTATGAGCTGGGCTCGTAAATACAACATACAATGCCGTGTCAAAGACATAAAATTTAAATTTAACTCGTTAAATCCTGTCAACTTTATAGTATTCATTACTAATTCCAGTGGTTAAGACTTTCAGAGGTCAATATCAATAAAAAGATGCGCAGACATAAAATTTCAATAACAATTTGCAACAAAATACGAGTACGATCGTAAAACTTTATATCTCTTGTATAATATTAATTCCTACTCCTGCTGAAAAATTTGGGTAGGGCATTTTGTGTGTATTGCTGGGTCTCCTGATAAATCAAGTTTTAGAGGAGTTTTATTCTTTGACACAAGAGCCGTGGAAGAGATACGAGGCAATGTGGACGCGGATAAAGAAAATAGATTCCCCTAGAGCTCGCATACAAATAGCAACCAGGAAGATTTCCAATCACTCCACAGTAATTTGCACATACAACTATGGCAGAGATTCTCCTCCACGAGTGCTAATTTTCGAATGAAAATTTAAATTTAAATAATTAGATAGTATTAAAATAGGCTGCGTCTGGGGACAAGTTAATGTGTACATAATATGAAATGTAGGTACACGCTGACTTCAAACCGCAGGTCGATATCTCTTTTCATTCTCAAAATATGTGCATTTAAAACCTTACCAATTTCTGGGAAATAACCTCAAAATGAGTGGAGATATGTAGGTAAAAGCTTAACGACTTCTACATTCAATTCTACGGGAAAATTACATTAGCAGGGATGGGCACGTAAAATACGTCACGTATTATACGCCATTTTTTACGCGTAAAAAATACTTTTTACAATGACAATAGTCACAGAAAAAAATGACTGTTTTTTAACAAATAAATATTCATAATTAACGGGTACTTCATTCATCAATTATTGCAACCTTGCAACAAATACAATTTAATCTTTAATATAAAATGTATTTTATTCATTCAGTTATATTATTTATTTGACCGTGATTTATTTCATTTAAATTTAATTTAATTTTCTCAAATAAACTAATATATTTATGCTTAGTATTTTAAATTGAGATTTCTAATAAATAGATTTATAATTTTCTGAAATATTTACATGTTTCCTACAATCATACAAATATGTAATTGTTTTGAATTAATTTCATAATATATTTGTTGAAACATTATATTTATGAAAAATAGTTTTTATTGTGTGAATCTACATTTATTTGTCACAAATAAATATTATTTGTGGCAAAATAATAGTGACTTGTATGGACTTATTCATTTGTTGTATTGTTGTACGTTTCATCTTGTATACGGTGGTGCTCATTTCTAACAGTGTTCATTTGTGGCGATTTGCTTTTCATTCGTGTGCTAAAAAGTAGTGAATATGAATGACGAAACAGTGAAAAATATACTTGAGTGAGGTTTTGAATATTTGCTTTGCACTTTTCAGTGTATCTTTTATGCCAAGGCACATGCACCGGTACCAGTACAAAGTGTGTATTTATACTTTTATAATTTTTTATCTTATGTACATTAACATTCTTAGGGATATAATTTGTGAGTTAATAAAAATATGGTGTACAAAAAAATTATATATATACTGGTCTTTATTTAATTGTTTTCCTTCAGTTTTAATCTATTTAGAGTGGACAGCTTACGAGAGGTAGGTAAATAAACTTGGTTTAAATAAATTCTTATTTACCCAATAGTAATGCAATAAATTTAGCGCAATTAAAATAATTCTTAACGTAAATAAATGCATAGTTCTCATGATATAGAAGATATAATTGATCTGATTTGAGACAAATAAATGCTTGAAATAAATTATTATATTGCTTCAATTGTAGATATATTTGGATCTGTTCAAGCTTAGGATTTATTTGTAACAAATAAATTTACAGTTTGCGTAATTATATCTTTTTCTCAGTGTTTAAATAATTTTTATGTAAAATCGAAACAAAATACGTAAATTTGAAATAGATTGTAGTATTTTTAATTGAGGATAAGAATTGGAGGCCTTAAAATTCCTTAGGTTTTTATTACAGCAATCATACTACATTAATTAGAACGTTTCGTGCGACATATTAACTTCGCCAGCTGCCAGTCAGCGAACACATTTTTTACAGCAGTTCCAATAAATAATCGACTCAGTACATTGGCGCTCATAGGGGGGGGGGGCAATAGGAGGCACTTGCCCCCCCCCCCCCCCCCGGCTTTTCTCTAATTTTAAGAATTTTAAAAGCAAAGCTACCATTTTTAATTGTTTTATCACGGCTACTTATGTTGCATCCTAAGGTCCTTACATCGCCCTGTTGTTTTCTTCAAATCTTCATCATGAAGTTAGCGTAGATAAGTTTCGCGCGCGCACAATTTAAAAGATACATCCGCGGTACAAATTATAAATAAAAATATTACCAATACCATAGCTCAACCTATTCCGATTCAATAAATTACTTAGATTTCTTAATCCGTTCTATAATTCTTAGTTTTCGAAAGATAATAATGTTGCCCTTTGCTCTATAATTTGCATCCGATTAATTTAAAACAAATAAACTATAATAATTTTACTAAACTAGCTCAAGAAATTCATTCATATTATAAAATTGACAATTTTTTAGAAGAAGCTTTAGCATGGCACGAATATTGGGTTTCAAATAAAGAAATGATTATTACTAAAGAAACTCCTGTAATAGAACTTTTACAACATTGTACATTTTACCCAGCAATTTTCAAAGCTTTGAAATTTTAATTTGTCTTCTTCCAACTACATGCGCTTTAGAAAGATCTTTTAGCACTCTAAGAAGAGTGAAAACATGGATTAAATATACTATTAGCGAAGATCGTCTAGACGGTTTATGTATGATGAGCCTCCATCACGATTACATAAGCGAAAATAAACAAAAATATATAGACGAAGTTCTAAATGAATTTACCAAAGATGCAAAGAATTTAAAATTTGCATTTTCGGAAAAAGAATAAGTAGGTAATATTGTTTAATCCGTTGGTAATATAACGATTTCTGACTTTTAAAAAGTTGGGTAGTTAGTTATTGTTAACCTTCGTGCCTTGGTCAGCTATCTTCGCTTGGAAGTTCCCAAATTATGTGAAATTAACAATGTAGTATTTTTAGAATATTTTAAATTTACTATTGTTTAAACCTATACGTTGGCTCCTAAACACAGAATTGATATTTGTATACAAGCCACCTAGTGTCGTTATGAAGAACTAAAATTATGAATTACCTATCTACGTTTTTTACTTACTTTACATTTTTACGTATTTTTTACATGTAAACGTAAAAAATACTTATTTACGCATAAATGCCCATGTCTGTACATAAATTTACCAATATTTACAAAACTTGCCCTACTAGTTCAGTTTGCGCAGCCAAAAAAATTAAAATCCCTAAAAATGGCTATTTTCAGTTATTTTGCCGGGTGCCTGTGTGTCTGGTCGTGAATCTGGAGAACCGGGTTCAATCCTGACCGACGCCAAATATTTCAAATTTTAAATAGCACAAAATTGACCCCTGTGGTGCACTCTCCACACCAGCAATGAGTGCCCGTGAGATGACGACTGGTAAACGCCCGCACGGTACAAATATGTGATCATCATTACGAATTGTATCCATTCTTCAAATATTTTGAAAATTTATATACCCATGTAATTTTGTTCGTAGAATCCAAAGGCTAAGTCGCTAGGCATGTATATCTACCCTGTTTTGGGTTATCGTCAAAAAATGGGATTTTTAAGTTGTAAGTTTAAACACAAATATCTTATGGTCAGATTCATAAAAAAGATTAAGCTAATTCTCGTTTTTGGGTTAGTAAATTCTGTTGTATTCCAAAATTTAATATTTATTATATTATCAAAATAGATAGGATTAGATTAGACTATATTTTAAAAAATAAACTGGCAAAACTAGAGTAGTATTCACTAATCTAAAAATGATGATTAGCTTAAACATCTTTTTTCTGCTAGTTAAAGAACTAAAAGAGATATTAATATCCGGTTTCAAATTATAGAATCAACCCGTTGAAAAAGTATAAAAAGTAGATTTTTGAAAATTTTACTGATTAATAAGTAGAGATACAGACTTGTTTGTATCAACAGTTTATTTTATGGGAGGGGGCTACACTACACCAGGGCACTACTATAAATTCGGCCCTGATCCCAATATATCGCTACTGCCGGAGTGCCGTGATAAAAGGTCATAAACCGATTTTTTTATATTGTTGCGTTTGTATTACAATCCTAACGTACCTACATAATTTTGTCTGAGAACAAGGCTATATAGGTGTATCGTGGAAATTTATGGGCATGGATAAATGCGGTTGAAAGGGCCTAGTAGTACGTTTTATATACCAAATTTAATCCAAATGCAATCATTGAAAAAAAAATTAACTTATGACTTTGTCACACGACACACGATATCTGAGACACCTGAGTATTCCTTCATTCCATTTAGTTTTTATCTATGTATTAGTTTGGTATAAATAATATTTTCCTTTATATAAATTTGCTGGCGATGGCAATATTTCCTATTTGATATTCATCATGTTTGTATGTGGTGTCGTTGCGGACAGTTACTAGTGGTAGTGGGTCAATCTTGGCCGTTGGCCAATTCACCCACCTTTGACCTTATAGTAGCGAGCGAGCACTCATTGTCGTTTTATATGTAACAGCATAAAATATTAGGTTAGATATCGCAAGGTCACCAAACCATATTTTAATAAAGAAAAGATTCATTTCTTCCTTTTGAGATACTGTTAGGTTGTTAAATAAAATATTCATCAAAAGAATTGATATCGACATTTAAATTATTTTATGATGTATTGTTATTATTATCATTATTAATTAATTGGGGGTTTTAAATGCTTAAACTTTTGCCACTGCCACCTGTAAGATTTATTATAACATGTCCCTATCTTAGTTTTTTGGAAACAATCCCAGAGTTCTCATAAAGCCAGTTACTGCTCCGTGGGGCAACTTTTACCTGGATGATTTTAGTTTTAAGTGTCAAGGCAATATAATTTCATTAGCCCAAAAATATGTGTACTTAGGTATACCATTTGTAACATCTGGATTACTTCTGGAAATAGCCAAAGATATCACGAATAAAGCTAATTCTGCAGTGGGTAATATTAAACAAATAATGGCAAAATGTAAGATGGACTCATGGCATGCCAGACAAAAACTCTATGAATCAGTGGTTTGGTTATACCAACTATGCTATATTCTTCTCAAATCTGGAGTTTGAGATATGTTAATATGCTTGAAAAAACAAAAGTCGGTTATTTAAAAAGTTTGTTCAATTGGCAAAGAAATACCCCCTAATATATGGTACGACATGAATGCCAATTAATAAATATGGAATTGCGAATTTTCACAAAAGCTATCGATTGGTGGTATAAATATTGGTAATGAGAAACAACCGATTTTCAAAAATGGGTTACAACAAATTAGTACGAAAGAGTGAATTAAACCCAGAACATCAGAACAAATCAGATTTAACTGGGTACACCAATTTAAAAACATGCTAACAAAAATAAACTCTTAATGAATTTGGGAAAAACAAAGCTGGATATTCATATACAATTTGTTCCGAAGTTTATTCGTCCTCTTCAAAGAGTCGCCCTATACTGTTTTTAGCTATGCCACTCTTACATAGCTGGTATTTCAGAAGACAATAACCAGTAAAGATATCTGTCATAATTCCAAGGTCCTGTTTGCTGAGAGCTAATGCCTCTTTCGCGTTTGACGAAGAGGGTGAAATAAATTTCTTAATATAGTTTTTCAAGAGGCCACAAGAAGGTTTAGGTCCGTAAAACAGCAATTTGGCTCCCTTTTTAGCGAGCTCATCTGCTTTTTCACTGTGAAAATGTTATACTATTGCTCTTCCTAGAGCATTCCAATGGGCCCGTCCAACTTTTTTTGAATTTTTTATGTGTGACTGAGAATTTAAAAATAGAAATTCCGTATTTTTGTTTTCTTGAAATTATGCTTAATAACGCCTAAAATAATTATTAAAGTTGTGACGTTAGCGTCACTCCGTCATAAGTAGAGAGATCCGACATACGTTCCCATTAGTATGGTAATATATAGTAAATGTTGCAAGAATAAAAATACATATCCATTGCAAACTGTTATCAAAAATCTTTAGAGCTAATGGTAATAAAGTAAGCCAGATACCTAGTTATTATATGATTTCAAAATATATATTTGTTTAATTTACTTACATGAATAGGTATAGGAGTAGTGTTAATTTATGTAAAACTTCAATAGTACATATTATACATACATAAAAATCAGGTAGGTAAAAATAATTTTTTCTCGTTTTCATACTTAGGTTAATTATTTGATTTAATTAGTACGACTTTAAGACTTTATTATAATATTGAAGGTTATCATACTCACCAAGTGCCATTATTACAATTAAAATAGTATTTAAACAATTTTCTATTTATAATTAAATACAACAATGGCAGTATTGATTACAATAATCAAAGCATAGCTCATAATAAAAAGTAATACAATATTTACATTCCTATTTACTAAATGATTTCAACAATGATAACTATTGAGATTGCAATAAATAAAACATAAATTATAGTATAAATTTATTTAATAAGTAAAGTTTCGTAATAAAGAATTACTACAATAGCGAATTTATGTACGGTCCACTCTATACTGACATTTTAACAGGGCAACTGGACGA
Source organism: Harpalus rubripes (assembly GCA_963082715.1). Lineage (NCBI taxonomy): Eukaryota > Metazoa > Arthropoda > Insecta > Coleoptera > Carabidae > Harpalus > Harpalus rubripes. Next base: position 44,074,511 of record OY720458.1, on the reverse strand, counting down.
CTGTAATGACGCTGACGTCACAACATGGCGACCATTTTACGCTAAAAACTTAAATTACATTATTATAGGTATAAAAATATAAAATATAAAGCAATTTTTATTTCGTTTTCAGTTATTTATATTCAAAATTCATGTGCGATATGTAATTTGTAAAAACCGAAGACTTGGACGGGCCCATTGTCCTTTAATGTGGATGCGAAAATAAATCTAGTTGAATTACATTCATATCTCGGATGACCTTTATTCTGATGTTTTCCATTGGCTTGATTATAGGTGAGAATATGAAGCAAGGACTGCAGTTTTATTTCAGATTCGTTGTTCTCATTCTTTCTTGAAATTTTGATGTAGTCCTCTGGATTTGCAATAATAGTTATTTCTTTCTATATTGTTAATTCTGTTACAATTAGTAATTTTATATTTATTTCAGAAAATGTCTGTAATTACTAAAGAAACGACCTTAAATTAATTTTATTACAAAAAATGTATAACAATAAAAATTTCTCTACTTTTGAAACCGCAGTTATTAAACAAATACAATTAATCATGTGCCTAATTGATTTCTGACTTTCACGTGAAGCATATTTTTTGCCAATAATTCAATTTGACACATTTGATGGAGAGATGGCTCTGCACATTAAGGCTGTAATGTGGCTCAACAAAACACGAAAAATCCCGGTTTTTGAAAATAAATACGTATGTTGATAGTTTCAATAAAATGTAGAAATATTAATTTAAATTTTAAATACAGATGATAAACAGCTAAAAGAAAGTAATTGCGGAGTTTCTTTGCGTTGGAGGCTGTTGCATATTAAAAAGCTGAATATTTTGATGTGAAAGGTTCGTTAATAAACCGAAGGAATCAATTTCTTGATTAGATGGGGGTTAATTGCACCTCTGCCTTGCTCCGCAACCGTACAATGTACAAATCAAAGAAAACTCGACTACGAAGTAGCGTGACTTCTACTTCTACTGACATTCATTATTAAAAATGTTGCTTCGCTCAAGCAACCAACAAAAAATTGATTACTCTTCCGTCAATACACACAAATATGATATTGTAAAACATTCATTCCGATTCCCAGTATACGACAACGAGTATAGCTTCTTCTTCTATTACTCAGAAAATAGCAATAATTTCAATTTAACTCATATGGCTTCGCGTTTAATAAAAATACTAACATGGTTTGTTCATTCCCTCACTTGCTGTCATTTTAAAGATTTTAGTTGGAAAAATTATTAACACAAAAATATATAAATAAAATAAAACAATTTTTTAGTTAAAGTTCTGTGTAAATTTATACAAACCAACGTTTCGGCAGCATACTGCTGCCTTCTTCAGAGTACATTTTAATATAGGAAGCCATGCTTGCCTAAGTTTGAAACCGTCACTATGATCGTAAATGTAAAACGTTGCACAAATCGTTATGATTTATTACAAAACACTTTTTGTACAATATAACATGAAAATGGTATTTAGATCCCTGTATTATTATAATTGCAGAAAAATAAACATCCTTGCTAGATATAAAGAATATAATATGTAATTATTAATATGTATTTACTAAAACAATTTAGAAATGGAGATGTAGTGTGATATAAATCTAGTTAAGATAAATACGTAAAGTTTTGAAGAAACAATTGAAAGCACTTTATATCATTAGTTTTTATAATTAATATCTTTGAATGTACTTATGTTTCTGTTCTCATACGTTATATACAGGCTGTGCAACGAAACGCGGAACACAGGAGTCTAACGTGGAATTCTAAAATTATGTGGAAATTGGCTCTCCTGTACATTTTAGAGCAAAAGTCCAAGAATAAAAAGTTGTTTAAAATTAATTTATACTTTTAAAAAGTCTTCATTCAATGCAATAGAATTACTGTAGCACTAGATTTTACAAAATAAAATATGATATTTTCATCACAAATCAGATAGTCATGGAAATGAAAAACAAATAAAACAAATTAAGATCATAATACTTGGATATTCATTTAATGCAGTAGAATATCTGTAGTACCTACTAGATATTTAGAAAATAAAATGTGACATTTTCGTCAAAAATCAGAGCCATGAAAATAAAAAACAAATAAAACAAAATGTCATTTAACATCATAATATTTAAATATTTATTGCTGAATTATAACAATATAGGCACAATGATTATAACAATTAACATCAATAACACTGAACTGTCAGAATGAGATTTTGTTTTATTTGTTTTTTATTTCCATGGGTATCTGATGATTTTTACGAAAATATCATATATTCTTTTCTAAATAGATATTTTATTGCATTAAATGAGAACTTTTTATAAATAACAATTAATTTTAAACAAATTTTCATTCGTGTACTTTTGCCCTAAAATGTACAGAGAGCCAATTTCCGCACATTTTTAAAATCCTATGTTTGACTTCTAGGTTCCGCGTTTCGTTGCACACCCTGTATATATACAGTGTGTTCCAGGACAAGCTTACGCTATCGTTATTTTTAAAACTAATTAATATTATTTTACGAAGTTTGGCATCTAAGGGTTTTCCCACATGCTCGTTTCAACTAAAATATTTTTAAATCAGAAGCACTTCCAGTTTAACCGGAAGTAGACCCTAACTTTCTTATTTTAAATGGAATGCTATATTTTTTATTTTACCATTGAATTCAGCGGAAAATTTTGCATACGAAGCAATAAAAGTATTTTACTCATGATCAACCACTTCCGACGTATTTAAACTTTTTTGATTTTTTCACTAATAATGGCTACTTTTTTATCACTCTTTATCTCGAGAATGGAAACGAATTTTTATAATCTGTAAAAACAGTTTTATAAAGAAAGCTTTTGTTTATACTAATATAAATTAATAATTAACATTTTTTTTAAATTGTAATTTCTACGTGAACATAAATTTCACAAAATTCAAAAAACTCAATTTTTTAAATGGAATATCCCATTTTTAATTATGTAAATGAATTCTTCGTTAAAAATAAGGGTAGTTTGTGTAGCATGTCCTATGTTGGAAGTTAATCGATTTTTAGTAAAATGGAAAATATTTAAATTGCATTAAGTCTAGTTTAGTTGGCTTTGGCTATGAACATTTTGTTTTAGCTTCATGTTATAATTTCTATTTCTGTTTACTTCGTATTTTAAGTTTAATATGATACTAATTCATAAAAATTCATTAAAATAAAAAATAATAAATAGGTACTGAACATAATTTACTTCTTTTCCATCACGGCCCACTTAAATTAAATTTAGTAACTGTAAATAAATGCAATTTAAATATTTTCCATTTTACTAAAAATCTATCAACTTTCAAAATAGGACATGCTACACAAACTACCCCTATTTTTTAACAGAGAATTTATTTAAATAATAAAAAATGGAGTGTTCCATTTAAAAAAAATGAGTTCACGTAGAAAATACAATTTTCAAAAATTGTCGATTATTAATTAAAACTATTGTAAACAAAAGCTTTCTTTATAAAACTGTTTTTACAGATTATAGAAATTCAATTCCATTCCCGAGATATAGAGTGATAAAAAGTGGCAGTTATTATTGAAAACATAAAAAAAAAAGTATTTACGCCGGAAGTGGTTGATCATGAGTAAAATTTTTGTATGGTTTGATATGTAAATTTTTCTGCTGAATTCAATGGTAAAATAAAAAATACAGTATTTTATTTAAAATAAGAAATTTAGGGTCTACTTCCGGTAAAACCGGAAGTGCTACGGTTTTGAAAATATTTTACCTGAAACGGGCATCTCGGAAAACCCCTACATACCAAATTTCTTAAAATAATATTGAATAGTTTTTAAAATAACGACAGCGTAATCCCGTCCTGGGACACCTGTATATAAATGGAAAACGCTGTAAGGTAGGGCCATGTTACAATGGATAATAGATCTCCCAGCTCGCAGTGGTAAAAGTGACTAGCGCTTAAAGTCCTCAACTAATTAACAATTATAATAATATAATTACAATAAATTAAGAAAACGTGAAATTACAAAAGAGTTTATTATTGAGTAGGTATTTTTAATCGAAAACATTGCATTGCATATCCAATGTTCTCCATTAAAAATATTTACAATAAATGAAATTAGGTTAACAAATACATTAAGTTAGTCCGCGTAATTTTGTGTTTGAGTGTACGAGTATAACATGAATTAAGTCATTGTTTTGAGATTGGATGGCAGAGTGAATTAGTTTAGTCTAATATTTATAGAATATTTCCAGGAATGGAGGTTAAATAAAAACAGATTCATCCCACGCAGATGGACTGCAAACATACCAGCAGTTTCTACTTTGTAGTTTGTACACTACGAGCAAAAAGTATGCAATAGTTAGATACGTTTGTATTACTCTTCACTGCAATTTCAAGCTTTGAATTTTTTCAGCATAGTTGAAATTTTTCTGCTTGATGCAAAATAAATACGTTGTCATGCTTTCTATTTATACATTGCACTCACACTTAAACAAGCTGTCGCAGATATAAATAATGAAAATGTAAATTATGTAGGCAAAATGATAACAATAAGTAAAATATATGACGTCCCTAATAAAAAATTATAAATATAATATATCATGGCTATACTTTTTGCTAGATATGCCGATCTGCTTTATTTGCAGATATAATATCTTGCAAAAAAATTAACATATTTTTACTTCCTTGTACAAAGCAAAGGAAGTATTGTATTCGCGAAAAATTTCGGTTTTCAGATTTCAACGGAAATATCCATTTTGACCATCCCTGAATCCATTCTGACTAATTTCGTCGTGACGTCTGTACGTACGTACGTTTGTACGTACGTACGTACGTATCTCGCATAACTCAAAAACGGTAAGCCGTAGAAAGTTGAAATTTTGTATTTAGGACTTCTATAACATCTAGTTGTGCACCTCCCTTTTTGGTCATTACATAATTTCCAGAAATGGTACTTTATTTGAAGCCTATAATAGATTTGAATGAAAAACTATATTAAAATATAATCCAAAACTTTTCAAATTTGGTATATAAGACTTTTATATCAATTGGAATAACATAGCAGATTTTGGTTAAAACAGGCTAACCGGAAGTGATATTTTACCTGAAGTTGTTAACAGTTTTTCATGAATAAAATGGTTTCATTTTGATTTTATAAATAAATGCTTCAAATAAGAGTTTTAAAGCATTAAATTCTGCGTCTAGCACATCAAGTATTATTAAATTAGCCCTTTGTATAAGCGAGATATATAAATTTAAAACTTATATACTTTTTGGTTTTTGTAATGAAGCTTGCTATGTATTAGGACAAAAAATAACAAAAAATAAATGTCAAATTACGTCAAATACGTGCAATTTTATAATTGAGTCTATACTTCATATTAGTCTTGCGTACAAGGAAGTCGTGTGGTGTCCACCTCAGATTTTTTCTTCTGAAATTTGAATAAGCAAGTTCTATAGTGTTTCTATATGTTTGTCTGTTCAAATTTCTGCATACCTTGAGTTTCAGCTAATATGCAATATTTATTATTCTGTCGTTAGTAATGTATTACTATGGATAGTAGTTACATACATTTTACCAAATAAAATGTAACATAGGTTATCAATGTTAAATGAACTTTTTATCATTATTTACTGATTTATAAATAAAGTAAGAAAGTAAATTATTTTTATTTTCTTCAGTTCGAGCAGTTTTTATTCTTGCACAAACAAATAGAAAGACATTAATGTAAACCAAAGAACAGCAAAATCAGTTTTACAGTATGTAAAAATATAAAATTACACTTTTCGTTTTAATTTTATATTTTTATACAATGTAAAACCAAATTTGCTGTTCCTTGGTTTACATTAATGTCTCTCTACTTGTTTTGGTGAGTTGAAAACTTTGTATTTTTTATTTTCATATCGATTGTAACCTTGTGAATTTAATAGTTGATGATGGGCTAATTAACGCCCAAAACGTCCCTGTACGCATATTGTTAATAAATAAAAATTGGAACAGTAAGACCTACAATTCATTCGACTATATATCCCAAGTAGGTTCCCAAAGAACATTTCAAGAAAAAATACAAATCATAACATTATAAGTCCATTATAAGGCAAGTTTCCTATTTATTTGATGCTACTTTTAATAAGCGACCCAGACCAACAACTATTAGGCAATAGGGAGTTGTAACAGTCATCAAACTGTCATGAGTCAATTTCAGAAAGAATTTTGGCATTTTCAATTAATATACAATTTAATGTTTTTTATTATTAATTATCTTACTTGCTCTATTTTTTTTAATGCTGTCCATTGATGCGTCTTGTAGTTCTATAATTATTATAGATTTTTTAATAGTTGATGGTCTGGGTCGCTTATTAAAAGTAGCAGCAAATAAATCGGAAACTTGCCTTAGACTTATATTGTACTTATACAATGTTATGATTTGTACTTTTTCTTTATACATCATTTTGGAGGATGACAGTATGCTGACTTTGACAACTCCCTATGTCCAGTTTAAAAAAAACGCGGTAATACATTGATATCAATAATTTTAAATGTAATTATGGTAATAACATACGCCTATGTCCACTGATAAAAAAAAAACTCGGTATAACCAGCATTGTATCAGGTAACCGTTCATGACAAGTTCATTTGATATGACACCGTTGACAACCTATGTTGCATTTTATCTGGAACGGTTCAGTATGTATAACTAGTATCCATATTAATACATTAATGACAGAATAGTAAATATTGCTTTGAGCTTAAACTCACGATTATTAAATATAGCAGCAGTTTATGTAAATAACGGCAAAAGTATACTATGTTTGAATACGTGCCAAATCAAATCATATTGTCTTTGATTGATAACAAAAAGTTTTAGCCAGAAGAAGACAGAAGAAGAAAGACAATATCATAGAGGTGGATCTATTATGGAAGCATTTAAGACAGATTGAAATGAAATTTAAATATATTATTTTTCATGAATTTTTGCACAAGTTTGAAAAATTCTAAAAAGGTTTAACATCTGTGAGCTCAAATATTTAATGCTTAAATAGAGCAAAACTACACGGGTATTATAGAGATGGTATCCCGCGGCGAAGCTTTTTTCTGTATAATTCGTATAATAAACGACAGATTTTCTTTAAAAAAAAAACTACCTAACGACAGTTCACGTGACAACTTACAAAGAAAACTAAAACATATAACCAGACGCTAACTACTTTTGTAGTAATTCTCTTTGGAAGTCTGTGTACATCCCAGATTCCGTATATAATCTGAAATAATAGGCTAGCAGAGTCTATTTAAATACCTTCTTTTTTGCCTTGTTTCTTTTTTGCGACGAGTCCTGTGATTACAAAAAGCGAAGGAAAAGGGCAGACAACAAGCATACTTGTCGATACACATCTACCGTTCCTGCCTTGTTCTCTATCAGTTACCCTGCCCTGCCCTGTGTCACAGTCACAGGAGTTAACCGGAAGTAGAATGGATGTCACATATCGGAAAGGAAACGGTTTACTCTTTCATCCAGGATTACAAACCGATACGACATACAACTGAATTCTCATCTACCAGAATTTGTAATTGTGTAAAGATGAAACAGACACTATAAAGGACTAAGAAAAATATATTACCCATGATTGAATTTGGTTAACCTTGTCGCCAAAAACGATTTCGATAATGTAAATTATGTCACATTTTAATCCTACAAATTAATTATAAACTACTTCAGTTTTGTATTAATAGCAATAGCTATGGCATTTGAACAAAAAAATTAACAAATGTTTGACATTCGATAGCTATTTTTTTTTGTTTTATAACAGATTAGAAAATGCTTGACAAAAATTAAATTAATGAAATTTATAACATAATAAAATTTGCACAAGTTAAGGTGCATTCACAAATGAAAATTAGGTTTATGGTGTTTGTTTAGGTTTAATTAAAGGTGCATTTACACAGATGTCTGTACGTATCAAAACTAATTTTCAGGTAATTTAAACTTACATTTATGAATGACTAAAGGTACATTCACAAATGAAAATTAGGTTTAGATTTATGGTTTATACTTTAGATTTAAAGACTTTGACCGCATATTATGTAATGACTCCATTCACACTTCAGAATTTAGGGTCTCCAAATCCAAATTATAAAGCTTAACATTGCAAGGTTCAAATTTTAGGTTTATGATTTAGTTTGACGTCACAAACTTCACCAATGAGAACGAGTCTGAAATGATATAGATATATACACCTATCTTTATTTCTTATCCACTTGGAGGATTCGGCTTTTTAAACAAATGCGAGAAGAACATGAAGACTGTCATAATTAAATTGCTGAAATATAACTAATAATGCTAAGCGAATGACAGTTTCACAGCACACATGTGTCTTGTTGAGTACTGCTCTACCGATAATCTTGTTTTTGAAGCATTTACCTAGATGTCTGTACATATCAAAACTAATTTTCAGGTAATTTAAACTTACATTTATGAATGACTTACTTACTCATTTGTGAATGCACCTTTACTTAAACATAAACAAAAACCATAAATCTAATTTTAATTTGTAAATGCCCCTTAAGTCATTCATAAATGTAGGTTTAAATTACCTAAAAATTAATTTTTATATGTACAGATACCTGTGTAAATGCTTCAAAAACAAGATTAAAATATCGGTAGAGCAGTAGTCAAGAAGACACCTGTGCGCCGTGAAACTGTCATTCGCTTGGCATTATTGGTTATATTTCAGCAATTAAGTCTCCATGTTCTTCCCGCATTTGTTCAAAAAGCCGAACCCACCCAGTAGATACTAAATAAAGATGTGTGTATATATCTATATCATTTCAGACTCGTTCTCATTGGTGAAGTTTGTGTCGTCAAACTAAATCATAAAGTTTAGACCTTGCAATGTTTAGCTTTATGGAGACTGTCAAAACGTAATCGCTGAAATACAACCAACAATGCCAAGCGAATGACAGTTTCACGGTATCTGTTAAGTACTGCCCTACCGGTATTTTAAACTTGTTTTTGAAGCATTGATATACATGTCTGTACAATCAAAACTAAATTATAGTCAATTTAAACTTCCAATTATGAATGACTTACTTAAACCTAAACATAAACCATAAACCTAAATTTAAATTGAGAATGCGCCTTTAAAGGTTATAACGAATTTTGACATACTTTTGTACAAATGCCATGATTATTTCTATTAATACGAAATTGGATAAATAATAATTAATTTATGGAATTAAAATATCCTATTTGAGGTTATATTTGAACATTCTAAATAAGAGAAGAAAATATTCTGGAGTATGGTGGTATTTTGTTCTGTAAGCTACAATCTGTCCGATCTCGAAGTGCATTTAAGAAGCCAATCACGTCCTATATCTATTACATCATAGCGGGCAGTGACTAGCCTCCAGATGAAGAGAATAAAGTGCGGTGAATCGAACTTTATCAAGATTTACAGCCCGATTCCGAGAATTTACACAATTTATTACCGAAATTGGGTAATGTTTGACAATGATTTGCTGCACGAAAAGAATATACCAATGTAATACGCTTCTCGACAACGATTTTAACCGATATATTGCTGGACAAATAGCAAGAAATGTCATCAATATTTCTTTCAATATTTAGAGCAACCAGTAGCTATTTACGACATTTGCACGCTTAGTTATTGTTTGAGCGCATTTAAAAGGCATTACGTCTGTGCGAATTATAGTCGATTTGGACGCTTTTTGCGGGGATTCTTCTCCACCATTTGCGACCGTGAAAAGATGGGTACCTGAATTTACACGTGATCATACCAGCTTGGTGAGCATTCAGGATGACAAACAATTGCGACCACCACTGACAACATCGAAGAAGTTCATCAAATGACACTGGATGACCGTCGAATCAAAGTTGGAAAGAGCAGAGGCTACGGGCATACGAAGGAACGCGATTATATTACATGAAGAATTGAGCATGAGAAGAGTGACCAAAAAATGCAGTCGAATGAAGATTTCCAAGGCCCTGATGGAATGATTTAAGTGAAACCAACTAAATTTTTACATCGATTTTTAACTTTTGATGGTGCTTGGATCCACCAGTTTACTTCGGGGACGAAGGAACAATCAAAACATTGGATTGCGAAAGATAAACTTGCTCAGAAGAAGTTTATTTTTGAGAGCAAGACACCAATTACTTTTTGAATGAGTTAAAGATGTTGAAATATCGATGTAAAATTAGTATTAACTTAAAAGGAGTCTATGTTTATTTATTTATTTATTTATTTACTATTTTGTGGGAAACCAACAGTATAAAACCAATAATAGGTTTCCACTTTTACATAAAAGAATTATAAAGAAAACAATAAATTTAAATTGAATGCGATAATAAATATAGGTACAGTGAAATGAAATTACAAAGGTAAAACCGAAATTTTATAACATATTTTGGTTTAGACTACCAATCAATACAGTACGTATGTTGAAAAATAAAACTGAATTTGACAAAAAAAATACTTCTAGTTTTGTTTATTTTTTCACTCACTATAATGGATGAAAAATTCCCAAAATATGTTAGATGAAGCTACTGACAATAAGATGAAGACAAATTTAAATAAAATATTTCAATAAGATTGCTTTGTATAATTTTAGCCATCATACCTAATATGAATAAGTTTCATGTTAAAGACAATCATATTGTTGCAAATCATCCTGGTTCATAACATTTAACATTTTCATAATTAATTTGAGTAATCCCCCATACTTCAAATCATATGAATACTGCAATATCACATTCGGTGTAATTAATTAATGACAAAATTAAATTAATAATAATTGCGGTTAAATTCGCTAATGAAACAATAAATTCTATTATAATTAGGTCATTTTGGTTAATATTAGCAAATTGATACTTTTTGCAAAATTAATTTAATATCGCACTACATTGATAGTTCACTGAATAAGACACCTATTAATTATTATTACATACTGTGCTACTGTGCATATTATAAACAAAATCTCTATAGGATTTAATAAATTATGACCTGACATTATTGCTTGTTCAAACGCATATTGTACGAGTAACTTTGGAACAACACACAATAATGTCCATTAATCAATATTTTCTTGTTTATAAAATTTATTGAAATCATGTATTTATTTATTGGATTAATAGTAATTAAAAACGTTATGAACTTATTCATAACGTTTTTGGTTACTAATACAAGAGTGCCTTGGAAAACAATTTATTAGACATTATGTCAATGACTACGTTTATCTCGACAATTCAAGCAGCTTCAAATATATTATGACTTGAAAAATCATATTGGTTTATCCCAGCGGATATAAAATTTTGATTTAATATTACTATTTTAAATGTTATAAGTGCTGGAATTCAATCCTTTATTAAATTTTTGCGTGTTATGGTTCACATATAATTTGCGCCGTGATCAAAGAAGTATGTACAAAATTTTGAAGTTAAAAATTTTGGATGAATTTTGAAGGTGTAATTGACAGCTGTCAATATTAAACTGTACTATGATATGGGCCAAGCAGAAGCGTCTTCGTCGCTGGGTACTGGTTTTATAACCAGTACAAAATTCTGAAACTACCAGTAAAGTTATAGGACAGACCGAAGAAGGAAAATCAGTGGATATTATTCGTTTTGTGTAATTTCTTAAATACTTGTAATTGCTAGATACGATTAAATAAAACTCAGCGGATTGAAATTAGGATTGAGTTATTTTCAATTTTCTTTTAAATTCGTATCGATTAATAAAAGATAGTTAAATACTAGATTATGCAGACGGACAGGGAGAAGTATATGATCTAATATCATGCTGGATGTGTAACCTCAAAATCTAAAAATTGTCATGTTGTTATTTGTCTCCTGTTTTTTAAAAAACATTAAAAAAATATTTGTTTCTTCATCACTCCAAATATTTCGTTATTTTTATTAAATTTTATGTCGCGACTTTCATAAAATGAGGTAAAATACAAATAACCAACAAATAATATGAATTTATTAACACTGCAAAAACGAATACATGTTAATTTTTTTTTTTTTTGACATAAAATTAGAATGCCATAAAAGAAATACCTGAATATTTTGTTTATGTTGACATTTATGATCACTTACAAGAACAAAACATTTACTTCTTTCGGTGAGAGCACTCTAATTCTGTGTAATAAAAATGACATGTAATCATATTTTCCATTCATGGCACTCTTATTATAGCCATATTTTAATCACATTGGTGTAAAAATTTCCATGCATTTTTCTCAAAAAAAAATCGTTATGTAAGGGTATAAAAATATTACATCACTGAATTGAAAATTAAATTTTCTAACGAATGAGCCAATGAAAAATATATATACTCACCACTGGTCGAAAAAAATATTTATCTCTTATTTAAATTTGTCTTGCGAAATAGAAATTGTTTGCCCATTTAACCATCTTTGTAGCTCTTATAGTTCTCGAGATAGCAATGGTGGCCCATTTAAAATAAACAGCCTGTATATATATATATATATATATATATATATATATATATATATATATATATATATATATATATATATATATATATATATATATATATATATAGGCTTGACTTGACATTTTCAAGCGGCTTGAAATATTAATCTCGATCGTTTATTTCGCAGATTGAAAAGGGATTTACTAAATTCAAGGAACGAGATAAACGTAGTCAGTGTAGTGTTAATGTTTATACTATTGTTTAATTATATAATGTTTAACTTTGCAAATTTGTGCAAAAATTGTGTAAATTATTGTCAAAAGAAAATCTAGTCAACTAGAAAAAAACGAACATTTGTGACACAATCCTTTTATACATGGAGAGAACTCCATTGAAGAAAACGGTTTTCTCGTTTCAAAAATGGCCATTTTGACTTCCAAACCACCGGATTTCTTTAGACATGAAATTAAAAACTGCCAGAATGTTGGGAGGCAATCGTACACTAGAAACCAAGACATAGATGGGAAATCAGCTTTTCCCAAATATTATATGTCCCGTAAAACGTTATGTAGGTAGTGATTTAAAATTGAAATTTAGAAAATATAATTCTGAATTTTTAGGTCCCAAAATTTTAAAATTTTCACTTTTGATGCCCGAGTAAAATTAATTTAAAGACGTTATAAAAAACAGATTTGATATGCATTATTTCAAGAAATGAGCGTTGTCAAATTGTCAGATACCTATTTTGTTTAGTGATGTACGACGAGGCGAGAGTACTTTCGCGAGACGAGAACGAGAGCGAGATTGTAGTTTAAATTTCAAGGCGAGATCGATATAACAACTGCGAGAAGCGAGAAATCTCGCGAGTCTCGCAATAAAAAGTAGTTGTAACTTTATAGCTTTGATTCATAAATTCAATGAAAAATACACCGCACAAGGAGTGGAATCAACTCTAATTCGTGTATAGAACACGTGAATGTGAAAATTATATGAATTTTCTATATTTTTTTGAGTCTATCAAGAGTCCATTGGTATCGGTCCCAGAGCGAGGAAATGCAATATAAAAACATAATCGGTTTTGCATCCAACAGAACTAGCTTTCTCCAATATTTCAGCCCCTAATTCACCCCAGTTAAAACCACGGTTAATAAAAATTCTTGCCGCCACTGAAAAGTAAAGGATGTTATATTAATCGTCGATGGGAGCCAATACGGAGAGAAGCGGAGTGATTGGTTGTCGGCGGGTTACCAGTGTAGCGGTGTTTTATGACTAAATCTTACTTAAATAGTGGCATATATTTAATGATAATATGTAGGTACTTTTATTTACAAAAAGATTTTTTTAATGTTTAATTCGGTTCACTGATGACAGAATGTATTAACAGATATTCGTATTGAAATAGTTTAGAGGTCACAATTTGGAGATAAATTAGATATTTTGGAGGTAAATTAAATTATTTACTAACTTATCACATTTTCTGGTGACCGTAAATGAATAAAAATTATGTTCGTATTGAAAATTTGGTGACCAGAATTTAGTATTTCGTGTCTTTATTATAGTTACACTTATACGACTGCAAATACACGGAAAACGGTGCGATTGGTGCGAACTTGTCTCTTGTAGTTAAACTGTTACGTAAATACGTAGTGCGCAAGCGCTTATTTTTATAGCGAGACTCTCGCGAGAGTCTCGTGCGAGAACGAGACGAGACCCAAAAAAATGTGCGAGAACGAGAGCGAGATCGAGATTACAGATCCGAAAACGAGACGAGATCGATATTTTATATTTCTCGTCTCGTCTCGCCTCGCGTGCATCACTAATTTTGTTAGGTTATTAGATTTGACAGTTTACTTAACATTCATTTTTTGAAATACTCGCATACTAAATCTATTTTTAGCATGTCTTTAAATTAAGTTTACTTGGCCACGAAAAGCGTATTTTAAGGGTCATCTTCCAATCCAGACTTCTTCCGAGACCCTACTTATGGCTCAATGAAAAAAAAACCTCGTAAAAAGGCAGTACTGTGCAGTAAAACTTACCTTGCAAGACATACGGGTCAATAGTCACAGATAGATTTGCAGGGCTTAGTGATACAATACCTAATAGAATTAAAGCTGATATTAAATGGCGGAATACTTGAATAACATATTCAGTTTTTATAAGTTCACTTTAAACTAGTCAAAAGAAATTTGTAGAAATTTCTCACCATTTGCGTAGGTTTTATAATTTGTTTGTTGAAATTGACTATGTTTACAGGTATAACAAAAAAGTTCTTTGACTTGACTTTGACTTTCAAAAGGCGAGTTTTGCCGTTGTGTGAACACTCTCACCTATTTACTTTTCTTCCTAAAGTCAAGTCCGAAATAAAATAGACTTGACTGATATAAGTGACTTTTAAAAAGTCGTGTGAACCAACGAATGAAACATACTTTACTTTACTACCAGTGACTTCTAGTTTTCATCCACAAATTCCTAGTAATTAAATATTTAATTACACAATTTTGTGTACTATTTCCGAATTTAAAATTTTCTCTCATTTTAAAATATTTTATGCGATTATTTTTTAATCTATTTCGCATCCAATATTGTTGCTGCATAGTTATATTATTTAAAAATATCGCGCTTAAATTTAGTATGTAACTGTAGTTTATTATCCATTTTTTCCTATAAATAATTTATTGTTACATCACACGTATTATAACCAAACTTTGCTTTGCTGTCAAAGCCAGGTTGAGTGAAGGACAAGTAACAAACGTAAAGTGAAGTCGCCTTTTGAAAGTCAAGTCGAAGTAAATTTTTCTCACACGTGTAAACGTAGTCATTGTAAACCGGCCGAAATATATGGGTTTAGGCTCGTATTTCAGGGTTTCTAGTGTTGCCTCTGTATAAGAATCGCTAATTCGTTATATAAATGCTTTGAAAATGTCTGAAAATCATTTTTAAACACTGAAATTGTGCTAATGTGAAAATGCCTTTTCTTCTTAAGATATAAATTAAAACTTTCCGTAATACGCAAAGTTGAAAACACCTTTGTAACTTATCATTTTAATTTTGCTCTTTTTTATTCTGCGAGGAAATTTATGTACTAATTTTTAAAACTTTGTATTTAATATAAAATCTAACGAAATAAGCCAATTCGAAGGTAACGATCATAAAAACTTTCTCGTATAAAAATAAAACTATAATTTAAATATAGAATTGTGGTAGTTTTATGAGTTTCGTAACTAAAAGATATTATCTACGTCAAAGTGACTGAGAAGTTTTACTCAATAATTTGTCTATAAAAGTTGAAGTTCTGATTCATATATGCCATGCTATTGACAATTTATTGTCTCAAACTTCGTAATTCAATTTGCTCTTGAAAAATAAAATAAAATTGGGAAAAAATCAGTTAAAGTTACGGAGTTTCATGATAAATTATACTGAAACTTAATATTCTTTCGGAGCAACTGGTTATTCCAAAGATTTTAAACTTATAATAGTTTTTCACTACGAACCATTTAATATAGATATAAATACGTCAAGTTCCTTGTCAGTAAAAATCGCAGAACTTTCAAATTTCAACGACCTCGACATCCCAAGTCTTATAAAAGTTATTAATAATTTATAGTTCTATTTCTGATATTACTGATAGCTATGAGCTCCAAAGTCAATTGAATAAAGCCCAGGAATGGTGTAGTTCACACAATTTAAAACTTAATCCAAATAAATGTAAAATCATGTCATATTGTAAAACGAGGAATCCTATATTTTTCAATTATCACCTTCATAACTACGTACTTGAAAGACCACCGTATTTTAAAGATTTAGGGATTATTTTCGACCCTGAAACGACCTATTTCATGATGTGGATACCTTGATCATACTTTTTAATAGTTATGTTCGCTCTAAATTGGAGTACGAACCAAAAATATGGAGAATTTACAGAGGCATTTTTTAAAATATTTGATGTAAAAGTGATCAAATCTATCCATGTTATTAGATCATTTTGACTTACGTCAATCGAAACAAGACGAACCTGTCATTCAATCATGTTTCTAGCAAAAACGTTGCAAAATAAAATTGATTGTCCTGCATTGTTAGAAAATATTAACACTCATGTACCACGGTTTGCATCAAGACAACAATTATATTTTGAATGTCCTAGAGCCAAAACAAATATTCAAACCAGGTCGCCAATTTATAATATGTATAGAAGTACAAATTTAATTATAAATGATATAGATATTTTTACTGCGTCTCTGATTTATATAATGAATTTAATTAAAAATGCATAGTAAGTAAATATTTTTTACATTAATTTTTGTGGGTATTAGTTATTCTTTCATGTTACGATTAATTGTGTTCCTTCAAAATAATAATTTGCAATGTAATTAAAATTATGTGTCATATTTTGTCCCTTATATGGTGTATACTGTTGGGAAAATAAAGTTATTATTATTACACACAGTATGGCTATAAAAATTTAGGACTGATTTTTCTATAGCGCTAAATAACAACGCCATCCAGGAATTGCCACCCAAACTATTTGCGACTAACCTTCAACAACATTCCCCTTAAGTTTTATTAATATTGGTTCAGTACAGTTCTCGTATGGGCATAGTTTGTTAACCGCTTAGATCTGCCTCGTCATGGATGCATCCGTCGAACAGCGGTACGCAATCAAATTTTGTGTTCGTTTGTGCAAAGATCCAACCTAATCGTTTGCTTTGGTCTAAAAATCGTTTGGGGATGCTTCTTTGACTCGTTGGAACGTTTTTGGCTAGCAAGAACGCTTCTGCGATGGGAGAAATGAAAACAAAGATGACCCAAAAATTAACTGCTTTATAGCCACACTGTGTAGATGTTACTTTCCTGATATAATAAAATTTGAAACATTACTGTCATCTATATGTTAGGCCGCGAAATTTTCAAATGATTCTCGTATATTTACATATTTATAAATGGTGGCAACTCTAGTTCACGTGGTACGCACTAGTGATGCACGCCAGGCGAGACGAGGCGAGAAATATAAAATATCGATCTCGTCTCGTTTTCAGATCTGTAATCTTGATCTCGCTCTCGTTGTCGCACATTTTTCTGCGTCTCATCTCGTTCTCGCACGAGAGTCTCGCGAGAATCTCGCTATAAAAATAAGCGCTTGCGCGCTACATATTTTCGTAACAGCTTAACTACAAGAGACAAGTTCGCACCAATCACACCTTCTTCCGTGTATTTGCAGTCATATTACTGAGTTTACATGCAGTTTTGAAACCGGTTTTAAAACGTTTTTTGTTTTGAAAACGCCATGTATACAGTGTCAAAACGGTTTTGAATTATCTCAAACCAAAACTAAAATTCATGGGTTGGACTTGAAAACTAGTTTCAAAACTACTCATGTAAACACTTAAAATTCAGTTTCGATACTGCGCGTGCGTACAGAGCATAACGTTTCTGTCGCTTTGTGTTACTAACCTTCAAATATACTGACAGTTGTGTAGTTTTAGTGCGTAGTAGTACGAAGTATAAAAAATAATTGGAATAATAGCAAAACGAAGTATTTGGAGTGAAGAGGATCTGTCACTTACATCAGCTAAATGCGCATGCGCCGAAACTGATTCCAAATAAATTTTTAAACTTATTTTGAAAAGTGCATGTAAACAGTTTTGCATAATTTTGACTGAAAACTGAAACCATTTTCAAAACTGCATGTAAACGTAGTAATAATAAAGAAACGAAACACTAAATTCTGGTCACCAAATTATTTCAATAGGAACTTAGTGTTTATTCATTTACGGTCACCAGAAAATGTGATAAGTTAGTAAATAATTTAATTTACCTCTAAAATATCCAATTTATCACCAAACTGTGATCTCTAAAGTATTTCAATACGAACATCTGTAAAACAAATTAAACATTAAAGAATTCTTTTTTGTAACTAAAAGTACCTACACTTTATTATTAAACATATGCTACTATTTAAGTAAAATTTAGTCATAAAAATCTACAACACTGGTAACCCGCCGGCAATCAATCACTACTTTACTTTTCAGTGGCGGCAAGAATTTTATTAACAGTGGTTTTAGCTGGGGTGAATTAGGGACAGAAATATTGGAGAAAACTAGTTTCACTGGATGCAGAACCGATTTTGTCTTTATTTTGCGTTTCCTCGCTCTGGGGCCGATACCAATAGATTCCAAAAATATAGTGAATTCATACAATTTTCACATTCACGTGTTCTATGCACGAATTATCGTTGACTCCACTTCTTGTATTGTACATTTTTCATTGAATTTATGAATCAAAGCTATAAAGTTACAAATACTTTTTTATTGCGAGACCTCGCCAGAATCTCGCGAGATTTCTCGCTACTCGCAGTTATATTGATCGCGCCTCGAATTTTAAACTGCAATCTCGCTCTCGTTCTTGTCTCGCATAATGTAACGAAACGAGATGCGAGAGTACTCTCGCCTCGTCGTGCATCACTAGTACGCAACGAGCACACACTTTTTACTTTTTGATAATTTAGTGATTCATGAATGATTGAAAATACTGAGCCGTGGCTAATATCCAACTCATTTGCAATATCATCAATTATGACTCGACAGTTATCGCAAATCATTCGCCCAACTGTCTCAATGGTGATGAACGAACGCTCTTCATCGCAGATAGATATGCGGTCATTTTTAAATTGATATATCTACTAATATCCAGTCATACATTCTGCGAAAATCTCTGAAAGTTTCGCCTTCTCTAAATGAAGAAAACGTATCACTTCTCATATTTCTTTACTAATACAGTTTTCCAACGAACAATTGACAACAATTATCAGGTGTGCCTAACCAATACATCGTGTAGAACAATGGCCATATTTATTTGGGACATTTCGAGTAACTTTGTAGTTGTATTTAGTTGGCACATTTTAAGTAACCCAGAACTGAATTGACCTAACTCACTCAGCAGATCTGCGGAATTAGGAGATCCACCTCGTCTACTCTCTTTTTTCTAAACAGTTACGTTCTTTATTTATTTCTTAAAAATGATAGATGTGGATTGCACGTGGAGTCGTTTATATACAAATAAAATCATTTTAAAAAGAGCCAATTATACTACCATTGATGGAAATAAATGACGTGAATTCGAATTAATCGCCAAATGTCAGAATTGTATCATTTAATTGGAATTAACGTAAGTTGGTTCCCAAATTTTACAAGGCCAATGTATCAGGGGATATAATTTGGTGCAGCTCTGGCTTGGTTTCTGCAGTTCTAAATTAGAAAAATGCAGCTCCAAATTCAAATTTTGCAGTTGCTTTCACTTCTCTCTGTATTATATTATTCAAATATGTACATAAAACAAGAATTACAAAATATATTTTTAATTACTTATTGAAATGCGCGTTCCTATTTGGTTATATATTTAATGCCACACATATTTATTTTGAATTAATATGCCTATTGATAAATTCCAACGACTAGTTTTTAATCAATTATGATGCAAAACACTTGAAAATTCAAACAATGGGAACAGTATTATACTGATAAACTCCGTTACCCCAATAAATTTCCGCTACTAAATAAATAAACAGTTGTTATTACGGCTTATTACCCATTGCTGGGTGTGCCAATCTGCTTTGTACTCAGATATCGGTAATGATGAAATATTTGCACCGTGCGGGCGCTTACCAGGCGTCATCTCACGGGCACTTATTGCTGGTGTGGAGGGTGCACCACAGGGGTCAATTTTGTGCCATTTAAAATTTGAAAATAGTTGGCGTCGGTCAGGATCGAACCTGGTTACCCATATTCGCGACCTGACACTCAGGCATGCGGCCACGAGACCCCATATAATAATAATTAAATTGTTTTATTTTGCGTTGTCTTTGGAATTTATCTCACCAAATACCACACGACCTGTCTGATTTTCTCAAATAAATTTTTATTTTTAAGTACTCATTTTTTTGCTTTTAAGCAAAATCACTCAAGCAAACTGACATTAGATAAAACCCTTCCTCCTTCAGAGTCGGGATTTACCATGCAGTTTGCTTTCGTGTTTATTACTAAGCAAAAAAATTGTGTCAAATAGAAATTTACCGATAAAATCAGGAGGTATTGTGATTTGACCTTGAACTCAAAAAATTTTCGCCCTCCCTTCCCCCTTATCCTTGAACAAAAAAAATGCAGCTCTAAATTTTTGAAATTATTCCCCTGCAATATATAATGGTCACATATCCTTTAAATTTAACTTCATGTATAATCCGTACTCATTAAGATGTACTAAAACGATTAGTAAATGACAGAAATTCTCTAACAAAAGAGAGTCCATTAAACCCTTATCCGCAGCAAAACTCAATGCATTGCAAGATCGAACTAAAGTTTGCACTCCCCTTTGTTAGAGAATTCCGGTCATAACTCGTTATTATGACCATATTATGATCAAATCTGTGAGTCTAAATCTATAAAAAAAACTGATAAAACCAAATCTATTTTTGTTGATTACTATAAAATTATATTAAATAGTGACAGCTTTCGTTGCGATTTTGTTCACTATTTACAGATTTAAGAGTTAGGGCCGGTTGTTCCATCTATAGTTAAACATTCGGTTAAAATTTATTCTATTGATAACGTCAGTTTCCGTTGTTCCACTTGCACTTAAAAGTTACCAGTAAGATAAATTTTCGTTAACGGCAAAATAGCTAACAATCAGTCAAACTACCAGTTACGAGTTTTATCCAAAGAATATCGTACCGAGTGAACACGAATGAAAACACGAAGCGAAGAGAAACAGTGAACGTTTGTGTTGTTTTGATGATATAAGCAGTTTCTTAATATTAATTATTATTAAAATAAATCAGTACAACAGTGATGATGAAGATGTTGATTTAATTTTTAATAATAGGAATTTTCAAAAACAGTATATAGTACGAGAAATATGTAATAATTTTGAAAAGAATACATTTTTCTTCAAGCGTATTATCATATTCATATTATGCTCCTATATACACATTATAGAAGATGTTTATTATCTTACTAGTACAAAAATGTTGTTATTGTTGTACTAGTAAAAAAATGTTAATGTGTTAGTTCACCGCTGACGGCGGCAGTCGTCAAAACAACACAGATTATATTGAAAATTGTTATTTGACAGTTGTATTGTCATTCGGAGTAGAACGTCCTTTTTGTGTTTTACCCAGCTTGCCAAGCCTCGGCTAGCGCCTCGGCCGCAATAGCTGGGTTCAACACAAAAAGACCGCTTTCTACTCCTAATAACATAATATACTAACTATTCTTTATTTCTTATATAAAATACCAATTATTATTGATTTTATCTGTTAGGTAAGAAAGCATAATTTGAGAATTAACACTTATTTATCTATATTTGTTTGTATGAATCACATTATGTGTCCGATATACCAATTGTTGATGTTGATGACAACAGGGTGTATGATAATATCTGTAGGTGATTTTTCAGATATTCATAAATCAACTGCATGTAGAATAACACAACATGTTTGTTTTTTATTTCGTGGATACTGGCCACAACTAGAATTGAAATGACTTTTTAATTGATTCCAGGTGTCTTTTTCGTTCCAAAAGACGGAATCTGTCTTATTGGACTCAATTATCTTTTTATTTTTTGTATTTGTCGATTAATTTAATGAGATTAGTTATTTCCGCGTTGGTAAAATTAACTGCTCTTTCTCTCTTTCTATTATTTTCACTCATTGTTGCAAATTGTATTGACACCTCTACTAAAGGTTTAAACTATGACAGCACCAAAACACAGAAATGTGAAAAAATAACCAAACTTCTACTCAAATTGTGACAACCAAGTTGCCAACTTTTGAAAACTAACTCTACCCTAACATAATTTTAATCTTTCTGCTAGCTATCTGCCAGTTCGCTACCCGGAGAATAAAAAATCATGGAGCACCCCAAAAATCTGATTCTTGGGTTAAGACGGTAGAATAAATTTATCTAATAGATAGTAAACTGTTACTTTATCTGAACGTGAAACAACCGGGCCTTACAGTTTTGACCATAATACGGCCATAAGTACCATGCCTTAATAACGTGCACGGACTATACAAAGTTATGACAAGAAACCTCAACTATAAACTAATTGTTTAAACGCGAACTTTACTGTAGTAAATGTATGTTATAGGTGTTGTTAGTGTGTGAATATGAGGTTAATGTTAATTTGTATATTGTTTTATTTTCAGTGTAAGTGTACATGAGCGACGGCATAAACGAGGCCGTCTGACCCAACCACGGATGAGTCTGCTGGGGAAGCCGCTGAACTACCGGCCATCGCGACGCGACGCCAAGTACCGACGCTTGCAAAGCCGCGTCTACAACTTCCTAGAGCGTCCTAGAGGAGTCATCGCTATCCTCTATCATATGATAGTGTAAGTCACCATTCAATTATTACAAATAAATCGAGGCTAGGCACATCATGCGTTTTAATCCTTCGATTCCTAAATGCTACGCCCAACAAGTGCTAGTTATTCCCACCACCGACGTTCGGACAGCCTAAGTGCTAAACCGAGACGTATAGGGACGGGATGAATAGTTTTCTCAGCGTATGAATCAATCACAGTAGGACACACAATAGATAGCTGTACTATTAAATCTTTTTCAGCAAAAATATATGTCGTAAGCAATTTGTAAATTTTCTAAACATACCTTAACGTAACCTGGCCGCATAAAAATTATTTCAGAAAACAGCCTTTGGTGTCCAAGAAAACTTAATTTAAAGACGTGTAAAGACGTGTGCGTTATTTCAAGAAATAAACTGAAATACTTATTTTTGATATCTTACTTGAAAGTTGAAATATCAGTTTACATGATGTCCATTTATTGAAAACCTTACATTCCCACTAAATATATATTGTACTTATACCACATCCTTAAATTAAGTTTACATGATCACCAAAAGAATGAATTGAAAAATTTTGTCGTTTAACGGGTCAAATAATATTTAAGAAAAACTTGTTCCTCATTTCTGGTGACCGCCCCTGAGTAAAAATGATACTCGCAAAACGGCCACACCGGGTCACGTAAAGCCATTCGGCTGTACAGGGTAGAACAAGTATTCGAGTTCCTTATATGAAAAACTTTCTTATTACGCACGCAACAGAAAATTGATACAACATTAATAGGCACCACATAAATTTTCTATCGTCTTTTTTTTGAGCTATAGGTTAAAACTTGATTTTCGCATATTTTCCAAATACATCATATCTCGCTTATTATAAAAGATAAAGAAAAAATATTTACATAATTTTTTACTGTATTTCACGTAGAATAACGTGTAATTAGATTTTTTCGATATTGAATAATTCTCGGAATATAACACAAATAGCGTCAACATTCTTTTGTCTTAAACATGAATAAAACATGAATTATTAAATTTTTGGGATGACAAATTAAAAGAAACAAATGAAAAAATCAGCTACATATCATCATTTGTTATTATGCTATTAATTAAAATCTCAAAACTGTTTTTAGTTAATTCTTTTCGGATTATTTGATTAATTTTTTTTTTTTTGGTGTTATAGTTGACTTTGACACAATTTAAACATTTTGGCATAAGTAAAAGTGAAGAAAATAATATAAAAAAAACAATTAATAATCTGTAATTAATTTTTCATTTTTTCAGATTAAATTTTATTTATTTTTTACCCCACAAAATTAATATTTCATGTTTTATTCATGTTTAAAACAAAAGAATGTAGACTTATTACACATTATTGAAAAGATTATAAAATAAGGAAAAAGAAAAGGCTATTTTCACCATATGTTCCGATTTAAAAAATATTATGTTTGTATTATATATCGAGAATTATTCAATTTCGAAAAAACTTTAATAACACAACGTTATTAAATGTAAAAAACCGGATAAAAATTATCTAAACATTTTTTCTTTATCTTTTATAATAAGCGAGATATGAAATATTTTCAAAATAAACGAAAATTAAGTTTTAGCCAGTAGCTCAAAAGACAATAGAAAACTCCTCTGGTGCCTATTAATGTTGTCTCAAAAAGTTGGCCCATAAAGACCTACATCAATTTTCTGTAGCGTGTATAATATGAAAGTTCTTCATATAAGGAACTCGAATTTGTTCCACCTTGTACAGTACAGAGCGAGCAATGTTTTTGAGCGCTCAGGATTTTGAAGGAGGTAGTTCCTCACCGACGAGCACTTGAGCGACGCGAAGAGCAGCGAAGCGAAGCGCAGCGAAGAGAAGTTTTTTCATTCAATGTATTCGTATGTGTATAGTCGCCTCGTTGTTCTGCTCTTCGCTGCTCCAAAGTGCGCGTATACACATAATAATACATTGAATGAAAAAACTTCTCTTCGCCACTCATCGCTTCGGTCGCTCAAATGCGCGTTGGCCTTTATTCGTCAAATTACAGCGCGATAGAAAGTCCACTGTTATTGTGGTAGCTCTGAGTCACACTGGCATTTATCTGAGAGCTTGCATATTCCCCTAAAAGTAACAACAATAACCTAACCTAACGCACAAAAATTGGCGCGAATTTTCCAAGCGTAACTTTTGTGCGTTAAGTTAGGTTATTGTTGCCATATTTAAATAAATATACATACAAACCATCAGATTAATGGCAGTGTGTCCCAGAGCTACCACATTAACAATGGACTCTGTATCCGGGGTTTGTCTAATGAGAGTAAGGCTCGGCTTTACACATTCGTAGATGTATATTCGTTAATTCGACGATTATTTGTAGGTGAATTTTAATGTACAAACGTTTGCTAAAAACTATCTATTCACTCATTCCCCTGTAGTTGAATATTCGTGGTCAGTCAACAAAAATCGGAAAATGTATGCAAAGTGACCTTGGATATCTATACAATTGATGGCGCAGGATATTTATTGTGTTTTAAGTGACTGGTGGTGATTCAGACGGTCCGGGTTCGATTCCGACCAACGTCAAACTTAAAAATTAGTCTTAATATTCAAATTAGCATCAACGGCAGATATATCGCCATTTGACAGTTTGGCACACCAACTTAGAATTTTGGAATTGTTTTTATTAATATATTGTAAGGTAAAATTAATGATTTATTCTTAAATTGTCTATATAAATGAAGAAAAAATTGTCAACGCAATTGTGGATGTGATTGATTTACCGACTCGGCACTAGAAATATTCGAATTCGGTCACAAATACCGAATATTTGCTAACGAACACGAATTTTTGGTCCATTCATGCGTTGTTTGTGTATAAATATTTGATATTCGTACTCGAACAACGCATTTGTCGAGCCTGGATCCAAAGTCCTGTATCAGAAGTACGGAAAGTTGCAAAAAATATATAAAGTTTTTAGTCTCGATGTTTGTTGTTGCTTTTTAAAGTTTGAATCATTTATTTGTATTTTTAACTTTTGAGTAATTTTCGTGAAATACTCGTTTTTATTTAGTTTAAAATTTGGGTGTCTGTATTCCACAGAGCTTTTTCTTTTCTTACAAGATCAATCAGAGTTTGAAAAAATTCGTCTGATTTTATTTCAACTCCAGCTCCTCTAGCCATTTTTAAATATCTCGTACTATTTACCAGCTGTTTACAAATAAATGTCAAATAGTTTAGGGACATTTACTCCCTAAGCTCCTTTACTACGCATGCGCATCTTGATAGTTGCAGATACGTGTGACTAATTTTCGAACAAGATGTAAAACTAGTTGCAGGGAAATTGTTGCTCTACGTCAAAAGTTGCACGAAACGGTTGAAGTTGCAGAAAATGTGTGACAGGTTTCAGATACGTGCGTACGTGTGATATCCCCATTAGGGGTGTCGTGGCTGCGTGCATGAGTATCTGGTCGCGAATGGGGAATGAGTGCCCGTGAGGTGACGCCTGGTAAACGCCCGCACGGTACAAATATGTCATCATCATTACCGAATCTGAGTACAACGCAGATTGGCACACCCAGCAATGGGTAATATGCCGTGATGATATATTTATTTATTTAGGTCGCTTAGCGAACAAGCACGGCCGCACGACTAGATTAATTTACGTGACTCCAATTATTAACGAACGAATTACATCATAGAATATTAAAACAATTATTACGGCTTAACGAATAACTTTAGTTGCATTTTTCTTTATACAATATTTGATATTGACATTTATTTATTTGAAATAAAGTTCGGAGACGATTTTCCGGTGCCAAAACACCACTGCCTACGAATATTACCTATCAGTTTTGTTTATTGATTGAAAAACTTTCTTATTTTGTTCTATTGGGTTTGATCTACATATAATTAAATGATGAGACACAATCACTTCCAAAATCCCGAAAAATTGAACTTTAACCTTCAGTTCGCTGGCAATTAATTTTTAATCCGTGGATGTTATGGTAATTCCCAGGACATGTAGCCAGGTATAAATGATAGAATTTCACAGTCTATATATAGATAGAGAAGTATCTGCAAGTTAACTGCCTACCTCACCTGTACATCAGATAATAGATATAGATACTATCACACTGCAGTATACCTATCGATCGAGTTGTGTTTACGTATACGCTTAACGTTCTTGTAGATGTAGGTACGAGATCTGGTTAAGAACACAAAATGACACTGTCTGATTTCATTAGTGTTACAGCTACGGACTACGGGATCAGCTAAAATTATCTACTAGTATTCACAGTTTACAGACATTTTAAAAGCTTAAAACTGTACAACAACTCTTATTGCAGGTTTCTAAATTCTAATTCTCATGCTATTTAAATATATTCTTCATTCATTTTTATTCTTGACATTTGTCTGCTTTATATACTTATCACGTTTGGTTCAGATAGGGTTCTCGAGATATGAATTTTTAAGGTTAATAATTTGGCGTGTAACGTTTCATCAATGGTCAAGCGCGCGTCTCACTTTTATAGTTAGATACATAAGTAAAAATTAATATATTTTTATAAACGGCAGCAATGCGGCCGCACTAGGTTTGTTTGGTAAGTAAGCACGGCCACGACACAGTGCAGCCGTACGGTCGTAATGCGGCCGTAAGTTCTACCATGTTTTAATTTGAAGACAGTTACCTAGTTTATCCTGATAGTTTCAACCCGCTTGAAAATGGATTAATTCGATCCGATTTTCAACCGGATTGAAATTTTCAACTCGACCCTAAAATACAAATGGGTTGAGCTTATTTGCCCGGATTGACTTTACGGGAAAAACGCTCAACCCGATCGAAGTACATACAGGGCTGGATCTAGTTACAGGCAAGCCAGGCGACCGCCTGGAGCGAAATTGGTTTTAGGGCGACATTTTTTGAGACTATTTTTTAAAAAAATAAATTAAAAATCAAATTATAAGTTTATTGACACGTCCAGTGTGTAGCTTTAATCATAATTCTGACAAATTCAGTTGCAGCAAACTTATATTAATTAAATCCTATTTATATTTTTTACGTTACACTAAGAATGAAGAAAGGTTAAATTAGTTGGCGATTATATCAATTAAAAACATTGTAATATCAAATACTGAAGAAATAATTGTTGTTCAGGAAATCTACTGAAAAATACCTCAACATAAAAAAAATGCAACAAAAGCTTTTATACGGAATCCTGTACAGAAAAATACACTGATGCAACAGCCCCTCGCCAATTTGGAAAGAGGCGACATATTTTGGTTTTTGACATTTTTCTTAAAAACGGTGGTCCGTATCGAAATTTTATACAAAACAAGATTCTTATATTTTTTTACCTAGGATGAACCGTTAGAGTTCAATTAGATTTTCCGAATTTCAAAATAACGAAAAGTATTTATAACCTACAACCTACACTGAGAAATATTTTTTCTTTCCTTATACACCAGGGTTAGTCACAAAAGAGTTATTTTGAAAGTCCGTTTGTTTGAAACCCAAAATACTAATGTCAAAATGATAGAACCAGCACTAGACAGGTAAAGTAATCGTGAATTAAATATTCTATTTTTTTAAGAGAGGAAGCTAGACGCTGTTGTAAATTGTATTTCTTGTTGCACACAAATGGACTTTGAAAGTAACTCTCCCTTGACTGACCTGTATATGGTATATATTAGACTTTGTAAAACCCAAAAGAAAAAAAATTCTCTGTATATTAAATATCCAAAATATTTTCAAAAAAAATTCATTCAGATTAAGATTCTATGATTGTTCGCGAGTTATGAACACAAATCGCCTCTTCTATTTTTTGTACCTATATAATCTATACAAAATTGTAATAAATGAGGGGCGCAATTTACAATTTTCGCCCGGGGCGCTCAAAAGTCTCGGGCCGGCACTGAGTACATACATATATGATTCACTATCGTTAGAGATTATCAGATGCATTTTAACAGTCAAATCGTATGTGATTCGAATTGAATTATGTCAAAAATAAACATTTGTAAGAATCAGGAAGTAATGTATTTTCTTTCTTTAATGAATGAAAAGAAAATTATCGGTCTTATGCACAGAAAAAAAAACTTAGAATACTAGTACTCCATATTCTCAACAGCTAGCGAGACAATTTAGTGAAACAGCAATCTTCTTCTCAAAACTTACAATTTTAGAAAAAAAAAAAATTTGGTTTCAGTTTAGTATTTAGTACCTCACAAATATAATTAAAAGTGCTTTCAGAGACTAAAATTTTCTATCCAATCTGAATCTGTAAATTATAGTAGTACAATGTTTTCCCACCAGTCAAAACTTCGTGTTTTATTTTTCATTCGTAACCTTTTATTTTAAAAATATGTGCATAATGTCACTATTTGTTTTTATTCCATTTTCGATAATATTCGTCCGCAAAAGTCAAGTAAACATAACCAAACAAATTGACATTTCGCTGTCGCTTTCGATCGGGTTCAAATACGGTTCACTCGGCCCACTAGAACAAGAGCGAGATAAACTGTAGAGAGTTAACCTTAAAATTCAACCGGGTCGAGTTTCAACCGGGTTGAAACCATCGAGATAAACTTAGTCAGTATGATAACTGACAAATATAATACATTTCCTCTGTTTACATCACTTATAAAAAAACGCTTTAATATATTGCTGCCAATCATTTCAAATGTAACTATAGTAATGAATGACCATACCCCTGTGTTTACCGATTAAAAAACTCCGATATATGTCTCACTTTCAGCGGTATACCGTGAGTTTCAGCGAAGATAAAATTCGGATGATTAATTGATACAATGCTAATGCTGGTTATAGTTCGAGAAATGTTTGCTAATTTATCTACCTAGACCAAATCCTTCTACAGTTTTGAGAATATTTACAAAATTATTGTTTAATTATTAATGGCACAGTTTTTGAAAATTGTAATTTTGGATTGTAAATATATTTATTTTTTATTGACATTGCTATTATCACTTTCTTACGTTTTTATAAATCAGTAAATTATGATGACATGTTCATTTAATATTGACAACCTATGTTGCATTTTATTGTCAACAGAAAACTGCGATGTATCGCAGTTCTGCATTGAATAACGTCACAACCTGTGGTTACAACTGCTGTTAACTGCTTGCAGTTCTGCGAGGAATAAACAAACAGTACCCTGCGGCTGCAACTGCAGTTAAAACAAGGTTATGATATCTGTCAAACGCCAATTCATCAGACATTAGTAAAAGTTATTCAAAATGTTTACTATTGCTACAAATGCGACTAAAGTAGTTATTGAAGATTATGTTGATTTTCGTTTCGTGATAACTTTCAAATACTGTCTGCGCATGCGTACATCCAATGCAACCTTTTCAAAGCTGGATGCATAACTGCGCGCAGTTAAATAAAAAAAAACACTGTCCAGCTGCATAGCAGATACATCTATGTAATAAAAAAAACGACTATTTGCAAATTAATATTGCAGGGCAGAGATACATATCTGCGGAAAAAAAACGCGCCCTGGGACAAAATAGTTAATATTGCATCTTAGCTGAAACTCACCGAATAGTTTTATTTAAATACGTATAGTGAAATGGAAAGTTTCAACAGGAATTTTTTTGCCATTTGAACGAAGTGTTTGTGAAACTTAATACAGAAACAATTCATTTTTTCTTTTATTCCACTCTTTGTGCTTCTTGCCATCTGGATTCTTTTATATTAATTATTTCATTATAATGTAAATTTTTAAATTAACTTCAAAAATTGCCTCCTTTGAAATGTTTATAATCACTTTCATCAAAACCGTACTGAAGTAAACCGTCATTTCATTAGAACATTTAAAATCACTCCAGAATTTATTTTATACGAGTAATAAAAAGTCCGAAATAGCGTAGTAAATAAGACACATAAAAGAACCTGATTTATATGTGGAAGTAAAGTCCAATTTACACTCGACAAGTTTAAATAAACCGATACATTCATTACCTGCATGTTTACTTTTAGCGCAGTTCGGTTTTCAAAATCAATCACTTTTACTTTCAGTGCCGCATTCCTCTTTCTTTAGAAAACACGGTTCACGAAATTCTTTCAAATCATATTACATTCAATTTATATTTCGCTGAACAACAGCATTTTACTATATTGACATATCCGACAAAAATAAATAAACCATCTGGCCTTTTTACCCATTACTGGCTGCTCAATCTGTTTTAGGTAATTCCACTATAAGTACTTCCTGAAAGGATGAAATTTAACGTATATTTTTTGCGATCGATAAAAAGTACACTTTTCGAACATCATTTGGTTACAGAAAGTAAATAATGTAGTAAAATTTAAGGTAGAATATGTTATAACATTGTGGATCATGCTAAAAAATAACCTAACAATATAAAAACATCAAAATTCATTTTTCCTACCATGAGTTTTCTTATAATTTATTTTGGCGCTAAAAAGGAATCACGTGGTTTGTGACGTATGAACAACTGATGACATTTTTAAGAAATATTGTACATATAACTGTACCAAACTGCATCAAATGAGCTTAAATTTATTAATACCGGGTGGCTATTAGAAACGAATCCTATTTGAAAATCCATAACCCCGGAATACATTGAGATACAGATTTATATTTTTATTTCTTGCAGTCAAAGTTTTGAAAAATGTATCTAGCAAATTTCAAACATTTATATAGAAAAACAAGTGAATAGCTATCTGTGTCAGGTCGCGAATCTGGGGAAT
The DNA here is from genome assembly GCA_963082715.1 of Harpalus rubripes. Taxonomy (NCBI): domain Eukaryota; kingdom Metazoa; phylum Arthropoda; class Insecta; order Coleoptera; family Carabidae; genus Harpalus; species Harpalus rubripes. The sequence continues at coordinate 44,042,994 of OY720458.1, read as the reverse complement.
CGGGTTCGATTCCAATTTTAAATGGCACAAGTTTGACCCCTGTGGTGCACTCTCCACGCCAGCAATGAGTGCCCGTGAGGTGCAGCGTGGTAAGCGTCCGCACGGTGCAAATATAAATAAACATTTCCCAATGAAGATGTTCTAGATATGTATTCGTCAAAAGCAAGATATCCCCTTCCCCTCCCCTTATATAAAGTTTAAATATTTTAAATACCAAAGTTCCTTTTTATTTTTGTCATGGAAGAGATATATTTTTGTTATTTTTTATACTTAAATAAAGGTATATACGCAAATGCCAAAATATGGTTTTTATTTTAGAATTTCCCTGAAAGTTTTATATATATATATATATATATATATATATATATAACCAGAAGCCACCCCCCTCCCATCCGAAATGAAATCCTGAATATGGTCCTGATACCCAGCAATGGGTGATAAGCCGTGATGATATATGTATTTATTTATTATTTAACTTTGCCATTTAAATCTACTATTACATGTTGATAATTTTATAACCATAACCAGCTTAAAACGAAATAGGCTGTAATTGAAACAAACAATATTTTCAGTGGCATTTCGAGTTAGTTGTAACATTGACATAAATTTGGCCAATTATATCGAGATTTCTTCTTATAATGGCACCTAAAGTAAATCTGACTTAGAGATCATTGCAACTTGTTACCAAGTAAAAAATTTGCACGGCAATTTGCAGAAGAATTTCTAGGGAAGAGATGACCTCTTTCTAGCATAAATCGTTCGACTTATAGAAACTGGATCAATTTTCAGAAAACCTGGGAATGTAAGGCCAGTAACTGATACAAATGACGAACATTCAAATTTGGTACATGAGCTGTCCCAGGTTTTCTGAAAAATGACCACTGAAACTATTATTTGTTTAAATAATAACTTAATTCAATTTAAGCTAATTATGGGGTCTCGTAGCTACGTGCCTGAGTGTCTGGTCGCAAATCTAGGGTACCGGGTTCGATCCCGATCGACGTCAAATATTTCGAATTTTGAATGGCCTTTGTGATGCACTCTTCACACTAGCATTGAGTGCCCGTGAGATGACACCTGGTAAACGCCCGCACGGTATAAATGTGCCATCATCAATACTAAAATCTGTGTACAAAGCAGATTGGCACACCTAGCAATATGCCATGATGATATATTTATTTATTTTATTTTATAAAATTATAAACGTGTAATAATGGATTTGAATGTGAAATTTAGATAATCGTTATTCACTTGATTTTCTAAATAAATGTTTGAAATATGCTAAGCATACTTTTCAATCCTTTGTCAGTAAAATTTAAATCGATAGGTATCTCAATCAATGTACTTCGGAGTTATGGAGTTTCAAACAGGATTCGTTTTTTAATAGCCACCCAGTATAATACATTCCTTTCATGAGATACACGTAAAATAAATTTCCCCCTTTAAGCTTTAACAGAGTGCCATGAGTGACAAAACATACAATTCAAACAGTCGTATTGTTTGAGTTTGACAGATGATAAAAGTTTATTAATTGATATTTAATTGTCAATATTATGATTTTCGTTTTATTTTTATTTGAAAATCAGGGATGGTAAATATATCCATATATATATATATATATATATATATATATATATATATATATATATATATATATATATATATATATATATATATATATATATATATATATATATATAATTTCATCTGAACGTATAAGTAAAACTAAGACTGTCAGTGAAAATCCGCTGAAATATTCCTAATAATAAGCGAGTTATACTCTCCCGAAATTTGAAAATATAGATGTGACGTCGCATATATGTTTTTATATCAAACTATTTTCTTCGTGGACGTAAATGTTCTTGAAATATATGCTGTTTCTAAATTATATTTATAAAAAATAAATGAATATTATTATACTGTACAAGTCGACATGATTTATAATTGGAAATTTATTTAAATTATTTAGTTTAATGCAAAATATTTATATTCAAATAAAAACTGTTTGAGAATTGCACTACTGGACTGCTAGCCACGCCTCGCTATTTGAATTTCTCTACTTCCATTGGTAGTAGGCTCCACCCCTAACTCGGTATTCGTTATATATTTATAGGTGGTTTTTGAGGTGCCAATGAATATAATATATATGGATTTCATATGTGTGACGAGCTACTAAAACAAAAAAAAAACCTTATTTCCGAAGTATTTCATTTATATCATTTTATTTCTTTATTAATATTCATTATTACGCATATATTTTCACTATTTTTTACTAATTTCTCTTATTTCGATTGAGCTGTAATCCCCTTTTGTTGTTTGATGCGCCAACTTTTGCTTCCTTTCAAGAAAATTTTTTTGAAAGAAGATTATGTTCGGCTTTGAGAAAATGTTTTATTGAATTTTTACAGTAGTTCTTTTCGTAAAAACTCGAACGTTTCAAGGGTCAAAATACCCCCATCTACAGCGAAATCTATAACATGCGATTTTCTAAATTTTACATTTCTCGGTGTACATTGGTTTGTTGGTTTTCAGGATTTGTTTGCACGAGTCGACCTCTAAGTTTGACCTCACCTCTTACATGTGTCAGGAATTAATGCCCATTTTAATCATTTTTGTACTTATATTCTAGGTTAAACAGAGTTAGGTACAAATTCTTAAAATTCTTTAACAATATGTAACTCTGTTTGACCAAGAATATAAATACCTACAAAAATAATTAAAATGGGTATTAATCCCTCACATATACCGCAAGGAAGTACAGTCAAACTTAAAGGTCGGCTCGGTTTAATTTTTGTTCAACACAAGCAAATCCTGAAAACCAAAAACCAATGTATACCGAAAAATGTAAAAAAAAAGAAATCAATAATTATTTATATGACAGATGTCATTTGTCAAAATCAGACAACATAAAAAAATGTTATTACTCGTGACACAGTAAATAGCTAAAAATTATAACTTTTATTTTGCCACTCTCTCCCGCGCGCGCGCAAACAAAACGCATGTAAACAATAGGTTTGTTCCTACAGCTAGTCTGGACTGTCATACGTACAGCAGACGCATGCGCATTTAAAACATATCGTTCCCACCAACTGTTGTACAGTCCATTGGACTGTTGGTATGTTTGTTCCTACAGACTTCGGATGCGTATGAATGCATCCTCGGACTGTTAGATTCATCCACTTGTCTGTGCAATGTACTTTTTGTCAGCACATGCGCACCACAATTTTCGCGCGGTGCGAGAAAAATATCGAAGCATAATCTGTTATTATTTATCTGTTATCACATAAGTGAACCCAATGAGTCATTTGGAATTTGTTATCTGATTTATCTGCTGAACAAATTGATTTGATATTTGGCCAACCTCGAATAAAACAATAATTATTTAGATATATAATATGATAATTAATATTTGATTTTAGATACTTTATTGACTGTTTTTTTTTTTCTGCAGACGAGACAGTAATAAATTATGATGATATGACAAGTCCGTGGTCCGTTCCAACCATACAAAGTTTCTTACATGTCTGAATGAACAAAACATGCGCACAAAAGAGTTGATGAATGCGTACATGAACGCATACAAAAAGTCGTGTAGGAACAAATCTAATAATTTTTTACTTTTGGGCAATAGATATGCAGTTTTTAATGCAGAATATTTTTGTCTTTACACTATTGTTGTAAAATTAATAGGGTAGAAATTACAGCCAAATGAAAATTTTACCATTGTACTTAACAGTTCATAGTGTCTATTTATAGCGGTGACGTAATCGCGCTAGTAGCCGGCCGATATAAACAGACTGGTCGCGACGTGTTTAATTACTTCCGGTCGCCTGAACCTTTTGTGTTCATTGTTACTATGTGTTCGAACATTCTAGAGCTGTTCTAGAAAATAATTGCAGCTGTATATAAGGGACGTAGCTATGCTCGAGAGACAAAGTTAGTGACATACAGACTCATAGAGATACATGGAGTGTTAGAGGGTAAAGTGTTAGTGAAAAGCACAGTAATATCGTAGTGAGCGTATGCAGTTGGTGTCGAGTAGGTACTCGGGAAGTTACTGGTATATTGGGATAGCTGTGGATGTGAATACTTGGTAGTGTTGACGAGTATTGGGAAGCTATAGTGTGCAAGGACAGTAACGGCGAGTCGGGTAGTTACTGGTATACTGGAATAGCTGTTAAAGAGAATACTCGGCAGTGTTGAAGAGTATTGGGAACCTAGGTATACGGGGACAGTACCGACAAGTGGAAGTGAATAATCGGCAATGGTTGAAGTATTGTGGCATACGGAGAGTCGGTGATACTGAGGCTGTGGAAGTTAGACAGAGAGTTACATAAATAGATAGATAGTGTTGTAAAAGAGGTGACTTCTGTCCGAGCAGTTGAATATACAGATGCTGTTGAGTCAGTTGAGTATATAGACGCTGTGGAGGCGGACAGTTGAACGTGATGTAAGTATATAGTGATATAAATATAGGGATATGAATATCGCGTAAACAGTCTACAAGAGTCTGCAACAGACCGGCAGTCTTAGATTGAAACGCGTAGTGAAATAAATAATTAGTAATATCGTGCAAATAAATAGTAGTGTTAATTGGTTAAATAAATAAATAGTGTTAGTGTTATCTAGTTATTTATCGTTTTAGTCTTAATTAGTTTTTAATAATTGATTAATATTAGTAATAGTTACTTTCAATATAGTTAAATAAACCTTAATTTTAATTAATAATAATAATAATAATTCTCTTATATTTACACTTCACCAAAATAAATAAAAACGTTACAATAGTATGTTCCGTAAATACCCGAAAGTCACCTAATTGTGTTTTTCCGTTCCGTCAATATTCAATTCCTGAAAAGATTTGATTTATGGAACGCGGTGACCTGAAATTGGTGAGTCTGGTTAGTCACCAAACTCATCGCGCTTAAAGCACGATGACTTCGGTTATTTGCAATTTGCATCAATTTGACAGATGGCATTGGCGCTATTTGAAGGTGATTTGAAGTTATTGTTTGCTTTGTGAGGTTGTGCTATCAAAAATTCGTGATAATGGTAATTATGTTTAAATTATTCAAATAAAAATTGCTAATATTTTTTTCTTTTCCTTTTTCTTTTTACAAGAGTAAATGCCAAGGTGAATACAATTGTGCACACTACGATGGCATTATAAATGATTTGAATAGTGTTGGGAATCATGAATGCTTATCTGACGGAACTTGAATATCAAGCTGTTACGAAAATACTCACTACTTTCAGTAACCAACTACTCACCGAAATCACCGATTACGATTAGTCTGATTTATTTACGGAACATGCTAATAGTTTATTTTCTATTTTATTCTCGGCTTCATTAACTTACTATACTAATAATTTGTTTGGTTGTTGCAGGTTTTGTATGGTGTTTATGTGTTTGGCATTGAGCGTCTTTTCAACAATAGACGACTATGAGGCGAAAGCAGTTCTCATCCTTTTTTACATGGAAACAGTTGTTGTTGTTTGGTTCGCCATTGAATTTAGCCTCAGGTAAGTCATCAACTTTCATTGTTTTCTCATATTAATATTCTTCCTTGCATATTACAAGCAATATAAAATGATTTTTTTTACAATTTTGACAATAAATTTGGATAATAATTAGAAAATTAAGGTTATGACATTTTCTTTGCAGACATTGCACGCATTACTAGTAGGAGGCTGATATTTTGGTTAACAAAAAATGAAATTGTACTGGAAACTATCAACCGAGCTGTCAATATACAAAAAATAATATTTGTCATTTACATTATAATTGCAGTCAAATATTCAATCGTCGGATGAAGTGGGCGTATCTTATTATAATTTAAAATTGTGGCTTTTAAATACAATGATATAGAGAGTGAGTGTGGAGTGTAAGGTAATGGGTGCTCTGGGTACGTATCCTCGAAACGTAAACGTATCTAGAGAAGCTCGGTTAAGTGTATATAATGGAGTGCTAGTGCCTGCTTTGATGTATGGAAGCGAATGTTGGGGATGGACAAGAAATGAGGTATTTACGTGGTACATGGGGTTATGTAAGACGGGATCGCGTGAGGAATAATTTGGTGTATGAAGAATGTATGGCTAGGAAGAATGTTGTTAAGAGAGTTGGAATGAGCCAGTTGAGATGGTTTGGTCATGTGGACATTGAAGAGTGAACGGCTTGTAAAGCGTATATATCTTGGTGAAGTTGAGGGTGTTCGATTGCGTGGCCGTTCAGTGTGTAAGTGGATGCATGTGACTGACAAGGTGCTAAAAGAGAGAAAGTTTCCAAATGGGAACAGAAGAAGAATGTATGAATGCTATTATGAATGTGGTCGAGGCGAAAGAAGTGTGCTTAGACAGGAATTTGTGGCGAAGGATGATTGTTTCGTAACTATTATTGTGGTCCGAATGTGGTATTTCGCTATTGAAAATCGGTCACTTTAATATGTTAAGAGTGAGTAATATTTGTTGTATGATGTGCAGTAATATTGTTGAAAGAGTGAATGATTATTTTTGTGGTTATTATTATTATTATTATTGTTTCAGGTTTGTGCTAACCCACTAAGTGGGACATGCGTGATTTTATATATGTATGTATGTATATTTTAGTCAACGAAATTAGCCATTATTGCAACAATCATAAATAACAAAGGTTTCTTCAATATTTTAAAAACAAATTTAAAGCAAACTGCTGAAACATGGCTTAGCAGACAATTTTAAATTCCTGCATGAGAACGATCCGACAAATAATTCGCGAATTCTAGGAGAATGGCTATTGCATAATATCAAAAATAAGCTTAATCATCCCCCACAGTTATCAGAATTATACCCAATTGAGCAAATTCGGGAAATTCTTGAAATGAATAAGAATATGTACCATTAAAAATAAAGAAGAATTGAAAAATTAATTACAAAAAGAATAGCAGAATATAGGTGACCAAAAATTTGATAGATTCCATGGCTCGTCGCTTAGTTGCTGGAATAATAATCAAAGAAAACTCAACAAAATATAATTACTTTATAATTTTAATATTTTGGTATCGTACAGAGACTTTTTGTCATGATATTATGACTACTTTTAATGTTTCATAAAATAAATAAAATAATTGCATTACCGGGTTCAATCCCGACCAACGCCAAATATTTCGAATTTGAAATGGCACAAAATTGACCTCTGTGGTGCACTCTCCACGCCAACAATGAGTGCCCGTGAGGTGACACCTGGTAAACGCCCGCACGGTACAAATATGTCATCATAATTGCCGATATATGCGTACAAACCAGATTAGCACACCCAGCAATGGGTAATATGCCGTGATGATATATTTATTTATTTTACTTGTTTATTTTTTATGTATAATATGATTTTCCTTTTGGATAAAAAAAGAAATTAAATATATTGGGTTTTAGACTGCAATTTTTACTAAAACTTAATTGTAATTTAAAATTCGCTACTGTCGGCACAAAAAGTCAATTTTTTCAATTATTGCGTTTGGATTTAATTTGGTACTCAAAACGTATAAGAGACCCTTTTAACCGTATTTACGCATGCCCATAAACTTCCAAGATAGAGTCACAACACTGTTCTCAGACAAAATTACGTTGAAAATTTAATCCAAACGAAATAATTGAAAAAAAATTGACTTATGAACTTTTGTTCCAGCAGTACCGAATTTATCAAAAACAATTTTTATACTGAATTCATTTTTATACTAGTGTGCCGGTTTCAATTAATATAACCAAAACTGTAAAATTTTATTTGCCTGTGTGAAATATCATAGTATACTTACTTACATATAAGAAGGATACAATTTGCAGACATTGATTTTTACAAATTGTTAGCAAGCTAGGTATACTTATATTTTTGGGCAGTACTGCATGCAGTTATCATATATTTCTTCAAGAAATTGAATTGGACAAATATATAAAATATGAAAATTGCAGGGGAGCAAATACTTTTAAGCAAATAAGAAACAACTAATCCTTTTTTAAAGGGGAAGAAACTTATTATTCCATTATATTATGCAAATCAAAGTCTGCAGTTTATGGCAGATTTAATGCGCAAATCATATGGATTATGATAAATTTTGCATTGCATTCCTCGCAAATTGAAAATTGCAGCATTCCACAAACCAACAACTATTATGTTTTCAGCACATAGCCTCAGTTGCATTAAAATCGTTGTTTATTGAAAAAATTTAATGGTCTCATTTATTAATAATGCAAGTAATGATCATTTTGCGTTATTGAAAAAACCGCAAAACGCGAAAGGTAACCCATTTGGCTTTCAATTGCGCAACTGAAATTGATTGATGAATAATTAAGAGCATCATTGTGAAGTGATGAAATATTTTTATCTTAGCGTCAACTATGCCTGCAGTAATTACCGCACTGTTTAATAACTTTAACCACAAAACAATCAAAAATGTATTTAATGAGGTAAAGTCACATAGAAAGCTTAAAATCTTTGTTAAACAAAATGACAAACATTACGTTCTATGCACACCCTCCACAGTTTTGGAAGTCCTTAAATAAAAATAACAGGTAGGCTATTGTTAGTTCTTGACCAGAATGACATAACGTGGGTTCTACTTGGTACCCCTAGTTACACATATGCTACTTGACTACGTAAGTCAGGGCTGCACAACGCAGCGGCCCTTTGCGACTATCATTATAGCCCGCGGAACATAAATTTCTAAGCCAGGGCTGCACAACTTGCGGCCCTTTGCGACTCTTATTATGGCCCGCGGAACGTAAATTTCTGGGACGATATTTGAAGAATTGTTTGACTTCTTACTAATAGTAGTGAAAGCTAAACGTAGATTTATGTTCACTTTTGGATCCTGTGGATAGTAGTTCTTCTCACAATATTTGAATTTAACCTTTGACGGGTGTGTGTTTATCTTTTACCATTAGAATTTTAACTTCTTGAATCGTACATATTTGTATTTGTTGTATCCTTGTAGAATTGACGTTGTTAACATATTTTTGATACTGCAAAAATAAATACCCTTACTTAAAAGTTCAAATTCAAATGTGCGAATTTTAATTATTAATATTCGATTGAGGGTGACCAGAAATAATGGATGATAATCGCCATTGTCTCAGAACGCAGAGTATTTAATACGGAGTGGACAAATAAGTACTTGTTTATACTTGCCGTATTCTTTCGCTGCGTTGGCTCAGATCCAACTGATCATATGGATTAGATCAGATCAGGTTTATTCGAAAGAACACAAGTATCTGTCAAAACTAGTCAGTAAAATGAACTTTAATTTTCTATCATTGTCTTGTTTAAATTTCTTTTGGAACCTTAAATGTAACCTCAACCTCTTATCCTGATAGACTGGCATAAAATATGACAGATTCTTCTGCCGCTTCTGCCAATTTTGAATCTAAAGTGATCTTATTTTTCTAATTCAAGTTTTTGTTGATCTGGATTACTTAATCTTGGGGTGGGGATACTGATCCGAATTCGAAAAAACATGCAATTTACTAATCCATGTAACATGGATCTGATCCAACTGTGAAGTAAGTACTTTGTTTGGTTTGCCGCGAATCAATCGCGGTTTTAAAAAGAATATAATATCCGATGGCATTTTGAATTCAAACATGGAGATTTGGCCCGGGCTTTAGTTTCCGGCATTGTTTTGGCCCCGGATTACTTTTGAGTTGTGCAGGCCTGACGTAAGCGATTTAGAGTTTTCCAAATGAGCCATTTCTGATCATTACCTGGTAGTAGTTTCTCATCTGGGGTAGAGTGACCATTCGTCCAGAAAATCCCGGACATGGCCGGAAATTTTGGCTGAATTTTAAGTCTAGGCAGAATCGTAACATTGATCTAAAATGTCCGAAATTTGTGTCCAGATACAAAACTAAACGTAATAGAATTAACTTAATTAATAATAATAATAATAATAATAATAATAATAATAATAATAATAATAATAATAATAATAATAATAATAATAATAATAATAATAATAATAATAATAATAATAATAATAATAATAATAATAATAATAATAATAATAATAATAATAATAATAATAATAATAATAATAATAATAATAATAATAATAATAATAATAATAATAATAATAATAATAATAATAATAATAATAATAATAATAATAATAATAATAATAATAATAATAATAATAATAATAATAATAATAATAATAATAATAATAATAATAATAATAATAATAATAATAATAATAATAATAATAATAATAATAATAATAATAATAATAATAATAATAATAATAATAATAATAATAATAATAATAATAATAATAATAATAATAATAATAATAATAATAATAATAATAATAATAATAATAATAATAATAATAATAATAATAATAATAATAATAATAATAATAATAATAATAATAATAATAATAATAATAATAATAATAATAATAATAATAATAATAATAATAATAATAATAATAATAATAATAATAATAATAATAATAATAATAATAATAATAATAATAATAATAATAATAATAATAATAATAATAATAATAATAATAATAATAATAATAATAATAATAATAATAATAATAATAATAATAATAATAATAATAATAATAATAATAATAATAATAATAATAATAATAATAATAATAATAATAATAATAATAATAATAATAATAATAATAATAATAATAATAATAATAATAATAATAATAATAATAATAATAATAATAATAATAATAATAATAATAATAATAATAATAATAATAATAATAATAATAATAATAATAATAATAATAATAATAATAATAATAATAATAATAATAATAATAATAATAATAATAATAATAATAATAATAATAATAATAATAATAATAATAATAATAATAATAATAATAATAATAATAATAATAATAATAATAATAATAATAATAATAATAATAATAATAATAATAATAATAATAATAATAATAATAATAATAATAATAATAATAATAATAATCTGTAACCCTTTTTGTACCTGTCGATTTAAGGGTGCCGGGCGCATCGAGTCGCAGTGGGATAAATTTTTTGTGGCTGAGTGTTCACCCATCCAATATATCGCTGCTATGAAGAATAAACTTAATAGATGGGCGTATAAAAAGCCGCATCAACTTTACCCTTAAATCTTTAGTTTGTTCTTGATCTACTTTAGTTTGTGATTCTATTCCAATGTTGTTTTTTATGATCAACGATCTTATGTGTTATTTAGTTATGTTATGAGAATGAGTTTTATGTTATGATATCAAAGTATTTATTATAATTTTGATATTCAATATACCTATGTGTAATGATATTGTAAAATGTTACAATGTTTATTGACGGAGAAGGGGTAGTAACAAATAGGCACAAGCGCGCAAAGCAAAAGAGCAGGCAACAAGGTCAAATATTTTCTAAAAATTTCCTAAAATTTTCAAACATTAAATCACCGGATTTTTGTTAAAAAAATCTGATGTGGCCAGTAAATTACCTTCCGCCAGTTCCATGTATTTTATACAAATTCCATAAAAACAGTTTCTTGCGAAAGATTCCGTATTTCCAGTACATTACCTTCCCTCATTTATATGTATTTTGGACAAATTCCATACAGACAGTTTCTTAGAATTGATTCTATATTTGCAGGAAAGTTATAACACAAACATACTATGTCAGTCGCACTTGACATTAACATCTATCAATTTTTTTTAATTTATATTTGTATAATTTTTTACTCTATATCTATTGAATATGAAGTATAAAATGTAATCAAATCGTATAGAGATTAATATATTCTTTAATATTTATAATAACATTAAATGTGAAAAAATTATATTTAACAGCGGTTTTCAAGAAAAACTGTCAAAATCTTCCGGTCGACACACTATAACCAAAATCTAATCAGCTCTTCATATGAATGTAACGAAGAGGAATACGAAAGAATTATAATTTTTAGAATTGTAGTGTTGGAGTGACACACACACACGCGCACACACACACACACACACACACACACACACACACATATACGAGTATATATATATATATATATATATATATATATATATATATATATATATATATATATATATTATATATATATATATATATATATATATATATATATATATATACATATACACACATACACACATGCACACATACACACATACACACATACACACATACACATAGACATACAGACATCATCGCAAAAATAGTAAAATCGTATTCTAGGGACTCTAAAACGTGCTTATTTATTAAAAATCACCATCGACACACACACACGCACACACACACACACACACACACACACACACATACGAGTATATATATATATATATATATATATATATATATATATATATATATATATATATATATTATATATATATATATATATATATATATATATATATATATATATATATATATATATATATATATATATATATATATACATATACACACATACACACATGCACACATACACACATACACACATACACACATACACATAGACATACAGACATCATCGCAAAAATAGTAAAATCGTATTCTAGGGACTCTAAAACGTGCTTATTTATTAAAAATCACCATCGAATTTTTTGACCAAAAACAATACCTTCCTTACCTAAAGGTATGACGGAAGGTAAAAATTTCCTATATGTGTTAGTTTTACAATTTTGATTGCTTCTAACAGAAGTAATTCTCGAGGTAGTTTTAGTTTAATTTATAATATTCATCGTTTTATTTTTCACTGTGTTATTACCAATAAATATATATTATAGATTTTGAAATAACTGAAATTTGAGTTCTAATATGATTTTATATTCAAAAAATATAAATTATATGGCTTGGCGAATACTTTTGACGCAGGGGTCGTAATTGCTTGACTGATATAGGTTTTCAACAATTATTAATTATTCGGCAAGTTTTATGAAAAGAAAGCACAACTACAAACTAATATAAATATAAATAGTGGAACTATTCGTAAACTTTCAAGTTTCATCTTATCTTTTTTATTGTGTTAAAATAGAGAACCATGCTTGGTAGAAGCGTAGCGAAGAATCCCGATCCGATCCTTGAACTAACAGTAACTTAATAAGGCTGTAACACGATCCGATCTGATGTGACGGTACTTGGTACTTGCTACGCTAGAAGCCTTGTGTTTTGCGTGCACAACACGATTTATTTCACGCCGGCAAATAGGCGTTACGTTCACACTTTTACTCACGCTGTAAAAGGCCACAAACATTCGCACAGGGAGAGAATGAGAGAGATAGAGAGAGATATTTTTCCATTTATGCGGTTATGAACTCCATTTAAAATAAAACAGTAAATAAAAATAAATTCTAGAAAATCTGTATTATGAACTAGTGCACGAATAGGCAAGCTATTCATAGAGCGAGGCCGGTATATTAGTTGACAATTATCAGTCATAAAACATATCACCAGAATTGGGAAGACATTTTAAAGTGGATTTATGAAGTCTACTTTTTATTTTACTTTTTCTTTTCGCTGTTACTTTTACTTTAAGTTTGATACTTTATGCAGCTACTTTAAAGCATTCAATACACATGCGCTGATGTGATTTTTCTGGCATATAGTCGCAAATGTAAATAGATAAATATATACTGTTAAAATAGACAAGAATGTAATAATTTGTGCATACAAAAATATTATTACATAGTAAGTAAATATACTAACCAGTTTCATTTAATACAGACGCTATACTTTTCCAAACATTCATTTTGGCCACTTTATCCTTGAATAAAATATCTGTCTTATCATATAAGTGGGGATATTTATGAATTAAATCTTATAATATACAATCTTGTTCATTACTGATTTTTCGTTTGCATAACCTAAAACCTACACACAAAAACAAATACACAACACACTGACGTTTGTGAAGTGGAGCACATGCGTAGTTGTGAAATTCTTTTACTTTAACGGTCTTAAGTTCAAAGTTGGTCAACTTAAGGTCTTAAAGTAAAATTAAAAGTGTGCACATAAAGCAGTACATATAACAACACACATTTAATTTTTATAAAGTAAAACAAAGAAAAAGTAAAATAAAAAGTAGGCTGCATAAATCCACCTTTAGTAAAAAATAATATTAGTATTTAGCCGTGAGTTCCTCAAAACTCCGACTTCAACCACTTAATAAACGAGCCCAGATTCATAATATTCTAACGTTTTTATTCATTTGCGTGAAGTGTAAAAATCAAAGAATAAATAAACATTTAAAAGATAATAACAATGACGATTACTAATATTACAAATATTAAAAACTAATTTAAGACTAAGAATATAATTAACTAGTTAAACACTAGCACTAAGGCCCGGTTGTTCCAAGTTCAGATAAAGTAACAGATTACTATCTATTAGATAAATTTATTCTACCGTCTTAACCAGAGAATAAGATTTTTGGGTTGCTCCAAGATTTTTTATTCTCCGGATAGCTAACTAGCAGATAGCTAACAAAAAGATTAAAATTGTGTTAGGATAGAGTTAGTTTTGAAAAGTTGACTACTTGGCTGTCACAGTTTTAATAGAAGTTTGGTTATTTTTTCGCTTCTCTGTGTTTTGGTGCAGTTATAGTTTGAATGTTTAGATCAGGTGTCAATACAATTTGCAAAAATCAGCGAAAATAATAGAAAGAGAGAAAGAGCAGTTAATTTTAGCACCGCGGAAATAACTAAACTAATTAAATTAGTCGACAAATACAAAAAAAAAAACAATAAAAATATAATTGAATCCGATAAGACAGATTTCGTCTCTTGGAAAGAACAAGACATCTGTATTAAATTTAAAAAAATATATTTCAATTTTAGTTGTGGCCGCATCCACGAAATAAAAACTCTTTGTATTATTCTGCATGCGGTTGATTTATGAATACCTCCAAAATCACCTACATACGAGTACATGCACCCTGTTGCATAAAATCGTAAAGCTATCAACAATTGGCATATCGGAGATACAACGTGATTCATAAAAACAAATGTGAATAAATATGTGTTTTTTTCTCAAATTATCTTTCCTTAACAGATAAAAACAGAAATTGGTCTTCTATTTTATCTGACAAATAAAGAACTGTATTGTTTAATATTCGAAATCACATAAAAAATTCTGAATCCCATTTTTCAAAATTATCACATTTTTCTTGTACTGTATACAGTTTTCGAAAATTAATATTATCAAAAATGAAATCCAATTCCTCATCATTACTATTGTACTAATTCACTATGATAATAATTAATAATAAGAAACAGGATATATCATCAAAACAACACAAACGTTCAACGTTCCCTGTTTCTCTTTATTTCGTATTTTCATTCGTGTCCACTCAGTGCGATATTCTTTGGATAAAACTATTAGCTGGTAATTTGACTCTCTGTTAACTATCTGGCCGTTAACGAAAATTTATCTTACTGGTAACTTTTAACAGCAAGTGGAACAACACACATTTAAGTTATCAATAGATTAAATTTTAACCAAATGTTTAACTATAGATAGAACAACCGGCCCTAAGATTATTTGTTTATTAAACAATTAACAACGCACTATTTATTTACACGATATTACTGATTGTTTATTTAGACTCACTAGACTTCGCTATTACATTCAACTGGCTTACTGTCTATTCATGCAACTGATTAACTGTCCATCTGACGGACTTACTGTTCTAACTTCCACAGCTTCAGTATCATCGACTGGTCTGTATGCCACAATACAACTCTTCAACACCATTGCCGAGTATCCACTTCCACTCGCCGTTACTGACCCCGTATACCTAGCTTCCCAGTACTCCTCAAAACTACCGAGTATTCACTTCCACAGCTATCCCAGTATACCAGTAACGTCCCGAGTATTCCACGCGACACTAAACTTCATACGCTCACAACAATACTGTTGTGCTACTTAACTCACTGATTCCTTATTCTTACTATCTATGTAACTGTCTTTCTGATGGACTAACTCTGTCTAACTCTGCGACTGTCCCTGTGCACACAAGTACGTCGCTTATATAATTGTTATAATATTTTTCTCGAATAGTCTCGAACTATATAACAATGCGCAGGTAATTACGCTTATCTCCCTCTTGCTCACAAAACTGCCCGTCTCACGTCGCCCGCCTATCGCGCGCTGCGCTATGTTATCAATCGCCTACATAGGCTCCTTCTACCTACTAGAATGCTTCTATTCATAGGCGTCGGTTCGCACGCGCTGGCTGGGGCTCGCGGACCAAGTGTCGTAGGTACCTACCCTCTCACGTTACACTATTTCGGCCTGTTTGCATTTTCAACAAATTATAAGACCTAAATAAATGATGGAATATTTCTTCAAAATTCTTTCGACTATTTTAAATATTCTTAAACCTTATAACAACTGTGAGCCAATTGACGGGTGATAAATGTTCGACCGGTATTTAAACGGTCATCTTCTGGTCCAGATTTATCTACTATCGGGACCCTTTAATTTTGGGACAATAAAATTCGTAAAAATCCAGTGCGTACAATAAAAGCTACCTTGAAAGACATATGAGATAATACTCTAACAGAGGATTACAGCTCAATCGTATTAAGTGAAATTAATAAAAAAATAATGAAAGTAGATGCTTAATAATGAATATTAATAAATAAATAAATAAAATGATAAGAAGGTTTTTGTTTTAGCAGCTCGTCACTCATATGAAATCCATATATATATATATATATATATATATATATATATATATATATATATATATATATATATATATATATATATATATATATACCGTGTGTCTGTCTTAAAGGTGTACATAGGAGATTAACATGGGAAATCAGTTTTTGCAATTTCTTGCTCGCCTAATTATTTTAAACAAAAACGCGTCAAATAAAAGTATTAGAGCATAAAATTCTGCATCTAAATAAATAAACAGAATTACCTTTACATGCTTTGTAACGACAGAAATTAAATATGAAAATGTCGAAAATTACATTGAAAATATCGACAGCCATGGAATTGAACAAAAAATAAATAAATGCTTGACGTTTTATCTGTCACATCGTAAGTTAACTTATTTGACGTTTCTGACAATTTGATAAAACGTCAAGCATTTATAAATTTTTTGTTCAATTCCATGGCTGTAGATATTTTCAACGTAATTTTTGAAATTTTCATATTTAATTTGTGTCTTTACAAAGCATGTAAAGATAATTCTATTTATTCATTTAGATGCAGAATTTTATGTCCTAAAACTTTTATTTGAGGCGTTTTTGCTTAAAAATAATTAGGCGAGCAGGAAATTGCAAAAAACTGATTTCCCATGTTAATCTCCTATGTACACCTATAAGACAGACACACGGTATATATATATATATATATATATATATATATATATATATATATATATATATATATATATATATACTCAAAGACCACCTAAAAATATATAACGAATACCGAGTTAGGGAGTTTACTACCAATGGAAGTAGACAAATGCAAATAGCAGACACGTGGCTACCAGTCCAGTGCAATTCTCAAACAGTTTTTATTTGAATATAAATTTCTTGCATTAAACTTAATAATTTTGATATACTTGCAATTATAAAGCATATAGACTTGTACAGTGTTATAATATTTATTTATTTATAAATATAATTTAAAAATTGCATCAAGAACATTTTAGATTCACGAAGAAAACAGTTTTATATAAAAAGTTATATTCGTGACGTCACATCTATATTTTCAAACTTCGGGGGACTATAACTCGCTTATTACTAGGAATTTTTTCACCGCATTTTTACCAATAGTCTTAGTTTTACTTATACTTTCTGATGAAATTATAAAACAAAAATGGTGGAATCCCCTATTTGTTTATTGAAAATGTAAACTATTATGAGTTTGGGCTTGTATTGATAAAAAAAAGGAATGTATGGACACGTTAATGTGTACCTAATATGAAATATAGGTACAAGCTAAAACACGCTTATGACGTAGGCATCTAACGTGCACCAACTTATTGCTCCCAAAACACCGAAAAGTTAAATAAATGAGATTATAGTTGCGTTCGATTTGACAAAAACTCACCTCAGTTTGTCTTGAAGTGAGTTGAGATTTACTGAAGTGAGTGCGGCCATACGGGAAAACACATAATGTCATGTCAAAACTAAATACCCCCACTATCAAGTGATTCAAATATCTCATAAGTACCAGCAAAATAGGCAGTGCGGCATAAGCAAGGGGGGATGTAATTTACCTCACTTTGACTTAATGCACGGTCAAATCGAACAACAAAATCAACTGTCAAACTGAATTGAGCTGAGATTAAGTAAGATTTGTGGAAAATTGAACACAGCTTATGTTTAGATGTTAAAACGTTGTAGTGCAGTTGCAAATTAGTCTTGAATTTTTATATATGTCGTATGTCGTAGCCATATTGTAAAACCCGTCATTTATTAAACGCGGATGAAACGTAGTCTGATTGTCAAACCATCGTGTCTTAACAATCTGGCTAGTATATTTCTCTAAATATAACAACAATAATCTAACGACCTAACGTAACAAAAGTCACGCTTAGAAAACTCGGACCGAGTTATGTGTGTTTGGTTAGGTTATTGTTTTATATACACGTACACGTTAAATGCCTACGACATAAGCGGTGATGACGTTTTAGCGTGTAATTTTAGAACATAAGTGTAAATACCAAAAATGTTTAGAATTGAAAATGCGTCAAATTAGTCTGAATTATTGATGTAATAAGTTCCTGTTATAAGGTAAACCTGAAATAAAATTTCCGTCTTTAAGCTGTTTACAGAGTGCGATGACAAACAAAGCGTACAATTCAAACAGTTGTATTGTTTGAGTTTGCCAGATAAAAGTTTATTAATTGTTAATATAGTCTGGACTTGGCGAGTTGAAGTAATTTAAAATTTCTCCTCGGTAAGGTAAGTTATTAAAACCACAGGCGCACTAAAAAAATGTACTTATATTATTGGATCTACTATTCATTTAACCACAAATTTGAAATATATATATATATATATATATATATATATATATATATATATATATATATATATATATATACATATATAACGCATCATAGGAATAGTGAACCGAACAGCATTCTTTCTACTTGTAAGTAATATCATCCAATTCGTGGTCGCGTGCTGAGTGTGTGCTCGCGAATCTGGGGAACCGGATTCGATCCCGACCGACGCCAAATATTTCGAATTTTAAATGGCACAAAATTGATCCCTGTGGTGCAGTCTCCACGCCAGCAATGAGTGCCCGTGAGGTGACGCCTGGTAAACGCCGGCACGGTACAAATGTCATCATCATTACTGAAATCTGTGTATCAAGCAGATTGGCACACGCAGCAATGGGTAATATGCCGCGATGATATATTCATTTATTTATGATCCCAAGAAACTCTATGAATATTTCATATTTTAAAACACAGGGTGATACGTGAGTAATGTGCCATACGTTACCACTTAATAAACAAGGTTTGAATGTATCGTATTCTGCAATAATTTCTTTTCCAATGTGCTTATCGCAATTGTAAAAACTCTTCAAGATGGGCCAATAACACTTATTTATTTAAATATAGAATTATTTAAAAATCACAGTAGTTTGAGTGAAAACAACAACACTTGTCATTTTTGTAGGTTTGAAGTCAGGTGCAAAGCATGAATAAAACACTTTTTATTAATGGAGACTGTTTTGGCACACTTCTCCAAATGCCAAATACCTGTCCATGTATTCTTGATTAGTGAAAGTAGTAAAGGCATTTCTAAATATCGAAGTATTACGCCACTTATTGCAAATTCAATGTCATTTAACAACCAACAAATATGGTTTTTTGGAACAACTTGTTTTTAGATTTTAACTTATTAAGAAGCTGGTTCGTAATTGGTCGACTTTACAGTCCCATAACTATTACAACTTGACATTGTGCAGGATATATTTCAGATTATAACTTCTTTCAATTCTCTTTTATCATACCATGAATACACATTACTTTCATACCACCCTGTATTCGCGAATAGAATCTATCTAGTATAGTTATCAGTGTACATCATATGGCTGAGAGATAGATATTATATTGAAATTTCAGAAAATACTACTAAGTAATTGCGAAGAGGGACTAAAATTAATTATTTTTTCTACATGTGTACTTAATATATCAAGCAATATTTAGCAACATTTTTCATGGATATTGACGAGAAGAACCTACAATTAACCATGAGAGAAATGTGGAATTTTTTAAATTCTACCCCTAATTCTAGGACATTTATAGTCAATTGTATAAAATAAGTACAATTTTTGAGAAATGTTTAATCTGACAAAAACTAGTCAAATAGGTATATGACAGCAATAAAAACATTAATTCGCTTTGCTTTAATTTATTTAAACGATATTTGATATTTAACTTTCGTTTAACAGTTTTTACTTTAACAATTAAAACATAACCCTATTTCAAATATTCACAAACGTACCTAATAATATGAAATCTTTTTTTTATGTTTGGAACAAATAACCATCGTATTGGGAACCTTTTTCCCTGTTTTTATTGCTCTGATCCACGCCAATCTACGATCTATTGATTCTTGGACACCAAACTTATTTATTATAAATACTTTTCGAATTCCAGGGTTTGGAAATCGATGGTAGGAAAAATTTGTTTCTCTAGAAGCCTTTGACTGACATCCATATACGCAACTATTTGTATTACAAATTTCCTTGTTTGCCATTGCGTGGCCATTGCATATAGATAAGCGTTTATACAAAAATTCAAAACAACAGAACACGATTTAAATGACAACACGCCGTATCTATACTTTATAGTAAGCTTTATAAAACCGCCACAAAATGGATACGATATCTTTATACTTGGTACTCGGTACTCGATACTAGAATATTTCACATACTTGTATATCAAATTTAACAATTTTAGTTATATAGATACACTATTATCAAAAAAATGAATTCAGTATAAAAATTATGTTTGTGATAAATTCGTTACGGCCGGGACAAAAAGTCTAAGTTTTGCAAAACATGGATAAGACACTTTTTATTGATGGCGACTGTTCTAGCGCACTTCTCCGTCAACTAAATACATGTCTGTGTATTCTTGATTACTGAAAGTAGTAAAGGCATTTCTAAATATCTAAGTACTATGCCACTGATTGCAAATTTAAAGTTATTTGTGACAACCAACAAATATTGTTTTTTTTAACAACTTCATATTTAGATTTTAATTTATTAAGAAGCTGATCCACAATTGGTCGGCTTTTCAGTCCAACAACTTTTACAACTTGACAAATTTTGCAGAATATATTTCAGATTATAACTTCTTTCAGCTTTCTTTATCATACTGGCGAAAAAACTGGAATGTAGGTGGCAACACAAAATGGCGTCGAGTGGAGGAAACAAACCAATATATTCGTATGACAAGTGTTGAATGTTAGTTGTGTTACGCGTTATTATTAAGTTATATTCGAATATATACTATTTATTTTTTAAAATGAATGCTTGGTAATGCAATATGAAGCAGATGGAGGTGAAATTAAGAGACATTTTTGAATAGATAGGCTCAAGCAGACCTGTGCAAGTTCTAATATTGAGCCTTCAATGAATAAAGTTTGTGCTAGTAAATATATGTATATTACTGAACTTAACTTAACTTAATAATATGTCTGGCTCTAGCTTCTGCTTGTTGAGACCTTCCTCGCTGGTGTGACGTGTGACTAGCATTGTTTTAGCTTTGTCACAGCTCTGTCAATCGTTTATGGATTATCTATTTTAGAGAGAAATACTTCAAATAACAGTTATACAATAGTATATTAAAGAACGTGTTTTATGAGACATGTGAAAGAAAGTTTTATAAAATTTACTTACTCAATTTGTGATTATATTTGTAACCATTTGTACATTTTCCTGTAAATAATCTTCCCTAAATAAAAAAAAAAAAATTCGACATTATGTTATTAAAATGAATTGTCAATTAACTAAAAATAAATTAGGTAAAAATGAGTTAAAGAAACGTCATCTAACCAACCGTCTAAAACAAAAAATTGCGTATCGTAATGACCTTCATTTCGATACGCAATTGCGTATCGTAATGACTTCATTATGAACGCAAAATATAAAAAAATATTTCTACGCATCTTTTTCTCTTAAATAATCCATAAACGATTGACAAAGCTAAAATAATGTTAGTCACACCAGCGAGGACTGTCACCAAGACTGGTTGAAATGTACTAGACTGCGGTTTATCAAATTTTCATTTGGGTATTTTTTTTACCGTACTACATTTTGTTTCAATAATCACTTTTTTGTGTACTCAGTAGCTAAAATTATACATACAATATTAAATCATGCTAAAATTAATATAAATGTTCACCTACTTGGATGAAAATCATAAGGTTCAAAGTGTTCCGAACAAATCATCATCATCCAAGTCATCATCCCTTTGGTAATATTCTTCTCAATACGTAGAGTAACATTCCACTTTTATTTTATTTTATTTTTGTTAGTAGGAAACCTATGTATTGTTACTTTTTCAGGCACTTCTAAATGTCCACACAAATTTAATTTAATTAACACAATTACTTATAAATTCTACATTTTCTCTTTTGCTACAGCTTATTTAGTAAGATATTTATGTATATATAACATAAACACACCAGGAAACATAAACAAATAATTAAACAAAATATATTTAAATCTAGCTAGCTGTAGAAGGGTATTTCCGCTGCTGCACGGGTTGCATAGCAATCAGTGGTTGTCGCACGGATTAAGTACACCAACTACAATAGTACTAATCGGTCACGAAAACGAGTACCTTACGGTACTTGAGGCCTTGGCCCTGGACAAGGGCTGTTGCGCCAATGATGATGATGATATTTAAATCAAGGAAAGAAAGAAAAGAATGCTAGCCGGCGGGAATTGAACCCACGAACTCAACATTTGTACTGTTGCGTAATACCAACTACACCACGGCTGGGCTGCAAATCCGCCAGTCTATACAATCTTTTCTTAAGTTATATTAGCACTTACATTCATCTTAATCTACTATTTAAAATATATTTATATTATATAGCGCTGTATAAACACATATGACAGCTTAATGTTTTCCTGCACTCTCAGCTTTTTTATTTCACCACCAGATGTCAGATACTTTGAATTTGTTCGCCAATAATGATCTATGGCGCATTACTTAAATAACGTGCTGTATATTCTTTTGAGTAATCCATATTCTTTATACTCGCCTTTCTTGCAATAAAATGAAGAAATAATCTTAGATTATTTTGCGTGTTCAAAAGTTATTATATCATAATTTCGCTCTAATTGTATGTAATTACCCGTTTTCCATATCCGAAACATGCTTGTAATAAATTTCTTAAAGATAATTATATACATTATCGTATTCACAACTTTCTGGCGTTCCTCAAAAAGATCACAAAGACGAAACGCAGAAACGCTAGTAAAATGTAAAAAGAAAAAATATTATTTTTAAATGACACACAGTTTAACGATATATTTTTTTTTTTGTTGCAGATTATGGTCTTCGGGATGCAGATCTCGGTATCAAGGAACGATAGGAAGACTGAAATTCCTAAGACGACCATTTTGTATTATAGGTAAGTTAAAAACCAGCGCTAAATTTTGAAACTTTACTCCTGGACCAGGGTAGTTTTTTGTTGAATTTTGGTAAAAGGAAGTTAATAATATTTTCTTTGGAAAATAAGTTGGTTAAAAAACATGTGCACCAAATTGGTACACGCGGTCTGATTTAAGAAAAATATATGTTAAATTTACCACAGACTATGTCTACCATGTTGTGTCACTACCAAAATCGTTTATTTTACATTTTATTTCAATAAACGTCACATAAAATCAGACAGTATAGAAAATAATAGTATAGTAGCATAAAAAAACATAATAAATTCTGACCTAAAATTTAAATTGTCGTGGCTAATGTAACATTCACAGGTTTTGGAGTTTATTTTATAGTCACGTTTGCAAATTTGAAGTTAAAAATTCAATAATAAACTGAATAATACACCATTCTTTGATGAAATTAGCAATAATGTCTTTTTTATTAATACTATAAAAAGTAAATTATTTTTTTCCAACCCAAGACTATTTTATATTTACCAGGAACCAGACACACTAAACGCCGAATCTCATACTAAGAGATTCGGTTGTTTTTGAATTGTGTCTTTTTCCAAAAAGCTATGTCGAGAATTTTTACTCATTTTCCGATTACTTCTTTTTGTGAAAGATAAAATGACGAATTTTAACGTTTGTTAAACTTTCCAAATCTGCATTAAATTTAATTTGTTAAACCTTTCACTGAATTTCAAATTACGTGACGTCAGAACCTTAATGTGTGCGTTTCTCAGTGAGTAATGCAAGAACTAAAGTTGTTTACACCTGTCAGCACTAGTATCCAACTAAATGTCCGCAGCGTGAAATTTTGAATAATATAAAATTATATTCTTTTTGCAGTTGCATCATTCAAAATGATGTTTACGTTACCGTGGAAACTAATGTAAACTTTGGCGCACTCGTGCTTCAAAATAGTTAGAAAAAACATTCATTTGTTGGAGTATTTCTTTCTTGACTTGAGATTTATGAGAAAAATAATAAAGAATTTGTTTTCAAACAGCAAATGTTAATTCATGGCAGACTGGATTGTCGTTTATATAAATTCACACTCTATATTAAATATTCCCATTGTCAGTTACACAATTGAGGAGCTTTCGGCAAAAACAACCATAGTTCCAACATTGTAAACATAAGTTACACTCACACAACGACATCTACTTTCAAGGATGCCAAACAGTTTGATAGAATGTTTCTCGCAAAAAGTATCTTAGTCACAAATTATTACATTTAAAATTTGAGCGTTTCTACATAAACTTGCTATAAAAATGTCTAATTATTATGTAATTGCTCATCAGTCTATTTTTCTATTTCGTAACATCCAGTAAATAATTTTTTCTAATATTTTAAACATGATCCTGAGTTAAATTCAGGTACAGAAATAAAAGTAGGAAAACTAGAAAGTTTTTCTTTTAATATCTCAAATTTAAAAAAATGTACAAAGCATTTGAAAAGTATACATGCGCGCACTCGTTATGTAAATAGTTATTTCGCTTAATATTACTATAATAATTTTGAAGTTGTGACGTCATACCGTCATTTATTTTTTTATTTATTTATTTCACACAACAAACTACAGGAAAGGCCCTATTTACAAGTTTGTGAAGTACAATTACATTAATTACATATTACATTAATCAGCTAACAAGAAGTAGTACATTTCTTAGTTAAAAAAAACAATTTGTGAATAAATGTTGGGAAGATACAAATATATAATTCGATACAAAGGTGATAACATAGCAAAAATTATACATTATTAGGATTACGTAAACCTAAAACGTAAACCTAACTTTGGAACACAAATATCAATAACTTTTAAAATTTGAGGCAAATATATATATATATATATATATATATATATATATATATATATATATATATATATATATATATATCAAAATTTAGTAATTTATACAAGAATAACGTATCCAAATAAATTCTACGCTAGACATAAAGTTTGGGTATACACCAAAACACTTGAAACAGGAGAATTTAAAAAAATTCTTTTGCCATTTTTTTATCATATCACAATCAATTTTAGTATTACAAGACCAAACTACACAGCAATGTTCAAGTTTAGGTCTGACCAGAGTATTAAATAATTTAATTGAAGTACTGCATTGGGAAAACAATTAGAATTATGTATTATTAATCCTATTATTTTGTAAGCACTTTTACCTGAATTATGCCATTGAATCTTAAATCTGTCTTGTTATACCGAAGTCAGTGCACCCAAAGAATCTTTTAATTTTAATCTCAGACATATAGTAATCAAAATGTATTAAAACATAATTTATTACCATCACACTATTCTATAAGCTGGTGGATATGTAACTGAAGTTTTGTACTATCTATTTCGGAATCAATCGTAAGGTAAATTTAAAAACATCGGCGTATAAGAAAGGTATACAAAAGTTTAGCATAGCCGGTAATCATTTATGAAAATTAGAAACCACTGTGACTCTGAATTGGAACCTTGAGGCACGCCCCATTTAGATATATTAGTATCAGAGCTTGAAGAATTAAGTTATACATATACTGAGTTCTATAAAAAAATAAGGTTTTAAAAAATTTATTGCATTTGAGAAAAAGCCGTATAGGTTAAATTTGTTTAACAAAACTTGATAGTCAACTCTGTCAAAGGCATTGGCAAAGTCTGTATACATCAACTTGCCTTTTAAGAGCCGAGGAGACATCATATGTGAAAAATAATAAATTTGTAGTAGTTGATCTGCCAGCCAAAAAAAAAAATGTTGAATACGAATTGCTTTTCTATGCACATATATTTTTTCTGTAACTGCTAATCTGTGCTGGATCACCTTTTTTAAAAACTGGATCAATTCTTGCAAGTTTCAATTTATTTAGATACGTATTCGTATCGATTTCTTTACAAAAAATAAATAAAAGGGGGGGTAATTAGGATATTCCTGCATTCTTTAAAAATAAAAACGGGTATTTTATCCCAGCCAACTGTTGGTTTATTCTTTAGAGTTATAGCTTTTATTAAAATTATGAATGAAAAGTTGTATATTTTAATAAAATGTTGGTATAAAATCATTTACAATTAGTTGTATTTTGATAATTTTTTAATAAAAAAAATGAGTTTACTTTTTTTGTTCCAAGCCCTATTGAATCAAAATAAAGTACTGTTTAGTAAAGAAGTGTTCGTCTTTCAGTAGAATATCTGGCTAAGAAATATTCGGTAACATATTGAAACATTAGTACATCAATATATTTCGTTTCTTATTCTGACATAAAAAAGGTTGTGACGTTTAAGCCGGGTAAGAAAGACGTTACAGATGATCAGAGTGCCGGAAGACCGATTTCTATGTTAACAAAAGAATATATTAATGCTATTCAGGTCATGATTCTGAAAAATCGACGATTTGCTCTATGTAAAATGAATACCAGAAACTTTAAACATTTAGATATAATTGTACCCTTGAACAAAAATTACAAATAATAATAAAAATAAACCAACCTAGCTTGACAGATAAATCATTAAACATTTGTTAATTTTTATTAAAATTCCAAGACCATTATTAGTTTTCGGGTGATTTTCAACATTTTCATACTTAATTTCTGCCGTTACAAAGCATGCAAAATTAATTTTGCTCTACAACTTTTATTTGAACCTTTTTTATCCAAAATACCGTAATATATTTCGAGCATCATCGGCTTATGTTATTATTATAGTTACATTTAAAATAATTGTCAGTAATGTATTATCGCGACATAGGGAATGTATTATAGTTGCCAAAGTCATCAAACTGCCATCTTTCCAAATGATGTATACAATGGAAGAAGAAGTACAAATCATAACATGGAATAATTATTCCAATATGAGTCTAAGACAAGTTTCCGATTTATTTGTTTCTACTTTTAATAAGTGACCCAGACCAGACAACTATTAGAAAAATCTATATTAATTATACAGGAAGATTCAGCACGAGTGTGCCAAAATAAAACCATATATTGGGGGAGTCATTTTGATTAAAAAATGTTATATGAAGGTATGTCCGGAAACGTTTCGTTACAGAGTTACAGCCCTTTGAAAGTGCACGTCATCAGACCTATTTTTATTAATAACTGTGATACTAGTTGCACTAAAATTTTGAAGCTTGGTATAATGATACTACTTATTTACATGCATATTTTTACTTTCTTTTGTTTCTGTATCCCAACCAGAGGCGTCTCATATGTGGGAAGTCATGAAAGTTTTTTATCATTATTTTTTACCTATTTACTAATAAAATATTACATACAATGCAAAAATACACAAAAAGGTACTCTCGCTAAAATCTGATAAACGTAGTAGTTTTTGAAGATATTTTAATTTTTAGAAAAAATCAAGTATCCAAAATAATTAAATAACAGTTAAAATACAACTAGTGATGCTGAAAATCAGTCTTGGTCTTGCAGTCTTGTCTTGGTCTTGCAAGAAATGCAAGAACAAGACCAAGACTTACTATTTACTTGCAAGACCAAGACTAAGCCTGCAAGAACAAGACTGAATCGCAAGACTTCTTGCAGTCTTGCAACTTCAAAAGTTAAAATCGAAACATCTACAATTACTATTACTATTAAAATGTAGACAATGTTTTTTCTTTTCTTTTTAACTTGCATAAATATTTTTTCGTTTATATATGCCTAATCAATTATTATTTGTTTTTCTTTCCATCTTTCCATTCTTCTCACAATATTTATTATACTATGGACCGGTTTTATAAAGCACCACTTAAATTTACTTCCCAGGTAAATTTAATGTAACAGACAAACGCAACATAAATTTTTTGACAGCAATGATTTAATGGCTGGTTGCACCGCTAACACTTAAATATTAAGCGTTCCTTAAACTGACAATATCGTATCGAAACAATATGTCAAATGATTAATTTAATATTGCTGTCAAAATTTCGATACGCATTTTTTTGTTTAAGCCTGGCATAAAATGTAAATGTCAGCGCTGCAACCGGACATTAATGTCATAAAAACACGAAAACTAATTCGATTTTGTTGATTTCATTAAATTTAAGTGCGCAGTAAATTTACTTGGGCGTTTATAAAACCAGCTATATATTGAATTGTATTATATTTTTTTGAAATTAGGTAGTGACGCATATGGTTTAGAACACTTGAAAGTACCGGTAGAATTTAATAATATTAATAATTTAAAATAGGTACAGTATTGTTTCATATTTCATTCAAATCTGAAATAAAACCAGGATTTAATGTAGTCGTGTAATCTTGACTTAACATTA
Source organism: Harpalus rubripes (assembly GCA_963082715.1). Classification (NCBI taxonomy): domain Eukaryota; kingdom Metazoa; phylum Arthropoda; class Insecta; order Coleoptera; family Carabidae; genus Harpalus; species Harpalus rubripes. Next base: position 44,014,063 of record OY720458.1, on the reverse strand, counting down.
CGATGAAATATGAATATGTAGATAGTACTTGAATTTATTTTTGTCTTTTAAGTATTAAATATTTTTACCATATTCTCTCTTTCTATAATATACTCGTTAGCTTTGAACCATCTTTGAAATTTTAAATTATTGAATATCGGAAAATTAAACTTAGTGTAAATAAAAGCAAGACTACAAGACTCTTGCAGCAAGACCAAAATCAAGAGTAAGACACGCAGTGTAAAAACAAGATCAAGACTAAGACTGAGGGCGTCGATGCAAGACCAAGACCAAGAGCATTCTTGGTCTTGGTCTCGCATTCAGCATCATTAAATACAACCAATTTACCATAGGAAATATACCAAAATATAAAAAACGAAATAAAATCTGTTTATAACTATTATTAATCACCTTATTTTCATTATTGGTAAATTTTACTATTAATTCAAAAAATTGAAAATGTTAGTGCAGGTGTATATGCAGAAAAGGAATTTATTTAATGGATATTGTAACGGTAATGGTTATCGTACGTCCAGAGAATATCAACGTAGATAGGTATCCAAGAGTAAATGTACACGAATTTCATTGTTTCTAATTGTTACCTAAATTTTTTGCATACTTGATATTTTCTAAAAATTAAAATATCTCAAAAACTACTGCGTTTATCAAATTTTTTCAAAAGTACCTATTTGTGTGTTTTTGTATTTATGTAATATTTTATACGTAAAAATAAAAAAAAATTAATAAATCAAAAAATAACGATAAAAATCTTCATGGCTCCCCCATATGAGACGCTTCTGGTTGAGATACAGAAACAAAATATAGAATAAATATGCATCTAAATAAGTGGTATTCTCATACTAAGTTTCAAAATTTTAGTGCAACTAGTACCAGAGTTATTACTAAAAATATGTCATGAGGTTCACTTTCAAAGGGCTGTAACTCTGTAACGAAAAATTTCCGGACATACCTTCATATAACATTTTGTACTAAAAATGACTACCCCAATATATGGTTTTATCTTGGCACACTCGTGCTGAATCACCCTGTAGAACTCAGTGCCGGCCCGAGACTTTTGAGCGCCCCAGGCGAAAATTGTAAATTGCGCTCGTCATTTATTACAATTTTGTTTAGATTATACAGGTACAAAAATTAGAAAAGAGGCGATTTGTGTCCCTAACTCGTGAACAATCACAGAATCTTATCCGAATGAATTTTTTTTGAAAATATTTTGGATATTTAAAATACAGAGATTTTTTTTCTTTTGGGTTCTACAGAGTCGCTTTATTTTTGTCTAATACCATATACAGAATTAGTCACGAGCGAGTTACTTTCAAAGTCCGTTTGTATGCAACCCGAAATACAAGCGTCTAGCTTCCTTCACGATGGTTCTAGTGGTGGTTCAGTTATTTTGACTTTAAACAATTAAATATGGTCTGTTGTTATTAGTATTTTGGGTTGCAAACAAACGGACTTTCAAAATAACTCTTCCATGACTACCCCTGTATATAGGGAAAGAAAAAATATTTCTTAGTGTAATTTAACTCTTTAACGGTTCATCCTAGGTAAAAAATATAAGAATCTTGTTTTGCATAAAATTTTGATACGGATCACCGTTTTCAAGAAAAATGTCAAAAACCAAATTTGTTACCTTTTTCCGAATTGGCGAGGGGCTGTTGCATCAGTGTATTTTTCTGTACAGGATTCCATATAAAAGGTTTTGTTGCAATTTTTTTTATGTTGGGGGTATTTTTCAGTAGATTTCCTGAACAACAATTACTTCTTCAGTATTTAATATGACAATGTTTTTAATTGCTATAATCGCCAACAAATTTAACCTTTCTTCTTTCTTAGTGTAACGTAAAAAAATGTAAATAGGATTTAATTAATATAAGTTTGCTACAGACTGGATAAGTCAATAAATATATATATATAATTATTATTATAATTCAATTTTTAATTTATTTTGTAAAAAAATAGTCAAAAAATGTCGCCCTAAAACGAAGTTCGCCCCAGGCGGTCGCCTGGCTTGCCTGTACCTTGGGCCGGCCCTAGTAGAACTAAACACGTTACGTTATTGGACAGCACTAAAAGAAAATCAGAACAAGTAAGGTAATTAATAATAAGAAACATGAAATTATACAGTTAAATGAAAATGGCAATACCCTTTCGACAAAAAGGATTTCTGAAATTGACAGATGACAGTTTGATGACTTTTGACAAGTCCCTATGTTCCATACACCCATGTGTAGTGATAAAAAAAAACTCCTAGTAAATATGAAATAATTGTGGATACGACGAGAGACAAATTAAGTAATATTGTGTTCTTTATATTGCTTGTTTCCAAGAAACTTCTTTATAACTTTGTTTGAGAACTTTCTACGGAATTTCATATAAGTAAGAAATGCATATTTAAAATATTCATGCTGTTTCCGAATTCTTTGCGATATTAAAATAATTTTCATGATTTCGTTTGCGTGCTAACCTACATATTTTGTGTTTTGTGGGCCCTATCTTAACTTTATAACATAACCGACTAAATGTCAAATAGTATGAGAGCTGATTATCAAAAGAAATATAAGCTTTCACATTTATTTTGCTAGAAATTACATGATTAGAAACATTGAAAAACATTCACTAAAAAACATAAAAAGAACAACAAATCATTAACTTAATAACGAGTAGGTATTTACTTACTCTCAAGATAAATTGTTATTATGAAACAATAACATTTTTATCTTAATTAATATCGTTAAGTTATCTTTATAAAAAATAGAGTAATTAAATCCTAAGATTTATGCAAATGTCAAAGTTGCCTCTGGAAACAAATTTAAAACAAAACAACTACGTAATAATGAATGCAGTATCTACGACATTTAGTTCATTTTGTTATTATAACTTGTTTATTTAATTTATGTTTTGTTTCCGAACGTAACTTCAGCGTTTATATACAGGCTGTAACAGAAATTAGTAGGTACATTAAATTTAATCAGTGACAGAACTCGCCGAGAGCAATAATATTTCTTATTATTATTATTATTTTTTCTGTATAAAATTGTATATTTTACGGCAAATAAACTTGAACTTGGCACAAAATAAATAAGAAACAATTGCATATTCTAGCGTACATTTTTGTGATTTGCGTACTTCTTACATATACGGGATGAGTGAAGAGGAATGTACCAAACTTCGGAAGTGTATATATTTGGATTTCATATTTAGCGAAAATGAATTATAGTAAATTTGGAATCTGCATTTGTATCACTAGTCCAGAAACTGCACTTTTGCGAGTGTGGATATATTTTGATGGGCCGAGTCGGAGGCGAGGTCTCTAAACACGAGCACTTGCAAAGCAGTTTCTGGACGTGAATACACAAGATTTTTTGTGCCGACATCTCCCTAAATTTATTCAATGAATTTTATTTATTGTCCAAATATGAAATACAGGGGATTTTTTATGTTAGTAACATCAGAACTCTTGAATTTTTTCAAATGACGTGGATTTACAAACATAACTGCAAAATAAGCTAACATTTGTAGTGGTTTTGTATTGCAAGGTCAAATATAAAAATTATGTACTTACATTTAGCTTAAAATGTGTTCGCTTAAATTACAATTAACAATTTAGTATTAAAAGTTTTGCTAATAGGGTTTTCTACGACTTTTAATTTTTTTTATATTAATGTAGAGATAAAAATTTTAGACCCTTATTTTTTTATTTTGCATAAAAATTTATGGAACGGGAGAAAAATGCAAAAGACTTTTGCAATTTGCCATGACGTCATCATGTGACGTCACAACCTCAGTAAGAGAGAGTGCTGAACTATGAGATAGAAATAGTTGTGTCAAGTGAAATTAGCTATAAAAACGTAGCGCGGGAAAATATAAACGTAACTCACACATAACCTGCATTGACTTGCATCCACGTGTGAACTGTGTCAACTGGGCGGTTACTGATTCAGCACGTGTGTTTGTTTTTTATTTGTATTTTTAATTAAACTAGTTAAACCACAGTTTTATAGTTACGCACGTGTATTTAACCTCTCAACGTCAACAAAAATAGTTCGCGGTAAAAGACAGACATGCGCACAAACACCATCAAATGAAATAACTTTGTTGTGTGACCTCGTTAGGGTTGCCACGTCACTTGGCAACCGTTTTGAACATATTATATATTTTTCAATTTAAAAATTCATTTATAAATACTATATAATTTATCAATATTTTTATTTTATATTAATATACTTCATACCAAAATTTACCTGCAATACTTATTTCTTCAAAAGCCGTTGCCTTGGAAAACCCTAATCTTATGTTGAATATAATTAACATGTTACCAGAAAAATACCAACTTATAACCATAAAAGTCCTAATCTTTTTGCCGATCTATGCCTGTTTCTGAACAATTTAGAGTAGTGTTTCACGAGAATCTTGCATTTTTCATGTTCTTGTTTTGCTCTTGCATAAAATGTAAGATAAAAACAAGACAAGAGTTATATATTCCATTGCAAGACAACACAGGAATCTGTCTTGCAAGAGAAATGCAAGAATAACAAGATTTTCTAACATTTTCTTGCATTTTTGCACTCTTGCAAAATTATATTTTTATAATTATATATAATCGTCAGGTGCGCGACAGAAGGAAAGAGAGTGATGTTGAGGTTTATGATTGGTTAAGGTACATTCACAAATGAAAATTAGGTTTAGATTTATGGTTTATACTTTAGATTTAAAGACTTTGGCCGCATATTATGTAATGACTCCATTCACACTTCAGAATTTAAGGTTTCTAAATCCAAATCATAAAGCTAAACATTGCAAGGTCCAAACTTTAGGTTTATGATTTAGTTGACGTCACAAACTTCACCAATAGGAACGAGTCTAAAATGATATAGATATATACACCCATCCTTATTAAGTATCCACTTGGTGGATTCGGCTTTTTAAACAAATACGAGAAGAAGATGGAGACTGTCATAACTTAATTGCTGAAATATAACCAATAATGCCAAGCGAATGACAGTTTCACGGCGCATAAGTGTCTTCTTGAGTACTGCTCTACCGATATTTTAATCTTGTTTTTGAAGCATTTACACAGATGTCTGTACATATCAAAACTAATTTTCAGGTAATTTAAACTTACATTTATGAATGACTTACTTAAACCTAAACAAAAACCATAAGCCTAATTTTCGTTTGTGAATGCATCTTTAAGATCCGAAACCATAAACTCATTAATTTAAAAATATTATTTTGTAGAAATTTATCATTGTATTTAATGTTGAGTCAATGAAAAATCCGTATTTTAATTAAAAATAATGATTTGTATTAACAAAAAAATATTAATAGAGAAAAATTAATATTCTGCACGCCGCTGAACATTTCTCGGAAGTTAGAGGCGTGTGATGACGCAGTTAGTTTTTTCTTAATGTGTACGCACTCAAACTGTAACCCTGCGCGAAAACATGCAAGACTAGAAATATGTAAGGAGCTTGCAAGCAAGACACGATTTTTTTTGCAAGAGTAACGTAAAACAAGAAGTAGCCTAGCAAGACAAGAAAGCTTGTCTTATGAAACACTAATTTAAAGATATGTAAAACAAGGAAAATAGAAGGCGAATTAGAAAGTCTTATTTTGATTGTTGAGTTAGTAAATTTAAATGAGAAAGATTTCAACGTTGCCTTAATAAATTGTCAGACAAACAATAATTAAAATAGAAACACTACATACAACTTGCAACCTCTATATTGCAACGTTTTTATTTATTTGGGTGAAGTGTAAATATAAGACAAGTATTATTAATTAAGATAAAGGTTTATTAAACTATAACTAAATATTAAAAAGGTATTAAATAATGACGATTAATAATATTGAACAATTATTAAAAAACTAATTAGAACTAAAACTATAATTAACTATATAACACTAACACTATTTATTTATTTAACCAATTAAAACTACTATTTATTTCCACAATATTACTAATTATTTATTTATTTATTTAAACTGTTCATTTATTTCACTACGCGTTCCAATCTTAGACTGCCGGCCTGTTGCAGACTCTTGTACACTATTTACGCGATATTTATATCACTATATTTATGTCAGTATGTACTTATATCACGTTCAACTGTCCGCCTACCGACCCCCACAGCGTCTATATACTCAACTGACTTAACAGCGTCTATATATTCAACTGCTCGGACAGAAATCATACCTTTCACATCACTGTCTGTCTATTTATGTAACTAACTTTCTCTTTCCATAGCCTCAGTATCACCAACTATCCGTATGCTAGAATTCCTCAACGCCAATGGCGAGTATTCACTCCAACTAGCTGTTACTGTCCTTGTATACCTAGGTATACAATAGTACCAAGTATTCACTTCCACAGCTATCCCAGTGTACCAGTAACTTCCAGAGTACCTACTCCACTCGACACTTTACTGCATACGATCACTGCGATACTGCTGTGCTTCTCAAACTCACTAACACTCTATGTGAATATCTCTGTATGTCTCTCCATGTAACTAACTAACTGCGTCCCTTTTATACAGCTTCCATTAACTTCCAGAGAGCTCTAGAATGTTGGCCCGCATAATAACAATGAACACAAAAGGTTCAGGCGACCGGAAGTAAATAAACACGTCGCGGCTTGTTTGTTTACGTAGCCCGACTGCTAGTGCGATTGTGTCATCGCTATACTTAGACGCTTGTTCAGCGTAGCAGCGGGGCTCACACGTTACAATATACATTTTCGCAAAATGAAATTAACTAAAACGTTGCAACTATCTTTCTCTAAAAGTTAGGTTATGTCTTCTTTAACAAATAAGGTTAAACGCTATATACATACCGTGAAAAATTTATGTACGCATGCGCATGATACTAAAATGAGCTTTAAGATTCCCGCTACTTATTCTGACGTTATGTGAAAATTCTCTATGGCCCTTCGCTGGAAAAGTTTGTTGACCCCTAAAAAGTCTGACTCATGCAAAATATCATTATAAAGATATTAACTTCTTTTTATTATGTACATAAATGTCTTTTATATCGGCTAAATAATTGATGTTTGAATTGAAAATATATATTTTGCAAGGTATCTATAGAAAAATTGAAAATAAAACAACAATTACCTGCTTGTTAGCAAAGTATACATAATACATACTTACTCATTGTCTAAAGTTTGCTTGGCCAATTTCTAACAAATTATTCAGTATAGCTATTTACGTCGAACTATTGACTTATGCTTACCTTTGTCTACACGAACTTGTCAAATTATCATGCAAATTCCAATTATATACTTTTAAAGTACCATATCAATTATTTAGTTAGTTCCAAGGTATTATTTTCCAAAGTCACTGAAATTTTTTGTACCATATAATCAATTTTTACCTCAATAAGTAGACCGTTAGATTTATTAGAAAAAATTCGAAAGAAATGCGTAATATTGAATTCACGCCCGCAAGATTTCTGCGTTTGGTTCGGTTATGTTGAGGTATATTCAGAGAAATAGTCTAGTCCAAAACCCATCATTTTACAAGCGAAAATAACGGGGTTCTGTACTAATTTTTTTATTTTTTCCTGCAAGTGTGTAAGTGCAAACTAAACTATTCAGAATATTTCGATATTTTGCCAAGATTCTATACTTTTGTTCAAAATACATATATTCATTGGTGGGAGTCGTAATCGTATCTCATTAAATTGGAAAAAAACTAATTTTATTACCTAGATAGCATGACAATAAAAATTAGATTAATTACATATGACACAAAATGTTGTAAGATTGTTTATCAGTTGTCTTTGTGTAATCATCACTTATACTCAAATAATAAACGATTTTTTCTACAGTCTATATACAAAATAGCCATTTACGCTCTCTTTTGTCAACGCAAAATGTCACTTTGCCGCTCATGCGCGACAAAGTATAAAATCGCTCGCTGTCCAAATTTCTACCTACACAATGCTGAGGAATATCACTTGTCTACATTCTTAATGTAAACGTTTACAGGAACTAATGGCACTGTAGTTACACATTTACCACCTTTACAAGTTAATCTGACATATAACTGCTCTGTCGGTATATTACATAACTAAACAAAATGCCACACTGCTGTGAAAATAAAAAAGGGCATTCATTTACAAAAACCAAAATATAAAATGCATAGATTAGATTGAAGCAATAGCTCAAGAAGAATGGAAAATAACGATAAATTAAAATTAAACATAAAATAAATTATGTGAACAGTTGTGCTGCCACCTACAAAAATTTGGCGTGAACGCTTCCAATGGACATCCACTTTTTCACAACACTAGTTTAATGTACTTGAAACAAATAAATTATACAAAAAATTAATAATATTCATTACAAAATTGGCATTAAGTTTTTGAAAAACCGAAAGCCAAAACAATATCTTGAAGTCATATTTGAATACATTCCTATCTTTAGTGCAAAACTATTGAGAAGTACTGTAAGCACAAAGTGTACATTTTATTATTTTTTGTAATGGTGGAGGACCCCATTGTGGCGACTGTAGAAAAAATCTTGTGTATGTTTCGAGCGCAAATGGACATTTTCGATTTCGAGAGGACGCCGCGCTCCTGCGTCGCGCGTCAACAATCTCTCAATCGACAATGTCCCATTTAGCGCTCTTAATACACAAGTAGCTATTGTGTATGTCGTAGCCAGATTTTAAGACGCTGGCTGCGGAAGTCAAAAATGAAGTATTTATTTCGGTGCGGCAAGCTTCGTGTATATGCGGTACTGGGCTCCGGAGACCGGTGATGTTTGGAACACAGTTTGCCATTTTCTGACTATTAGTTGTATTAAAACTGGGTATTTCTATACAGAAAACTGTTACTTGGTCATGTACGTAGGTACGTAGCTAGGTCTGTTGCAGGAACGGTCTCGGAAGACCGAAATTGCACCGAATAAATTATACAAAAAAAATTGACAAAATGTTCGATATTTATGATAATCTACAATTAATTTTAATTCCGGAATAACATATTAAATAGAAATATTTGAAATACAATTAAATAGGTATATATTTATAATGATAGTTTATTATTTTAGGTAAATTATTCACGTTCTAGTACATATTTGATTTTATTGAAACAATCTTGACTTACAAAAATAAAGGCAATTACAATGCAATATTGTAAATAAATGTTCGTAATATTTAACAGCAAAATAAATAAAATTGTTGAATATAATAGTAATTTATTAAATCTTATGCAATTTATTGTAACATGAAAGACAATATCCGGGTTTTCGTGTACAACCATCGCAATAACTAGTTACTTTTGTAATTTTTGTTGCTAACCTCATATTTGGTGGGTGTTAAACGAAGTTCTTTGTCACACACCTGACACATTTTGCATAGGTCGCCGGAGACCAATACCAAATTATTTGAAATTTGTAAAATATATGAAACATACTTCTAGTACCTATACTTTTAAGATATATCTGGGACCCTTACTTAAAAAAAATATAACATCCGTAAGTTGGGAAAGTTTTATGAAAAATGGTATCGCACTAGACAACGCCTGGTCGTTTTATAAAACGCGGCAGATTATCACACCTTCGTTGATATAGCATTGTTTTACAATCTGACTAGACGTTTATAAAACGACGAACTGCTTGCTCAGCTTGCTCTAAACTTAACAATAATAATATACCCAAACCACAAAACATGGCCTGAGTTTTCCAAATGTAATTTTTGTGCATTAGGTATTAGATTAGGTTATATTGAGGTGTATTTAGAGAAATAACCATAGTCCAAATTTTATAAATTTGAGTTATACACAACGACATCTACTTTAAGTCCTGTCTAACAATTTGGTAAAATTATTTCTCTTGATACGTATTTTAGTCGCAAGTTATTACATTGTAAAGTTTCAGTGTCTCTACAAAAACAACCAAAGTCCTATAGATTCAGCAAAGATAACCTTAGATCCCGTGCATTGGTTGTTTTGAAGGAAACGTGTAGGCTAATTTTGTTTAATAAATGTATTTTACTTTCAATACAAGAAACCATTGTCCTATAAAAATCACTAATAAATAGGTATACCTAATTAGTCTCACTGTTTAATTTCTGTTAAGATGCATTCACAAATGAAAATTATGTTTATAGTTTTTGTTTAGGTTTAAGTTATTCATAAATGTAACTTTAAATTAACTGTAATTTAGTTTTGATACAGATCTGCAATTAATTTTTGACAGTCTTCATGTTCTTCTCGCATTTGTCTAAAAAGCCGAATCCATCAAGTGAATACTAAATAAAGATGAGTGTATATCGTTTCGGACTCGTTCTCATTGGTGAAGTTTGTGACGTCAAATTAAATCATAAACCTAAAGTTTGGACCTTGCAATGTTTAGTTTTATGATTTGGATTTAGAAACACTAAATTCTGAAGTATGAATGGAGTCATTACATAATATGCGCCCAAAGTCTTTAAATCTAACGTATAAACCATAAATCTAAATCTAATTTTCATTTGTGAATGTACCTTTACTTCACATCTATTTTTTAATCATGAACTTAAGTTAAACTGAATTCCAAAAAAAGGAAGGTACAAAGTTTATTTTGATTATCTCAAATTCAAAATAATGGACTGAGATTGTTTTGCCAGAGGCTCTAATTGCAAGCGAAAATGTCCAAATATTCATATTATTAGGTTTGTTCCAACAAAAGCAATTCTGAATCACGTTCTGAACGGTTCTGAACTTTCTATTGGAACAAACCTACAATGTGGCGGTATTACGGCCGCAGTAAGTTATTCTTCGTTTTATAAATCCAAATTGAAAACGTTGCTAAGTCAACAAAGGTTTGACAATCTAGCCGCGTTTTATAAAACGACGAATTTTTATAATCTGACCACGACCAGTGGCGGATTTAGAGGGGGGGCACTCGGGCACGTGCCCCCACTGTCATTTTAAAAAATTTAATTATTACATATTATCATTCCCGTATTACACATCATAGATAAATAAACATACTAATAAAAATACAGAATTTCTATTTATTTTTCAAATTGTTTATTATTTTGGAAATGCCCCCCTAACTTTTTTTATTAGAAGTAATAGAACAAATGGTTCATTTAAACGTTTTATTATTTTTATTATACTATTTGATGGCAGATGTAGATATTTTTTATAAAGTTACATTTAAAAGATACGACTATCAACTTTTATTTTTTAAATAACAAACAATAATTATTTCACTAAAATATAAACCGCCATTTTTTGTCTTAAGTTGTTCTTATTACTTAATTCGATGTTTTACCTTGTTTTGTATAACATTGTTGCATTTTATTTATTTTCACATGGCTACTTGGAATATTTGAATAAACATTATTTCTCATATTTCTCAAACTCATTTACTTGTTTGGGGTCCCTTTTAATTTGAAGCAATTCGTAGTATAAAAAAGCCTTAATTGTTTTTGGTTTAACTGAATTTGATTTTTAAAGTCAACGTGACGTCACGACGACACCTGTTGTGGCTATATCTTTCTGTCGCACAAGTTCTATAGTAGACAGCGAGAGAAAGGTAGCACTAATGTGACGTCACAGTGACCCTGACAACAAACCTCAAATCTCGCAAAGTAATTATTAAAAAATTGTTTTTTATCTTAATCCCTATTTATTGAGTAATACTTTAAGTATAAATGTACATTTTATTATTTTTTGTTATGGTACAGGACCCTAAATAGATCATTAAAAAGACAAAAAATGGGGGTTTATAATTTAGTAAAATAATTATAGGTTGCTATTTAAAAAATAAATGTTCTGATTTTATAAAAAAATATTTACATCTGCCATTAAATAGTATATTTAAAATAATAAAACTTTTATATGAGCAATTTTTTACAATACAATACAAAAGTTAGAGAGGTGGGGGGGTTCACTCTATATATTTAAAATTTGTTTTTCCGAAATTAGTGCCCCCCTATTATAATTTTCTAAATCCGCCATTGACCACGACTTATGTATTAATGAAACAGATAAATAAACGATCTACGAAAAAAACATTTAATAACCGGTTTGATTATTTTATGTGTGAAAAACATGTATATGTCACTAACAACATTTAGAAAACCGTTTCCCCGAACCGATGTTAATATTTTGTATATTGCAAAATAAACACAAAATTTAAGCGGTATGGTAATAGCCGTTCAGTAAACAGTTTAACACTAAAGTATAGTTATCTTCAGTGTGGTATAAGTTTAGTGCGTCCATTACTTATAAGATCCCTGTAAAAATCTTTGTACGATTTAGATTTGGTGAGTTTATAGATTTTCAATGCCTGTAAGCGGTTCGCGCTCATCAAATAGGAAAAGTATACCATTATGACGCTGCTTTGGTCGATATCTCCATCGCAGAACGCCGGTAAAATTTTAATACGCCATTACCAATAACTACAAGCATCTAGATCAAAGGCGGCAGTAGCATTGTAAAACTAACAACGTATACAAGTCACCAATGTTGCACTGCATTAATATTTAATAAGGCATTTCACTTAATCTTATTTTAAATGTATGTTGTTACATTTAATATGTAAAATGCAAATGAGGAGATACAAATCTCGTTAAGAGAATGCAAAAGATTTAAATTATGGAATGCTAATTTATTTTGACGTTCGAGTAAGTGCTATACAGAGTGAACACGAGATTCTGTGACAGGTGATTAACAAGAAATTAGTTTTTATTTTTACCGCACCTATAGGTAAGAAAGATAATGGCCTGTATTCTTATCTATGATAAACGTTCAATTAAAGAATTAATTAGTTCTATACTACGTGCACATAGCACCAGTGGCGAATTTCCGCACAGGCGCTGAAGCACGCGCTTGGGGTCTCTTAAATAGAGGGGGCCTTAAATTTTAGGGCTCAATATAAAAAATAGTTTTTTTTTTATTATTATTATTGTCCTAATGAAAATAATTAATAATTTAATAGTATTCTCTAAATTAAATTGACAAATGAATAACGCCATCTACGCCATATATTTTATGGCGGCCTAAGGGTCATATTTCATACCATATGCAAGTTTGCAAGAAAGAATATTCTTATTACTTATTTTAAATTTGGCCCTAGTATGGTCCGTTCACAACTCTTTCAAAATAAATTTAAGAAACCGAAAGCCTACTTTCAACTTTTGTAATTCCCGCTTGATTTTAACGTCATCACTTTCGGAATCTATTCTAAACGCTGTATTTGTGAAAATTATAACTTATTCACTTGTAAATTTTCAAAAAATACTTTAGTCTAACGGTAACCTAACGCGCAGAACTCAATTTGACGAAATTTGGGTATATGATGTAATATAAATAGATTATGTTATCTCTGTACGGGTGTTTGCATGCATTTCGCGGTAAATTAATTATTAGTTTTTTAGGCTGTATTTTTGAAAAATGAGACATTTTTGCTTGCAAATTTTCAAAAACATTTTAATGTTAAGTACATTCATTTTATAAGAATTTAACACTACTTTTTTTCAAAAAAATGCCAAAATCAGTATAAATTTTGCTTTCTGTTTTAATTATTGTGAAATTTGATATTATATGTATATAACCTTCAAAATGGATTTTCTAGACTAGGTTAAAATTCAAATATATTTTTGTTGGATTTTTTATTAATAAACCCTGTTTTCAAATAAATTGTATCGTATCGTATCGAAAGTATTTGTATTATTATTTTTTATTAATAATCTAGAGTGCGTGCTACAGTAAAAACGTAAGCGTAGAATGCTCACTATAATGGTATTGAAAATATTTAGGGGGTGGGGTTAGGGGGGCCTCAAAATTGAATTGCGCTTGGGGCCTCTCAAGTGCTAAATCCGCCACTGCATAGCACAACACGATACTATCACTGCACAAAGTGTAAAATTTAATTGACCGTTCATTTCAGAGCAATAATACGGGCCCTTGTTTTTGATTAAAAAAAATCGATGGTGAGTTTTTAATGAATAAGTATATTTTGAGGTTCCAATACGATTTTACTATTTTTATGGTGATTTTTTTATGTGTAAGGTTATTCTAGATCAAAACCGTCACTTAATACGTTTACATGCAGTTTTGAAAATGGTTTCAGTTTTCAGTCAAAATTTCGCGAAACTGTTTACATGCAATTTTCAAAACAGGTTTACAGATTGATTCGAAAACAGTTTCGGCACATGCGCATTTGACTGATGTAAGTGACAGATCCTCTTCACTCCAAATTCTTCATTTTGCCATTATTCCATTTATTTTTTACTTTGTGCCACTACGCACTAAAATTACACAACTGTCAGTTTATTTGTGGGTTAGTAACACCAAATTACACAGAGCGATAGATCCTCTTCACTCCAAATTCTTCATTTTGCCATTATTCCATTTATTTTTTACTTTGTACCACTAAAATTACACAACTGTCAGTTAATTTGTGGGTTAGTAGCACCAAATTACACAGAGCGATAGATCCTCTTCACTCCAAATTCTTCATTTTGCCATTATTCCATTTATTTTTACTTTGTACCACTACGCACTAAAATTACACAACTGTCAGTTTATTTGTGGGTTAGTAACACCAAATTACACAGAGCGATAGATCCTCTTCACTCCAAATTCTTCATTTTGCCATTATTCCATTTATTTTTTACTTTGTACCACTACGCACTAAAATTACACAACTGTCAGTTTATTTGTGGGTTAGTAACACCAAATTACACAGAGCGATAGAAACGTTATGCTATGTACGCATGCGCAATATCAAATCTGAATTTTAAGTGTTTACATGAGTAGTTTTGAAACTAGTTTTCAAGTCAAACCCATGTATTTTAGTTTTGGTTTGAGATAACTTAAAACTGTTTTCACACTGTTTACATGGCGTTTTTAAAACTAATAACGTTTTGAAAACGGTTTGAAAACTGCATATAAACTCATTAACTATTAATCTAACTTAACCAAAAACGTACAATTTTTTAGGTGACGCTAAGCTTGAAACCGGTGTTTCTTGATTTTAATAAGTATAAGAGTGTCTGCGATAAAAGGGGATTTCAATATTGAAGTCACAAATCGCTACACCAGCGCCACTTCTACTGAACTATGCAGACAAACAAAGCATTATTCAAGATTTAAATACAGTATTTGTAAGATTTGTGTTCAAATTGAATTTTTTAAAGCTAGTAATTGTACATATCAGTTATTAGTTTCCCAATTTTGAAATGATAATGTCGAAGAATTAAGATTGGAGCTTGCGTGCAAAGGATTAAATATAACTGGGAAAAAATGAAAAAAAATATCTTATATCAAAGTTAGTGTGTCTCGCGAAATGTTTATTATTACTATAACAAGTGCTTATATACGTAAGAATTGCATTTCATCCTAATCATATAGGATGGTAGCATGAACAAGTGATTAAGGGTGATTAGCGAGGAGATGGCTAGCAGTGTTTTAACTGTCAATCGATTATTTTAGAAAAAATACTTCAAATAACAGTTATAGAAAAAATAATTGTCGCATGTTTTATTTGAAACCTTTTCTGTAAAACAATTCTTATGAATTGACAGAGATAAAACAATGGTAGTCATTTCCTCGCTAATCACCCGTAATCACTTGTTCATACTACTACCCAATATCTTAACTTTAACGTATCTAAATACCAGTGCCGTAACTAGAGCGTGGCAAAGGTGGCACACGCCACGGGCGCAAAATTCTTAGGGGCGCAAAATTTTAATCATTTATATGGTTTTAGATCAAATATTTCTAAAATCTATTTTCTAAATTTAACAAATAATTATCTACAGATAGGCCAGTCGGCAAGGTGTTTATTGTGGAAATAATTGTTGACAAGCTGGCGTGGATTTTATTCTCTTTATTGGAACCTCCAAAAAGACATACTAATTTTGCACCCTCTAGCGACTCCGGATTTTGCCACCATCTTAGGTCAAAAGTGCAAAAAATGAGTTTTTGGCCATTTTCTTGAAAACAGTCATCATACTTACATTTTTTACCTAGGATAAAATCTCAAAGAGTTATGTTAAAATATAGTTAACTAGAATAACAATTTATGTTAGAAATTTAAATTACCCAAAAAATAAATAATATTAGGTATTTAATACTTGATATATATCTTCTTCCATTTAAGCCATTCTTTATTGTAGAGAATATTGAATAGTTTTGACCTCTCTGATTGGCTGAAATTGGAGACAAGAAACAAGTTTACCCAATGTAATTTCGACTACTTAAAACTGACACTGATGCGAGCGCCATATACCGAATGGCTTAAATGGAACAGAATATAGACGATTTTTGCCGAAGAGCGGTTCGCGAGTTACTAACAACTTAAACTTATACGAAATTCCTCTAAAATTTTAAACATCTGCAAATCAGTTTAGATCTATTCATCTGAAATTTCGACACATATTAAATACGTAATATTGTTTATCTACTAAGCCGATTTGCAGATGTTTTAAATTTTAGAAAATGTTCATCTAAGTTTAAGTTGTAACTCGCGAACCGCTCATCAGAACTTTATTTTGTTTTTTTTTCTTGATATGTAGGGGCGCAATTTTTTTGCCACAGGCGCTCAAAGCCCTAGTTACGGCTCTGCTAAATACATAGGTATTTTGAAAAGAGTCTACATAGTTCGCATAATCACCGCAAGAGGCGCTAAAATTTTATCGTCGAAATCCCGTATTCCAATATTACAATTTTTTATATTTTATGTTTAAACACACCTACAGGGTAAATACAAAAATCCGTGAGAGACGTTTAACAAGGTTTTTTTTTCATAATGCTATTATCTCTCCCATAAAACTTTATAGGGTACTTAAGTTAAAGAAGTGATAAAAATATATTTTGTTGTTATTTCAAAAAATGAGCATCAAATAAACTCTCAAATACCATACCTGTACAATATTTGACAGTTTACTAGTATACTAAATCTGTTTTTACCATAAAACGTTTGGGGATGTTATATTAAGCGTCGATCGGAGTGAAGCGGAGTAATTAGCTTCCAGTATTTTATATGGGTATTTAGAAAAATCGTTTATTTCAAACTACATATTTTTTTGTTGCAAAAATCTACCAATTTATAAGACTACTACGTATGCAATTTTTGTTACGTTTAGCCCAGATGACCGTCGCCCAATTAACCATCGCCTATACTTGACTATCGCCCAGTTGACCTTCGACTAGCGTGACTCGATCATTTGTCGCGTACCGGAAACAAGAAAATATAGCTATGGCTTTCTCTAAATTCCGATTTCAACCTATTTAATATATTGTAACGTGTGAGCACCGCCGCGCTGAGCAAACGTCTATTCTTAGCGATGACGTAATCGTCGCGGCAAGTAAACAAACGAGTGTCAACCTGTTAATTAATTCCGGTCGCCTGAAGCTTTTGTATTCGGTGGAATGTTCGAGAGTTCTCCAGAAGATAATGGGCAGCTATATTAAAGCGCCGGTTACTGAGTTTAGTAACATAGCAGTATCGTGGTGAGCGTATGCAGTATAATGTCGAGTGGAGTACTCGGGAAGTTGCTGGTATACTGGGATAGCTGTGGAGTGAATACTCGATAGTTTTGAGGAGTATTGGGAAGCTAGAGTATACAAGGACAGTGGATACTCGGCAATGGTGTTGAAGAGTTGTGGCATGCGGACCGTCGGTGATACTTGATAGGAAGTAAGTCAGCTAGTGGAGTTGAAGAGAGATATGGCACAGTATAAAAAATATTATACAGTAGCGAAACTCATGATTCTCTGTCACAGTGCTTGCGTCAATCAGCGCAACGAGAACATGGCGTCCCTTTAATTAGGAACATGAGCGTAGAGTATAAGTTTTATTACAATTAAAATATTCAATACAATTATTTATTTGTACATAAAATATATTGAACGGTCATATATATTAAATTTATAACAATATAGCTAAATTTCAGTATATTTTGTACATAAAAAAGGCTCAAGAAATATGCATCCGTGTCTGCCTGTTGATATCGCCGTCTATGGCATTGTTTTCAATTATTCTGACAGAAGGTGGGAATATAATAGTCTTAAACGATAATAAAAACGCAGACAAAAATTTGTGTATAACTTGTAAAAAGACATCATGTTGTATACTGTTATTATACTAAAACCATGTATTGTATAACTGGTTGTAGTATAATACGATATTATACTGTGCGGTACCGTTTGAATTGGCGCCACTACGCGCAACAGAAACATAACGGCTTCATTCAAGTTCACTCAGTTTGGTATCAAAAGTTTAAAGGTGCCGACACAGAGTTTCGCTACTGCATATGTTGTGTATACTGTGGTTATGGAGACCTATTCTAATTCAAGTTGGCGTTCGCCGGACGCCATAGTTAATGCTTTTCGATCGTGCTGTTACCTTGTGAAATATGTGAGAAGTACATCCATGACGTCATAGTCGGCGAACATGCAACAATTCCGCCATGATACTTAGCGCTTGGTATTGAGGTGGCATTCATCATTGCAATTGAATAGTTTGCGAATTGATATTACTACTATCTTTATTTGTGTTCTATATATTTAATTAGTATTAGTATTAGTATAATTATCTTCAGTTTTAGAATTATAATCAATTTAGTTTTTTTTTTTGCTTCTTTTTATTAGTTGTTATATATTTAAAATATTTTCATAAAGCTCTTTCTTGTTTATTTGTATAGGTAAGTCATAAATACGCTTAATCAAATTCAAATTCATATGTTCAACAAGTAGTGTTACCAACATTTGGTTCTAATTCATGTCAATACATACATTAAAAATCTCTACAAGTTCTATCTGGACTTGACGTCATTCATGGGCGCTTGTCAAAAGCTGTCATAACATGCGCTAAGACTTAGAATAGGTCTCCAGAAAGAGAGTTGAAAGGAGTGAATTCTGTCCGGGCACTTCAGTATACAGACGCTGTGGAAGTCAGTTGAGTGTATAGACGCTGTGGAGGTCAAAGGTCGAACAGTTAAATGTGATATAAATAAATAGTGACATACATGCAGTGAAATAAATAGTCGTGTTAATTGTTTAAATACATAAATAATCTTAGTGTGTAAGTAATTATTTATATTCTTAGTCTTAAATTAGTATTTAATATTTGTTTAATCATAGTCATCGTCTTTGTTATTATCTTTTAATAATAATAAATAAAAATAAATATATCATCACGGCATATTACCCAATGCACCACATGGGCCAATTTTGTGCCATTTAAAATTGGAAACATTTGGCGTCGGTCGGGATCGAACCCGGTTCCCCAGATTCGCGACCTAACACTCAGGCACGCAGCCACGAGACCCCATAATAATAATAATAATAATAATAATAATAATAATAATAATAATAATAATAATAATAATAATAATAATAATAATAATAATAATAATAATAATAATAATAATAATAATAATAATAATAATAATAATAATAATAATAATAATAATAATAATAATAATAATAATAATAATACTAATAATAATACTAATAATAATAATAATAATAATAATATTACTAATAATAATAATAATAATAATAATAATAATAATAATAAAAATAATAATAATAATAATAATAATACTAATAATAATAATAATAATAATAATAATAATACTAATAATACTAATAATAATAATAATAATAATAATAATACTAACAATAATAATAATAATAATAATAATACTAATAATAATACTAATAATAATAATAATAATAATAATACTAATAATAATAATAATATTAATAATAATAATAATAATAATAATTAATAATAATAATAATAATAATAATATTAATAATAATAATAATATTTATTACCCAACAGTTGAATCAATTACAGGACAATACAAAAGAAACAAATAATAATATATTAGGATACATAAGACAAACATTAAGAATTAACATAATTATTGTGGAAAACAAAATTTACAGAAATATGTGTTCATATACAATATCAGCATTTCGGCACATAATTGTTATGGGGGAACGCTGTAATAGAATAATTACTTCTCGTTTTAATAAACATTTATTTTAATTAATAATAATTCTTTGATTTTTACACTTCACCCAAATAAATAAAACGTCACAATATTGATAAACAATTTGTCTACTTTTTTATGAGCCATATAGAAAATACAATGGTATAATTTTCATATCTTTAATTTCTGCCCTATTAATTTTAGTACAAAAATGTAAATACAAAAAATGTTCAAAATTGAAAACTGTATTAAATGAAAAGTTAGAGATGTTATTGGCTTCCAGTGGGTTTCCGGATTTTAAAGGTATTTTTAGAGAAATCAGATCATTTTTTGATGACGGTCGCCCACTTAACCATCGGCCACTTGATTATCGCCCAATTGGATCATCGTCCAGTGTGACTCGCCCGTCATCCAGTTGTTGCGTATCGGACTAATACGTCGGCTTCGCCATTCTTAAAGTGGAATATAAATTTGAAATGAAATAGGAACAGTTTACGAGTTAGTGGCTTAATGAATGATGTCCTGTACGATTCGTGTCCCTCAATAACAAATGCGGCAGCTGTATAATGTGTCTGCATTAGTGCAATAATTTAGAGAAATAGCGGAAGCGGTATTTCTATGCAGTAACAAAATCCTCTGCAGAGGGCTTATTCGGACATATTTAAACCAGGGTAAATTAATATATTTCATCGTGATGTAAGTGGTTCCGGTAGCAGGTGACGTACACGTAACCGCTTTGGAAACGGTAACGGTAACGATTACGGTAACGGTTCGCAGCAGTCACGCCACGCTATGCCGGAGCCGGAATGCTAGTTATGCTCTTTGTTTACTGGTTAGAGTAGCGTTAGCGAACAATTCGCAAATGGCGATTGTCTTTCACTGCTACGAAACCAAGATAATATCACTGCTGAATGGATTTCAACTACTTATAATAATATTGCATTCTTGAATATATGAATACAAATACTCATAATTATATGTTCTTTCAAGTACTGCAGTTGCAGTACATACTCTTTTTGTGTTGTTTACAAGAATAATGTCAAAATTATATCCGGTGCAGATATACGAGTACGTCCGACGTCCGCATTAAAACGCTATGACTGCATGTTCAGATCGAATCACAGAGAGTTTGTTTCAAGATATACTACACTGCAGTGACTTTACTATTAATGGGGCATTCTCTTATTGACCGAAGGACATAAAAAAGGATTGATCGTTTTTCATAAATCAAAATTGAAAACAATTGACGAACCAGGGAAGAAAATGAGTGTCATAAAATGTGTTTTTTCAATACGCGAATTTTAATGTAAACCTGATTTTTGCAGTAAGATACTGTATTCAATCTTAGTCCAAGCCCAAAAGTCAGATTGGACATTATTATACCCACAGATGGGTCGAGTTTCAACTTACATGGGACCTAATAGAATAGAATTTTACCAATTTGACTACCGCATCTACTAAGATACCTAATTAAATTCTACATGTTTTGTATTCAGTAAAGTTGAATTTGAAGTTTAACAAATATTGATCATTTGTAGTGATAGTCACGTAATTGAAATAAAATTACAAATAAATGCATAACGTTTGAACTGTTATAATAATACCATTTATTATTTGCTGCTTTTCTTCGTGATAAGAACAAGTTATTAACCAAAACACAATAAATAATAATGGAATAATTTCGAATTCAATTTTTATAACACAATTAGAAAACGGTAGTAACAAAGCTAATAAACTAATTTATCTGACAATTTATTTGTAATTTGTTTCAATTCCATGGCTATCACTACAAATGAGTAATATGATTGTAATGTTTTTTATCTATTTTGGGTAAATATTAGGCAATTATTATTAATTAAAATAAATGTTTATTAAACTATAATGAAAATGGCTATTACTAATATTAAATAATTATTAACAAGTAATTAAGGCTAAAACTATTAACTAGATAACTCTACACTATATATTTATTTAACCAATTAACACTTTTTATTTCCACGATATTATTAATTATTTATTTCCGCTATTTATATCACGTTCAACTGTCCGCCTACCGACCTCCACAGCGTCTATATACTCCACTGACTCAACAGCGTCTGTATATTCAACTGCTCGGACAGAAGTCACACCATTCACCTCACTATCTGTCTATTTATGTAACTCTCTCACTTCCACAGCCTCAGTATCACCGACTATCCGTATGACACAATTCTTCAACACCAATGCCGAGTATCCACTCCAACTCGCAGTTACTGCCTGTGTATACTTAGCTTCACAATACTCGTCAACACTACCGAGTATTCACTTTCACAGCTATCCCAGTATACCAGTAACTTCCACACTCACCGTTACTGGCCTCGTACACTATAGCTTCCCAATACTCGTCAACACTACCGAGTATTCACATCCACAGCTATCCTAGTATACCAGTAACTTCCCGGGTACCTACTCCACTCGATATTTTACTGCACACGCCCCCTACTGCTTTGCTTCTCACTAACACTTTACTCTTTAACACTCCATGTAAATGTATTTATATCTCTGAATGTAACTAACTTACTAACTCCCGAGCATAGCTGCGTCCCTTTTGTACAGCTGCCGTTAACTTCCAGAGAGCTCTAGAATGTTCGACCGAATAATAACAATGAACACAAAAGTTACAAGGCGACCGGAAGTAATTAAACACGTCGCGGCTTGTTTGTTTACGTAGCCCGGCTGCTAGCGCGATTGCGTCATCGCTATAAATAGACACTTGCTCATTGCTGCGGCGACAACGGCGGCGACGGCGGGCGTTCCACGTTACATTATTAATTAACTACAACCTATGTTTGAAATATTTTTGTCTAAAATAGACAAACAAAAATGCATTGTGTTCCTTATACAACAGATTTCTGAATGTTACTATTACTGTTAGTTTAAAATAACCAACAATTTTCAAAGTTACAATAAGCTTGCAACAGGTGGTTGGACATTGGATGATACTCAATCAATTCTCAACCCCATTGAAATTACTTATACCATAATTCCACTGTACAATATTTCATATACGCCAATTCTTTTTTCTCAAATTATTTTTGGTTCATTGACCTCTTTTGACTTATTTTATTGTATTCAAACCTTTTGCAGAAACTGAAAAACTTTTGCAACTTGAATCAAATGGGGTAAATAAGCAGAAAAATGACAAATGTCACATTAACTTGGCAGCAAAAAGTTATAATCGCTCATCTTCTGTTTCATAGCTATGTAGACTCTAAATTACACTCATATTAAAATTAGAATTTTGTGAACATTGCGTTCTGAATACGAATCAATAATTAATATCGAATCTAGACTTCCAATCTTTGATATTAATATTGTACGAGTACCTCCAATTATAATTATACTTTTTGATTGTTTGTCCTTTCATTGATTTTACTGTGAGTGTATCATTAAATTGTAATCTGACTGCTCTATGTTGTTTCCCTGAATATTAAAGTCAGATTTCTAAAAGGTGTTACTGAATAATACAGATGTGATGTAGGTAAGTATTTTTGTCGCAATTTGCATAACAAATATGACGCCTGACATTACGTTTAGAATATTTCAGCTATTTTCAGAATATTCTCGCCATAAAGAATATAAATTCACTTAATACTAAAAAATATATTTATTATTTCATTCATCAATTTCTTTTTTTATGACAGAAACAATAATAATTTTACGAGAGGCATTCATAATAAAAATAGAGGTAACAGCAGCGTCACAGCTGTCGAAATAAGAATGACTCCATTTTCAAAATTGAATTTTCTAAAATCAAAACCTCTTAAATCCACTTTAGAAAAATTTTCAGAATCGCAAAAAAACCGTTTAATTAATGTCTAGAAGCTAGTTGCTTCTAACTCCTGGTTTTGTAGATTCTTAACAGTGCCCTGATCAATAAAACCAACAAACACAACGGATTTGTTTATTATAAACCTACAAATTCAAAAATAAAAATGGAGTTAGTGGCGGTAATAACCAAGGATAGGATTTAACGGAATATGAAAGTGAATGCAGTTGATTTTATGATTTTTGAGGGAGCATAAATTATAAATAAATCTTTAATAAACAAACGCCAGTGACACTTCAAGGACAATACCAAATTTTAGACAAATTATTTTTGATTAAAAATCAGCTCGTCAATATATTTATACACTCAAAAAAAAATACTCTTTTTTAACATCATGTATATTTGTGTAGTGTACAGAATGACACAAATTCGAGTTCCTTATATGAAAATCTTCCTTATTATACACGCTACAGAAAATTAATGTAGATATTTATGGGCCAACGTTTTGAGACAACATTAGGCACCAGAAGAATTTTCTATCGTCTTTTGTTTTTGAGCTACATGCTAATACTTGATTTTCGCTTATTTTGAAAATACCTCATATCTCGCTTATTATAAAAGATAAAGAAAAAATGTTTAGATAATTTTTATTCGGTGTTTTAAATAATCCGAAAAGAATTGACTAAAAATTATTTTGAGATTTTATTCACTAGATATAGAATTAAAATAAACAAATGATGATCTGTAATTAATTTTTTTATTTGTTTCTTTATAAATTTTACATTTTTTACCCCAAAAATTTAATATTTCATGTTTAAAATTTATTATACATCATTGAAAAGTGTATAAACTGAGAAAAAAGATGAGGCTATTTTCAACCTACGATATATATCTCGAGAATTATTCAATTTCGAAAAATCTAATTACCCTACTTAGAAAACTAGATTTCTCTATCTTTTATAATACGCGAGATATGAGATAATTTCAAAATAAGCGAAAATCAAAATTTAACCTATAGCTCAAAAACAAAAGACGGTAGAAAATTCCTATGGTGCCTATTAATATTATCTCAAAAAGTTGGCCCTTAAAGACCTATATCAATTTTCTGTAGCGTGCGTAATAAGTTTTTCAGGAACTTACATTTGTTCCACCTGTATACTCCCGAAGTTTGGCATTGTTCTTCTGACTCAGCCTATATGCATGAGCCGTGGCGTAGCTAAGGGAGGGGGCGAAGAGGGCGGTCCACCCCGGGCGGCACATTTTTTGGGGCGGCATTTTTTAAAGTGAAATAAAAAAATTAAAACTATACGTAATTATTCGGATTGTTCTTGGCTTGGGAAGGAAAGGAAACACATTATTAGACAAAGTTTATGTGTTTTATAATAATGAACGTGTAATAATGATAATTTTAATTACAAACGACTCTTGCTTTGCTATCAACCTGTCAGTAGCTTTGATGCTTCTTGTTACAGCGCAAGTATATTTAAAAGTGTTAATTTATCTGGTGTATGTTGGTTATTTTGGGGGCGCCTATGGCCCGTTTATATTTTAACAGCCTGTATACAGTTATATTTCCTTATACATTGAAAACTATTTAATCCGAACCCACGTTAATCCGAACATCGGGTAAAATCCAAACAGATTCTTTAATCCGAACTGCGAGATAAAATTTCTCCGAACACAACAATAAGCATGTGTGATTATTTGAAAAACGGAAACACCTACCAAATTTTGCTTTAGTTTACACCCCTGAAGTGGCGGGATGTAATAACCATACCAGTTTGAG
Source organism: Harpalus rubripes (assembly GCA_963082715.1). Taxonomy (NCBI): domain Eukaryota; kingdom Metazoa; phylum Arthropoda; class Insecta; order Coleoptera; family Carabidae; genus Harpalus; species Harpalus rubripes. Next base: position 43,988,520 of record OY720458.1, on the reverse strand, counting down.
ATTGCAAGTGGTCTATATATGTACTTACATTGTTTAATAAATAATAATATTTAATATTTCGGGGACTGGCGATCAAAGCCGCAATGAACGCCCGAAAGCATACAAAAATTTAAGTTTTTTTTAGATTTGTTTATTTATTATTCATTAGGACTCATACACCTCGATTACAGAATAATATTACATAGCAGTACGAAGCTGTAATGTAAATAATATTCAAGAAAAAAATTAAAATTAAAAACAAAATAATAATTATGATTTTTGTTTCTATTTCTTAATAATTTTTGCAAAACTTTCTAAATTGACGTTTTTTATACTTATCTATACAAATTCAGTATTCCGAACAAATTGTTAGTCCGAATACCTCCTTACATTTAGTAATTCGGATTAAAAGGTCTCTACTGTAATACTATAATTCAAATTCATAAAAATAATACAATAAAATTCACTACGGCGGTGATTGCTTTATTGGCTTATTGGTTATACATACCACTTTTCTAATATGTTCGGCATTTATATCCATTGAGTCGTTTTCGAAATCTTTCAATAAGTAGGTACCTTGCATGAAATCTTTCTATACTATCTGTAAAACAGCAATTGAGTGATGAAAAGAAAAATATATTTTTAGAAAATTGAACTTAAAGATTAAAGTTTTACTTCAAAAATAGACATTAATATTGTAATTTACTTCCCTATACGTCATATCCTTTTGACTTTTTGTATTGAGAGGAGCGGCTAATCCAGGGACCGTCCCGGGCGGCATAAGTTCTAGCTACGCCACTGTGTATGAGTTCTCAAAATACTACTGGATTCGTTATACTTCGTTTCAAAATAAGCTGAAGTGATAAATCAAAATTTGCAAGAATAATATTGGATTTTTGTCGAGAATGCGGCAAATAAACCCACCAGTAAAATTATAGCTATAACTTTACTAGGGTGTTAATAGAATATCGCCCGCTTTGTACCAGGAACAGAATTTACTTCTCCAACACTAAATAGAACCAATAAACCTTTCGATAATTTTAGCCATAGAGAGAATTTTTCAGAGTGACTTGTTTATGTATTCATTATCTATTTAGATTTATTTTAATGGGGTCTCGTGGCCAAGTGCGTGAGTGTCTGGTTGCGCATCTGGGGAACCGGGTCCGACCCCGACCGACGCCAAATATTTCAAATTTTAAATGGCGCAAATATAGCCCCTGCGGTGCCCTCTCCACGCCAGCAATGAGTGCCCGTGAGGTAACGCCTGGTAAACGCCCGCACGGTTCAAATATGCCATCATCATTACTGATATCTGCGTACAAAGCAGATTGGCACACCCCAGCAATGGGTAATATGCCGTAATGATATATTTATTTATTTGTTTTAATGTAAGATGACTTGAGCTTATCTCGAAAAAAAATGAGAACTGAACGATAGATTCCTATCGAATTCAGTCTTTTCAATCCGTTAGCAAACAATTATTGACGCGCCACTGGAATATGTTTGATAGACTTATTTATTACTCCGGCTCATTTTGAAACGAAATATAACAATTTTACTGGCATTTTATGGTACTTTGTATATTGCAGAAATAAAAATTCTACTTCCAATTAGTCTAAGGTTTACATAAATTTTACTAGAATATCCTATTGTACATTGTTATTTTTAAAACCTGAATTACAGAAATGTAATTTCTTTTTCCAATTAGTATAAAAATAATTTGATACGTTTTTACATATTTTGAAGTAATATCATGTAATATGTAGATATAATGAGGTGCATTGAATTGGTAAGTAGCTCCTCAACATTTGTCGAATACTTGACGCAGCAACAGCAAGTGAATTAATCAACTGATTTTAAGCTCTAACGAACATTGAAGCAATGTAAGCTCCTATTAAGTAATTCTATGTTTTCACTTCAAAAGAATAGAAACTTATACGTACTTCTGCTAAGTTTCATTTCAAATTCAAATTGACATTTAAATAAGGTCTAGTTGTTTTGAATACATCACTAGTTCTGACTATTTCATGGTAATTACAATTAGATTTAGAGAGAGTCATATTAACTTTATATTATACAAAACTAATTATCATTTAAAACTTCATGAATGAAAGATAAATACCGGGAGCTTTTTTATCAGTAAACATAGGGGTATGTGATTACCACAGTTTATTATATTATACCTTTGACCGTGTCCGGGCCCTCTAACTATCCACTGAAGACGATTACCAATAACTACCTTATACGTTTGGTCAAGGTTATATTTTGTATCACAGAGTGACATGGCCATTTCATCTACTAGATTAGAGTGACCTGTGGTGGAACCATGCTATATTGTAATTGATGACTTGATATATTAAACGACCAAATCATAGTCAAGTCAATTGATATTTTGTACTATACCGTATTGATAATAAATAATTAATAAATGATTCGGATATCTGCGGCTTGGATTGATAAATCTACGTACATTTCAAAAGCATTGTACAGACATGCCTGCGCATACAATCATTTGAATAGCGAAAACCGAAAACTACTATTACGAGACTTCAATTTAATTCGCAGAATAATGAGAATTCAAAGTAATCAATTTACTTTAGATGATATCGTTTTTATTAGTTTATTTCGCCTTAGAAAGGAATTTATACATAATTTTATTGATCAGCTTTTGCCATATATGTCAAATTCAAACCATCCAATATCTATTACACCTGAATCAAACATATTTGCCGCGTTAAGTTTTTATTCTACTGATATTTATCAAAAATTAATTGGACAAAGTTGCAATATATCTATGAGTCCACAATCAATTTCAACTTTCGGATGAAGTTGTAGATAATCAGGTAATAAACTATAGTGTTTAGGTTGAACAAGGATTCGTTTATTCATCTAAAGAAAATTATTCATTATTATTATAGTTTTCAATATACTACGTATACTCAAGTTTTACCTAATAATAATATATTTACAAAATAACTTTTAACACTTTTAAGGTTATGTTTTATGTGTCAGGTCGCGAATCTGGGGAACCGGGTTCGATCCCGACCGACGCCAAATATTTACAATTTTAAATGGCACAAAATTGACCCCTGTGGTGCACTCTCCACGCCAGCAATGAGTGCCCGTGAGGTGACGCCTGGTAAGCGCCCGCACGGTGCAAATATATCGTCATTACCGGTATCTGTACAAAGCAGATTGGCACACCCAGCAATGGGTAATATGCCGTGATGATATATTTATTTATTTTATTTAAGGTTATGTTTTGATTAGTAAATCCGGTTCTCACACAGCATGCACACCGTAGTGCAGAAAACGCTGATAACGCTACAACGAAGAATATTCTGTAAACTGTTTTCGGAGGTTTATTTCGTATTTTTTGTCAAAAATATATTGCACGATATGGTTAAAGCAAAAACTCTATATTGTCGCTTTCTATCAAGTCAATAATTTCTACATATCAATAAAAATAAAGCAATAGCAATATCGTGTAGTTCCAAAATATTTAGATTGACTTGACAAGTGACCATGGGAAGGGGTAAAGTGCAGTAAGAGGGACATATCAATGTCAATGTGGCGTGGTAGCACCACAGATCTTTTTGACGCCAATGCTGGACACTCTGTACATTAGACGAAAAAAACAATACCATATTTATATTTATAGAATCAGCTTTAACTTATCACTAATAAGTCGGTTAAATTACACAAATGTTTCCCCATTTTATTGGGTATCGTTATTTGAGAAAAATGGATAGGTCATTGGATATAGGCGAAAATGCAAATATAGCAGTTTTTATTTTTGCAAATAACTTCCAAATGTGAAGTAATACTGCATTTTGGTTCGTACCTCTTTAGGACACTTTTTTATTTTCGTTCGAAAGGTGATGCTCAAATTTTTTTACTGTTGTATTTCAAGTTATAAGTTTTAACTTTTATTTGAACGTCAAATTGAAAAGAACAATTAAAAAGATTTTTTAGCTTTCCAACGATGTGTCTAATCGTCTATGGTTCTTTGTTTTCAACATCAAGAATTCAGCAATAATTATTAAATTTATAGTTTAAAAACAATGATTAATGAAACAATTGAAAAATTCAATAAAAGATAATAATTGGTTATTTTTAAATTTATTTTTCATTCTCATTAATATTTTTCAAATTTCGTTTTAAATATGTAATTGGCTACTAAGACGTCCATATAACAACATTACAATAAATTAAAGTACACAAAACTTTATACAATTTTGAGAATTAAATTAGGAAATTAGCAATGAAGAACCTTGAAACCGAGTGAAACACTTAAAAATAGGCAGATATGGCAACTAATTTCCTAAAACATTATTTTGTTTCTTTAAAAAAGGAAAAAAAGTTAATGGTGGGCAAAATAACGAGCACATATCAATGCTGGAAAAAATGACGGACACTTATCAATGCTGGACAAGTCATACAAATGCTGGACAATCCAGCCTAATGCTGGACGGATGGTCACTTTATACTAGGTGTATCTCCTTTAGAATTCCTAAGGTTTAGCATTGACATGCAATTTAGTGTGTTTGTGTTTTGTCACAAACTGATTAGTTGCGCAACCGTGTGCAACTTCTTTGTGCCCCATATGTTGAAATAAGTCTAAGATTACGTGCAATTCTTACAACCAAACAGTTGTACAGTGAAAAGATTTTACGCTCATTGGCACCAAAATACAGAATATTGTTATAATTAGTATGTAAAAGAAGATATCTTTTCTCCAATGGAACAATTTATTCACATGCCTGAAGATGGTCATGGTATGACTGAAACGTGGATTTAATTCAATAAAAAAGTGTTCGGCTGCAATTCCGAATAATTTCTTCGATCTCTAATTACTTATGTTAGCGCAGTTCATCTCGCGTATGATCAAACTACTGTGAAACATTTGCGCCATTGAAAATTGCATATCAGCGCTAGGCCTAAGTGGCTTAATGTAATATGATAACCTACAGATATATAAGCCCAAACTCATATTAGTTGGGCCCAAGGCCCAACTAGTAACCCAATCCTTATGTTCGTGGCACATCACACTAACCCGTTCGCTTTCGGATGGTATGGAGTAGTGCGAATGCATTTACTGCCGACGAAATTTCTGAACGCTGTAAAGAGAGCAGTGTTATGACTGATCTAGAACATTTGATCTAAATCACTGATCAAGTTCATTTAGTATGGCTTTTGATCTGATCTAGATCATTTTATGTATTCAGATCTTGATCTGGATCTATATCTAAAAACTATAATATATGATCTTAGAAAAAGGATCAAATAAAATAATATAAATGCCTTAGAATTAATTAGTTCAACCCTGCCGTCTTCTACACCATTGGAGCTTAGTGAAAATCAGTATTGGCAGTCAAATATTAGTTCCAAGAAGATGCAATTTAAATGACAGTAAATTTTAATCTTTGATATTTTTAAAGGGAAACTTGAATAAAATTAATGGCATGTCATAACTTATTACATTTCAACAATTCTACTTAAAAAAAATTTTTGTTTCTGTTTCTACTTTATTCATTAATTTAGTATTAACAAAACTAGGTATGTATCTAATTTTTCTTCCATGAGTAAGGTATAAGGCTAGGTATAGTGTGTTCAGAAAAAATCCTTAGTCGGGGTGGACTATGAACAGGGAAGCGTACGTCTGATCATTATTCAATTCAAAAGTCAAATTGACATTTTGTTTAACACTTTTAAATTAAGACATATGTTTCTTTGTTCATAGCCTACTCCGAGTGAGGATTTGTTTAACACACTATATATTCTTTGTAATTCATTTATTTTTTGTATTCCTACTTAATTAATAAGAAATAAAAAGCATTTGAAAATCGTTACTGATCTTTTTTATGATCTAAGAAAAATAAATCCCAAATTTCTGATCTGATCTGAAAAAATATCCGATCGCAGAAATTGACTTATGATCTGATATAGTACATATTAATTGTAAAGATCTTGATCTTGGTTTTAATCCTTTATAAATTGATCTGTCACAACACTGGAAGAGAAAATTATAAAACCTACGCAAATGGTGAGAAATTTCTACAAATTTCTTTCGACTAGTTTAAAATATAGATTTAAAACTTACAAAAACTGAATTTGTTATTCAAATATTCCGCCATTTAATATTGGGTTATATCGTCTTTATTAGCAATACCAGCTTTAATTCTATTAGGCATTGGATCCCTGAGTCCTACACATTTTCCTGCAAATATTGTCCCATATGTCTTGCAAGGTAGATTTTAATGTACGCACTGAATTTTTACAAAGTTGCTGTTCATTGTGCCAAAAGTAAAGGATCTCGGTAGAAGCTAAATCTGGACTAGAAGATGACCCTAAAATACCGGTCATTGAGCCCAGTTTTTTAAAAGTTTTCAGTCTATATTTAAAGTAACCGAAAGAATTTTGTAGAATTTTCTAACCATTTGTATAGATTTTATAATTTGTTGAAAATGTAATTCGGCCCAACTAATATGAGTTTGGTCTCGTACATATGTTATTACTATTATGTGACTTATGGATAATATAATTATGTTATGTATAATTTGTTTCAGATGTAGTGACGATACTGGCGTCCTTAGTGGTATTGGGCATGGGTCCCAGTGCCCAAGTATTCTCAGCGAGTGCCTTGCGCGGACTCCGCTTCTTCCAGATTCTCCGCATGGTGCGCATGGACCGTCGCGGAGGCACCTGGAAACTCCTTGGTTCCGTCGTCTATGCTCATAGACAGGTAACATTAACAAATACATAACTCCTTTCCTTATTACATTATTATTTATACATAATGTAACAAAATTGCTGGCGCCTCGACGCTTACCGCTGCTTGATGTTGGCTGATGACGACGCTGCTTGGAAGGATTGGATGACACACTTTCTCGTGAACACGGAATTCACTCAATTTAACTTTTAATATATACATTTTTACGAATTTACACTAACGGCCGAATCCACCATTAATCCGTTGATTAATAATAGGTTGATTAAGGAATCAAGCTGATCTGTAGATCAACGTATGTTCAAATTCACCAACTTGATTTTTAAATAATTAAGGACTCATAACCAAATCCAAATTCACAGTTTCGTTTGATTTTTAAGTTAATGTAACTGTCATGTAATTTTATTCATGGTAATTGTACTTTCCCTTAAAAAAGTATTAATATGTAAGTTTTTAATTTATTTACAAAACATATTTTATAATTTTCCTATATAATATATATTTATTTTGATATAGGTAGAATTTGCGCGGATACCAATAAAGGAGTGTTTTTAAATATAGTAAAAATGAAAGAAAGTATTTGAAAATAATAAAACCAATTCAGTTTTGTTTTAAATAAAGAAAAAGAAGAAGCATAAGACAAAGTTACAAATGAGTACAACAGTCAGAATCCTGACATAGCTATAAATGTCAAAATTGAGATATGATCATTGAATTTGATTGGTAGATTAGCTTGATTTCTAATGGTGAATTAAATTTATTCAGAATCAACGTTAATCTGTGGATCAACTCATTATTAAGTAATTGTGAATTCGGCCATAAAACTATTATTAAAACTAAACTAAACATAACCAATAAAATCTAAACTTTGCTCGCGCACTACGCCATTTTAATCTATAGCTACATATTTCCGGTAGCTTCAAACTCTAGAACCATCTTTTCACCCCTTGCCCCGCTCTTTGTTCAACCATCTTTTGGTCCACCATCTCAACTTGGCAAGCCAAGGTTGCAAATGACGCTGCCAATTCTCTGAATGAAAGTTAACTCCATGGTGGAAACATATGATCTCTAACGTACTTGGAACCTGTAAGCCTCCTAGGCTCTTTCACACATTTAAACTGTGAATGTGGACAGACACCTTCCCTAAGAACACTTACAAGTGTAGTAGCGATGCGGCAAACACATTCTTTATACTCGTCGAGTGTGAAAACGGTCTTTTGCTTTGTGGGGAGGAACGTGCGAGTGCCACTCGCGAATTTCTGCGAATGACGAGGCAAAACATGGGTGCAAATGTGTAGATGCGCCTTAAGGCATTTTTGCTACTGTTTACTTTAGCTTTCATTTACGGTGTATAAATACTAAGGCGTCAACTCTTCAAAAATATTTTATTTACGAAGTTGGCATCCGCCAGATGTCTCAGGTTAGAAATATTCCCGACACATAACTGTCAATTAAATTTAAATTAGAATCTTGAATCATACATCATCAACTAGATAAGATTAAAATGAGATGTATAATAAAATATCTCTGTAAAAGTGTTTATAGCCACAGTAAATTCATAATGATTTCACTGATGTATTAAATAATTAAAAACTGGTCTCGAAATTTTAAATTCGGACAGAGTTTTATAAACATCCACAATGTACGAGAACTCTGAAAACAATGATCAAAGAAAATATTGATTTAGTCCAAAACATGGCACTTACTGATCGAAGGATTACAGAAAAATTTATATCAAATACACATGGGTTCTCAATAGGCAAGGTTGAAAAAATTTTACCCCACGAATTGGTTCTTAAAAAAATCTCTGCTCGTTGGGTGCATAAAATGTTAACAGTTGATGATCAAAAACGTACCAGGCAAGTGTTGTGTTATTGAGAACGTTTGTTTTGAAATTGTTGAACAACCTCCCTATTCTCCAGATCTAACCCCAAACAATTATTTTTTATTCCTTAAGCTGAAGGGATATTTACGGGGAACACATTTTTCGTACAATGACCGTGTAATGGCTGCTGTAAATAAGTGGATTGCAGAACAAAAAAGTATTTTTTTCCTTCATCGTCGATACACCAATTGAAGAGCTCTTGGCAGAACCAACCATAATCCAAATATTGTAAATATGAGTTATATACAGCGACATGCATTTTCAAGGGTGCCAAACAGTTCGGTAAAACTGTTTCTAGAAAAAGTATTCTAGTCACTAGTTATTACATTTTGCAGTTTGAGAGTTTCTACAAAAACATCCTATATAACAATGTCTAATTATTATGTAATTGTTCATCAGTGTTTATTTTTCTATTTCTTAATATCTAGTAAATAATATTCTATTTGTAATACTTGAACATGATCCTCCGATAAATTAAATTACAGAAATCTATAAAAGTAAGGAAACTATAAAATTGTTCCTTTGATTATTTTTGCTAAGAGCTCATCAATTGTATTATACATTTCGGAAATATGTTGAAAAATTCAATTGTTTCAAACTCGCCAGTTGTTTCTTTGTATGTAGGTACAATAAATTGTGAACTGTCCTCAAATGTCATTAGAAAACGCAGAATTAACAATAGGAGAATAGTACTTGCCACTATTTATTCTCGTTTAATTTGACAAGTGTGCAAATAGCACTTCCTCTGTAATCAGTAGACAAACATTTCTGACACACATTCGTATTACCTCTTTAAATACAATCTCTTCTTTACTTTTACAGCCTTAGAAACAGAAAGAAACAAAAGCTTATCTTGTAGGTCGTACCCGACATGACAAATTGAAATCATTACGTGAGCTAAAATAGAGAAAATAACTTCAAGTTTATGCTTGATGCTTTAATAGTGTGAATAATAAAACAAATGTTGACAAGCGTCGTAAAATAAATAAGACTGTTGCGAGAAAATCAAGTTGGGAAGTTTCTGTAGTAAATTATATTACATCAATAAGTATAACATATGATATTCGGTTTAAAAGTTTAAATTACATGACATGTACTTCATATAAAACTCGTTTCAACTTATTTATGATTTATTTATTTCTTGGTGTAATTTTAAAGATATTAAACTTTGTTTCATCTTATATCAGAGTTGTATTTAGAAGGCAACACTTACAAGTTTTACTTATAAAATATTACATACAATCCAAAAATACACAAAAAAGTACTCTTGCTAAATACGACAAAATTTTAATAAGTAAAAAAATACGATAAAAACTGTTCATGGTTTCCTCATATGAGACTAGTTAAAATACAGAAACAAAATAAAATACAAATATGCATCTAAATAAGTAATATACCAATTTTCCAAATTTTAGTGCAACTAGTATCAGAGTGTAAATAAAAATGTGTCTGATGAAGTCCAAATTCACAGGGCTGTAAATCTGTAACGAAAAGTTTCCAGACATACCTTTGCTCAAAATTATCTCAGGAATAAGCTGTTAAAGTTTGGTACACTCGCCCTGAATCACTTTGTGTATCATATTGGTATCAATAAAAATTCGTTTATCGATAAGTTCATCTTATTTGTGACATTGTTTCAACTGTTGTTTTGATTCGGATTAATAGTGGTGAACCCATGTAGTGATGCACGACGAGACGAGAGTACTCTCGCATCTCGTCTCGTCTCGTCTCGTTCCAATATGTGAGACGAGAACGAGATTGCAGTTTAAAATTCGATGCGAGATCGATATAACAACTGCGAGAAGCGAGATATCTCGCGGTATAACAATAATTTGTGATTTTATGTTTTGATTCAAAAAATTTAATGAAAAATGCACCGTACAAAGAATGGAGTCAACGCTAATTTGCGCATAAAACACGTGAATGTGAAAATTATATGAATTCACTATATTTTTTGCGTCTATCTAAAGTTGACTGGTATCGATCCTAGGGCGAGGAAATTCAAAATAAAGACAAAATCGGTTGTACATTCAATAGTTATTATCCACGGTTAATAAAATTCTTGCCGCCTCAAAAAAAATAAAGGATAAGCGTCGATGGGAGTAATTGGTTATCGGCGGGTGCCCAGTGTAGCGGTTTTTTTTATGGCTAAAACGTGCTTATTTAAATAGTGCTGACCATAATTTAATGGTTTGTCTCTTTATTATAGTTATACGACTGCAAATACACGGAAGACGGTACGATTGGTGCGAACTTGTTTCTTGTAGTTAAACTGTTACGTAAATACGTGGTGCGCAAACGCTCGTGCGAGAACGAGACGAGACCCAAAAAAAATGTGCGTGAACGAGAGCGAGATCGAGATTACAAATCCGAAACGAGACGAGATCAATATTTTATATTTCTCGTCTCGTCTCGTTTCGGATCTGTAATCTCGATCTCGTTCTTTTTTTTTTGGCTCTCGTCTAGTTTTCGGACGAGTGTCCCCCTATAAAAATAAGCGTTTGCGCACTACGTATTTACGTAACAGTTTAACTACAAGAGACAAGTTTGTACCAATCATACCGTCTTCCGTGTATTTGCAGTCGTATAACTATAATAAAGAGACGAACCACTAAATTCTGGTCACCAAATTATTTCAATACGAACATAATGTTTATTTATTTACGGTCAGCGGAAAATGTGATAAGTTAGTAAATTATTTAATTTACCTCTAAAATATCTAATTTATCACCAAATTGTGATCTCTAAATTATTTTAATACGAACATCTGTTAATACATTATGTCATCAGTAAAACTAATTAAACATTAAAAAAATATTTTTGTAACTAAAAGTAACAACACTATATCGTTAAATATATTCCACTATTTAAATAAGTACGATTTAGTCATAAAAAAATCCGCTACACTCGGAACCCGCCGACAACCAATCACTCCCATCGACGCTTATCCTTTATTTTTTAGGGGCGGCCAGAATTTTATTAACCGTGGATTTAAGTGGTATTAATTTGCGGCTGAATTATTGGAGAAAACTAGTTCTATTGGATGTAAAACCGATTTTGTCTTTATTTTGCATTTCCTCGCCCTGGGATCGATACCAGTCGACTTTAGATAGACTCAAAAAAATATAATGAATTCATATAATTTTCACATTCACGAGTTTTATGCACAAATTAGCGTTAACTCCACTCCTTGTATGGTGCATTTTTCATTGAATTTTTGAATCAAAGCTTTAAAATTATTTTTATTGCGAGAATCTTGCGAGATTTCTCGCTTCTCGCAGCTGTTATATCGATCTCACATCGAATTTTAAACTGCAATCTCGCTCTCGTTCTCGTCTCGCATTATTGGAACGAGACGAGACGAGATGTGAGAGCACTCTCGCCTCGTCGTACGTCACTACGTCACACTATTGTACATGAAGGACAAGATGTTCCCAAAGTATTTGCTGTCTTCATAAATTTGATTCGGTGTTTAAGCCCTTTATGTGTAGGTATTTTATCACTACACGGTGTTCTATTTTTTCCATTTGAAGATTCAGGGGGAAAGATTAGTGGCACAAAATGTGTTTTTTTTTTTCAATAAATGAATTTTAAAGTTTGAAACCTTATTTTTGAAGTAAGGTGCTGTATCAATCTTAGTCAAAACTCAGAATAGACATTATTATACCCACAGATGGGTCGAGTTTCAACTTATGTGGAACCTAATAGAATTTTACCAGTCTGACTGCCTAACCTACTAAGTAAAATTGCTTGGACTGTCATCCTTTTTAGCTCCTGTATCTTAGGACTGTTACCGTATTTGCCTCCTTTAAGTATACCATTTGAAAGCCCCACCTTCAATCTGTTAGTAGCACCATTTATCCCATTTTGCTAGAAAATTGACATTCATCCTTTTTTCCTCCTGGCCCTTCATTTTTTTTTTTAAGTCAATGCACACCTTACTTATTATTTTGATGCTCAATTAAAGTATAGTACAAACAGAGCTGGGCTATACTTGTAAGAAAAGTACTTTATTAGGCTTGCAAGTACTTTCAGTACTTCAAGTACTGTACTTGAATTACTTTCTATTTATAGTACTTTGTACTTGACAAAGTAAATTTATTCACATGTACTTGGTACTTAATACTTGGAAAAATACTTGAAGTACAATGAAAAGTACTTGAAGTATTTTTAAATGCCTATTTGCAGTACTTTAAAAGTATTTTAAATGTACTTGCAGTATTTTAAATGTACGAGTACTTGAAGTTCGATGAACAATTTAAAAGTTAACAATGTTATGAGAATTGTTTGTCAGTGGTGTGCTGGTATTCCTGTAGTACATAATCAAGTGAATTTCATTATAAATATATTTTCAGCCATAATATGAAATTAAAGATATATTTGCAAATTTGTTGGCATAAATAAATTAATTCTAATCTGCATACTGTATATGCATATAATGTTTGTATTATCTAACTACAGTGATGTGACTTTGCCGTATCGTCTGGCGATCGCATGGCGTATAAAAGACGTCATTCTAACATCTCGGTACAGCTTCTCATATCGCTTGGCGATCATATGACGTCAATTTTACGTCATGAGATCGCTAAGTGATACGGCAGTCCCAGTGAGGAACTCTTGTTTTAAATAACCAAATGAATATTGCATATTGAATTTTTGTCAATAATCACCTTTTAAGGTCCATATAATCAGAAAATATCAATTATCTGAAAAAGTACTTACACCCAAATTTACAAGTACTTTTTCAAGTACTTGGTACTTCAAGTACATTTAGAAACATCAAGATACTTGGTACTTGTACTTCAAGTACTACTTTCCGGTACTTTGCCCAGCTCTAAGTACAAATACCATAAATACCAACATACTAATGAAACTAGAGCATAAATATCTATAATTTATAAAGTAGGTAGGTATATGACTTCCATCGATTTAAAATAAAAATACTATTCAATTATACAATATTTTTCATTGATCTTAATGAAAACCAAACTAATCGATAAATCAGAAATGCATCTCAATTGGTTTATATTTATTAAGAGATAGCTTAACTATAATTTTGAACATAAAAAATTCATCAGTCCTTTTGTTCTTTCAATGTCAATAATAAAACGATTTATTATTTAAGTGTTTCATGTATTATGACGTATACAGATATTACGGAATAATAATTTTCTTCGTCAACATAGAAGATTATGTTTAATACGACTTCAAAAAAAATTCTTTTAATAAAGCGTGTTCGAAAAGTGTTTAACTTTAAATTCAAATTAATCAGATTCCCAAATTACATTATAAACGTGGGCAATTTATAAACAAATCTGTCTAGCTATGAAAGAAGACACATTGAACTTGAACAATGCTTTATTTTTCAGCATAACTTCATTCAACACTAACACACTTTTCCCAACGATTCTTCAACTGTGCCATTCCGTCAAAAAATATTTTTTTGGAAGATTTGCAAAATAACTGTCAACAGCATACATTAACTCCTCGTCTGATTCAAATCTTCTTCCCCATAAGATTTTTTTCATATTTTTAAATAAAAAGAAGTTACTAGGTGCTAAATCGGGGCTATAAGGTGGATGGCCTAGTTCCGTAAAACCGCAGTCCCTGATAATGTCTGCAACTTTACGCGCTTTCTGAACCAGTTTATGGGTATCCACCGTGAAGGCACCTTCCCCATTCCCAAATCTTCATGCAAAATTTTCCAAACACTGGTTTCAGATAAAGACAATTCCTTGGTAATAACAGCAATCTTCAACCGTCGATCTGTAAGTACCAATTTTTCAAATTGTTGAACATTTTCTGCAGTTCGTGCTTCAAGTGGTCGACCAGTTTTTGGATCAGCCTGTATTCATCAAAACTGTTTACACCAAAATTTTACTTTAAAATAACTTGGGCATCGTGCTCATACACGGCCACCATTCGCTCATGAATAATTGTAGGGCCATTGCCTTCTTTTGTTAAGAATTTTATCACACGTCGATGCTCCAATTTAGTTTCAATCATTTTTTAACCCAAAATTCTACGTTAAATTGTAATAAATAATACGATTTATATGCAACTTACTGTATGAACTTAAAAATGTCACATAAATCTAACAACAAAGAATTGTTATCGTTCGTTTTTTGTTTCATGGCTAGGTAGATTTCTTAGTGATGCACGACGAGACGAGAGTACTCTAGCATCTCGTCTCGTTTCGTTGCATTATGCGAGACGAGAACGAGAACGAGATTGTATTTTAAAATTCGAGGCGAGATCGATATAACTACTGCGAGAATCGAGAATCTCGCAATAAAAAGTGTTTGTAACTTTATAGCATTGATTTATAAATTCAATTAAAAATGCACCGTACAAGGAGTAGAATCAACGCTAATTCATGCATAGAACACATAAATGTGAAAATTATACACAATATTTTTTGTTTATTTAAAGTAGATTAGTATCGGTCTCTGAGCGAGAAAATGCAAAAATAAAGACAAAATCGGTATTGCATCCAATAGAACTAGTTTTCTCTAATATTTCAGCCCCTAATTCACCCCAGTTAAAACCACGGTTAATAAAACTCTTGTCGCCCCTGAAAAGTAAAGGATGTTATATTAGGCGTCGATGGGAGCCAACAGGGAGAGAAACGGAGTGATTGGTTGCCAGCGGGTTACCAGTGTATAGGGTTTTTTATGACTTAATCTTACTTAAATAGTAGCATATATTTAATGAAAATGTGTACGTACTTTTAGTTACAAAAAATAATTATTAAATGTTTAATTCATTTTACTGATGACAGAATGTGTTCTTATTGAAATAGTTTAGAGATTACAATTTGATGATAAATTGGATATTTTAAAGGTAAATTAAATTATTTACTGACTTATTACATTTTCTGGCGACCGTAAATAAATAAACATTATGTTCGTATTGAAATAATTTGGTGACCAGAATTTAATGTTTCGTCTATTTATTATAGTTATACGACTGCAAATACATGGAAGAGGGTGCTATTGGTGTGAACTTGTTTCGTGTAGTTAAATAGTTACGTAAATACGTAGTGTGCAAGCGCTTATTTTTATAGCGAGACTCTCGCGAGATTCTCGTGCGAGAACGAGATGAGACTCAAAAAAATTTGTGAGAACGAGAGCGACATCGAGATTACACATCCGAAAACGAGACGAGATCGATATTTTATATTTCTCGTCTCGTTTCGCCTCGCGTGCATCACTAAGAGTTCTTTGTAAACTGCCCTCGTATAACTTTAATTTTGATATACATATTAATAGTAGAGCCACCCATTAATCCAAAGTAGGTACATTTTTTGAATCACTTATCAACTGAGCCGAGCAAAAATTATCCAAAAAGAATACAGCTATTGTCATAGGCCGGAAACTTTTCGGACAACCTGTAATTGTAGAGAATTAAAACAGTTTTCTTAATGAAGTTGTATGTCTAGAAGTCTCGGCAGGTTCCTATTAGTTTTTAAATTTTAAACATCACTTCTGACACGGTTTCTAATTTACACTGCAATTTTACTGCCCTGGTATACCGGTACGCTAAATAAAACATCAGGTTCCACCTTTTGCTCTAATTCCAGTGTTTCTCAAACTGAAAAAATTATACACCTAACGCATTTGGCGCAATTAAACTGCCGAGAAACTTTGTCACTTTGGCGGAGAATTTTAAGTAGAAATCCGAGTTTCAATTTACGTTTAATTTACTTTCTCTTTTACAATGATATAAATTTTGCATCATCCGCAAGCTGATTTTAGTGCTACCTGATTCGCCTCTGATCTTTTAACTTCCAAAAGTACGAATATAATAGGGTATTTCACTAATTTTTGATTTTTTTATATATATTATTGGAACCACAAAATAAAATTGTAAACTGAGCATTTTGTTTTTATGCTTTTTATATTACGGAGAAAAATTTCCACAGTCATGCAATGAATGATTTTGAAATGAGAAGATTTATTCATTTCCTGAAAATTTGAATTTTTGGAAATGTTCATTTTTTGTGAAAACCTCATTAATTTTATACCATTGTATAATGTATGTCCCTCAGGTGTAAATATGAAACGCTGCCATGTTTATTGAAGATTGTTTGATGCAATGTATCGGTTTTCCTTTGATCGAATTGTACAGAAAGTTAACCTAAATGCAGTCAATCAGTCCATTATAAGGCCGATCAGTCCATATCTGGACTACTGGCCAACATAATTAACTGCCAGTTCAGGTTATGTAAACAAACAAAGCTAATGCTTGCATACAATGGAACGACCTACAAAATATAGGTTAAGGTGTTCGAGCGAACATCCCACGTTCGTCTAGTCTAGACTTTAATTATGGTACTATATTCAAAAAGAAGGATTATATTGTTAAGTGAAATATGTGTAAATATAACTCTGTTAACCTCACACTTTAAGGTAGTTATTTCGTGACAGTCTCATACAAACGTTTTGCTAAGTAAAAGAATTTATAAAAACAGATATAATAAATTTTTAATAGTTTAGGGTTATTAAGGAAATTATATGGTTGTTGTAAATATCTTATAAAAATAAAAAAGAATAAGTATAATAATAATACTAACAGGTAAGGAACCCTATACAAGTAAATGTACATAATATAAATAACACAAGACAGAGAAGCCAATGAAAAATTATACAAATATATCTCGATCTATACACATTATGTTATATAAATTACACATAACGTACATAGGTGACCAGGGGCGGACCGTGAAGTTTGAGGGCCCTGGGCTAATATTGTTTGGGGGCCCATCTAATTAACTATATACCTGCCAGTTTGTCTAAAAAACTGTTATAGTTTTTTTAATGCAGTATTATGTTTTGGGATATATTTTGTCAAAGAGAATAAGAAAATTAGCTTTTATTGCAACAATTATGAATAGCAAAAGGTGACTTTGAGATATCGAGTGATAAATAAGAGGCCATTCTTAGAGAAAAAATCTAAAAAAGTTAAATTATGTGATTGATCATAAATGAGTAAAATATTTTTTTTGCAACACCACCTTCTAAAGTTGTCTTTATTTCACACTTTTCAATAGCTAAAATATGTCATTATAACGAGTGTGAAATAAAAAAATAACTGTAAAATAAAAAAATAACTATGAAATAAAAAATCACCAGAATCACTAATACTCTCATTTTTGCTCATTTTCTATATTTTTGAAGAACTAAATAATAGCAAAACAATATCAAAATAAATTTTGTTAATAACCCTAACTTCTTCTTCTTCTCCATATCCCGGTTATCCATAATCGGGTGTGGGATTTCCTTTTCTTCAGGTTAAGTTTGTGTTGAAATAGTGCCACTAGTGACATTTGTCGTCACAATGTGATTTCAAACCATATGTTATTCTACTTGCTAAGTTCATTGTTGTAGTCAAGGTTGTAGTTTAAAAAGTTGTAAGTATTAAATTGTAATATTGAGTAAATAAAGTGTAAATAGTGAATAAAGTGAATAGTGAATACATTGATGTATCTTGACATTTACATCAAAATGACATTTTTCTTTAAATTTTTTTGTTAAATTTGTTTAATTGAAGATTGTAGTGTTACAAAAAATTATGTATATAACTCGTGACTAAACGGTGCTTTTTTCATTTGCGAGCTTTAAAGCATTGTTTAGCCACTTGTTATATAAAATACTATTATTGTTTCGTATGCAAAATTTTCCGCTGAATTCAATGATTTTGAGAATATTTTTGTTGAAACGGACACGTGGGAAAACCTTTAGATAATTTCGTAAAATAATATTGAGTAGTTTTTAAAATAACATCAGCATAAGCTCGTCCTGGGACACCTTGTATTGCCAATTTATTTTCGCTCTATTTTGGTTTCAAATATCTCAGCTCACGTCTGGTATACCTTTAAAAAAATTGCATACATGTGTAAAAGCTCATGAAAAATAACATTTAAATTTCATTAAAAACTGCCGTAAATGCTTATAATTATAGAACCACCTTAAGTAAATCAATATTTGGGAGTATGTTTATACATTTTTTAATTTTATTCTGTTTATAATACTACTAGTAAATAGCGGAATATGCACTTACAGAATTGACGTCACACGCAAGAGAGAGACAGAACATCTTGATACAAACATACCCCCTCCCATTGTCTTTTCAATCAGTCAGGTACTGTGAATGGCTGACAGTTCTTGTTTATATTGCCGTAACCTTATCAGCCATTACTTCTAAGCAGTGCCGCTAGATGCGCTATGTGCAAATTGCATTTGTGTGTCTATTATGATTTTTTGGTTGCAGGAACTCATAACAACATTATATATCGGTTTCCTGGGTCTGATTTTTGCCTCGTTTCTCGTATACTTAGCTGAAAAAGACGTTCAAGGTTCCAAATTCAACAATTTTGCACAAGCTTTATGGTGGGGAGTGGTAAGTCTATTTTACTGAAATAATAATTTTAATAATAATTTATTTATATTTCTTTTTACGAGATTGGCTACATTGAGTTTTCGTTATGTCATTTTTGACATTTTGTTGCATGTTTAAAAATGTTATTTTTTTGATTTGAGACTTTAAAAATTATGGATGCAACCGATATATCGGTAATATTGTCTTCTAGTCGATATTATATCAGAATCAACCATATTTATTTGCCGCTACGCCAATAAGTTTCGAATTTCACGCTTTAAAAAAATCATGTAAACGCGCCGAACCCGACTTACCCGGAAATTCTTGCCCTGTCCAAATTTGACAAAAGTGGCGCAAAATTACTGCAGTTTCCATATGAGTTCTGTAGAATTCGAGAGACTATTTTCAGCAGTACGTCTCATTCAGAGCCTAGCGAAATCGCTTGTCTTCGTACAATTTGAATGTTAATTTCATTTACTAACTATCCGAAAGGTATGAGCAAAATTTGTTTTTCTCTATCAAAAGCAGTGTTGTGACAGATCAATTTATAAAGGATCTAGATCAAGATCAAGATCTTTCCAACTAATATGTACTAGATCAGATCATAACTCCATTCCTGCGATCGGATCTTTTTTTCAGATCAGATCAGAAATTTGGGATCTATTTTTCTTAGACCATAAAAAAGATCAATAACGATTTTCAAATGCTTTTTATTTCTTATTAATTAAATAGGAATACAAAAAATAAATAAATTACAAAGAATATACAGTGTGTTAAAAAAATTCTCACTTGGAGTAGGCTATGAACAAAGAAACATATGTCTTAATTTAAAAGTGTTAAACTAAATGTCAATTTGACTTTTGAATTGAATAATGATCAGACATACGCTTCCCTGCTCATAGCCCACTCCGACTTATTTTTTTTTCTGAACACACTGTACCTAGCCTTATACCTTACTCATAGAAGAAAAATTAGATACATACTTAGTTTTATTAATACTAAATTAAAACTATTATAATTACCCCTTAACCTTAAAATTAATTTTAATAAAAACTAGATACGTATTTCGAGAACTAAGTTCTCATCATCAGTAATACAACAAGTGAAAAGTTAAACAGAGTAGTCAAGATTACTCAACATGTCAACCATGCCAGAGGTCCTAACAACTCTGAAAAACAAGGGAGAGAACTGGGATTATATAGGGATGGGAGTCACAGGTGAATGATTACCTATAAACTAAGATAATTTTCGTCCAATAATGAGTCATTAAAGATCTGAATACATAAAATGATCTAGATCAGATCAAAATCCATACTAAATGAACTAGATCAGTCACAACACTGGTCAAAAGTAATTTTGATTTCATAAGTAAATATACAAGCCTTCATCGTTGTTTTATTTTTACTTTCTTCTATTTTTTTTTTTTTCATGTCGGTATCGCCTATAATTTTCAACAAATATCGGTATCGATATCGTATCGACAGAACTGAGTATCGTTGCATCTTTATAAAAAATATGTATTATTGGAAATACAAAGTTATTGTGTATTATTTTTGTGTATAATAGCACTACTGGTATTAATATGGACTTTTGGTATTTGTATTGTGCAGATTACATTATGTACAGTAGGCTACGGTGATATGGTACCAGATACATGGCAAGGGAAGATTATAGCTTCTTTTTGTGCTCTTCTCGGAATTTCTTTCTTCGCTTTACCCGCTGTAAGTATCAAATTATTATCATTAATACAAGGAGAAATGTGTGACAGAAATGTTTGACCAATACACGGAATCCGGTTTTCTATTTTTATTTTTTAATGCCGAGTTGCATCAACAAGGCTTAAATATATTATAAATCATTTATAATTTTATTTCGATGCAATATTGTCAATTTAAGCCAAGTTTAATATTTAAGTTAAGTTGGTGTAACCGGCCATAAGTACTGTTTTGAAGTGATGGAAAAGTTTTGCAAATGGTTAATTTGTTATTTAATCCATATTTTAACATTTATTGTTTAGCATTTTATTATGATCTTCTTCATCTTGTGGTCCCAAACTCTAATATTTTTACAGCGTAACAGATGTCCCACGAAAAAATCAAGAATTTCAATACTTAAACCACATATTCTTTAAACAAGTTTAGAAACAAGTTCTCGTCAAAAAATATATCATAAAACTAAAAGAATAAAAAGCTTATATTGTTTTTCTCTTTCTTGAGACATACTGTATACAGGGTGGTGACTTGGATAAAATCTAAATGTACAGTTATTTGCTCCCCTAATTATTTTAGAGAAAAACTGTATTGAGATTTTTGTTACAGAAAAAAGTATTGCATCCGAATGTACCATTGTTTATAATTTTTCAATTTCCGGAACCGTAAAAATAGTCGAAAACAGTAATAACATTTTTGCAAAAATCATTGATGCCATGGAACAAAACTTTAAGCAAAAGCGCAAACATCTGTCCTAGATTCTTCACGTTTAAACCTTAAAGAAATCTTAAATTTCGTTCTCGTCAAACTACATTGTTGTAATCAACTATTACATTGTTGTCATCAGCTACAATAAAAATGTTTTCATTTTCCTCGTTTTGAAAATAAGTTTAAACGTCAAGAATCTATGACAGATGTTTGCGTTTTGTTTACATTTTAGTTCCATGGCATCAATGATTTTTGCAAAAATGTTATTCTTTTCGACTATTTTTACGGTTCCGGAAATTGAAAAATTATAAAAAAAAAACAGCATGTTCGGATGCAATATTTTTTTTTTTTTTGTAGCGAAAACCTAAATACAATTTTGCTCTAAAATAATTAGGGGAGCATATAACCGCACATTTTTTTTACCATTTAATTTTTTTTTTAGAGGAAAATTGTAAATACAAAATTTGTTTAGAATTAAAATCTAAACAATACAAGATTAATATCAATTGCAATTTTCATTTATTTTACTACAAAAAAAAAGCACTAAATAAAATCCGCAATTTACAACACATTTCAGAGTGGCATGGAACAAGAGATATTTGATTGGTTATTAGATCTGTCAAACAAACGAAACAGAAGAATATTTTTTTTTTGTAATATAAATAAAAATCGCATTTTAACCTGATAATATGAAGTTTTTAATTCTGAACAAGTTTTATATTTACAACTTTTCTCTAAAATTAATTAGTAACTCCAACAAAATAATAGTATATTATTCAATGAGCATGTAATGTATGCTATTTCTCATGAGAATAAAGTTTGTGATGTAAATCATTTGAATGAGTAATAGCCATTACATGTGAATAGTATACTATACTTTATTCACAAGTGTTAAATAAACATATCACTGACATATTTGTATTAAAATATAAGAATTTTTTCACTGACAAATGCAAAAAAAAATTGTAGAGAATTCTAGTTATCGTTGTTGTTGCTTGAGAAGAAAATAAAAGTATAAAAAATGACAAAACTAATGTAACTTTTTTGTCGTTTTATGTGGAAAGAATTACTTATTAATTTTTTTTACACTTAGGGTAAGATTTCAATTTGACATATCAAATGAATAATATTATTTCATCGAACTGTCAATATTATTCAATGAGGTCATGCACGATTTTTCATTTTTAACTTTAATCCATAGCGTAATGAAATACTGAAAAAATTGCAATTAAAAATGACATTGTTCAAAACGCGGCTGATTTTCTTCGCCTCGTCCCTTGCCCAGTGACGTCAGCGTTTCATCAACGCGGCCATTTTGATTATCACATTAGGTTAAACGTCAAAGTGACATTTAAAGATAACCTGAAATTTACGAAAGTAAACATGTCGGTGAAACGCTGTTTTGTGCCATCGTGCCAAAATACTAGCGAAAATAGTGAGAAAATATTTTTAATAGTACCACGTGATACAAAAAACACAACTCGAAAAATAGTTACTGTTCGTATTGAAAAATACAGATTTGATACGCAACAAAGCAACAGTAATAAAATTCTAAGAATACACAACGAACAACGTAGCAACAAGGCTGTATGAAATGAGTCTGAACTTGCAGTGTGAAACGCAGACGTCACAACATGGCTGGTTTTTTGCAACTTTTTAAAAATGTCATACTTTAAAACGATTTTATACAACAAAAAATGTAAATAAAAAATAATTTATTTATACAGATCGATAAATTAGATTATTCTTGTTTAATTTAAACATAAAAGACGAACAATTTTTTTTGCATGACCTCATTAGCAACAGTAAAGAAGGTCATTAATTGATAAAAATCGGTTGAATTAACGGTAGATTATTTGACAGTTGTGGATAAAAATAATAACACTGTATTTATCTGTCATATCATAAATCGTGTGTTCTAAATTTTATTATAATTGCAACATAAATTCTTCGCTAGTTACTCCTCGTATTATATAGATTCTATCCTCAATTTTTCTGCAATCTCCCTCATTCTTTTCTTCTTCTTTGTAGGGCATCTTGGGCTCAGGCTTCGCTCTGAAAGTCCAACAACAACAACGGCAAAAGCATATGATCCGAAGACGACAACCAGCAGCAACACTCATCCAATCCCTCTGGCGTTGTTACGCTGCAGATGAGCACTCCATGTCCGAGGCTACGTGGAAGATCCACCAGGTTCCATTGCCTAGTCCACCATCGTGAGTGCAAACTATTTTTATTTTGCTGATAGCTTGTACGAGTAGAATAGAGAGACTGTCGTTTCGTCGAGAAAATAAAAATTATTTTTTAATTTCAAATAGCACAAAAGTGTCACTGGTGGTACATATTTTTCACGTATACAAGGAATTTAATTGCAAAAAAACATGATGTCAGAAAAAGGAAACTCAAAGGCTAATGTTTTTATCGTTCTATTTATATATTTACAAATAATGTTCCTATACTAGTATTTTTAAAATTTATTAAATATTGGGAGAAAATACTTTATTTAATTGTATGTGAAGTAAATAATCCTGATTTTCATAGGATAAATAGTCAAAATAAAGCATTCTATTGGTGAATTTCAAGGACAAACATTATCACATCAGCCGTTAAAAAAATCTGTGCAACCCCGACTCAGTAAATTTAAAAAAAGAACTATTGAAAAAAAAATAGAAGTCTGTTATCTTCTTAACGACTCTCATTCATCTTCTAAAATTGATCACATTTTAAAATATATCGTTACTACCAAAGTCTATACAGGGTGAACACAAAAATCCGTGATATAGGCATTTAACATAGGGAAACAGTTTTTTTTTCAAATATTATCTGTTCCGTAAAACTTTATTAACATCTCGCGGCCATGTGCCGAGCGCCACCAGAATTATTTAGAATTTTAAATGGAACAACAGTGACCCCTGTGGTAAACGCTCGCACGGTATAGTATGACTAGCGAATGAAAGTTGACGTTTAGATTAGTTAATAGATGTGGTTTCTTTTAAAAACATTTCCCTATATTTGATTTGAAAGGAAACTGACCCTTATGTATTCCGTTACAGAAGATTAGACTTGTACTGAATACCAGGAGGTATTTGAAATGATTTTAGCAACAGGATTCTGGGATGTATTAAAAAAATTGATACCGCAAATTCTAGTTCGTTCGTCTCTTGTGTAAGCAACCCTCGAGTCGGAATTACTGTTAGAGGAAATTAAAAAGAATCCTATTTCATAGAATTGCCAAACTAAATAGTTTAAAGATCAAAATATTTTGTTATAATCAACATAAACGAAAAATGTTTAAAATATTTTAAACGCACCCCTGTTTTGGTATTCAGTTACCCTAATCGAGCATCTATTTTCAGCCAGACATAGTAATGTATTTCTGTGCTTTCCTATTATTCTCTAGGGTTTCAAAAGCAAGCACATCTATAAAATAATTTAAACGTCATCTTTCATTCGCTAGTCATACCATACGAATATGTCATCATCATTACCGAAATAAAATGTTGAATTTTTTGTTGTCAAAATAAATTAGTGACTGAGCAAATTTAATTTAGAAACGTAGTAATAATAGATTTGTTACATTATTTGAATAAATGAGCGTAGACTAAATTGTCAAATACCTATTTTTGACATATTACATACATACTGGTTTGACAATTTACTCATTATTCATATTTTTAAATAATCGCCTACTAAATCCATTTTTACTACATCTTTAAATTAAGTTTACTCAGATACAAAATGCGAAAATTTCAAAATTTTGGTACCTAAATATTTAGAATTTTATTCTCTAAATCTCTACGTATAAAGTATCGCATAAAGATATACTGGACAGATAATACTTGAAAAAACTGTTTTCCCATGTTAAATGCGTATGCAGTCAATTCAAATGTCAGATTTACAGCAATAATAAAATTAGATAAAATATTTACAACAAATTTAAATTATTGAACTTTCAGTCTAATTAATAAGATATCACACACTTAGTTTTTATAAGAACTGTCTATTTTTGAAAAAAAAAGCTATACGATAATCATTAATGTGAAAATGGAAAAAATATTTGTGCTTTGGTGTAAATATGGCTGAGCAGTGGCTAATTAAAGTGTAGATTGTAGTCGAGACATTTTGAATTTACTCTTAGTTAATACAGTTTAATTTAGTAATGGTTGAAAGGCCGTAACATATTTCTCTACGAAATGACAGTCAATTTAATTCATAGCATACGATTAATTTGTGATTTTGCGCATTTATTTTCGTTTTTTATTTAAATCTCAAATAAAAACAAACATAAATAATCTTCATAAACGAATCGTTCACAACAGATGATACCAATTAAATCCAATCCAACGATTCTCAGGAGTGATTTATTCGCTCATCGTCCACTAACCTCAAAAACCAATTTGCTTTCACTGCAACACATCAAATAACACTCAAAGATAACCTTTTTTACTTTTTATTTTATCGTTTATATATAAGAGATAAATTTTTATTTTATTTGTGAATATTCAAAAGTTTTCATACTTGTAAAGTTTTTGCTATATAATTTAAACTTTTAATCGCATTAATTATTTTTGTAGTTCAGTACGTTTTGTGAATAGTTGATATACTCTTCTGAACTTGCAATTACAATTAAATTTATTTGTTACTAAGAAATTTATTGTTATACATGAATTTTCTGTGAAACTGATGTAATATTTTCTCGATATAATTAATTATAAAATTAATCTATATCTGTATTAATTTTGAATAAGAATAGTTTCATATAAAATATGGGTTCTATTCCTTTTTGTTACCATAATATAAGAATTGAATTTTATAAACAACAGTTAATTTTCAACTTAATATGAAGTTGTTCAATTTAAGCAAGATTATGGTTGTTCGTTTTACCATTACAAAATCCATAAATATGAGGGTAATGCTAGAATTATTGAGAATATGGCACATGGTTCATATGCTGTGGATTTTTTTACAATATGTTGAAAATAGATACTTTCGACAATTATACGTATTACCATTCTTTCCTTTCACTTCTTAAAAGATCCTAACTAATATTCTTTTGAAATGCTTTCAAACTGCGAGACTTAAAAACTGTTGAATTAATTTATGGTAACTTAAAAACTTCCACACCTATCAAATTAATTACTAGGGGACTTAAATACTATCAAATGCTTTAATAACGTTTTCCATTTGTATATTTAGTGCGCACTTTTTTGCACTAAGTGCATAAATCGTTTTCCATTTATGGTCTCTGTGCGCACTAACTGAGTTTTACGTGTTCCATTTATACTTTTCGAGTGACTGAACCTTACTCAGTGCGCACTTTCTTGCACTTACTACGGTCGACAATTCTTGTCAGTGCAGTCTGTTAAATTCATATACGACGAATATGTTGAGTTGTAAAAACTGTCTGTTAAGTACAATGGATATAAGTTTATTATTAATAGAAGAATTATTGGAAACGTCCTCTTCTGACGACGATGATTATATTATATCTAGTATAAGACCAAAACATTCATATTTTGTCAATTTTTTCAACATATTTTATCAACTTATAGTAAAGAATATTATACCAAAGAGAAAGACGCTCTAGAATATTTCACTTCTTCACAGACCGATTCTTATGTACTGATATCCATGGCTAGATAACCTCTAAATTCTCTATTGAAAGCATATTCCTATTAACTAATATATTGCGGATCCTTTGCTTTTCTTGAAGCCAACACTGTGAAATAGAAATATCATTGCTGCATAAGTCTATCTCACACAAACAACCAACCTGAAATTATGCGCATGCTTGTGTACCTGACTTCTATTGGCTAACGACGACATCATGATCACTCTTATCATTTAGATTGCGAATCACAGCCCGAAGGAACACGGCTGATATGAGTTCTGAACATATTTTAAATTTAAATTTGAGAAATTATGTAATGTACCTACTATTTATCTTGTGTGTAAATTGTTGAATATAAATATTAGTAATAATAAATAACAATGAAATATTCTATTGTTAAATTCGAATTAAATAATCTACTTTGTTCTACTGTAAACATAATAGGAATATAATCTGGTCAGGATTAATTTATTTAGGATACAGTAAGATAAAGAAGAATAAAAGAAATAATTTATAAAATATTTATTTATTTCTAAATAGCATAATTCGATGATACTTATTTTTAATATATTTTTTTCCGCCAGTAATTTCATTTCGTGATAAAATCTAATTTTTAGAAATGTGTCAATAATAATTTTTATTATTTGTATTTTATGGTTGTCTAAACTAGTTTGTTCTTTAACATTAAAAGGAGAGCATTGCTGAAACATTAATAAGCATGCGTTGTTTTAACTTTTTATTTTTGAACATTTCCTCTTGGCTTTGCTTAAATACCCTTTCAGCCTTTTTACAGATAAATACCACATCCTTTGAGGGATATAAAAGGCTCCCCCAATTTTTTATGTTAATTAATATGCTTTCTCTTCTATCAGAGCACAAATACTCGAAGTACAAGTACAAACAGAAATGAAATCAAACGTCAAACCATGTGGTCGCTGCATCAGCCGGCTACAGCTGTCAGCCAAATACCTTCTATAATATTGTAGAAGGTATTTGCTGTCAGCGTTAGCCAACAGTAGTCAGGATTTACGAGCATGCGCATAATACCAAGTTGGGTGTTTGTATGAGACAGACTTATGCAGAAATGATATTTCTATTTCAAAGTGTTTCCTTCACGTACTCTTATGGGAAAGATACGAGCATTAGCAATATATTAGTCTAATAGGTATATGATTGAAAGTGACAGCTAAAAAATTTTGAAACATGTTCCATTTAAAATTTACTACGCACGTGCAGTATCAAAAACTAGTGTCGGCCATGACGTCATTGCCTGCACTGAGTGCAAAACTAAATAAGTAAATGGAAAACGCTATAAAAAATTGATTAACTGATTTCTAACAAATTTTGTTCCCACGACCTACCTGATTTTCTTATTCTCAATAATTCTAGCGTAGCTTTCGTAAAACCATAGCTGCATATTCAGCAGCACTAAAACAATTGAAGAGCTATTGGCAAAAACAAATTTAGTCCTAATAAGAGAAACAACTTTCTAGCTTCCTTACTTTTAAGGATTTCTGTAACTTAACTCAAGATAATGATTAAATATATATTTTTATTACAAGGGCGAAGTGTAAAAATGAAAAAATTATTATTAATTAAAATAGATGTTTCTTAAAACGATAAATAAATATTAAAAGATAATAACAATGACGATTACTGTGGTTAAACAAATATTAATTACTAATTTAAGACTAGTTTATTTAAGTCCGGGCGTCGTTTTGTAGAATATTCAGAACGATAAAAACATTTTATACAAAGGATCACACCACCCAAGTAATTGAACAGATCGAGAAACGTTTGTTTACGTCGCCCGGTTGCTCGCGCTATTACGTCATCGCTAAACTTAGACGCTTGCCCAGCGCGGCGACGGCGGCGATGTCCGTTGCCCGTTAATTTATAGAAAAAGTAGGTAATAGAAAAATAAAACGCTCAAACTTTAAAATGTAATAACTTGTAATTTAGATACTTTTTTGCGAGAAACAGTTTCGCCAAACTGTTTAGCATCGTTGAAAGTAAATGTCACCGAATGTAACTCATATTTACAATATTTGGACTATGGTTGTTTTTGCCAAAATCTCCTCAATTCAAGTGAAATAAGAATATAATTATTAGGGTACAACAATGTCAATTTAAAATATATAAGGTAAAAACATTTTGTTTTTAAAAAGTATTTTGAATATTAACAAACTGTTATTTATAAAACTTTAATTTATTTGTTTATTTTCTGAAATTACTAAATTGTTTCATCTGCCAATATTATCTAAGAAAAAAAATACATCATTTACAATAAAAATATGATAACACATTTTTATAATTTTTTTAAGGAAAATTTACAAAGTGCACTTCCCAATATCATGTTTACGATGTCATAAAAAATTCAATTTTTCATACAGTGTATCAAGTATTCACTATAAAAGTTTCTATTGAATTTTCCGCACTACACTTATTATAGCAATAACTATGACACCTGAGCCATCACACTGCATCGTCAATACGCTATATCTCTTACGATACTTGATATATACGTTTGTCATATGTTCTGTTTCTCTGCCTGATGACTTTTCTTTATTTCTGTAAGGGATGTTCCGAATATTCGTATTCGTTTTAGCGGATATTAGCCAGCTTTTATGTATTCGTATTCGAAACCGTATTCGTTAAATTTAGGTAGAACACACGAATACAATTTGGGCTGCAAAATAATTTAATTTAAGAATAAGAAACTGATTAAATATTTAAAAATTGGTGTATTTCTTTCAACAAAAATATTTTTTACTTTTGGCAGTAAAAATCAAAATATCGTAAACTTATAGAAAATTCATTAATATCTATTTTGATGATATTCAAAACAGACATTATCCAAGAAAAAATATTTTGAGCTTTTAAAAAGTGTCACTTCTGGTTCTCCGGTTGATAATCAAATGTGGTGGCGAATTTCTAAGTACAGTTGGACCTCTTTAATCCGAACTAATAATTGCACAGTTTAATCCAGATTGTCGAAATGTTCGGATTATCGAACAAATTACAGAAAATATCCATTTTCTTAATTCTCTAAGAATTTTCACATTCTCGCAATAAAAAATTCTTTATTTTCAAATATAAAATTAAAAAACAACTGTACTTACTACGTATGAATAACAAAATAAAGTACATATAGGCATATATTAAAGTCAATAGTAAATCTAAGTAACTGTCAAAAATTCGGTGATTTTGCTCTGTTTAATGTTCGCTTCTTCTGTCTGTTTGGCTCGTTTTTATTTCCGATAGAATTAGTATTGTAAGAAGTTTAGTCCAGGACTTTTTGAGCAGTTCTTAGAGAATATGAAATCAAGGGATTCCCTCATTTAGGTAGCAGAATACATGAATCTACGGGCTTCCCTCATTTATGTAAAAGAGAACATGAAACCAAGTGATTCCCTCATTTAGGTAGCAGGAATCACTTTGCTGTTCGAATTAACGAGGGGTTGTTCGGATTATGGCTCCGAGTTGTAGCTGGAGGTTCGGATTGGAGCATTTTCGGATTAAAGAGGTCATACTGTACTTATTTCGGATACACACACATATTCATAACATACATCATCGTGAGAATATTAAAAATTGATTCTAGAGATCTAGATACATTTTTGTTTACCAAAATCTCAATATACGATTTTTAGCTCGATCCTTATTCCTCTCTTACCTATGGTAGCGGTAGATAAAAATAGTATTTGTATTCGTATTCGCGAATAGTATAAAAAATATTTGTATTCGTATACGCGAATACATGTTTTTGTATATTCGGAACATCCCTATATCTGTATGTATGTACTAACTCCAATGTGTATCTAACCTTATATCTTGGGGTATTCTACTGATTTCATTTGAGGCGCAGGAGAATAAGCTTTTTAGAGATTTTAATATTTTATTATACAAATTTACAATATTTAATTTTACTCACAATTATAAATAATCTCAATTTTAGTAGTGTTATCATCATATTTTTTCTTCATGTGTAAAGTCATTTTCCAATATTATTATGCTTTTTTTAAATTAATTAATTTCAAGTAGAAATCTTTTAATATATTTATTCATATTCACGGACCAATGTTTTAAAAGTGCTTTTTTAAGCAAACATTATAATAAAAAAAAACTAAGAAAGTGTGATCCGATTAAAATTATTTTGTCCTAGTAAAAAAACGAATAGATTTATTTAAAAAACTGTGGGGAGATTCAAGTTTTCTTGCAAATACTCTTTATATAAAAAAAAACTGTGAAATTATTTTTTGTTAAATTTTACAATATGCATTTTATTTCAATTGTTTTTTAAAATATATTGAATCTTATTCTATATATTATGCATAATAATACTATACCGGGTCTACTTGAAATCTGTTATATTGGAAATACAATGTTAATAATTTTATTTTGCTGTAGTTACTTACCTATTAGTTTTAGATAATATTTCAAATAAAAGTTGTAGGTAATTAAATTTTACATATAATTTACGAAGTTGAACATATAAAAAAAATAAACAGTTATAATTTGGATTTTGACATGAGCAGACATTTTTATTCAATAACTCATAATAATTAATCATTTGAAATTTTATAAATATTGCACATTTTAACCATAAAATTGAAACAAAATTACAAATATGTGCATAATGTTTGAACTGTCAGAAAAATTGATTTATTACTATTTCTAATTATATTTTAAAAAGATAATTCATAATTATTATATTACTATTAATTATGTGTTAGTTTATAAATAGAACATTTTTATCACGATGAAAAGCTGCAAATAATTAAGCAGTATTATTCTGACAGTTCTAACGATATGCATTCATTGGTAATTTTGTTTCAATTCCATGTCTATTCACAACAAATGAGTAATATTTATAATATTTTATTTTCGATTTTACAGGTTGCTAAACGTGCAAAATAAAATCTGTAATCTAGATATACCTACAACATTTATGTGAAATATTTTTATCTAAAACTAAAAGCTAAGTAACTATTTACTGCAAAATAAAAATATTAGGTAACATTGTATTCCTATACAGGGTATTGACGCTAAGGTGCGAACATGGGGATTTAACATGTGATTTTAGTTTTTTGCAATTTCCTGCTCTCCGGTTCATTTTACGGCAAAAACTGTTGAGTGCGAAGTTGTTCAGAATTAAATGTATGCAAAACTGTTTTTTAAATCTTTTTTTATATCTCTGTCTTCTTCACAACTTTAAAAAGAAATTTCAAAATTTCAGTTTATTAGTAGCAATAGCCATAGAATTTGTTTTCTTTTTCTAGTTTTCATAAATTATTTGTAAACGTCAATTTGACAATAGGAAAATAAATTCTGTACTCTTTTGTAACTATTTCCATCATAATATTCCTTTAGACAGGTTCCTCATTCGAATAAACATTCATTATTTAATTTATTTCTTTTTCATAAGTCAAATTGACGTTTGACGTTTACAAATAATTTATGAAAACCAGAAACGAAATATTAAAATTTCTTTTTAAAATTGTGAAGAAACTAGAAACAATAAAAAAATGTTAAAACAGTTCTGTATACAACTTTTAATTCGGAACAACTTCGCACTCCACAGTTTTTTGCCGTAAAATGAACAGGAGAGCAGGAAATAGCAAAAAACTAAAATCCCATGTTAAATCCTTATATTCGCACCTTAGCGTCAACACCCCGTATCACTAATTTCAAGTAGACACAGTTTTTTACTTCAATAATACATTTGGTTGGAGATAAAAATAAAGAATAAAATTTTTGTCTCGTGTTTTTAAAAATTTAATATCCTTATAAAAAAAATTAAAGATTATCTTAATTTACTGAAGAATGCTTCTTAATTATTTTGTACACTACCAAAATTAGAGGCCCGAAAAATATGTTATTCTACAGTGTGTTAAAAAAATAACTCGGATTAGGCTATGAACAGAAAAACGTATGTAAAATAAAATTCAAGAAAAGCTTTCATTTTTCGTGTCAATATGACATTTAATTAAATACTTTTAAATTCAGACATAAGTTTCTTTGTTCATAGCCTACTCCGAATTAGTATTATTTTTAAAACACACTAGAATAACATTTCTAATGTCTCATGCTTTAAAAATTAATAAAACTCCTGATATCCATACAAGTCTAATGTAAATATCGTCATAGGAAAGGCTAAAATCAATAAGTATTTATTGAAATATGATTATGATCACATTTTCTTAGTTAATGTATTGATACAATGGCGCTACCCTGAAAGAAGTAGCAGATCCCCTGCACTGTATATAATATTTATGCAGTTGTTTTTCTGCTCTTGCACGAACTCTTGGTACAGAGTAAAGTCACAAGACACTGATAAGACCAGTGAGAAGGTTCCATCAATTTCTTCTGTCGTGTAAGTGTGCATGTGCTGTAGCTTCTAGCTCTTGCCTAGCCTATATGCGCTGCGCACGCGCTAACGTAACAGTCATGTTTGTCTGCAACACACAAACATTTCAGACGCTAAATTATAAAAATCGTTATAGATTTTTATCGTTTAATTATATTGTCACAACGATTTATTACTCACAAATTTTTTAAATTATCTCCCATTTGGCACGGGTGATACCAATGGGGGCATTAACTTTAAAATATTAGAAAATAGAAAACGTAAATATTTTCTTTATGGAATGTGAAAATCATATGAATCCAATATATTTTTGTTATCGATCCTATGAATTTAATAATTATATTACATTTTCGCTGTTTGAAACAAATAAATGTAAACAAGTTATACATCGTTGGAAAGCTTAAAAAAATCTCTCTTCATTTATGTAATTTTCCATATAAAAACATCATAACTCAAAATTCAACAATAATAAAAAAATTGAACATCACCATTTGAAAGGACATAAAAAGTGCCCTAAAGATGTGCAAACCAAAATCCAGTAACATTTCACATTTCGAAATTATTCGCAAAAATAAAAAACCGCTAAATAGACATTTTTACCTATATCTAGTAGCCTATGCATTATTTTCAAAAAACGATACACCATTAAAATAGTTTTATAAAGAGCTTTTGTCTAATAGGCCCATAAACCAATTTATTTTTATTTTTCTTTATCCACAACCGTCACGTCATAAAATATTTAATTCGTTATAACTTTATAATGAAGAATGTATATTATTATTATTTAGCTTTACTACTTATTAATCAGTAAGTATTTTACGATTTTTATATAAATTTGATTTATTTCGATTATGGTTTATGCCCATTAATCGATATCGTACTTTTTCGGTTTTTGTCGAACTTTTAAAAATAAAAATAGTTAATGACCCCATTCTTATGATTGTAACAAAAATAGTTACGTTCCTTAATGATATGCAATGTATTTACAATAATTCCTGCAAGCAACGTAACTTATTAACAGTCATTTTCATTAATCATGTTAGTATATGCGCAACGGTGTACTTTGTAACTCTCCATTATTAGTTTTAATAGCTATGCTGTCCAAAAATGCCAAAGTGTAACTTACATATTGCATCCATCTAAAATGGCAGGACATTCTATTCGGTCTAAGCTGGAATAATAATTTTATGTATTTTATTCTGTGAATATTATACAGGCTGTGTTTATTTTTGTGACGATTCTGTCAAAAAGTTTTTGTTCAAAATTCTCCAAATTATCGCCATGGTTTTTAAAATGTGCATTTTTAGTGCCACGGGCTGACAACAAGTTTTTATTGAAAATAATAATTATAATATATCATACCTTCAATACTTTTAACGTGAAACATTGAATTTGTAATATCCATGGTTACGACTTGACATTTGATGGACAGCAATGTATTTGCCTGTCTCATTTAAAATGAAACATAGGAAACGAATTTCACAGAAGTAATATATTTAAATATTGTAAGAAATTACAAAATAACGAAGTAATAAACCAACTAACAAACAAATAAACATAAACATAACATAAAAAGTATATTTTTCAGCAAATTCTTTAACAAAAATTTAATCTTTTTCGTGTCGTCCTTTTAAATAACCTATGTACAATAGCTTTGAGTACACCAGTAACTTGTCCAATCGCTCTTAATGTTAATCTAATATTATTACGTAAAGTCATAATTTTTTTTTTTCTGAGCATTTAATACATTACAGGATCTATTTCTTCTATTATGTTCAGACTGGACGCAACCATTTCCTCTAAAGTTATCAACGATTCTTAAAACTATTATAGCGTTTTTAGCTTACGCATCGCAAGTGCGCACTGAGTGCAACATATCACGTGACCACACTGAACGAGTTCTACCCTCATCCGGTGGCAGTGCAGTTTAAGCTGAAAATGATTTTGTTTAGCCGCCATATTTGCACTGACACTATTGCACTTGCCTAGGGAGTCAGTGCACAAAAGTCGCACTGAGCCAGTGCACGGTG
The DNA here is from genome assembly GCA_963082715.1 of Harpalus rubripes. Lineage (NCBI taxonomy): Eukaryota > Metazoa > Arthropoda > Insecta > Coleoptera > Carabidae > Harpalus > Harpalus rubripes. Next base: position 43,953,118 of record OY720458.1, on the reverse strand, counting down.
CAACTTTTTCTTATAGCGTTTTCAGCTTACACAGTGCCAGTGCGCACCTGAGTGCAACATATCACGTGACCACACTGAACGAGTTCTGCCCTCATTCGGTGGCAGTGTAGTTTAAGCTGAAAACGATTTTGTTTAGTCGCCATATTTGCACTGACACTATTGCACTTGCCTAGGGAGTCAGTGCACAAAAGTCGCACTGAGTCAGTGCACGGTGCAACTTTTTCTTAAGCTGAAAACGCATCAGCTGACTAAATTTTGCGCTCAATGACAAGCTGAAAACGCTCAGTGCAAAAAAGTGCGCACTAGACTTGTAAGCTGAAAGCGCTATTAGACTATTACTGCACTTGGTGTAGGCCTGTCAGCAAATGATGCGCCGTATTGCCTTAAACTTGGACTAAAATTTGCATAGCACCACTTAATAATTTGCACTAACTCTTTTACAGTATATACCATTGTATTTCACCTTGGAATTTTTTTGTAACACTGACAGTTCTCAATGTTTCATTTTAAATGAAACAGGCAAATACATTGCTGTCAATCAAATGTCAACTCGTAACCATGGATATGACAAATCCCATGTTTCATGTTAAAAAAATACTCACGGTATAACATATAATAGATAAATTAAATAATCTATTTTTACCTCGTCTTTAAATTAAGTATACTCTGGCAAAAAAGTGTAAAATAAAAAAATTTAGCATTTAAATATTCACAATTTTATTCTTTAAAATTGCATGATAAGGTCCGTTCGTTTGTCTTACTATTTCTACTTCATGCAGAAATCCGCGTTCGTTTGTTAAAGAGCATTTCTTGAATTTTGTTCGATTTCAATCGAGCAATTGCTCATCTCTGCTTGATCACGTTTTTCTTATTCCGTGTAGAAAGGGGATGTAAGAACGAGCAAGCAAGTACAAATTATTTATAAGACGAAAAGTTTTGAATAAAAGATTTTTATTTATACGTAATTTCTTTTACAATTTTTTTTTAGGTTATATTTAAATGATCTGCTAATGAATAATTTTAATTTTTTGTGAACAATTACTCAAATCTGATCTGAGCGAATAAATGAAAATAAATGAAACTCCAGCATGTTTAGAGTATGACAAACGAACAGACCTACAGATCTTCGTACACAGCGTTTAACGCCTATGCTACGGGTTCTCATGTTCACCATGTATAGCAGTAATATGCTCCTGATATTTCTTTCGTTTAAATACTTAACTGTTAGCTGATTCTTAATATTTAAAGTTTTATACCAGGTTTCATAAAACAAATTAAACTAGTATTAAATTTTACTTCCAAATAAATATAAAAAAAATGAAAAACGCCATTTTTACATCAATGAATTTATAAAAACTGATTCGAATTTGTTCATATAATTAAATTTACTTTGGAAAGAAATTTAACTGGACGTTTATAAAACCGATTCTGTAACTTCAAAAGAAACTAACAAAAAGAAAGTTGTTCTTAAATTAAATCTTTCGAGTTCCTAACGTACATGAAATGATAAAATCGTTTGAGAAAATAATTTGTGTGTTGTGACAAACATTCTAATCCAATCCATGGTACTCCAACTCTAGTAGGATTATAATGAGAAGCCTACTCGCAGAGCTTTGAGTCAAAGAGACTTGGCTATGCTGCTATGCGCTTAGCGCAGTTAGCTGATGCTTGTGGCATTTCCACAAACCTAACGATATGTCTACCTAAACTCCGTCTCACCTATATTATACCACATTATTGATTCGACTGCAGAACAACCGCTATTTTCTTTCGGCCACGAATTATTCAACACCAAAATTATTATTAAATTTATAATTCAATTGTGAACCACAACCCGGATCAAATTCATAGTATTAGAGGCCCTTCTTCCATAAAATAAATTGATGATACTCACAAGTCTGTATCTCCACCTATTTTTGAGTAATATCCTCAAAACTCACATAAGGTAAAAGCACCGGTAGTTGACACCAAGAAATGAAAATGTGTAATATTGTTGTTTAAAAATATGGTTTAATGTGTAGCAAAAATACAAGCAATTATTAGCATTCTTGGCGACTTAGAAAGTAATATGCCCAGGGCCAGCCCAAGCTACAGGCAAGGCAGGCGACCGCCTGGGGCGAAATTGGTTTTAGGGCGACATTTTTTGACACCATTTTTTTTGCAAAATAAATTAAAAATCAAATTATAAGTTTATTGGCTCATCCAGTGTCTAGCTTTAATCATAATGCTGGCAATTCCAGTTGCAGCAAACTTTTATTAATTAAATCCTATTTATATTTTTTACGTTATACTAATAAAAAAGAAAGGTTAAATTTGTTGGCGATTATATCAATTAAAAACATTGTCATACCAAATACTGAAGAAGTAATTGTTGTTCAGGAAATTATTGAAAAATTTTTTTCATGTTGGGGCAACATGAAAAAAATTGCAACAAAAGCTTTTATACGGAATCCTGTACAGAAAAATACATTGATGCAACAGCCCCTCGCCAGTTTGGAAAAAGGCTACATATTTTGGTTTTTGAATTTTTTTTTGAAAACGGTGATCCGTATCGAAGTTTTGTACAAAACAAGATTCTTATTTTTTTACCTAGGATAAAGAGTTAAATTAAATTTTCCGAATTGCAAAATAACTAAAAGTATTTACGAGACTTATACCTACACTGAGAAATATTTTTTCTTTCCCTATATACAGGGTTAGTCACGGAAAAGTTATTTTGTAAGTCCGTTTGTTTGCAACCCAAATTACTAATGACAACAGACCATATTTAATTGTTTAATGTCAAAATGACAGAACCATCACTAGACAGGCAAAGCAATCGTGAATTAAATATTCTATTTTTTAAGAGAGGAAGCTAGACGCTGTTGTAAATTGTATTTCGGGTTACACACAAACGGACTTTGAAAGTAACTCTCCCATGACTAATCTTGTATATGATATTAGACAAAAATAAAGCGACTCTGTAGAACCCAAAAGAAAAAAATTATCTGTATATTAAATATCCAAAATATTTTCAAAAAAAAATTATTCAGATTAAGATTCTGTGATTGTTGACACAAATCGCCTCTATTCTAATTTTTGTACCTATATAATCTAAACAAAATTGTAATAAATGAGGGGCGCAATTTACAATTTTCGCCTGGGGCGCTCAAAAGTTTTGGCCGGCACTGAATATGCAAATAACAACTAATTTTTATTAACTTATAAAAAAAATATATTAAAATGAGAAAATGAAATACATTAGTAGTTGACATTTGTTATTTTGGACACTAAAAATAAATAAATAATTTGCCAGTTTCAAATTTTTAGTAGTTGACATATGTAACAGTAATAGAGATCTTGTTAAATATGTCGTACCTATCTAATGTTTTCCGAAATAACTGACTCTAGTACATGACTCACATATTAGACGCCACAGAATTTTGGAATTCACATTTCACTTAGTTATCACGACCGTATGCGTGCGGTTGCGGCAGTAATTTAGTATATCGTTTTTTGCATTTTCGTGATTTTCTGTTTCTTTTGTTTCTCTTCTAACTTATAATATTAAAAACAGTAAAATTTGTTTATTTTATTGTAATTTAAACCAAAGAGTCAACTACTAGTGCTATGTCCACTACCGGTGCTTTTACGTTACACAAATCTTTGGGTAAATTTACCAAAATTTTCAAAAATCTATTTTTAGATACATTTCAAAGCTGATTCTAAATTTTTAAATCGCAGATTAATATCTCATTTAGTTCCTGAGATATTTGACACGACTATAAAAACACATTTGTAAATATCGTTTCTCACTAGCGTGGCCAAAGGAAATAAGCTTGTTCTCATCCTCCCAATGAAAATGATCCTAACTTTACCTTTGTTCACTGTTGCATTTATGTGTTGAAGAAATATGTTATGTTCTCAACTCTAAACTTCTGTAGTTGTCAGCAGAATAAAAGACGAAGCATCACAAAGAACTGCACACAATTGTTAATTTCATAATGAGCATTAATTGAGTTTACACGTGAAAGCATACATTGTTTCTGTCAAAGGATGACGGAAAAATTACTATTTTGCTTGTTGGAAACATATAATACCTCAGGGCATTCAAATGGAACTATAATTGTTATTGTTCGCTTTGTACTCAATACCTAATACATAAAGACAAATCCTTGAATACAACAATAATTATAATTCTTAGACATTTTTTTTATAAATCGATTGAATACGTATATTAGTTTCAGCTAGCTTCAAAATACTCTTTTTTATTTTACCGTATGCGCAAATAGGGGGTACATTTGACCGGTCAGTGTGATCTTTTTCGTAAGCACTGTTTGACGTGTTCGGCGATTTTGCAATGGCAGACATTAAACTTTTGTTTTCTGTTAGGGAAATCAACAGCGAAAAGTGTTGCAATGCTTCGGAGGGGTTACGGGAAGGAAGCTTTGAGCCAAGCGAGGGTTTAAGAATGGTTTTCTCGTTTTAAAAGTATTCGAATATCAGTTGAAAATTACCCTCGACCGGGACGTCCCTCGACTTCCAGAACGTTTGAAAGCACTGAAAAATTCATGATGCCTGATCATTGTGGAACAATCGGTGAATTAAAGGAACTCACTGAAATATGCTTAATTTTATGACAACGAATTTTGACTGAAAATTTGAAGATGAATCGTGGCGCAACGAAGTCATGTGTGGTTTCGGACGACTAGAGAGAGCCAACAATTTGCGTGTGTGCTAGGTATTGAAAGAATAACAAGAAATTGATCCGGATTTTTTGTAAGCTCTTCCAATTGCTATTGATTTCCACAATAGGAAATAGAAACTGGTGTTAATACGTTGCATTTTAATGTTAGCCATTTCAAAATCGCCGGCCAAATCAATCACTTACAGGTTTCCCCAAGGATGACATTTGGGCAAAAGATCCAAAACGGTATCCTACAACGAGCTAACACTATATTCATTTTAAAAACTATGTAATATTATTTTAGGTTGGGGATTGGGAATTCAGCAGAAGATTTATACATGAGAGCAGGAAATTGCATAAAACTAAAACCACATGCTAAATCTTTATGTTCACCCTTAATCTACACAATCTGGTAGTGAAATAAATTTAAAAAGTTCAAAAATTGCTGCTGTAGAATATCATAATTTGTCATATTATTTGTGATATACAATTTTCAATTTCAGCATTATAAATGTAGCTACCGACGTCGTTAAATTGGAATAATCTTACGAATTCTACTGCTTGCAAAAATTTCTGTCTCAATTTAATATTCCTTGTCTCCTCCGTATGAGGTCAACTTCCTCAGAATATAATTTGACGTGAGTGGGTTGCGTATCCTTACCTTATCCCCCGTTCCCCACACCACATGTCTGTAGATGACATATTTACCAAGAGTAAAATACAGTTATCAGGTAAACATATTACAGTGGTAGTGATATCCATTTATGTAACTGCAGACCCACCCAAATATTTTTGTCAGAATGAACTCTGACATTTATCTTATTCAGAAATAGAATGCAAATCTAGTTGAATTAATCAAGTTGCCAGGAACGGACATTAATAGAAATAGAAGAAGATAATTTAAAATTACGTATACATAGTAAAAAAAATATAATACGGTAAAAATTGTGTAGTGTCAAATACACTGATCAGTATTATCTTGTTCCTATTGAAACACGTTTAAATTTGCAAGATGATACATAATCATAATATGACTTAGTTCGTTGTGATATTTAGCAGTTGATGAGTTTATATTTTTGTGTATCAACTCCATAATGTACAAACTAACATTTAAAGAAAAATACGAAGATTTGTGGAATATGTTTTACGAAACGAAGGCATCACCTATAAAGGTTTTCCACTAACCGGTAAATACCATCATTTACTCTATACCAAATGCCTTCATATGCGTTGACCATGTTTTCTTCTTTATTATAATACGTGCATATAATGCGCCTTGTTACACCAGTAGATAATATTCAAAATACACTATTTGATGTTGCATATTTAACACAATTTGTGGTACTACATCGTGTGGACCCGACAAACAAATTATAAAATCTACGCAAATGGTGAGAAATATCTACAAATTTAGATCGAAGGGTTTAAATTGGGTTACAACGCCTTTATTACTAATAACAGCTTTAATTCTTAGGCATTATATCCACAAGCCCTGTATATTAGAGTATTATTGTCCTACAGGGAATTTATTTTAACATGCAACATATGTTGAATCACTTCCATGGTTACACACTACTGTCAAAAAAATGACAGCAATGTAATAAATGTCCTTTTTGAAATGCAACATACAAAATTTGTCCCGTTTTAGAAGATATATCTCATTTTAAAAGATTTATATCACTTTAAAAAATAGAACAAAACTTGGCTTCCAATTTTTATCATTATTTTATAGTTATAATAGTAATTTATAAGACCTGAAACTGATACTTTACTGGGTGAGCAAGCATATTCCAGAGCGACCCGTTAACACTCTTTCAGGTTATGTTGGGTACAATTTTTTTTCACTGTTCTGAAAAAAGGAAAATTAACAATCTATAGATATACATTATTTTATTTTTTATTGCGAGCAAATATGGAATAAATATATAAACATGGAAACATTCATGCAAGGATCGGAAAATTACTTTCCGATCATTTATAGACAATTTTTCGAGCTAGCTCAGTAAAGAAGGATTTTCTGGTGTAAAAAAGTAATCAGAAACAGCTCATTTCCAGGACGACCGTGAAAAAATAAATTAATTAACTTGAATATCAAATAGACAAATTTTTATTTTGATAACAACACTCCCCCCCCCCCTGTCCTATTTTCATTCTAAATAATTATGGTTACCCTATGTATTATCAATACTAATTTTCAATAAATTAGCCTACATATGATTTAGAAGAAATCAAAACTTTAATGTAGCACATCTCAACAAATTTTGGCTTACCAAAATTCATCACTTTAATGTAATAAATTTACAAAAATTCCCTCATTCACACTGAGGCAATATCCTAGTACATCGTAGAAAGCATTGATACCATTTGTGATATGTTCTGGAGGTGTCTCCTGTGCTGCATTACTATTTATAATGTTTCATTTTAAAATGGACATCTATTACATTGCTGTCATTTTTTGACAGTAGTGTGTAACCATGGAAGTGATGAACCATATGTTGCATTTTAAAATAAATTCTTTATATATGTTTTGCAAGGTAGGTTTTACTGTACACAATGGATTTTTACTAAGTTGTTTTTCATGCCAAAAGTAAAGTGCCTCGGTAGAAGATAAATCTTGACTAGAAGATGACTTAATATTAATGGACACGTGTGTTGGCTCTCGTTGAAACATATTAAACAAATGAGAATTTTATTAAAACACTCGGTAAGTTTCAAAAAATAATAAATATATTAAAACATTAATGTTTTAATATATTTATTATTTTTTGAAACTTACCGAGTGTTTTAATAAAATTCTCATTTGTAGAAGATGACTCTTTAAATGCCAGTCGAACCATCATCCGTCTTTTGGCATTGGTCCACAGTTTTAAGTCTATTTTTCAAGTAGAGGTAAGAATTTCGAAAAAAATTCTCATAAGGTTTATTGAAAATGTAAGCCGGCCGAACTATTATGAGCCTAGGCTCGTATTTTAACAGCATATTTCTTAGAGCGCAACGAAATGTCTGTTGTAACACGAGGGGGAGTCTCTTAAGAAGCTGATGTTAATACTGCTTACTTGTTTTCCAACGATGACAGTCTTTATTCTAACTGGTAGACGCTTAGATGATAGGCGTCCATGACTTGGTGAAAAGAAAGAACACACACATCCACTCGATGACAGATGAGAGATGCTGGTGAACACTTATATTATGAACACGGAAAAAACTTGATATTTTTAACTAAAGTTTTATATTTACATATTATTTACACTTTACTCTAACATTAGAACTTAATTAAACAAATACTAAATAGTTACATGTTACATTGTAACTCAGTGGCCTGGCGATTATCCAACGCCCAAAACTAAAACACTACATTATGGGGATCGTCTAGGCACTTCCAAATGAACGAAAAGAGCCTATATAATTTATCAATTATGCAAAATCTATGAGGAATTTGTTACTCATTTTTGACATATTTATTAAGAAAACTTGACATTATGTCTGTAACTTTTCATTTTTGCAATATTATTGTTCTTGTGTCTGTGGCAAAGCTCTAAAATTGTTGATTTTTGGTTAATTTGGAAGTTATTTATTCGAATAAGGAATAAATATTTTAAAAATTTTGAAAGTTACGAACCTAATTATATGTTTTCTACAGTGGCGTAACTAACGGGCCCCCGGCTCTAGAGGGGCCCCAATTTACATGATTTATAATTTTGTTACTACTGCGAAATTTTGAATTTAATCATTTTTTTGTAGCAACATAATTTAGTCCTTTATCCTTTAAATGTCAATTTCCAAAAATATTATTGGCTAAGGGGCCCCTTATTCAAGCTCTTTATTTTCCATCACATTTCGGTCGGTAGAATTTTGATTTCTTGACAAATATTTTCCTGCAACTGATCCAGAGTTTTGTTTTAAAATAACCCCATAAAAAGAAGTTTGGGGCTGTCAAATCAAGACACCTGGCGGTCAATGTGTATTACCAAAATGTGGGATTAAATAACGATAAGAGAATGATTTTCACAAAATTGCTATTATTTAGACTGTATGATACTGATCCATCTTGCAAATACCATATAATATCGCATCCAAGTTCTTTCATTTGGGATACCAAAAATGTATGAATCAATTCCCTGTAACTTGCACCAGAGAAATGTGCTACCAATTGCATTTTCAAAAAAAAAAAAAAAATACGGGCCAATCACATTTTCATAGTAAATGCCACAACATACAATGACTTTTGTGGGATGTAAAAGTGCCTAATCTTGGATTTGCTGGTCTCTAATATTGGTTATTTTGCTTCTTAACATATCAATTCAGATGAAAGTGAGACTAGTCACAATTTCCACAAGTTCTTGTGGCATGTAGTTCTTCATGATAAACGCTACAATTAAAAACGGGCCCCAAAAACTTTTTGCGGGCGGGCCCCCGAACTCTTAGTTACGCCACTGGTTTTCTAAGAGCGAAGGTTTAAATTTTATTACAAATAAATGACAAGTACAGCCATAATTAGTAAAAAGCTGAGACGTGTTTTGTGTATTTTCAACCTAAGGTATAAATAAAAACTTACAGACATAATATCAAATTTTTTTAATAACTTGAAAAAAATAAGTTATATATTCGTAACAGATTTTGCATACTTGGAAAAGCGTAGACCGAGGAGTAGACGATCCCCTTATGTTTCGACAACAAACGTCTTCACGACGTGACAAACTAATGCAGCCTATCTCAAAACAAAGCGTTATCTCATGAGCAGATATCTCGAGGGAGTGCAGGGTAAGCCATTCATAACAAACTATCAACCCTGCACGTAAGCTTGTAATAACTTAAATACTTAATTGTCAGCACATAACTGTCAAAGATTGGTGACATCAGACTAAACAAAAATAACAAGTTGAAATATTATTCCTGAACTATAATTTAGAAAAGTTTATAAAAAGTTATTTATTTGTTATTGCTCTTACTCTCGTCTTATCATACTGTCAGAAATATATTTAAATAGATACTTCCTTGTGGATTGTTAAGAAAAGCAATTTGGAGTAAATTTGAGTGACAACAATTCGAATGATAGAGAGAGGAGAAAGCGTTGATCGCATTTAGATATGAAAGAAGATAAAGATTGCGAATGAGTTCGAGGCAGCTCAACGTCGACTTCAGTACCGCATCATATATTTAACATTCACTCGTGTCTGCATGGGATCCAAGATGTTTAGCTACCTGGAACAGATTCAGATTCAGGGAGATTTCTATTTTAAATATCAATCGCAAAGCATTTAAGTATATCACTGAAAAGATATTTTTTATGTAGGAAATTTCTCGACTGTGGTATAATTTAGGTGATAACAATTACTCGAAACCTCAATCAAACAGCATTTTTTCTCGTGACGTTTCGGTGCTAGTGGTGGCTTGTCAGGGTAGACAGGTGAGGCAGTGCCTCACCAGAAAAGAAATAACTCAGAATATCATTAACAAATTAATAATGTTATGTAAATTAAATTTCAACTTTTTCCGTTTATGCTTGTCTTTATTAATATCAAAAGAACAATTTAAGCCACTACCATAACTAATTTGTAATGACCACTATAATGGCTAATGGTTTTTATAAAGCTTTCATTCCGGTAAGAAATACATACACTAGACAAGGAGTTGTTTAAGGCATGCTTCAAATGCAAAATGCAATGAGCGCGTAAAGGATAAATGACAGAGACCGTGACTGTGAGCGTACGCGATTACCTGTCTAGCATTTTTATTTTAATGTAACGTAGGCCCTAAATAATAGTCGCCCCATATTGTGTTCTGTTTAGACATTAGACAGTTTATCCAGGTTAGTCAACAATCCGTTAATATATTCTCTTTTCTAAAATGTTCTGTGATGTGGCAATTTATTTTTGTACATAAAAATTGCAAGGCATTTGACCTTGAATAAAAAAAAATCTCGCCTCTTTTTCCTGGATACTTTGCCTCACCAAAGTTTTGGTGCACGAGCCGCCACTTTTCGGTGCATTCTTACACCTTCTTCTGGGTAAGTAAAATCTTAAAAAATATTACATCCCATGTACACAAAATACATTCGTTCTTTTACATTCAGTAATTCGTACAAAAATTCATAAAAAGCACATTGTCGCCTAAGCGGCTATCTCATTTTTGGACAAAACGAAGTGTCGAGAAAATCGATTAGGCATGTCGGGTTTCCGATCCGGACACCAGAAAGCTCGTGAATCACAAATATTACAACAGTGGCTCAAAAATTTATTTTTCGCGAAATTTTGAATAATAAAAAGTTGACAAGTCGTTTGGCCAAAATATGAGATAGCCGGTGTTGATACTTCGCCAACATGATGAAAACAAGAGTGCACCGAAACTTCGGCGTTGTAAGAGAATAAATGCTGTATGACTGAGATTTGAACGAAGAATCCCGCGCGGTCGAATTCCATGCGGTCGAAATCCCACAGGTCGACATTCCACGTGGTCGAAATCCCACGCGGTCGAAATGTACCCCCACTACTTTGTCCGTTCTACAGAAATGCAAATATTTCCACGCCGTCGACTCCCACCCGGTCGAAATGTTACACGATACAAATCCTTCGCTCCCGTACTGCTCTCTTTATCGATCGTATTCCAACTAACAATCTATGCTTCGTGGTAGTTCCGCGTCAAAGATAATATATTAAAAAGAAATTTTAAAACATATTATATTATTGTACAACGAACTATTTAATGAATGAAGCAGGAATATATTATCTTTGACGCGGAACTACCACGAAGCATAGATTGTTAGAATGCAATACGATCGATAAAGAGAGATTTGTATCGTGTAACATTTCGACCGGGTGGGATTCGACGACGTGGAAATATTTGAATTTCTGGAGAACGAACAAAGTGGGGGGGGGGGTACATTTTGACCGCCTGGAATTTCGACACTCGTTTTGAAGATACCTATGTACACGTGTTTTAAACAGCAGAAATGCAACATTTAATATAATATTATATTATATTTATAGATAATTTAAAAACAATTATTGTTGCAATGAAACAATTGAAAGCACAATTAAAGTTATTAATTCGATTATTTTAATTACTAATTTCGTTATTTTGTTCTCAAAATTTTATAGTGTTGTGTATTCAGTTAATTTTAATATTTTTATGTGAGCATCCGAGGCCACACGAGAATACAGGCCTGAATACTTATCCCTGCTCAATGTGTCACTTCAAACTATGAGGCCAACGCGCTAGTCTAGCCTTCTAAAAACAGTAGAGGTACGGCAGTCAGCACGAGTGGACGCATGGCACAGCGCAGCACGGAACGTTAAATTTCGATTGTTTTTTGTTGAAGGATATTGCAAAAATGGTTTTAAAATGCTTTGTGCCAATGTGCAGGAGCAATTACGGTAACATGTCTAAATTGATATACCTGACATTAGAGAAATTAGAAGCTAAACAAGCTTTCCTAATATATGATGAATGTGTATCATGCAGAACGAATTTTTTTTAGGGATATTCAACAACATTTACTAAGTAATTATGGAAAAAAACTGTAAAGAACAAATTTGTAATAAAAAGCAGTTTAACAAAAAAATAAATAAATAAATTAACGAGCACCTAAATCTATTTTTTTTTTCCAAAATAATGATTATTTTAAATATATAATATGCGTACCTTATGCATGCCATTCATTTTTAGTTTCATTATAATCATTTTTATATTATGTTCTACGTTATTTGTTAGCTCCAGATCTAAAGATTTATTAATGTTATTATTTTTATCATTTTTATTGTATTATTTAACAGTAAAACATGAGTTTATTCAAAAAATGAGTTTATTCGTAGGCCATTTATAATTCGTTTTTTATTTAATTTGTTTAGTTATGTATATAAAATAGTTAATATATAATATATGAATAACTATTTACGAGTTGTATATCTTTATAAATTACATTTTTAAATTCCGTATATTTCCTATGCTTACACTGCTATCGTACGAGGCGTGGCGTGACAGCAAGAGGCTAGCTGTGACGTCACGAATTAAACATTCAGGCCTGTAGTCTCGTGTGGCCTGGGACCATCATAATACGTAATAACATAATTTCAAACAAAATTTGAAAAATGTTTCACTGCTATGTTAAAAATATTAATGAAAATGAATAAAATTATTTTAAAAAAATAATTGATACTACCTGCTTGCCGATTTTATTTGTTTCATTGATAAAATCATTTATTTAAACCTATAAATTTGTTATATTTTAGTTGATTCAAACAAAAGAGCAAAGATAAGTTTGTTATACATTGTTGAATAACTAAAAAAATCTCTTTCTAATGTGGCGTCCATATAAAAATTAATAATCTAACTATGATAAATGTTCATCGCCATTCGAAAGAATATAAAAAAGTGCTCTAAACCAAAATCTAGTATTATCTCATAGTTGGAAGTTATTTACAAAAATAAAAAACTGAAAAATTTAAATTTTGTCCTACATCTAGTGACCTAAGCATTTTTTTCTGAAATAACAATACAAAACTAAAATGGTCTGCTAATGAGGCAACATTTGTCTAATTTAACCTACTTCATATCTCCTATACTTTTTTGAAACATATTTAACGAGAAAATATACTGAAATCTTCCGTAATGCAGTCCTGAGTGTATACACGTTACATGTACGAGTACATTACCGCCCAACACGGTGAACGCTAAACAGAATACTTTATACCGGTTAACCGTTACCGTTACCGGTTCGCAGGAAGCATTAACCGCTTACTGTACAGATGAGAAATCGTTTACAAGCTGAACCAATCTCAACGGTATACAGTAACGACAACGACCTTTGCACCGTAAATATAAATGTCATCAAATTTATGCAGATAAACTGTACTATAAACCGTAGTTTTATTTTGCATAAAGATCGATTCTAATTCATTGAGTCTACTTACTATGTTTACATATAGTTTTGAAAATGGTTTCTGGTTTTAGTGAAAATTACGCGAAATTGTTTAAATGCAATTTTCAAAACAGGTTTACAGATAGATTTGCAAATGCTCTTCACTCCAAATTCTTCATTTTGCGATAATTCCAATTATTTTTTCTACTTTGTGCCACTACGCACTAAAATTACACAACTGTCAGTTTATATATAGGTTACTAACACCAAGTAACATAAAGCGACAAAAACGTTATACTATGTATGTACGCTCTACGCATGCGCAGTATCGAAACTGAATTTTAAGTGTTTACATGAGTAGTTTTGAAACTAGTTTTTATGTCAAACCCATAATTTTTAGTTTTGGTTTGAGATAACTCAAAACTGTTTTGACACTGCATACATGGCGTTTTCAAAACTAAAGACGTTTTGAAAACGGTTTGAAAACTGCATGTAAACTCAGTAATTGTCATGCTTGGAAAACTGCGACCGAGTTTTGTGCGTTTGGTTAGGTTATGTTTCTTTTTATTATTTTTTAAAAATCTCTCAACAGGATTAAATCCCAATTACTGAGAGGTTTACATAGACAAACATCCTTGCCTTAGTGGGATCGAATCCAGAACTCCTAGCGTACTTATGAATAAGAGCCGTTGCTCTAACCATTGAGTCATCGGAGCTGTATATTGACCTCTACATACGAAATAGACCGGCATCTTCAATAACTTGCGTATATCCACCAAGGGTGCGTTCCAAAATAAAAATACAAAGTGGATCCCCTACTTCGAGTACGGTCACGTGACCATAATTGCCGGAGGATTTGTGAACGGCTTTGAATGAATAAAATAATATTACCTTACACGACTGTCTGGCTGCTAAAAATTATTTATTGTGTGAATTGTTTTATCAAGACATTTTTTACAATTATTACAGATATTACTATTTTGTTTTTCAAATGACTATTTTTATAAATTAAATAATCATCAATTACTGCAATATTTTGATAATCTTCAATATTTATTTGCATTTCAAACTCGATGTGTGTATGTTTCATTAAAAAGTTTGCGTACGACGCGCAAATCTCGCTAGAGTATTTTGTACCCTACTACCGTAGTAGAGTACGAAGAGTAAACTCTAGAGTGCGTACGAATTTTGGAACGTTTATAGCGTGAACTCTCAGAGTAAACGCAATAGTTTTGGAACGAAATTTATCATACTCGATTCGATTTCCCAGAGTAAGGTTTTAAAACGCACTCCAAGCATACCACCCGCCTTACTGGTGGTATCTCTGTCTCTCTCTAACTTTCGTGTATAGCTGGACCAAGCAGATTTGATAACATTTTATCCTTTTATCTAATGCGAAAATGTATTTAAGCATATATGGAATGGGTGTAAAACTGAATCACACTTTACTAAATTCTAATAACATTACCTGAACTAAACTAATTGAAATATTTCTTCTTCATGTTCATCGTCAATTTGTCGAATTGGTACTAGCTGATGACAAGAGGAGCCGTCAGATCGGCAGAGCCCCCAAAGATACACGATGTATTCCGAGTTATGAATTAGACTCATTTTATATGAATTTTTTTTTAGAAATCCTGATATTAACAATACCCAACGCATAAAACTCGAGTCCTTATACTTCTTTATTAAACTTATTTTAAAAACTAATATAATTGCTACATACATCGTTCTTTTTCGGGGTTGTGCCGATCTGACGACTAGACTCTTCTGCGTACTTATCACTGTTAGAAAAAGATAGCACCACCACCATGGTAGCTCAGTGGATACAGCCCCTGCCAATGTAAAGATATAGGAGTCGCCGGTCCATTTTGTATATAGAGATCAATGATTTACACAAATATCCAAATATTCATATTATTGGGTTGTATCGTTTTTGTTTCTAGGACAAGAGTGCATCGGAAAACAATTTGTTACACATTATGTCAGCGTTTATTGTTTAATTCTATAATCTCGTGGCCGCGTGCTTGAGTGTCAGGTCGCGAATCTGGGGAACCAGGTTCGATCCCGACCGATGCCAAATATTTTCGAATTTTAAATGGTACAAAATTGACTTCCGTTGTGCACTCTCCACGCCAGCAATGAGTGCCCGTGAGATGACGCCTGGTAAGCGCCCACACGGTGCAAATTTTTCATCATTACCGATATCTGTGAACAAAGCAGATTGGCACACCCAGCAATGGGTAATAAGCCAAGATGATATATTTATTTATTTTATTTATCTTTGAATTTGCAAATTTGGCAAAAATTGTATAAATTATTGTCGAAAGAATATGGAGTGTCAATTATATTAAAAAACGAGCATTTCCGACATATCCTTCTATTTAAGTTTTTCATCTTTTATAAAATAATGTAAAATTAATGACGAATCTAAATTTCTGTATGGGTGTTTTATTGACGATTTCAGAAAAATAAATTTATCATCTCTTCCTCTTCCAATTTGTTTATAGCTTTAGAGTTCCCTTAAGTCCAGCGTAAAGCAGGGGTCGGGAATTTTACGGTTTCTTGGCGAGTTTTACTGCATTTTAAATTGCAGGTTGTCAGTCTACATCTCCCAAAAGAACGTACAGTTTATAGTGGATTCTAAAGTACTTCACCATATGAAAAATCTTATGTGACCAGTACATTACCTCCCGCAATTTTCATTTTTATTTATACAGTAATAACTTGTTTCTAGTAAAATATTTTGAATTTGTAATAATGTGTTATTTTAATTACAGCATCCAAAAGAGTTCGTTAACAATTCATTCGAGTTTTGTAATAGATTAGTACAATTTATTTTTTAAGGTTGATAGCTATGATTGTCAAAAAATGTCAAATCTCGTTAAATAAACGAACACAAACAATTATTAAGAATTTTATTTTTATATAATTTTGAATTTAAAAGTAAGACTAAGAAAAAAAGAAGAAATATAGTAATAAAGTTAAACTTAATCATTCTGGAGATATAACACAAACTTATGATTGTTTAAATGGGAAACTATGTTGAAAATAGTCTCGTTTTTTTGCTTATTTAGGCTTTTCAGTGATATGTAACAAGTGTACATTCTTTTGTTTTAAACTTGAATAAGAGATGAAAAATAGTAATTTATCTAACCCGAATATAATTGGTTAAGAATAATTTTGAGAACATAATCAATAGATATAGAAACAAATGAAAAAAATTATTACAAATCATCATTTGTTTATTATAATTTCCAATATTTTCACCTCAATAAATTAATAATTCGTTTTTTATTAATGTTTAAAACAAAAGAATGTAGACTTGTACTGTACCGGACAGTACCGTGCAGTTAGATTAAAAAAAATTAGATATAACAAAAAAACAACACATTACACTAAAATAGAGATGTAGTACAGAGTACATGTACAATGCGGTGCAGTGATATTTAGAAACAAATATTTACATGTAACAAAAATCAATACATTACAATAAAATAGAGATTTAGTACAGAGTACATGTACAGTACGATGCAATCAGATTTAGAAAAAATATTTACATATAACAAAAAATAACACCTTATAATAAATCCAATATAATTAGGAAATGTCTTAAACGCAAATTTCCGATACGGTCCAGGATAGAAATTCTACTTGGCTCTAGTAATCCTTACCATAAGTCCCATAAAACTTTATCATGGGCACTTGGCCGATTCTATAATGAGTTTCATAGATTCCTTCCTCCAACTATAATATCGGAGTTACCAATGTGAAGTTCGAGGAATCGATGTAAATATCTCCGAAAACCTATTGACAGGTATTCACAGAAAGTTGCGCCTTATGAAACGGTTAATTATAAAGTATTGCAAAACTAAGTAAATGCATTTTTTATAACAAAAAAAATGTTGAAATTTGTGTCAAAACTTATGGAACATACGTTAATTCAACCGGCATAGAATAATTTTGGGCTCTTTTATCTCTAAAAGTTTACGATGGATGATGAGAAGCTCAAATTGAGGACGAACTTCAATTCAGAATATACAGGAATCAGGAATGTTGTTATTTATCCTCCGATCATTACAAATTCAATTTGAAATTGGAAAAATGTTTAATTGATATATCTGCTTGAATTCTCATGCTGATATACTGAAAAACTTGATTAATTGACGCCTGAAATACGTTGAAAGTTTTACCAGTGCTTTCCAATCAGTTGCAAAAAGAATATATTAACCAACATCGATGAACACGTAATTGACAATTAAAACAGTTTTTCTCTTTATTTGGAACTTCTGGAAAATTTTACAACCACTGTTGCAAACATATGTATAGAGTTTTTTTGCAATTTAGTTGAGTCATAAGTTCTCTGTCAACTACAGGTTTGCACTAACGGCTACATGATCTAGAAAATGTTTCAATTTTTGAATTTAACGCGAGGAAATAGATGAAACTATTTTGCGACGGCTCTTGTGCAAAGTTTTGTAGTTTTTTTTAGTTTTAAACTTATCCTCAGTAGTGCGGAAGTAATTTTTCCGGACAAAAATTCGATAAACGAAAAATAAAACAGAAAAGTAGGTAAAAGAACGTGTCAAGTATTAAAACAGTATGCACGGCTAAAGTGAGACAGATAATTTATAATCTTTTTCTATTTCGGTGTTCTTATTTAATTTATTTATTAATATTAGGGAAACCAACAGTATAACCAATAATAGGTTTCCACTATACAGACTAACAAAAATATTGTACAATATTATGATTCAATCATTAAATCTAATTATCTAAGTTTATTAACAATTTAACCCATTTTTGAATTTATTTATAGACAAAGAAAAAATATCTATGTTCTGGTAATCTTTGTTATATACTTCCATAATTCTGTTTATAGGTCTATAAAAGCAATGCAAACACGTTGTTTAGAAAATCTATAAGCGCACTGTTTGATACAATGTATTAATATATACAATCACAAAATTCAGAACTCTCAATATACAGGGTGTAAATGAAATAAGTGCATTAAATTTAACCAATAATATAACTCGTCGAGAGCAACAATATTTCTTAATAACTTTTTTCTCGAAATCGCATATGTTTTTAACATTTTTACCACCCCGTAAATTGACGAGTCGTTCCAAATATTTTTGTAATAATTGAATGCAGTAGCAATACCTATGAAAAATTTTGTTTTAGGAATTGACAGTCCTGTCAGTTCTTGCAATTAAATTTTAACATTAGTAATAAACTTGTTTATAAGGTAAAATTCTGGCAAAATGTGTATGTTTAAGATTAGCGGATACACAGACATTGTAATTACCTAAGGTGAAGTTCTCAAGGTCAACGAAGTTACACGAAAATCATCCTCTTCGTAATATTCGTAAATTTATGTTGTACCACATACAATATTTTCGAGATTATCACAGTTTGATGTGTCACATATGACAATTTGGAATATTTTAAAAGAGTAACAGTTACTTCCATACCATGTGCAAAAATTTCATTGTTTCCAGCATTTTAATTTTGCGAATGAGTCGTATTGCTTATCTGGTCACAAAAATCCTCATACTGTAAGAAGGAAACAATTTTCAACAAAAAATATCATTAATTGTTGGGCGGGAATAAATTAACGAGTCATTGGTCCTCATATAATCCCACCTCGTTTAAATGGACAAAAGTATGTACTTACATTTTTTGAATAACGTATTTAAACTATTATGATTTGCCGTGTTGACACACGAAAATTCATTTCATAACCTCCATAACTAGTATGCTCTTCCCACGCGCTTACTGTTGCGCTTACTCTATTCACACAGTTCAGAAACCTTTGTTAATACACAATTTTATAATTTTGTTATTCAAATTTTAAATTTCTTTATTTTAAAAATTGTACTATTACGAATTTATTAATAATAAATATGTTTTCCGTTGATCGTTCATTAATTAATGTGTCTACATGTATGCAACCACCACCCGACAATTTTTGTGCTGTGTACATCGATCTTTGATTCAAACAGCTGAGGACAACAGAGATCTTGCCAGTGGCGGGTAACGAAATTTTAAACAAATCTTTAAAGAATTTTAACTCAAAAACTAGAAGATTTAGAAAAAAAAATTATTAAGAAAAATTGTTGCTCTCGACGAGTTACATCACTGGTTAAATTTAATGCACTTATTTCATTTACACCCTGTATATACTGTCAAAATGTGAAATTTCAATTGTTTAGCGGGAAGCGCTACCAACATCAGGGCCGCTTCGTGGGTATAGGGCGCCTTTGTGCTATGTTATATGTTAGCGCCCCTTTCCCTCTTGATGTAAAATTTGCAAATTAAAGTTTAAAGTATACTTTCTGTTCTTCAAAAATGCTAGATTTAATATATTGATGAAATTTTCCTAGATTTATTCTTGTACTCAATAGGTTATAATTTGATTCCTCGCAAAATGATAGTAGGTATCTAAATATTGGATTCATTGTAGGATTCATTCTTCTAATCAAGATTCTTGAGTTATAATCAATATATTCATTGTTGTAATCAACATTTTCATATTTATTATATCAATATAACAATGCTAGAGTAATAACGATCCGATTGGTACAGTAATTATTTTACTTATAACTAGAGTTCTAATGTAAACAAATTTAAAAATATATTGTTCACTTCTATCACTTTAATTTGTAAGTTTTATACTAATTTTGTCTTTAGGAATAAGAGCATTTTATAAAAATTTACTATTATTTACTTTACTGTCTTGAAACGGCGCCCCTCAAAATCAGGCGCCTTTGTGTGGGGCACAACCTCATTGTATAATTACATCGATAGACAAAAATAGTATAAAAACACGTCCTTCGTAAAACTTGGACTCATACGTTAACAAATTACCTTATGCTACTTGTATTTTAATGTAGGTAGGTACTATTAATTCTTATGTTCTTGAACATATTAATTACTACATAAAAAACACAAAATGTATTCTCATTATATTTCACATAAATCAAATTTCACAATTTTAGTTACACCGTTTTCCGTTTATATATTTAGTTTTGCACTTAGTGCAACTAATGACGTCATGCCCAGCACTAGTTACACGTTACACCACATGTGTTAGGGTTACCAACTCTCCCGGTTTGTCCGGGAGTCTCCCGGAATGGAACTTCAATTTTAATATTTCTCCCGTCTCCCGGAAAGGGTTGTTTTTCTTCCGGAATCAACACTTTGGTACGTCGTTTACATATATTTCGTAGAATATTCTGTTTCGCTAAAATACGCATTACTATATACTTACTGCAGTGGCGGCTTGTCAGGATATGCAGGTGAGGCAGTGCCCCGCCAGAATATCATTTTAACAAATTAATATTTTAATGTAAATTAAATTTCAACTTAATCCATTAATGTTTGTCTTTATAAATATCAAAAGAAAAATTTAAGCCATCACCATAACTAATTTGTAATATATTTCACCCAGGCCCGGATTAGCATTTCTTTACGCCCTAGGCCAAAATTCATGACTGCACCCCCCCCCCTTTAATATATACCGAGTTTTAATAATGATTGATTTCATTAAATTTTTGTTCTATATCGGTGCCTTTATGAGTCTATATGCGCACAGAAAACATGTTAAGAAGATCTATAAACGTACTGTTTTTGGAGCTCTTCGTTTTCTAGAGATGGTATGACTTACTTCTTTTAAAACTGATACATAAATGACATATCAACATCAATTTGCTGTCAGTCAACAAATAATTTTCATCCCTGAAGTCCAATTTGTTAGCGGGAAGTGCTACCAACCTAACTGATTTTACAAGTCGCATTTATTAAAAATCTAATAGAATTATAAAATTACCCCAAAAGAAAAAATAATATAAAAACCGCGAAGCGGCTCGTTTTCCAAAGTTGGACTCGTGGGTTAACAGATTTCCTTATGAAATTTGTTTTTCAATATACCTACTATTATCAGTCATCAATGATACATTTACCATCTTTTTATAAGTAGCTAAATATTACAACTTCTATTTTGCTTCTCTATCTCTCAAATGAAACGCAAGTAAACAATAATTTTGGACTTTACTTCTGAACAGTTTTCGTATTTATACTTTTATTCTAAAATTCATAGGGCAGGAATTATAGTATGAAAATGTTAACATTGTATTTGCTAAGATTCGTAAGTAGACACCCGGTATATAAATATTAGAATTATTTAAAATCTTCGACAACTGTTATAGTTCAACAGGATTTACCAATCACTCTACTATACTAATTTTGTATAATTAAAGCAAATGTGACTGTTTACGTTGTCTAGTAACTGCAGGCACTTCTCTCTTTCCGTTTTCTCATTTATTCAACTACTCGATATGCGCCCCTTCCATGCCTACGCCCTAGGCCATGGCCTAGGTTGGCCTTATGGGTAATCCGGGCCTGATTTCACCTAATTTACACCCCGTGACGTCTTGCCTCTCGAAATGAATAGTATAATGTCGAATGTTTTTGATAAAACTTTCATTCCGGTAAGAAATACGTACGCTAGACAAGGAGCTGTTTGAGGCACGCTTCAAATGCCAAATGTAATGAGTGCATAGAGGATAAAAGATAGAGACCGTGACCATGACCGTACCTGAATACAATCAACGCTGCGTAGTGACAAATTTTGTAAGTAGGTTCACGACATTACTGTACATTGTTATTGTTGCAAGCCAGATTAAATGTTTGGGGTGTACTCTGTAACTCGTCATGTTTATTTTCACATCCTGTTTAAGTCAATAATCCGTTAAATATATTCTCTATTCTAAAATGTTCTGTGATCTGGCAATTTATTATGTACATGAAAGGGGAAAAACATGCCGCTTCACACCCTTTGAAAAAATGTAACTTTCAATTATAAGGCATTTGACCTTGAATGAAAAAAAATTCGCGGCGGCGTGTTTTTTTTTTGTTTCGTCTCGATCTCCCGGATTGTCCGTACGCAGAGTTGGCAACCCTAACATGCGTAGTGCATTTTAAATGAAACATGTTACAAAAGTCACTGACAAATAGAGAGGTTATGTACAACCACAACTGTATATTTGTATATATTTAAAAACGTAGGTACGTTTCCAGTATAATTCTTTTATTATGAACAAAATTATTTTTTTTACATCCATTGTACTTACACAGACACTTTTCACAACTCAAAATATATTAATTTGACAGACTGTACTGAAAAGAAACATAGGCGCCGACTACGTGAGGGCTTTGGGGCTTGAGTCCCCGTACGAAAAAATCTGAGGGGGCTCTGCCCCCACATGAAAAATCTGAAGGAGTTCTGCCCCCACACAAAAATTCTTTTTATATTTTGCGTTCATAATGAAGTCATTACGATACGCAATTGCGTATCGTAATGACCTTCATTTCGATACGCAATTTTTTGTTTTAGACGGTTGGTACTAGATGACGTTTCTTTAACACATTTTTACCTAATTTATTTTTAGTTAATTGACAATTCATTTTAATAATATAATGTCGAAATTATTATTATTTTTTTTTTTTATTTAGGGAAGATTATTTACATGAAAATGTACAAATGGTTACAAATATAATCACAAATTGAGTAAGTAAATGTTATTGTAGAAGGCGCAAAATATAAAAAATAGTACAAAGGACTCATTTTATAAAACTTTCTTTCGCACGCGTCAAAATTTCTAATTGACATGTCTTATAAAACACGCTCTTTAATATACTATTTTAATACCAACAAAATGTATACTCATTTTGAAATATTTTTAATACATCAAGTACTTATACAAAGTAACATTGTATATTCTATTATCTATTTTATAAAATTTTTAACTTGTCATATTGTATTAACTAAAGTACTGTGTAAGTAACGCGTGCGGTCTAGTACTGCCACCAGTGTTGCCAGATTTAAAATTTCTGTATTGTCGGAAATTAGTAATAAAATTATCAGAGTTTAATAAAAATGATGGTAGATTTTTATTTGGTAATTTTCTATTGCCCCTTTTCAGCCCCCACAAGAAAATCCAAAAGTCGGCGCCTATGGAAAGAACTGACGATCGTAGCGAGTGCAAAAAAATGCGCACTCAGTAAGGTTCAGTTCAATTGAAAAGTATAAATGAAACACATAAAACTCAGCTTTTGCGCAATGATTGTATAAATAGAAAACGTTATTCACTCAATGCAAAAAAGTTAGCACTAAATATACAGGATGTTCATTTTATTTTGTCTACTATTGCTATTTCGAGAACTATAAGAGCTACGAGGTCGGTTAAATTAACAAAAAAATTCTATTTCACAAAATTATTTAATGAGCAAATTTTTTTAAACCAGTGGTTCACAAACTGTGAAGACTAACTTAGTTTTTTTTAAATAGAACTATATATTTTCTATTTACTTATTCGACAGAGAATTTTATTCTGAATTCAGTAATAATATATTTTTTTACCCTTACATTACGAATTTTTTTTTTTAGAAAAATGCATATAAAGTTTCATATTAATTTGATTAAAACCTGGCTATAATAAGAGTGCCACGAATGGAAATAAATGAAAACTTGTCAATTTTTTTTTTTAAATCGAATACCATGAATGAAATACGTAAATATTTTGTCTGCGTTGACATTTATGGTTAATTAAAAGAACAAAATATTTACTTCTTTGCAGGCACTCCAATTCTATGTAGAAAGAAGAATAATTATAAAACTTTATATGCATTTATCCAAAAAAAAAAAGAAATGTCATCTAAGGGTATGCAAATACTATATCACTGAATTCGTAATAAAATTTTATAATAAGTAAATAAAAAAGTATATGGTCCTATTTAAAATAACAAAGTTGCGCTCCATAGTTTGAGGACCACTGGTCGAAAAAAAAATACGCTCATTAAAATCGTCTAGTAAAATAGAAATTGTTTGCTAATTTAAGCGACTTCGTAGCTCTTATAGTTCTCGAGATAGAAATAGTGGACAAAATAAAATGAACACCCAGTATAAATGGTAAACGCTTATATGCATGATGCACCTATGCTCCACATAGAAGTTTCGGGATTATGTTTTATAGTGTATCTAAAATTTTATATACACAAAGTATTATAAGTTAGTAGTTTTTAGGGTCGCAACCTTATTAAAACATGTAAATTTTATATTGTAAAACGAGCCAGCACTGCCAGCAATGCTTTTATTTCTCAATATAAAATTAATAAAATTCCTAATTTAAGTCTGGAGGTCGAAAGTATAACAAAACGCAAGAAAGAAAATATTAATTATAAGAAAAATTGAAGTAATCAGTTGACAAAGGTTGTCAGACGCAAATATTAAAATCCAAGGAGGTCGGAATCTTTTATACTGCAAAAAATGTCCATCTTTCATAGTCAGTCTTTGAGAGTGAAAACAAATGAACAAATTCAACAACTGTCAAAAACTTACCTCAAGGAAAAATGACCATGACGTTAACTAGGTTTTCATTCATAACTTATAAAACAAACACGGATACATTTAAGATGCAAATAAGTTAGTACATGTACTTTTTACCTATATTACTCCTTTTCATAAAACATGTAGCTGCAATTAATTATGTGATTATATACCAAAAGCAGATATGTCATTTTTTGGGCGATTTTCTGTTTTTACATGTCCAGTCCCTTTATTATACCGCATTTTATGGAGCATAGGAAATAAATTGTCACATTTTCATGTCTGTAATTTCTGCCCTATTAATTTTAGAACAAAAGTGTAAAGCTGCGTTCAGATCTACTGAATTATAAATTACAATTAGTAATTACAAATAGTAGTCGGTTGGAGCGTCTTAAAACTACCGGTTTTAAATCTGAAATAGCGTTTAGAATTAGCACTGAGTGAAAGTGACATTTATTGAAAAATCGATGAAGCAATCTATGTAAATAAAAAAATAAATGATTTGTATTAAACAATGGTAAATAGAGTAGTATTTGTTGTTGAACACTATACTTGAACGAATAAAAATATTTCGGATCATAATATTTTCTATTGTGATAAAAATAGGGTTAGAAATGAAAGACATTCTGTAAAAAGTGACAAGTATAGGTACATGTGATTCTTCGCCTTTCTATATTCTTATTCATTACAATATGCTGCATCATATACCACATTTAACAGAGATTATATATTATATGTGTTATGCCGTTTGACGTTTCTGACAAAAAGAGACAAGATGATATATCTGTCGCACTAATTGTAAGTGAAAAGTTTGGTGTTTGTATACTTATCACTTACACTTAAACGTCTTAATTCTGTCGCTGTGAACGCTAGCGTTGTTTGCCATAAGTCAAAGTTCTTGTATTAATTGTAAGTGCTAATGTATGACTGACTACACTGGCAAGAAATGACGATCGTAGTAAGTGCAAGAAAATGCGCTTTCAGTAAGATTAAGTTCTTTCAAAAATTATAAATAAAATACGTTAAACTCAGCTAGTGCGCACTGACTCTATAAATGGAAACGAGTTATGCACTCAGTGCAAAAAATTCGCACCAAATATATAAATAGAAAATGCTATAAAGGTTTTTCGATTTATTTTGATATCTAGTACATGCTCATAAAATATCTTGCACTTGATTTTTAACAGCTTGTATTCCAATTCTAGACTCGACATAATAGTAGATAAAAAATGTATGCAACTTGAAAAGAATGCTTCCTCTTTTATTCTGAAAAGAACATAACGTGTTTTATAATGTAAATGTCGTATCTACAATATATTTCATGTTTCGTATATTTGCACTGTGTATCGAACCAGTAAAACATTCTAAAGTGTATCATCTATATGTACGTGCTTCATTCATTATTAAATAAACAGCAAAGCTCCGAAATTATTTCAATTGATTGATGTAAAGATACAGAATAATCTAATAATCAATAACTTTAATAACAAATCACTGGCTCAACTTTATAGTGGTTTCTGATGAATTATTCAGTGAGTTTGCATCATCGACGAATAAAAATTTCATTCTAGGGTATCTGGAGTGCAGATAGCAGCAAATATGTCCATGCGCATGGTCTGCCATTATAGTAGACATTAGTGCCAGCAACCAGGGTCAATTATCTTTAACTAAAAAAGGATTCTACCTCGGATTTTACTGTATTCTTTCATTTTAAACTGTTTGTGATCTGTCAGTCGCATCACGTAAACGATAGTCCTCTTTACAATTACAACAGGACAATGCAAATTAGCACAAACATCAAACAACCTGCAATCTGTTCTAGATTAGAATGATAGTTTTTTAATCATTATAGTAACGTACGTACGAAAAGTTTTGAGAAAAAGTTAGACCTTTTTATCAAAGAGAAAGAATTTTTGTAACGTTGATATACGGGATTGTTGCTATAATCAAAATATTTTTTTTAATCTGAGCCAAAACGGCTAGTCTAGAATACCTACCAGTCAATAATTTTATTTTGATGGTTATATACCGGATGTCTACTGTTTTTGTGGACCTTAGGAAATAAAATGTTAAAACTTTGCCCTATTAATTTTAGAACAAAAGTGTTAATACAAAAATGTTCAAAATTAAAAACTGCGTTTAACAAGTCGAAAATTATTGTTTGCTTACTGGTTAGCTATTTACAGTGAGCCACGAGCAATAGCACAAAATGTTAAACATTTGTATTGCTTGAGTCTGCCAGATGACATCTCTCATACAGTTTTAATAATTATTAAATTCATTAATTTATTTATCAGTAATCATGGATACATTTACCATCGCAGAAAAAAACTCAATGAAACAATATTAACAATTAATTATTAATTAATAAACTTTTATTTGTGAAACAATACGACTATTTGAATTGTATGTTCTATCTTGCTTAAAGACAGATATTTTATTTTATGTTTGTCTCATGACAAGAACCTATTATATCAATAAATTTAGACTCTTTTACTACAGTTTTTAATTCTCCATATTCTTTTTGTATGTACACTTCTAATATTAATAGAGAAGAATTTACAGCCATATGAAAATTTTATCTTTGTATTTCCTATGGTCCATAAAAAAGTAAACACCCAGAATATATTTGTAAACTCTATAAAAACTCTGAATTCCACAAAAATTAGTGCGCGGAAAGCAATATTTATAGTTTTCTTCGATTTTTTTCTGAAAAAAAGTAGGGTTTACAAAATGAATATATAGCTATTTGAGTTTCGTCAAATTGAGTTTTGTGCGTTGGGTTAATTTTACATTAAAGTATTTTTTAATTTGCAAGCGTTATAGTCACTTTTTCATAAATACGGACTAATAATCATTTCGGCGCGAAATACCTATAAAATGCATGCACCACTCGAATTTTTGCCAAATTGAGTTCAGCGCATTAGGTGACTTTACGTTCAAGTATTTTTTGAAAATTTTGCGAGCGAAGAAGTCTTAATTTTCACAAAAGCCTTTAGATGAGGTAAAATCTGACTTTATTTCTGCAAAAAAATAATAAAAATATCTGCTTCCGCGCTTTAATTTTGGGTTACTGCATTGCAACAAAAAAAAAGGAATTTCAAAGGTGGTAGATATTCTAGAATTCTAAACTCGGGTCACCCACTTTTTGGTAAATTAATACATACTACACCGTCTTCAAATTTCCGTATAGTTCGGTAATTATTCGTCTGTGTAATATTTTGATCTCCAAAAAGGTTAACAATTTCACGTTTCGGCTATCAGTCCAACTAACCTGTAGATAGATTTGCGTGTTTCAAGTTTGTATAGCACCGTTCAAAACATTTTTTGGTATTTTTAACATAGTATATCATAAAACAACTATTATGTATTTATTATTCTCAAAACTTTTGTTGCATACGTTATTTTTGTAAAGTGTACTGCATAAAAATACTACAGTGTGTAAAAAAACCCAACTCGTAGTAGGCTATGATCAGAGAAACGAACCTATATATGATCAATTCAATTCAAAAGTCATGTTGTCAAAATTGATCTTGAAATGAAATTATCCTGAAACTGATCGTAACAGGCTGCAAACGAATATTACCATTCGTCGTTTTCTAAAATAAGATTCAACTAGAAAAGCTTGCATTTCTTTAGATAACATTTTTGAGAATATCTCGTGTCAAATTGACATTTAATTAAATACATACTTAAAATTAAGACAAAAGTTTCTTTGTTCATTGCGTACTCATGCAGAGTTTTTTTTTTATCTTCCTAAGTTGTTCTTCGTTAATAAAGTTCTTCCCAATTGATCACCTTCTTTGACACCTGATATAGAATATAATAATCGTTCCTATAAGGCAGACTATGTGGCATGTCTTGTATCCCATGCTTGTTCTTCCATTTCCGATTTCTGACTGTATTTTATATGTAGGAGGGTGTCAAGCAGTTTCAAACACAACGCGTCGTTCGTTTCGCGTCTGCCCACGATCCGGCGGCACAAGAGCACGTCGTTGCACTCGCCGTCCATCCACAAGGGACCAAACTCTGGCCGTGGCAGCTCCAGAAGCTTCATGGATATCAACAACTCTGCTGAGAACCTCGGTAAGTCATGCAACACTAACCTACTATCCACCGAATGGTCATGTCTCACTTTAAAACGAAAGATTTCCCCATATTTCGAACTGTTTTTGGTTTGTATCGGGTAGGTCGTATCATATAACTCTGAGAAGAAATACAAATATTGATTCTTGTACATATTAGAGGTAAATAAATCTTTTATCGTAATCATTGCTGGTAGAATTTCCCCAATGTCGTCAATATTATTGGAACACAAACTTAATACATATTTTCAAGTTTCAAAACGATTTTATTATTTGAAAAACCACGAACTTATCATGCTGTCTACACATTAAAAATATAGTAATATCCGAGGTTTAGTGTAAGAACAACCAATGTCAAACATTGCCTAATTTTATACCGATTACACTGATTGTCTACTTAAAATCTGTTATTATAAGGAATACAATGTTATTTTTTTATTATGCTGTAGTTGCTTATTAATTTTAAAGGATATTTGTATAAAATAAAACTTGTTCAAAATGAATAATTTCGCAATACAAGACTAAAATCAATCGCAATTATCTTTTTTTAAAAAATAATAATAATTGCAAACCAGTCATTTTTATATCCTGTTTGTTTGACAGATCTGATAACCAAAAAAACATCATTTGTTCGATGGCACTCTGAAATATGCTGTAAATTGCGAATGTTAGTTATAGTTTTTTTCATAAAATAAATAAAAATTGTAATTGATTTCAATTTCATATTGTGTAGTTTTTAATTATGACCAAATTTTGTATTTACAGTTTCCCTCTAAACTTTATAGGTAACAACAGCAAATTAAAAAAATTAACATTGTATTCCCCAAATAACTCATTTCAAGTAGGTACTCGGTATTTTTTTTATGAATTACACATCTATCTCATTTTCTTCGAAATTTGACATTAGTTGTTCTCACATTAAACAAGAGATATATCAGTTGCATATTTTGAATTAATTTTAAAACAACCTATGTGTAAAATATGATTTATGTTTCTTATATTCTGCAATCAGTTTAAAAACAACTTATTACCGACATGCTGTACAATAAAGACTTACTTTTTATTCTCAGACTTTTACCGTAAATGTATAAATAAAATTACAAGTACCTGTTGATATTAAACAAAATTATTTTATAATTAGAAATGTTATAAGGTGAGACATTACCAATTTTTCCATGTTACATCAATTCATTGCTTGTGTTTCATACTATAAGTGTAGATACGCTAAAATTCGCAATAGTTTACAATATTCTTCGCCATAGCTATGTGTTATACTGCGTTATTTTATTCTGCAACATTATATATCTAAACGCAATATTATAAGCAAGCGCTTTTCGGTTCTCTGCGGATAGTTAACGTGTACGGTACTTCTTTAGGTATAACAAGGACCACATTTATAACATATCTTATTCTTCCTCAAATTCCTTACGGCAGAGATTTTTTTGGAAAGGGTTGATTTGAGTGGGACCCACATGTACAGCAACGAAATTAAAATTAGTAAATTACAGTACACATACTTGTATACCACATTTATTATTGTATTAATTATTTCTAATATTAAAATCACACATATTTAAGAGATTTCTTTGCATACATATTAAGCAATTAACATATACAACAATAATTTCAAAAGCAATAATTCCCATTTCTTTTCTTATTTGCTTCAAAAACTAATTTTTTATGTAACTTTGTACAAAAATATGACTGAATAAAAACCCGACTTAAAAATTCCGTAGGGATATTAAGCAAGATATGATTTTTTTTTATTGTGGGAGGAGTTTTGACGTCACGTGTGCAGACCAGTGACAGTGTATAGTCTGTGGGCGGGGCGCTGCAGAATTATAGGCGCGATTCTTAGCTTTCATATTTCTGGCCAATAGAATCAAATCAAGAACCGCCACGTCATAAAATGTTTAATTCGTTATAACATTATAATGAAAAATGTATTTTAATATTATTTAGCTGTACTACTTATTAATCAGTCAGTATTTTGCGATTTTTATACAAATTTGTTATATTTCGATAAAAGTTTATGGGCCCATTCCATTAAATAAATTCCTGATACCCACAAGTCTGTATATTTATTATTTATCTATTTTGCACACCCATATTTGAGTAAAATTTTCAAAAATCTACTTTTTATACTTTTAAATGCATTTTAAAGCACTGGTTCTAAATTTTCAAACCGCAGTTAATATCTCCTTTAGTTTCTAAGATATTTTCTTTCAAATTGGACCCCAAAAAATTATTATTTGAGCAATAACTCAAAAATGGATATAGATACATGCCTGTCGAATTTGCTATTAGATTCTACGGGTAAAGTTATATATTTATGCAATTTTTTAAATAAATTTATCAAGGGATAGAATTTCTCTAGAGTAAAATAATTGAAAATGGCCAAAAATCCCCACTGATTATGGCTTTTGCCGACTGCCATGGCCGCACTGCAGTGTATTTTTTTGTAGCTTTTTATCACATAGAAGTCGATTTGTGACAATCAATTTTATTGATAGGTCAAAAATACAAACTTATACCGTGTGTCTATTTTAAAGTTGTACATAAGAGATTAACATGGGAAATCAGTTTTTTGCAATTTCCTGCTCGCCTAATGATATTAAGCAAAAATGCGTCAAATAAAAGTTTTGAGGGTATAAAATTCTACATCTAAAACAATAAACAGAATTACCTTTACATGCTTTATAACGACAAAAGTTAAATATGAAAATGTCGAAAATTACGTTAAAAATATCGACAGCCATGGAATTCAACAAAAAATACATAAATGCTTAACGTTTTATCTGTCACAACGTAAGTTAGCTTATTTGACGTTTCTGACAATTTGATTTCAACAAATATCGTTAATTATGACAATAATAGAAATATAAAATTAATAAATAAAGTTAAGAAAATACAGTTTTGTTTAAATATAAATATATCAAAAATTCAACATTGCGTAACAAAATTATGTATGATGCTGTTATGTACTCTCAACTCATTTCCAATACATCTACCTTAGTACTACAGATATAGAAGGGGTCTACACGTATCATTCCTAACACTCTTTCTTAGAGTAACGCATGTTCTGCTCGTTCTGTATTCTGATTACGGCGGTCACGTGTATTTTTTGAAGACACATTAGCAGTCTTTTCAAATTTTGTCACGAATTTAGCTCTTCATTTGTATAAATGTTCATTTTTCAATCATTTCAGACAATAAAACTAGAGACAAAATCAGATTGTCAGAAACGTCAAATAAGTTAACTTACGTTGTGACAGATAAAACGTCAAGCATTTATTTATTTTTTGGTGTCAAGACAATAAATTGCTCTTAAATCATAGCAAGACTAAAATATTTAAATTTCAAATGGCATGCAATAAAAACTCGCAATTTATTATTTGTCTACAAAATAATTTACAGAATACTAATAACCCTGTACGTCTTCTAGGTGTACTGTTCACTAGTAATTTGAACTGGGGACCCCAGTGCAAAGAGATTGTGACCAAATTAAATATCATTTGCTATCAAATCCGTCACCTTAAAGAATATTTAAACAGAAAACAATTAGTCATGTTCTATTCGGCGACCGTTCAGTCTAGATTACGGTACGGTATTTATTTCTGGGGTGCCTCAAATCCAGCTAACAAAGTTTTTGTAGCACAAAAGAGAATTGTACGTTGCATTACAAATATAACCTCGGGAACTTCTTGTAAAGATAGTTTTAAGGAATTTAATATCATGGCTTTAACTTTAATTTACATTTACTAACTTTATCTGTTCATTTATAAGAATAAAACATCATTTACCATGAGTTCAAGTCTACACGATTATGATACTCGTCATAAGAGTAATTTTTATATCTCAAAATCTAGATTTAATATCACTAAACACTCTCTAAACAGATATGGCATAGAAATTTTTAATAACTTGCGTGAAAACTTATAAAACGAAAATAATTTCAAACTTTTTAAAAAATCATTGAAGACTTTTCTGATTGAATACAGCTTCCATGATTTGAGTGAATTTTTAAACATGTAATTTGTATTTCTTATATTTTTCTGACTTGTTCTATACACTGTAATTATTGTGTCTACAGAATCTAATAAACATTATTATTATTATTATTATTATTATTATTATTATTATTATTATTATTATTAGTGCAAAGTACAAATGTATCATTCTTTGGGTCTTTAATAATAAAAATGATAATATGAGCATAAGAGGCACGATAGTTTAACAGAAATTGGGGTTTTCTTTGGTGAATCTAAAGAGAAAATCGAAATGCGACACCGTTTGCTAAGCCGAACAGCAAAGCCGATGTAGTGGGATGCATCTTAAGCGATTTTTCCATTTTCAGGGATTTCAGTTTTTTGACTGGTCAAATTGAGCTTAGGGAACAAATTTTGTGTAAATTGGTAAACTTATATTTTGTGTCGATACGTATCTCCACCCATTTTCAGGTTATAATGGGTAAAGTAAATATCTTGAGAAAGAGATATCGACTTGGAATCAGCGCGTTCAGATGTATCTTAGTATATAAAATTAGGAATTGCGATTTTTTTTAAGAATTTGAAGAAAATAAATGTGTATTTGGGTTTTGACTTTTGAGTGTTATAACCTGACTGTGAAAGGCTGAACATACATATTAATAATCAGTGGCAGATCCCAGGTGAGGGTGCGAGAGTGTATTCACTCCCTGACAAAAATTATAAGCCAACGGCGCCTTTTTAAATTCTCTTTAAATTTTAAATTTAACGATTCTATTTTCCCCAATATAAAAATTGTATCTAAGAAATGCTTGATTGGAATTTTCTGTTATTCTGAAGTGAATCATTATAAAGAATCAGCTGATAAATGGAGAATTTAAATAAACCGCGTATATGTTTAATAAATATGATCGCTGCGGTAACATCTACATATCGGCATCTACCAACACCAACAATAGCAATAATAAAGAAAATATAGTCAAAGTCCGACAAAACCAAATTCAAGAAAATGAAGAGGCGCGAAAAGAAAAATCTATACCATTAATAGTTATCCCACACACGTGTTAGTTACAATTAGTGTTGTGACAGATCAATCTATAAAGGATCTAGACAAAGATCAAAATCTTTACAATTAATATGTTCTAGATCAGATCATAGGTGAATTTCTGCAATCGAATCTTTTGTTTGTAGATCAGATCATGAATTTGGGATCTGTTTTTCTTAGATCATAAAAAAGATCAGTAACGATTTTCAAATGCTTTTTTTTCTTATTAATTAAATAGGAATGAAAAAGTAAATTAATTAGAAAGAATATTCCTAGCCGTTAGCCCTACACATATTAAAAAAATTATATACATACTTAGTTTTATTAATACTGAATTAACGAATAAAGTAGAAAACAAAAACAATAATTTTAAACATTAGAATTTTTTAAAAATAAAAAATAGTAAATCATGACAGGTCATATCAAATAGGCAGACAATCATGATGTGTCATTGAATTTTTGAAGTTATATAAATTACTACCCACTTGTACTTAATTTGTTCTTGGATTTTCTGGTTTCAAATTTTTGTATTTGTTTTCTCATTTGACATGTTAAAAAAATAATCCCGTATATTTGATATCTTTTTTATAAACCATAGATTATTGTTTTTAGATCTAGATCCAGATCAAGACATCAATTCATAAAAGAATCATTTGACCGTATCTTACTGAATTGGAAAATCTAATTTTATGCCTTGGCAAATTTTTTAGGCTATAACGTTTAACATAAATTTTGACAATTGTTCAGCAATGGTATTGGTATCTATAGTTACCCACTACAATTGTTTATTAATAAAAAAATATGCATTAATAGGGGTCATATTAATGAATGATTTTCTATACATTCCGGATCGGAAAATTGAGCTGCCCAATCGATTTCCTAGGAAATTCTGAATAAGAAATGGGTTGACGTTTTGTCCAAAAATAAGATAGTCGGTGTTGCCACTGAGGAGGCAACCACATTTGTTTGTAATATTATTTTAAAAAATAAAACATTTTTCGCAAATTCGTAAGAAAAAAGAAAACAGTGGCTAGTGCCACTATTATATATGATTCATTTATTTTCCACTGGGCATCTTCAACAATAATATAAAGAAAATATACAGGTTATTTTTTTTACTTTTAGGCCCCATCCTACACCTCTAGTTGAAATGACAGTTTATTAACCAATAATTAAGAATTAAACTGAAGGTTAGCAATGCGAACAACAGTTTTAACTTCCAGTTAGCTTAAACCAAAGGTGGTAAGAACAATTTTGTAACATAATCGTTGGTTAGCAGTAACTGTCACTTGAACTAGAGGTGGTCGGACCGGGCCTTACCTAATAAGTAAGTATAAAGGTAAAGGCTTGAGTTTTATGCATTCAGTTAGGTTATGTTTAGAAAATGTCCAATTGACAAAACAGCAAACAAAAACTAACCATTCTCCTATAGTTCAATGCGAGTATAAATAATGTACTAACATAAATGTGTTAAAATAAATATTACTTCTCTGTAAAAAGTTCAGGAATAAGTGGATCAGTTGACATTGGGACTCCACCGTCATTAAGAACATATTACTTTTTTTTCGAAATTAAGTGGAAGAAAATTAAAAAATATCTTAAAAGCTTTAATAATTTAAATCCAAAAACGTTCTGTAAATTTTACATGACCCCACTAGCGGCCTTTTGTATTAACTCTATTAAAAATTTAATTCTAACATAATATTTAATTGGAACAATAAAAGTTTAAACGAAACTATATTGTTTCAGCACATTCATATTACGTCTAGCTAATAAACATAAACTCTAAATATGTGGGTTAGGTACGTATGCAACTTTCTTTATTTTTATGGTAACATTAGTTGCATGTGTGTCGTAATATCGTTTCCGAGCACCTCGAATTTAAGTCATACCTTATATTTACGTTCAGAAATCTAAGGATATTGTTCATCTGAAATTCAAAGAAATAAAGTTTGTTTCTTATCATAAAATTAAAATTTTATATATAGGATGTTTCTAAACTTGAGATACTTATTGAAACTACATATGGTATCCAACGTACTGATTGCAAAAAGGTTTTTCAATTTTATTTTTTTTCTAATTTTAGCCTTTTTTCTTGTACCTTTAAATTGATGCCTCTCGACTCACTTCGACAAGTATAATCCAAAAATATATTGGGTTAATATAATTTTTACATCCCATAATGTAAACATTTACCATTATTAGAGAGTTGTTGTAGCTTCAACGCAAAAATAACGTGCACGTTAAAGTCACATGATAGCCCGAATGTGCATGCGTACTAATAAGACGTTAAATGCATAAGGTGATATGTTGTGTACGAAATAACGAGCGTTTAACGTCACACGTATGTGTTGAGGTTGTTTCGGTGAAAAGTGCGGCTGTAACTTCGTTTGTGTTGCTTTTAGCGTTAACATTAACTAATTAAATTCGGTATACATTGAAATTTGAAGTCCCTTATATTTAAAATAAGGTGTTTTCTTCATAATGTTAACTTTTACGTTCTTTCATCTTACAAATCGCAATAACTCCTTATTTTTATTTGTACTGTAAGGAAACCACGTAATTAAATCCCCTGTAATTGAGAGTAATTTAAATTCGATGTTCCGGTCTAATAGCCTGTCTGTACTCGTACTGTAAGCATATTTTCCTCTACCTCCTGGCAACATATCATAGGAAGAGAAATGCCAGTATAAATATTTCACTGGATAATATGCGAGCCAAACTTTGTAAACTTGTACGTTTCTAAGCCCTGTGAGCTTTAGAATGCTCTGTAATCTCTTCGAGTATGAACTTCCAACCTTTCACTTTTACCTGTGACACAAACGCTTCGTTTGCAACAACCTATTCAATTTTTAAAATCCCCTTAATTTCATTTCAGATCAAATTAAAAGAATTTAAACTCAAATTCTAATTTTCAATTCAGATTAGAATAGAAAAAATTGAAAACTGTCCGCATTAAAAGAGTTAATTATAATATCAACTGGGGACCTGGGTTCGATCCTGTCCTCACCGATGCCAACATTATTTGAGTTGGCACTTGGTACGAATATCTCATTATCATTACCGATATCTGCGTTCAAATCAGATTGGCACACCCAGCAGTGGGTAATATACATACATACATAAAATCACGCATTTCCCACTTAGTGGGTTAGCACAAACCCGAAAGAATAAAAAAACATCAACCAAAAAAAAAAATCAGTCTCTCTTTCAACAACTTTCTTACTAACCTGGCATCATAGGTACAACATATATTCCTCACTCTTAACATATTAAAGTGACCGAATTACGGTAGCGAAATACCGCAACCGGACCACAATAATAGTTACGAAACAATCATCCTTCGCCACACATTCCTATCTAAGCACACTTCTTTCGCCTCGGCCACATTCATAATCGCATTCATACACGCTCTTCTTTTCTTACCACTCGGAAACTTTCTCTCTTTTAGTACCTTATCAATCGCATCCATCCACTTACACACTGGACGGCCACGCAATCGAACAGCCTCAATTTCACCAAGATATATACGCTTTACAAGACGTTCACTCTTCATTCTCTCCACATGACCAAACCATCTCAACTGGCTCATTCCTACTCTCTTAACAACATTCTTCCTAACCATACATTCTTCAACACCAAATTATTCCTCACGCGATCCCGTCTTACATATCCACATACTCCACGTAAATACCTCATTTCCACGGCAGTCACTCTTTTTTATGCTTTCTCGTCCATGCCCAACATTCGCTTCCATACATCAAAGCAGGTACTAGCACTCCATTATACACACTTAAACGAGCTTCTCTAGATACGTCTACGTTTCGAGCAAACGTACCCAGAGCACCCATTACTTTACACCCCGCACTCACTCTCCTTTCAATTTCTCTATCAATTCGACCATCCCTTGACAACATGCTACCCAAATATACAAACTCATTCACTTGCTCCAATTTCACTCCATCCACCAATACATTGCACACAGTCACCAATATATCGTGATGATATATTATTATCAACTGTTTTATACAGTTATTCACCCGAATTCTGTAACAAAGTTGCTAACTCTTAGCCAATAATAATTGCAAACACTGAAGAAAATATGAAAATGACAGGCTTTACATTTGTTCTTATAGGCTATTTTTTAGCAATGTTGCTAAGACTTAGCAATTTTTTACAGAATAGAGGTGATTATTGTAACATTCAGAATTGTGAACGATTCAATTCGTAGTAGAATTAAACCAGTTGAAAAATTGCTCATCAATGTTTATTTTTCTATTGCTTAACATCCAGTAAATAATATTATAATATTTAAACAAGTTGCAGAAATCGTTAACAGTAAAAAAGCTAGAAAGTTTTTTCTTTGATGATCTCAAATTCAAAAAAATGGACTAAGGTTATTTTGCCAAAACGACGGTTTATTAATTGATTTAACTTTTCCTCAAAATATTTGACTATTGAGTTTTTGTTTTGTCAAAAGTTTATTAAGGAAGAGACATTATTTTAGGCTTCTCTACACTTTCAATCTCGTCCGTGGGTTATGATTCACCCTCACCCTGTATTGTTCCACATGACCAAAATAGATCGGGACTTTATAAACATCGTTCGGTAAAGTGTTCTTGGCGTGTTTGTGACATTGTGCGGTTGTTGATGTGGACCTAGTGATGTTTAGTTATTAAAATTCCTGGAAGTTC
This sequence comes from Harpalus rubripes, assembly GCA_963082715.1. Taxonomy (NCBI): domain Eukaryota; kingdom Metazoa; phylum Arthropoda; class Insecta; order Coleoptera; family Carabidae; genus Harpalus; species Harpalus rubripes. Next base: position 43,914,396 of record OY720458.1, on the reverse strand, counting down.
CTGTCGGAAAGTTGAAAGTATCGATTAGAGTTAGTGGGAAACGCAACACCTTTTGTATCGCGGCGTCGGTACGCACAAAAAAATCCTTTGTGAGCCTGATACCCAGGCCCGGGCCTGTCAAGTGAGATTCGGATTCAAATTTAGATTTTGTTCTCTGTTCTACCAATCCTACACTTATATTAATACATTTTTCGTATTGGTAACGAATAATCTAAATGTCTTTTATGCAAGCCAGAAGAATCATTTCTGTTCGGCAGTTTAAAACTAATTTTTATTACATCGCCTGGTAGACTAGACGACCAATTCTAGTTGGGACGGTCCGGGTTCGACTCCAAACGACGTCAAACTTGAAACTTACAATATAATATTGAAAAATTATACTTAACAGGTTTTACAATAATTCAGTCTCTGAATCAACCTCACGGTCATTTATCAGAGACTGGCCCACTTAACCAGAACTACAGACGCGTTTTTCCCTTATTGGAGCTCATCAGTGTGATGCACTTCAGCCTCTAGGAGAGAATGACTAGGTTGAGTGTCGCAATTGTACTTTATTGTACATTTATTATGAAACTTACAATTTTCATATAGTGCTCTTTCCATTACAGCTTTGAGAGCCCGTTAGGTGACTAGTAAACGCTCTCATTGGAACAGACATATCGTCATTACCGAAATCTGCGTATAGAACATATTGACATACCCAAAAATATATTCTTATCTTTATGTTGACTGCTCCTGATCATTCATTCCTGGATATTTGCTTTATCTTTCTACTTCTTTAACTCCAGCATTCCTTTCGATTTCATTTAACGATTGCTTTTTTCTATATTCCAATTTTGTATAGTTTTTAACCTATCGAGTGCACAACCTATTTTTGTATCACATGATATACAATGGGGTCATTATGACCCCATCGATATTTTAAGTGTTAATTATATTAATTGAAGATCAGTAAAGTACCAAATTTATTGAAATACAGACATACGGAAACAGCAAATTTTTCCCAAAATGCATCTTTACATTCTTGAATGTTTGAAGTACTTTTACGTGTTTTTTTTACCTCTCGTCATAGAAAGTAAGAGAGGTATAGGCATCGTGCTAAAATTCGCATATCGAGATTTTGATAATTGACCACGTTTTAAGGTACCTAGAACCGAATTTTATCATTTTCTACTAAAAGTTCAACAGTAATAAGAATGTTCCGTTGTATTATTTTAAATTTTAATTAGCACAAAAGTGGATCCCTGTTGTGTCCTTGCACTCTTCACGCCAACAATGAAGTGATGCCTGGTAAACACCCACACGGTACAAATATGTTATCACTATTAACGATATCTGCATACAAAGCATATTGGCATACCCAGCAATGGGTAATATGCCGTGATGATATATTTATAAAAAATAAATATATGTCTACATACTTTATTATTGCAAGCGTATTTAAATTATTAGGTATTAGATAGTCAAAATAATTCATATTCCTGACGTCACTCTGAAATACAAGACCCCTTTTGTCCGAATTATTTTAATTACGTATATAATTTTATTCTTTATTAATATTCCTTATTAAGCATATACTTTTGCATTTTTTACTAATTTCTCTTAATTCGATTGAGGTGGAATAGCCTATTCAAATATAGCTGGCGCTCGTTAAGTTGAAACTGGACCTGGGCATACTTTGGCATATAAATGAATCTCCTTTCCCTTTATTTTAGATGTTGACGGAATATTTTCCTTATAACAATAGCATATTTTAGTTACTATTACATTTTGAGTGGTCCAAGGACAAATTTTAGGTTCTGTATATTCAATGTCAGTCGGAACTTAACTCGCGGCAGCTATACAGATTTTTGACTTTAATTAATTTCGCCAATCATAGAAACGTTTACCTTTAAATTAATTTAAAATGATCAGATAATCTTTATAGACTAAAATAATAATAATAATAATTTTTTTGGTATAACAAGTATGTGTTTGTGTGGTTAATTTTTGTTGGAGTGATTATTGCTGTACTGGGTCCATCTCCATCACTGTAGCTCATCTTAATTCGAATTCCGTGCTTTCGTATGTAAAATCATGAGAAATTGCATATTCGTAGGGGGAGTCAGCAATAATGGCCGGCAACTTAATGCCAGCCATAGCGAAGACTCTGTTACAGAAACTACTCTCTCCAAAAAAAACTCGGATGGTAAGTTAGATGTTCCATCCATAGAAACAGACTACATCAACTCCATTCGAACGAACGTTACTGTTGCGTTAGATGGGAATGTGTACTCGTATATTTGTCCTTTGTTGTTTATTTTCAGTGTCGCATGTTAGAAACAAACGCATGTTAGGCGTTTATACTGTTAACATTCGTTATTGGTTATTCGTTCCAGTTTTGGTATTTTGGTATTTGGTAGTTTATAGAAGCCACATCATCATACAGTATTTTACACAACACACACATCAATTGCATTATTTATACATCTAGATAGTAAAACCATTTGAAGAACCAGGGGGAAAAGGATGAATGTTCATTTTCTAGCAAAATAATATCATTGGTCTTACTAATAGATTTCAGGTGGTATATTTAAAGAAAGCAAAAACGATAACAGTCCTAAGATACAAAAGCTAAAATGGATAACGGCCCAAGCAATTGCTTAGCAGATTCGGTAGTCAGACTTGTAAAATTCTATTAGGTCCCACATAAGTTGAAACTCGGCCCATCTGTGGGTATAATAATGTTCAATCTGAGTTGTGGACTAAGATTGAATTCAGTATCTTACTTTAAACATCAGGTTTCAAAATTTAAAATTCGCGAATTTAAAAAAAACATTTTGTGACATTCATCTTTTTCCCCCTGGCTCTTCTTATGATAAACAACATTTTTTCTACATGATTCTATGAAATTTTATCATACGACAAATGTATACACATTTTATCGTGACCAGTATACCTATCACATAACATTGTGTTACATATACGAGATGAACACGAGAATATGCGTTTACGAATTTTTTTTTTTTTTAATATCTGTCCTGTAAAGCTTTATGCTGTATTTTATTCATACAGGATGTTTTATAATTGAGGGTACAACTTTAAGGGCATAGAGTACTTCCCAAAATGAGTAAAAAAAGCTTCAGCAACATAAATCTGATCTTCAACTGTTTCCAAGAAAGAGGTCATTTGGTATTAGAATCGAAGTTAAACTGACCAAGACAGTAATCGAACAGAATTTTGTCTATGCCAGTAAATAGACTATAAAAATAAAATACAATTTTATATGATGCATTTTCTCAATTTCTAATAATTAAGAAGTTATTTGAATATTAAAAATATTAAGGTCGCAATAATTTAATTTTTAACAATTATTGATTTAAAAAAAAAGATAAACAAAAAGTCTCTTTTAACATTCGCATATGGAACCCATTCGTGCACCCAGAGAACTTGGAGGGGGGGGGGGGGAGCAATTAATGACTAACTCCAAACCTGGAAAAGGTGTCAAGGGACTATTCCCAGTGTTATAGTAGATACACTGCAACTTATATTTCATTATTGCGTATTTTCAAATAAATAATATAATTCAATAATTGATTGAATACCTTTTTTAAGTATTTATTTCAGAAACACTTACAAAAACTTTAAATTAAAAAATCTCAAAAAATAGCATCTACATGTTCCTAACATATGGGGGCACAAAGTAAAAAATCACGACTGCAATATATTAATAATTACAAAAGTTAAATTAAAACATTCGAAATAAATTGTGAAAAATTTTCTGCCATCGGGATGCGAACCCGAGACATTTATCTTGCCGGGATAGTGCTCGACCAACTAAGCTATTGACAGCTCTTCTCTCGATGGCTGAACAATCTTTCACTTTTAAGGTCGTATAACTGCAGTGGTAGCTTGGCAACCCCACATCTAATCATGTGACGATTAATAAATCCTCAGCAGTTATACGATCTTAAAAGTGAAAGATTGTTTAACCATCGTAAGAAGAGCAGCAAATAGCTTAGTTGGTAGAGCACTATGCCGGCAAGATAGGTGTCTCAGGTTCGAATTCCGACGGCTGACAATTTTTCACAATTTATTTCAAATATACAAACTGTTAACTCATTGTTAATATTATAATTTGGTCTGGTAGGGCCTTGAGTAAATTATGACCCGTTCACTAGATGTTTAAAGGCAGTGGTAGCTTGGCAACGCCACATCTAATCATTTGACAATTAATAAATCCTCAGCAGTTATACGACCTTAAAAGTGCAAGATTGTTCAGCCATCGAGAGAAGAGCAGCCAATAGCTTAGTTGGTAGAGCACTATCCCGGCAAGATAGGTGTCTCGAATTCGAATCCCGAAGGCTGACAATTTTTCACAATTTATTTCAAATATACAAACTGTGGTTCCCGTTCCAAATGCGATTTAATGTTGCAGCTCTTATATTTTCGAGATAGCAAAGGTAAACCCAGGAAAAACTCATTTTTCACTGCCTTATATCTCGGAAACTATTGAAGATCAGACCCATTTAACCTTTTTTTTACTAATACATATATTATATTATTAGATTTTATGTCACAAATATTATAACTTATAAATATAAACTTTGCACATAAAATAAATTGTTTTTTTTTTAAATTTAATTATTTTAGTTTAATGCACACTGCTAAAAATGTGATAAATAATGCAATTGATAAACTAAAAAAATATAATATCTCATCCACCATATTTTGCCACGTTGCAAAATCATGATGATATATTTATAATAAACACAAATATAAACTATTCATGATTAAATTTCCATGTATAATAATGTGGCATAAAAGGTTATCTTATTCTTCTTCTTGTTCAAATTTTTCTGTGCATATCGTTGCAGATTTGGCGATTGAAAATTGCGAACTTAGGGCACATTTAAATGTGTAGTTAGTTGCTGATAACTGTAGTTAGATTTGTGTTTAAGGTTCACTAAATAACTAAGAATTTAACTGAAATATACACGTTAACTATAATAAATAAATCAATCGATAATTTGTACAAAATGGAAATATGTTATAAGGTATAGTATTAGTACTGAAGCACTGATTATTTTAGTGCTGCAATTTTTGTTGCCAATAGATGAAACAATAAATGGTAATTATAGTTATAATGCATCAAAGCATCGTCACATAACCAAATATTTTAATATACCTAGTGTTCACGAAAAGCGGGCCATAGGCGTTTAACATGAGAAAACAGTTTTTCCTTGCGCAAACGTGGCCTTTTAGGTTATAGTCAATAAAGCTTCAAATAAATATTTTAGAGAATTAAATTTTGCATCTAATTCCGTAATCATTTTGCAACTTCCGTATCCGAGAAAATTGAATTTACAATTTTATAAAAGTTTTTTGTAGTGTTAACCATAGTATTGAATTAAAATCACAAGCAAATGTAAGTTTTGTTCCAACAGAAATTTCCGAACCGTTCAGAACATAATTCAGAACTGCTTAGAATCCATGCGCGAACTTATAGTTCTAGAACCGACTTGACTAATGTTGAAACGATTTAGGTTGAGAATTTTATTTGTATATCCTAAAACAGAATAAGTCAGGTAAAATCCTGGAACTTTAAGAATGGTGCAGAATCAGTTCTGAACACAATTCACTCGTTCTTGGAACACTGCGCTATAAGTTCTGAATTTTAAATTCGATTTATCGGAATGATAAAATGGCTTTGCGCAAACTCAAACAAACAAAAAAGTTCTGAACGGTTCTGAACTTTTGTTGGAATAAACCTAATATAACATTGTTTTTATATTTTGCGTTCATAATGAACGCAATTGCGTATCATAATGAGCTTCATTTCGATACGCAATTTTTTGTTTTAGACGGTTGGTACTAGATGACGTTTCTTTAACCCATTTTTACCAAATTTATTTTTAGTTAATTGACAATTCATTTTAATAATATAATTTCGAAATTACTATTATTTTTTTTTTTTATTTAGGGAAGATTATTTACATGAAAATATACAAATGGTTGCAAATATAATCACAAATTGAGTAAGTAAATGTTATTGTAGAAGGCGCAAAATATAAAAAATAGTATAAAGAACTCATTTTATAAGACTTTCTTTCGCACTTGTCAATTAGAAAACTCGCTGACACTCGTTTTCTAAATTTTGACGAAAAAAAAACTAATTCACCGTTGAAAAGAGAAAAAAAATGGAGGTTGATATTTTAGTAAAATAATTATAGGTTGATATTTAAAAAATAAAATTTGGTAGTTGTATCTTGAAGTATATTTAAAATAATAAAACTTTTACTCGAGCCATTTTTTTCTATTAGTTATAATAAAAATTTAAGGGGGGGGGGGGTTCGTCTTCCCAGCCTCACCCTGTATGTTTGTGTAAAAACAATATATATGCTTATGCGTAATAAATATACGTAAAATGTATGGTAATACGTAAGTATTTATATTTAATCAGTTAATTAAAACAAATTTACGTTTATAAATTATTTTTGTAACCAGTTGAATGTGGAAACTATTTATTGATTTTGCATGTGGACATAGTTGTTCGGACTCAATAATGTGCTATTTAATTAGTGCTACGGAACGGACGTGTTAATTAACAATTTATTGGAAGTATGCAAGTTATGTGACGATGCTTTGATGACCTGTACTTGTGAATTTGGCCGATTATAGTTAATCGACATTGTTTTGTCCAGACAATTTAATTTGATATGCCTTAGAGCTTAGACTTTAACCTAGAAATTGACTTAAGAAAACAATTCAAGATATAAAAGAAATGAAGATAATATTTTTAAATAATTTTAACCTTCTATAGCACATCATTACTAGAGAATAAGGTGATATTTTTTCCTCGTCAATTACAAAAAAGAGTGAAAGTGGTAATAAGAAAAGTTCGTAACGTGTTATTTTTCTTTCTGTCAACCTTTGACATATTTGTAACTAATTTCCGCCTTTAACAGTAGAGTACAAATACGCTAACCGGCACTTAAACCGAGCAATTTTTTTTCTTTTGGATAATTGTTGTTGTCTCTCCGTTATGTTGTGTAATTATGAATTATTTGTTTCGATCCCGACCGACACCAAAATTATTTCGAATTGTAATGACACAAAAGTCATCCCTTTGGTGCATTCTTCACGCCAGCAATGAGTACCCGTGAGGTGACGCCTGGTAAACGCCTGCACAGTACGAATATGTCACCATCATTCATTACCGATATTTGTGTCCAAAGCAGATTGGGACACCCAGCAATGGATAATATGCCGTTGTATTATATTTATTTATTTTGTATTCAATTTGGGCTATAGAGGGTTAAACATTTAATCATTCATTCTTAATATAAAATTATTGATTCATTATATCTTTGTTCTATTTTAATTTCTAGTTATAAGGCTAAAATTGTCGCTATATCTTCACTGGTACAGTTCTTTTGTCGAAACCAAACGCGCAAATCCTATAGAAAACTATAGTTAGGAATTAGCATTGAATGTTCTAGTCTAGTATTTAGACTAATAGTAGAGGACGTAGATAGTCAAATGTTTAGGAAAAATAGGACCATATAATTGTTTCCTTTGATTGAAATGTTTTACTATTTCGACTAAATTGAATTCAAAATTATTAAATTTGTAGAATGAACCAAATAATTGAAATTAGTGCCCTTAACAGTATAGTATGCAGATGCCTAATAAATACCAAACACAAGAATAAATTTAGTCAGCAAGAAAATTAGTAGCTACTGTTATAAGTTGTAGGTCTTTTTGTTTGCCAAACAGTATAAAAGAAATTTTAATTCAATGAATTTAAAAGAAATTTCTATAAATATTAAGACATCAGTCCCATTGGTACACTAATCTATAAATTCCACTCCTCTTTTAACGATGGAAATTGTACGGAGACACTAATGTTCAACATTTGAAAAACTTCTCTAACTTTAACGCCTAATAGCTTGTAAAATAATTTCTCGCATTTTCCTTTGATTCTGCAACACCAGCATATCCTGGGCGGGCCAAATCCTTGGTGGATTCTCGCCCTTGTGAAATTTATTGCACCATTTAACCACTTGCGTATGAGAGGTTTTTCTTCTTATATAAATTTCCATTGACTGACGCTCAAAAAATTAATAACTGCACGCAGATTGTCTTTGGACGGATTTTTTACCATAAATGTCACGTTCCAACTTCATCACGATGCATAGGAAGAAACAAACTGCGAATATTTGTCACATACGCGTTACTAGTACATAAACAATTAATATAAACAATTGAATTCCGTGTGGATAAATCGCGGCTGCGCAGTCCAAACATGTTTCTATTGAACAATCCTCGTACACGAAAACAGTTCATGAATTATTGTCCTTAAAGTAGTAGCCATTTATTGAAATTACTGCACCCAAAATGTCAAGTGTCTGTCTTGTTTCATTCAAAATTTATTCATTTTAATCTATAGATTCATATTTATAGTGATGTTTACGTTTATTCAAAAATTAAATTTTTGAATAGGCTCCCTATTCTCTAGGTCTGGCTCCAACGATTATTTTTTAATCCCTAAACTGAAGGAACATTTACGGAGAACATATTTTTCGGACAATGACGATGTAATCGCTGCTGTAAATAAGTGACTGACAGAACAAAACAAAGATTTTTTCAGGGGCATCGAAGCCCTACATAACCGATACAACAAATGTATTAACTTTTTCGGGTGTCATAAAAAATAAATTTGCTTCGAACGCTCCGATTGTTTCTTTCGATGTTCGGTAGAATATTTTGTTAACTATCCTCATGTATTACCAATAAAATGGTACCGATTCATAGACCATAATATGTGAGGTTAGTCAGTATCGGTTCTCATTTAGTTTAGTTTCAGTATTTGGAATTTGCTAGAAAAGGACGTACAGCTTATATAGTATGCCATTTATTGGCAACTCCAAAAGTATGGTATGTCTCCCTTGTGTTTGGTGTTTGTCGGCGATGTGATTTGTGGTTCAATGTATTGTGTATGTAGCGGGTATAAAGACGAACAGTTCTTGTGACATACACTCGCTGGAGACGGATCGGGAGAGGAGAGGGTCGACGAACACGACGCTACTGCGTATGGGCGAGGCAACTGCGCTGCCCGTCGTGCTGTGCGGCCTGCTCAACTCCGAGCGACAAATCGCTTCGCCCTCGTGCCTCTACTCCGCTAACGTGTTCACTAACAACAGCGACAAAAGTAAATAACAACAATTACAAACCCCTCCCCCCCCTACCACCCCAGCATGGGATTACAATCAAAGTCCCCGCAACCTAATCCGAGTATCATACACTAGGCACACTACCAGAACAACCATTTGCATGGGGTTACCATCACAGACATGCTTCATTTTCTATACCGCTCTCAATTTACTAACCTACAACCTAATCTAAGTACCGTATGGTACACTATCTATCAACTATTTGTATGATATTACAGACATACTCCTCCTCTTCTACATATACTACACAATTCTTAATTCAATTATACCAATCATTCCAGAATCCTTTCATATGGTACGCTAATATTTCCAATATTATGCATGGATTTCATAGTACAACTTCAATATACCATACGGCTAGAAACTAATCATTTCTAAATTCCGTAGTACATTAACCATTTCTTAGAAGTATATAATTTTATCTATATCGAAGACTGTTTCTCAACAGTAAATTTTACTATAACTTAGTTACTATGAACTGCGTTAACAATTCAAATTAAAGTGGATAAATAACGAAGACGGATTTGTGAAAATTTCATGGATCTCACTGGGATTTGAACCCAGAGCCTTCCAATCTCTAGTCGGACACTCTACCAATTGAGCTACAAGACCCCTGTGAATTCTCCCACATGGAGTACTGTTACCCGCAGTGTTGTGCGGCTAACAATACTCCATGTGGGGGAATGTTTGCGTGTACAACGTGTATGTGACATGTGAAAAATTCACGGAACTCACAGGGGTCTTGTAGCTCAATTGGTAGAGTGTCCGACGAGGTGTCCGACTAGAGGTTGGAAGGCTCTGAGTTCAAATCCCAGTGAGATCCATGAATTTTTCACAAATCCGTCTTCGTTATTTATAATTTTATCTATTAATCATTTTGTGTCATTAACCTACATAAAAATTAATTAGTATATGGTTTAATGGTTTTACTATCTTTTACCACAAGGAATATCGTTTTCCAAATAGTTTTAAAAATTTCTTATTCAACATATCTAGTATATTGACTAGTATTAGTGTAAATTTTAAATAAAACAGTAGGGAACTACAATTGAGTACAACTGAAGTTTACTGAAAATATGGTACAGTTGTAACCAATCAGAATTAATGCTCTCACTATAAAAATATGACTTTAATAAATTATGAAAGTATGAAACCATAAATAAACAAGCAAAAAACTAAATTTGACAAAATAACCCCATGTGGAACGAAATATCTTTGAGACAATCAAATAAAAAGTATTGTGCCTCAGTGTCAGGTCGCGAATCTGGGGAACCGGGTTCGATCCCGACCGACGCCAAATATGTCGAATTTTAAATGGCACAAAATTGACCCCTGTGGTGCACTCTCCACACCAGCAATGAGTGCCCGTGTGGTAAAGAATGGTACTACCATTTTTTGAGAAAGATTTATTTTAATGCAGGATAAGACATAAACATTTATTCAAGTTTCGTAAAAAATACAAAAATATGGATAAGCAATATTTTTTAGTAATAGTGTACATCTATCTTATTAGTTTATTTACTAGATCAATCATAGCCATTACTAAACAATAATAATAATACATAATAATAAATATTCATCATGCATGGTTTTAACAATATTAATTCCTTTCTTTCATGACATCAGATGTGTTCAACTGAAATATATTTATTGATTAGAAATTACAATAACTAAAAAAATGTATATTGCTTCAATAATCTAAAATCTGGTCAAAATTTTATCTTTATATTATATTACCGAGTGTAACTCGAAAAGCAGGCGATAGGCGTTACCATGGGAAAAGTTTTTCCTTGTGCAAAAGTGGTCTATAATTTTAGGCAATAATGTTTCAAATAAATATTACAGAGAATTACATTCTGTAACCAACTGAATATTCACATTTTATTATGCACGTTTTGTAACCGAGTAAAACTAATTTAAAATTTTATAAAAGTTACTTCTTTATAATGTTAGCCTTAAAATTGACTCAAAATCATAAACAAATGTAATAACATTTTACCTGTCAGAATTTATAGAATATGATTTGCATCAAAATAATACAACAATAATTTATAACTTTTCCTTCTTGTGAATCATTTTCAGTACAGGATGATTCAAACTCGTTCAAACTCAAACAGAGTGTTTCAGACAAATAAAACGTTATTGCATTTGTTTGTGATTATAGCCAATACTATAAAGAAGTAAATTTTATAAATTTTTAATTAAATTTTCTCAATAATTATAAAACGTGCATTGTTGAATTGGATGCAGCACTTAATTCTCTACAGTCTACAACATTTATTTGAATCATTATTGTCTAAAATTAATAGGCCACTTTTGCGCAAAGGAAACTCGTTTTCTTATGGTAAACGCCTATGACCCGGTATATGCAGGTGTATAACACTAAATGGATATCAGTTGAATTCATATTTCATCCTTTTGCATTAATTTTGGTAGTTCTGTTCTACAGTATGCATACTATTTCCTCAATTATACTATTTGTCAAAAAAAAATGCATGATCTCTAATCTTTCTGAAACCATGTGCATGATTTAGTTGCATAACTAAAATCTGTCTATACCTACAAGTAAATACTATTGACAAAACAATAAAATAACAATAGCATAAACATTAGTATAGTACAATTAAAACATAGCCTAAATTTAGAATAGTAAAAATGATCCACATATACATTTTCATGTCATAATTTTACGCAACCATATTATAGGATAAGCAATCAGTAGTACCATTTATTTTGCCTATAGTATTTTCATTCAATTTTCCTATTTTGTTCAATTAACCCAAATTATTTCTTGACCTTTAGTCTAACACATTCCAGGAAAATATCTCCAAATTAAATTCGCCAACCTTCCCTAAAAATGGTAGTACCATTTCTCCTTACCATACTACAAATATACAGAAAGCCCATAATATTAGAAACATTATTTATGGCACATAAATTCTGAGTAATATAGGGTCTCAATTTTTAAGAAGACTTAATACAGGCTGTCCTAAAAGTGATGCCCGTTCAAGGAGCTAAAACAAATTATATAATTTAGAGTGGAAAATTGTTGATAATTTTCTACCAATTAGTTATATAACATAAATCAATTTTGTGGCTATAGCGATGTTAAACGACGTCTTTAAATTAAATTTACTCGGTTACTAGAACAGTAAATTTAAAAAAAATTACAATAAAAAATTTAGAATTTTATTCTATAAAACAGCATGTATAAATAGTTTTACGGGAGAGATTTTATTTGAAAAACAACTGTTTTCTTATGTTAAATGCCTATATCCCGGATTCTCGTGTTCATCCTGCATACTGAGTATGAGTATTGTTCAGAATTTAGCTACCATAAATTATGTGTCCCAAATTTAATTGTCCTTACTGTACAAAAATGAGTGTAATTTACTTTTTCGCATTTGACCTCCACCTTTACACTTTAAATAAAATCCACGTGTCTGTCTGCATCCTTCCCGTTATTAAAAATATGCCCTAAACATACCTCAAACATTGAAATATGCGAAATAGTGTGTATTTTCACCGAAATGTAAATGGATTCATTGGTATATTGAAAAGTATTTGATATTTTTTTGTTTAAAAGCTTCACAGGATTCTATTGAAGCTTTGTGCTTGCAATATCAAAGAGCTTAATCATTCGAGTGTAAATTATGAGCTAATAATGAAATTTCTACGTGGGTGCAGATGGGTTTATTTCGAATAGTTTTACCGAAAATAATATTTAAAAGCGATATATTCGAATTATAAACTGAAAAATAAATGTTGGAGTTAAAATGCAAGCAATAAAGAAAGGAGCGGGTACAAACAAATTAATATTGTAAATTTCAATGTTCACATTTTTTATGTTTTTTATCTAATAAACGAAATCATCATTTGTTTTGTAATTGGAATGGTATTTTATATTTTAATGTTTGGAAAGTACTTTACATTAGCTTTAAAATTATGCCAAAAACTTGTATTGTTATTAAAGAATAACTTAGTTATTTTTCATAATTATAATACCTATTTTAAGTACGAGTAGATATTATCAGTTTGCCATAACATTTGTACTACTTTGTTTGAGAAAATATTTTGCAATTTCTCTTTTTTATTTGCATCTACCAATGCTTTAAGAAAAAATATTTGTATTCAAATTTACTTTTAACACGATCGTTTTTTAAAAAAAGTTTACCGATAGGGTGTCCAAGGAACTAGGCATTATTTATAAAATACTGATCGATAGGTGATTGTGATTACTTACCAATCAGGAGGCAAGGTGGTAAGTAAATAAAAACAACAAAATGACAAGTAAAATTTTTAATATATCATAGTAATTATCAATTTTTTAAAATTTTGTTAATGCATCCATCGTGCAAAAAACGTAATAAGCATTGCGGTCTATAAATGGTCTTCTACCGGTATCGGATGTATTAGAGAACTCCGAGATTCGTCTCGATCTCCAAAATCATCTTCAATCGGTAGGAAACACACTTACTGCCCTTAATACTTAAATAACTATAATTTTATTATTTTTTAAAAAATTTGAACAGTTTGATTTGTTCAAAATAATCGAAAGCAAATGATATATCAGGTAAACGTCTAAATATTTCCTCAAACAAATAAATATAAATGTCATGGAAACTCATAATGCATAAAAGTTTCATAATTTTCACTGTAGAACTAATTTGAAATACTTTCAGAAATTATGAAAATAAATATAGCATTCCAATTAAAAAATCAACAATGAAATCGTTTTTAATTTAAATGTTTACAAAAAGTATAAGAGTTTCTAAAGCAGAAAAATGTAGTTTGAGTTCCTTGATTTTTATATAAACATTGATGAGATAATATATAAACTTATTATAACAGCATATATTAAAATGAGATTAATCTTATATCAATGAAAAGCTTTATAAATATTTTTTCTAAGATAGATTCTTCTATTTTATAATGCAGTAAAAAGTTTTGACGTCAAGCAACAAGTTAAATACATAAAGTTGGACGTAAAAACATCAACTAACAGTACTCTGATGTTTTCTCATATTAATTGAAAACTTTTACATTGTCATTGTGCAGGTTGTTATTTAAGTAAAAGTACATTCTCAAATGAAAATTAGATTTAGGTTTATGGTTTATACTTTAGATTTAAAGACTTTGGCTGCATATTATGTAATGACTCCATTCACTCTTCAGATTTTAGTGTCTCTTAATCTAAATCATAAAGCCAAACATTGCAAGGTCCAAACTTTAGATTTATAATTTAGTTTGACGTCACAAACTTTACCAGTGAGAATAAGTCTGAAACGATATAGATATATACACCCATTTTTATTTAGTATTCACTTGGTGGAATCAGCTTTTTAAGCAAATGCGAAACTGTCAAAATTTAATTGGTGAAATATAACCAATAATGCCAAACGAATGACAGTTTCATGGCGCACGGGTATCTATTAAGTATTGCTCTACCGATATTTTAATCTTGTTTTTGAAGCATTTACATAGATGTCTGTACAATCAAAACTAAATTAGAGTCAAATTGAACTTGCATTTATGAATGATTACTTAAAACTAAACAAAAACCATAAACCTAATTTTCATTTGTGAATGCACCTTAAGCGTACAACGTTTAGCCGGTGGTAGGACTAACCACATAGATATAGATAGTAGATCTGGCAATTTTTGCTTTACGTGCTTTCTATAATAACTGGAGCCCCTTAAAATTGACCAATTACTTAATGGTTCAAAATATTGTAAGGAGAAATAAAAATCAATGTGTTTTCTGAAAAAAAATGTTGATTGTCAAAACTGAAGTGAAACGCTTTTATGCATTGCCGTACAATTTATATTCGGTATATTGAATATCAAAATGCCAATTACTCTAATGATAAACATATACGTTTTCATTGTAAAAATCTCAAATACCTGTTATTTGCCGCGACGCCAATGATCTTATATGTCAATTGTCACAATCCCGTGTTTTTAGTCAGACAACTTTAATTTCAATAAATTACAATGAAATCGGAATTATTCCTCTTTGATCCATCTCAAACTTCTGCTGCTATATGAAAAGAGCTAAACATCGAATTACTGCATATTTGGGTTCCAGGCAGTCACCTCAATATTCTATTAACCTATGTATACGCGGGTTAGGAATATTGTGCATTGACTTTCAGGTACACTTCATAGCAGGTCATTAATATAAAATTATCCCCGATTTAAGCAGGTAAAAACAAAGAAACGTATTCTAATATTTGTAATCGGGTACGAGGGGGTTGTGCAGACTTTCAGCAGAGAGGAGGTGTTCTGCGCACTGAGGATAATAAAGTGTGGAAGTGTGGAGGAGCCTGGGTAGCGAGGGCGTAGATATGCTGTGGGACCTGATAAGAAAGCTGAAACAACAAAAGAAGATACCGGAGGAATGGAGAAAGGAGGAGGAGGTGTTCAGGAGCATAGTAACTATCGAGGGATCAAGTTTATGTCTCACACAATGAAAATATGGGAACGTGTGATCGAAGGCAGGTTACGGCAGCAAAAGAACGATTGGGGATGAGCAGTTTGGCTTCAAGCCAGAAAGAGGGACAACGGACGCGATATTTGCACTAAAGCGACTGATGGAAAAATATCGGGAGATGCAGGTAGTGCTACACGTGGTGTTCATTTACCTGGAAAAGGCGTACGACCGGATGGCCAGGGAATAAGTGTAGAAGTTAATGAGGAAGAAGGGGATACTAGAGAACTTACGTCAGTCTGGTGATGAAGATGTATGAAGGTGCGGAAACTAAGGTGAGGTCCAGTGTGGGTGTGACTGAGGGGTTCCCCATTGTCGTCGGACACCTCTTCTACCTGGTCATGAACGTGCTGGTAGAGGATGTTAAAATGGAAGCGCCATGGAGCATGCTGTTCGCGGACGACATTGTTCTCTGCCAGCTGACCCGAGAGCTTCTAGAACGGACCCTAGAGGAGAAAGGGTATGGAGGAGAGAGGCATGAGGATAAGCCGGGTGAAGACAGAATACATGACTACGGGGAGTGCCGAGGACGTGTTCGTACGGCTCCAGGATGACAAGCTGCCGTCGGTGAAGAAATTCAAGTACCTTGAGTCGGTTATCGAGAGGGGTGGCAAATTAGACGAAGAGATACAGCATAGAGTAACATGCGAGTGGATGAACTCGAGGAAGATAAGCGGGATCCTGTGCGACAATAAAGTGAGCTGTAAGATGAAAGGAAACATATATAAGACATTGGTGCGACCAGAAATTCTCCATGGTGCGGAGACGTGGCTAATCACAAAGGCCCAAGAGCGAAGGATGGAGGTGGCGAAGATCAGGATGCTGAGGTGGATGTGCCGCGTGACAAGGAATGACAAGATGAGAGGGATAATCAAGGTGGGACCAATGGGAAAAAAAGGTGCGAGAGAGCAGGAGAAGGTAGTTTGATCACGTCGACCGGAGGGACGAGGAGTACGTTGGAAAGCAAGTAGAGCACCTAGTGGTGGGAGGAAGAGAAATAGAGGACGGCCTAAGCTTAGATGGAGGGACAAGATGGCGAAGGACTTGTGGGAGAGAGGATGGAGCCCAGGGGACGCTTTGGACCGGAATGAAAGGAGGATGAAGAGATGGGAATGCCGACTCTGCGTAAGACGGGGGGAGGCTATGAGAAAGAAGAAGAAGAAAACAATGTTTATTACACAAAATATTGAAAATATACGACAAAAATAAAACTCATAAGAATCAAAATATACGTGTTAAAAATAACATAAAAGTAACATAAAACATAAAAAATTAGAAATACAAGTAAAATTCAATACTGATCGACACTATCAAACAACGACTTATGTACAGTTTAATTCGGAGATAAATAAAATTGTTTTAAATACATCCCTTACTAAAAATAGCGGTGTCCTGTAGTGAACCAGGTAAAAACCGTTCATTATGAAGTCAGGTCAATGCACAATATGTAAAATGTACCTATCCGTATACTTATATAACACCCTGTATTAGGTAAAACTAAATTAATTTACTATAGAACAGAGCGAATCCTAATGTTCTGAAGACAATAGAAATTAAAATTTATTACTTTGCAGCCAACAATATAAGTAGTATTTAAAAAAAACAATTACCTTTTCAATTCAATTAGTAATTAACTACAAAAGTAATTAATTACTGGCAAGCTCTGAGTAAATTTGATTAAAATCATACACCATTGTCCAATAGAGATAAAATAATAATTGGCCCATATTCTATTTATATTTGGTGTCCATGTTTAATGCAAATATCGAATAATATTGGATAATGTTGATTTCCCCGGGTGGTGCAGCTCATCAGTAAGTTTTGAAGACGTCACGACAAGGAATTCCCGCAGCGCCAATCTCCGTTCTTATTCCCTGGAGAGACACTGTATTCTTGCTAGTGCAGATTACAGCTATGTAGTAGCTAGTTCCAGCCACACAACTCCCTAGACACACGCGAAATATATTCACTAGTTTCACACTACACGCTAATGGATTGTCGAATTGAAATTCTGCACGACAATATTTTCATGGTCCATAGGAAACGGTTTGTTGTTTTATTTAAATCAGTCGAAACACAAATAACTAATTTACTAATTAATAATAAGAGTGGGTTTCGCATTTAAATCCCGTGTGCAATTTTATGATTAAGTATTGTGAGTGGTCTCATATTTTTCCTTATGCTTTGTAGAATAAGGAAGGAAGATAAAACCATTTTTTTCAGTTGAATAATTTATTATTATTATTATATAATTAATAGCATCAATTAATTAGATCAAAATTTGTTTTCCTTTTTCTCCCCCTCCTCTCTACCGACCCTGTCTTGGGTCTTAGATGTCCACCATCACTTTAATACTTAATCACAAAATTCCACACGGGCTAAGAATAATGGTAGTTAGAAAACCCACTATGATGTATTTATTTGTTTTGAGGTCTTTTGACCTATACAAATTTAATTACATTGCAATTACATAGTTTACATACATTATACAATTTTACAGAGAGATTTTTAGTGCCCTTTGTTGGCACCCTCGTCCGTTCTCTGTAAGAATATGTCAGGCACGTCTAGAGATGGGTCAATTCCCGAAATTTAAAGATACGGGAAAATTCCCAAATATTTTCCCGGAATTTTTTTTTTTTTTTAAATTTTCCAGAGAAATATCCTTCGGGAAATTTCCCAAGGAATTTCAAATATGAATAAAAATTTTAACTGTAGGCGTGTTTATTTAGTTTTATTTTTCAGTGAAATTATGGTAAAAAAATACATACATATACTCGTATCAATATATTTATGCACTATCGGCCATACATACGAGTAAAGCAACTCTGTAAGAACTAATAAAGAATACTCCCCCATATTTTAAGTGTTCATTATATTTTTATACTTCTTGTATAAAATAAAGGTGCAGTATTCATAAAACCGTAAATGTTTCAAAAGCATCGTACTAAATTTCACAAGTACTTATATTTACTTTAAAAAATTAACCAGAGTAACAATTTATTTTGAAGGGAACATAAATTACTCAAAAAATGAACAATGTTACATATTTAATAATTATTTATAACAACTTGCACCAAACATCAAGGCTAACATCTTTTAAAATTTACGGAAAATTTGCAAAAGTTGTATCTTAAGGGATATTTTCAAAAAAAATCCGGGAAAAAAGGTGACAAAATGTCTTCCCGAAAATTGCGGATGAAGGAATTTCCCGGGAAAAAAACAAATTCCCGGCGGGAATTTTCTGGCGGCACGCCACTAGGTACGTCATGAGTACGCCATTACTTTGTAGCTGCGCAGTAGTCAAAATTAGCGCCTCCCCTCAGCAACGAGCAACTTTGTATAGCAACGGGACGCTAAGTCTGTTCTATTAGCCACGCCAATGTTTGTTGATGGGCGGGTCTAAAATATTCTCGCGCACAAAAACGCTGACGTCCTGGGCATATTCTTACAGCGAACGGACTCTACATATAAAGTAGCTTATGCTGCCACTCGGACTCATCTACGTGTGTCGGTTTTTATTAAAAACTAACTCGTGTAGGATTCGATCGCTGTCCCACACGAGCAACCTGGTATTGCCAGGCGAGCACTCCAACCGCACGACTACAGAACTAAGTGAAATAATTAAATTAATAAATATGTAAGTGCCATTTTTACAATTTAAAATAAATTTGAAAACACAATAACAATAGTTTTATCTGTGAGTAAATATCTCGACTGTGGTAGACTAGGTGTTAACAAATACTCGAAATATCAGTTATATAGCATTTTATTCTTACAAAATCAACGTTTCGGTAAACACTACCTTCATCAGGGTTTACAAACATTCAAAAACAATATAGTACATAAGTAACATCAGTATTTATCATACAAATGTTCAAAAACATAGTTTGTGAACAATTGTTGATAAAAATGTTTTTAACATATGATGTCCACACTACAATAACAAAATACGTTCGTCATTTATAAATCGAAGAGTTTAAAATTTTTATGAGCATGCTACTGTGAAATTTTCAATATTTAATCAATTTAATTAGATTCAAAATTAAATTTGCTAATAAATAAGCAAACAAAAAATACATGTTTCCATTTAAAATAGTAAACTTAGGTTAGGTTAGGAATTTAGAAACCTTAGCCGAAATTTTATTTCTGTTTATTATATTATTTTGTAAAATAGAAATTGTTTACAATTTAACTTTCTTTGTAGTTCTTATTTAAAATGAACACCCTGTATATTCATAATAAAAAGTATAACGCTGAATGTATTTAATAATATACTCACACTCACTGTATAAAACAAACATGTATGCGAAAAACGGGGTCATAAAAACTAACCTTTAATAGAGACTAAAATAAGTCTGCAAAGAACAAAAGATAAACGGTGCGCATGCGCTAATATCACATTGTATATGTACAGAATAACTAGGGGAGTTTAATGTACTCATAGACCCTTGAGGGGGAGTTAATATAACCGTAATTATATTTTATATTAAATAATACCAAAACAATATAATATTTATTATACTAATTTAAGTAACTTATTTTAAATTGTATAAATAGACGTGATGATTATATATTTATTTGTTTATTTATTTAAACATACTAAATAATCTATATAAATGTCATGCTTTTAAATGTTATTGAGGTAACGCGAAAAACATTAATCAAATAAAAACTATATCATTTTTTTAAATGTTGCTTTTAAAAAACTTTTTTACAATTTTAATTTGGTTTGAAAGAAGTAACATTATCAAAGTTGTTTTTGAAGGTTATTCAAGGTTGAATTTGATCTAGAACGAGCCTTGATGTACTACTGAACTAATATACCAGGGAATGGGGAAGTTTAGTTTATTTTTATTAATTTTATTATTCAAAAGTGATATTATATAGTGTATTTCACTCAAAAATGCTTAGATATCTCAAAAAATTAAATTTTCTTAAATAATAACGTCACAGAAGTTCACGGAGAACGTATAGTCTACCGGAAGAAGTAGGAGTTTTAAAAATGGCATCCATATGTTTTGACGTTTCTAGGCAGTGACAGTTCTGTGTTGTGATTATTATAATTCGGTTGTTCTTCCTGTGCAAACTACTGGTTCTATTTATTTCATTTAGTGTATTATTGTACAACAGAATATTAAAAATTAAGTATTGTTAATAGTTTTTAAAATAAGTACAATTTCACTACGAACAAAAAATCGTAATCTCATTTCGCGAAAACATAAACAAACCCACGTGATCTGGCCAGAAGTGTGTAGTGAAATGCCTCAATCTAAGTTCAAAAAATCAAGTCTTACGATCCTTACTATGCATGCGCATAATTCAATTGTGACGTCACAAAAGTTCGATGATAAATAATTAATTATAAATAAATGGGAATATAATTTTAACTTTCAATTACATTTTAAGTTTCATTTTTCATATATTTACGTTTAACAAATATTTCACATGTAATCCCAATCACGCTAAACTTCCCCATTATATTGCAAAATACTATACATTTTATTCATTATAAACAAACTTAAATGATCCTTTTCTGTCCTTTCTGATCCTATATAACTTTTCTTCCCTCTTTCAGAGATTGTCAAACAGTATCACAAAAATCAAAAGCAGAACCACTGGTTAATCGACTGTGTTACCTACCTGTGTCTACACTCTGAGACTGACTTTACGTAGTTAGACTTTTCTGAGCATGTGCATGTCTGATTGTTCCTGTTGAAGGTCTTTATTCGTTTGTTTGATATCTCATGGTTTGGATTTGTGGCATATGGTAGTAGATGGATATTCTAGCTTGTTGACGTGCACGTTTGAACTTGTTTGACAAATGGTGAGAGCTGTTGAGTTGTTTTAGAATCACTGGATTGTTAGATGAATAAGATAAAACTAAAATTGGGTCATATTCATAAAGATATTTTCTGAAAAATAAAATTTAAAGTTTTTTAAATTGTGACTTATGAATACGATTCAATTTTGTATAATTTACAACATAATTATAAACAAGAAAATAATATTTTTACTTACACTTACACATTCACAAAAAAAAATTTAAATCATTATAAGAAATAAAACATTTTTCATACATTCATATAAACCGAATATTTTATATAAAAATGAAATATATACAGTATTAGTTAAATTTAATACTAGTATAGGTACTAATAAATTTGTCAAAATCTAGTGACCCGTACAACGTAAGTTTAGTACAAAATAGAGTCTATTAGTTGGCATGTCGTCTATAGCAATATTCTAATTTTAGAAATAGAATTAGTATTTCCATTTTTCTTTAGTAGAAATACAAATAAAAATCCCAGTCAAAACATTACAATGTGCTTCTATCATCATGGAAGCATTAACGACAGTTTTTCATAAGTTTTTACACATGTACGCAAATGTATAATAGTATATTACTAACCGAGGTGGAAAGTGTTTCATTGTCGAGGGCGAAGATAGTTAACCAAGGCGCGAAGCGCCGAGGTTAACTATAGCCCGAGACAATGAAACTTTTCACCGAGGTTTGTATACTATTTTATTCACAATCTGAATTAAAAAATTAATATTTGATATTTAAATAATAATAACCTAACATAAATAAACGAATGGTCTGAGATTGTTCATTTGTCACATGAACTGTCACTTTGATTTCTAACCTTAAATATTGATTTCATTCATTACTTGTATTATTTACAAGTTTATTCCATATTTTTATCATATAAATTGTAAAGATGCTTTGTTTATATGTAAATACCCATCATTGATACGCATTGATCTCTCAAAGCGGGGGGCAGCTATTTCCCGCCTCGAGGTTGGAAAGTATAGCGTGAGTATAGCTGAGGTTGGAAAGTGTCAACTTTCCAACCCCAGCTATCTTCACGTTATACTTTCAAACCTCATGGAATATGAGGTTAACAATAACTAACTTCCCAACTTTTTAAAAGTCAGAAATCGTCATATTACTAACCGATTGTGAATAAACAGGTTTTCCATCCGTCAGCTGAGAAAATACATTGGCAATATAGGAATAATAAAGGTTGTAAAAAACGTCCATTTATCAGCTACTTTTATAGTTATTCTCTCCGAAAGACGGAAAATATGTGATTTTCGACGGAATTTTTGCATTTATTAAAAGAGTTATATATTTTTCTTTAATATACTTATTGTTTTTTTATTTTTAAGATATTTACAATTTAAATTTCTTAATAACCGTAAAGTATTAAAAATTTAGAATATTTATTTGTATGAATTATTTTATTTGGCAAAAATTTTGTATGAGACTGTCATAATAAAACCACCTTAACTGTCAATTTTTTTTTTCACAAAATTTTATGACAACATATTTATTTCGGATTATTTTGTTTGTCATAGCACCTCATTAGTCGAATAAATTGCTACAAACTGGAATTTGAAAATTCAATGATCGATTATTTATACCTTTGATAGTTACTTCTTTATTTTTCGTTCATAACACGTGACATTATTGACAGATGACTTCAATTTAACGAAAGATTAATTGACGGACTGCGCACTGGCTTTATTAGCAGGTGGACAGCAGGAGAGTACTAGCCCACGGGAAATTCAATTACGGAGAAGATATTTATATAATATTAATCTTGGGCAAAAATATTAAACACCCTTAAATAATGCATTTATTTTAAAATACATTTTTATTAGGAAAATTAAACTAAATATCTTTGAAATATTAAATTTATCCTTTTTTTACCTTTAATAACGGTATTTTTGCATTTTTTTACCCAACTTCTTTTCTCCTGTCATGTTGCAATATTTTTTTAAGAATATTTGTGACGATAAAAATATTATATTTGTCTAAATATAACAACAATAACCTACCGCAACGTACAAAACTCGGCCCGTCTTTTCCAAGCGTGGCTTTGTGTAAATATAACAACAATAACCTAACCTAGCGCACAAAATTCGGCCCGAGTTTTCCAAGCGTGACTTTTGGGCGTTAGGTTAGGTTACTGTTGTTACATTTAAAGAAATATACTAGCTATAGGTCGATTATACAACATCGCTAAGTCAACGAATATTTTAATAATCTGACCGCGTTTTATTAAAAGACGGGTTTTACAATCTGTCTACGACATATACAAGGTGTTATGTAAGTAATGTGCCATAGTTCATGGTATAGTATTCTGCACAATCTGTCAAATTGTTATTGTGGAACTGTATAATAGACCAATTACGAACCAGCTTCTTAATAAATTAAAATCTAAAAATCAATTTGTTCAAAAAAATAATTGTTATTTGTCATAAATGACGGTAAATTTGCGTAGTACTTAGATATTTAGAAATGTCTATTGCTTACGCTAATGAAGAATACACCGACATACATTTGGTTTACTGATAAGTGCGCCAAAACAGTCGCCATTATTAAAAGGGTCTTATTCATGTTCCGCCTCTTACTTCAAACCTTCAAAAATGACAAGTGTTGTTGCTTTTACTCTAACTACTGTTATAATAGTTCCTTACTTGAGAGGCCCCAAGCACAATCTAATTTTGAGGCCGCCCTAAAGCAACATTATATACTCAAATTTCGTCAAATTGAATTACCGCTACACTAAAGTATTTTTTTTTTTTGAAAATTTATAAGCGAAGAAGTCATAATTTTTACAAATACAACATTTGGAATAGACTCCGAAAGTGATGACGTCAAAATCAAGCAGGAATTACAAAAGTTGAAAGTAGGCTTCCGGTTTCTTAATTGCATTTTGTAAGAGTTGTAAACGAACCGTACTAGCGCGAAATTTAAGGTAAATAGTATTCTATCTTTATCTCGTCAGCAAAGAGCAAACTTGCATATGATTTGAAATATGATCACTAGGTCGCCACAAAACATATGGCATAGATAGCGTTTTATTCATTTGTCAATTTAATTTAGAAAATACTATTAAATTATTAATTATATAATAACAATAATAATAAAAGAAAATGAAACAATTTTTTATTTTGAGACTTGTAATTTGAGGCCCCCACGATTTAAGAGGCCCCAAGCGCGCCTTTCTGCGCATGTGCGGAAAGCTGCCACTGATTCAAATAAATAATTGTTATTGGTCCATCTTGAAGTGCATTTACAACTGCAAGAAGCACAGTAGAAAAGAAATAATTGCAGGTTACGAGACATTGCAACCTTTTTTGTTAAATGGTAACGTATGACATGTTATTTACATAACAGCCTGTAATGTATAGACCATTTTTGTCATCACAAATGAGACGTCATAAGTGAAATCGGGACCAGACTGCGGACCCCTTGTCAGGACGCTATTCACAGTTTATTATTTTCATATAAATATTCCCAAATTTGTTATTTTTTCCCGTGGGCTAGTAGGTACCTGTGCATGATCAATTATATCAAATTAGTTACCTTCGTCGGAGAAGCGGATCAATGTTACAATTTTTCACCTTTTTGCAACACCATTCGGGTTTTTAATATTAAGCAATTTACTTGATTTAATTTTCTGGAAAATAATATAAATTTCAAAGAAATTTTATATATTTTACATTTTTCACTGACATTAAAAATAAATTATTAAATATTAGCATAGTTTTACTGCGTAAAATAGCGTAGTAGTACTACGAAAGTATAGGTTTAGTTCAAACCAGAGCTGGGCAATACTTGCAAGAAAAGTTCTTTATTAGGCTTGCAAGTACTTTCAGTACTTCAAGTACTGTACGTGAAGTACTATTTATTTATGGTACTTTGTACTTGAAAAAGTAAGCCTATTCACATGTACTTGGTACTTAATACTTGGAAAAATACTTGAAGTACAATGAAAAGTACTTGAAGTATTTTTAAGTACTTGAAGTAATTTAAATGTACTTGAAGTATTTTAAATGTACTTGAAGTATTTTAAATGTACTTGAATTACTTTAAATGTACTTGAATTACTTTAAATGTACTTGAAGTTCGATGAATAATTTAAAAGTTAACAAGGTTATGAAAATTGTTTGTCTGTCGGTGTTTCTTTTGCAGCGGTGTGGTGTTATTCCTGTAGTACATAGTCATGTGAATTTCATTAATAAATATATTTTCAGCAATAATATGAAAGTAAAGATATATTTGCAAACTTTTTGGCATAAATAAATTAATTCTAATCTGCATACTGCATATACATATAATGTTTATATTACCTAACTACAGTGCTGGGGCTTTGCCGTATCGCCTGGCGAACGCATGACGTAAAAATGACGTCATTCGAACATCTTCGTACAACTTCTCGTATCGCTTGGCGATCATATGACGTCCATTTTACGTCATCAGATCGCTAGGTGATACGGCAGTCCCAGCGAGGAATTTTTGTTTTGAATAACCAAATAAATATTGGTACTTTCAAGTACTTTAGAAACTAAAAAAGAACTTGTACTTCAAGTACATTTAGAAACATCAAGATACTTGGTACTTGTACTTCAAGTACTACTTTTCAGTACTTTGCGCAGCTCTGGTTCAGACTACCAGAGTTTGATTCCGACCAAAGTCAAATGAATCTCCGCAATAGCTTCGGGAGGATTGCCAACTGTCATTTTTGGAAAGGACATTCCTTTTTAATTCAATTTTGGTCCTTGTCATTTTTTAAACATGCGCGATTTGGCTTTTACTGATTTTTGTTATTAATAATTTTAAGATAGTTTTTCTCATTATTTTAAGAAAAAAAACATTTCCTATACTACAATGAATATGAATAAATAAATATACAGGGCGTTAATTAAAAAGCGGGCCATAGGAGTTTAATATGGAAAATCAGTTTTTCCTTGCGCAAAAGTTCCCAATTAATTTTAAACAAAAATGTCTTAAGTAAGTATTGCTCATTTGTAGCGGTAGGCATGGGATTAAAACAAAATTACAAATTGTAATGTAATTTTCATGTGAAAATCGAATATCTGACAGTTCAAACGATACGAATTTCTTTGTAATTTTGTTTGAATTTCATGCCCACCGCTACAAATAAGCAATATTTATAAAATTTCAAACTCGTTTACCAAAGTAAAAAAATAAAATCTGTTTAGTGATTTAGGCGTAGAATTTAATATCTACATTTATTTGAAATATTTTTGCCTAAAATTTATTGGGAACTTTTGTGCAAGAAAACACTTATTTCCCATGATAAACGCCTATGGCCCGCTTTTTAATTAACAGCTTGTATAAAAAGTACAGGAAAAAAGCAGATGTCACTTTATTTTTTAAATATTTTATCATTCAACTCATAAAAAATACGAGCATGGTATTTCTCGTTTTGAAAAGACATTAATAAATTTGTTTTTTCTATCCTCTTTCATTTTAGAATTCAAAAATTATTGTTTACGTGCGTTTCGTTCGCGGGCAAGAAGCAAAATAAAAGTTGTCACTTATAGCTATTTATAGACTGTCATATCTGTTACAAAGTTTTAATAATTATTGATTTCATTAAATTTTAATTAATTATTTAATTATATTTTTCTGAGACTGTAAAAAAAGTCATTCATATTGATTTGTTTGTTTATTGTAGACCAATTGGTACATTTTATTTACATTCTGTACAAAATGAAACTTTATATCGTAAAAATACTAATTAATAATTCATTAATATCCGCATTAAACAGCCAATCTTGAAAAATATTTCATTAACTTTGAAAACAGCGATGAATATTTAAATTGTTTAATATGTAACAGTGCTATTGCTATATATAGTCCCATTCAATAATTATTGACATCCGATTACAATATAGAAAAAATTAGTGATCTAGTCCCTTAGAGAATGTTGCTTCTTTAAATTCTTCCTCTTCTTACTATACCTAAAAAGCATTAAGATCTTAGATATAGGTAGGTACTGGTGTTAACCGAGGTATTATAAAATGAGAAATATTTCACTAGTAGACAACACATGGACAAGCATGAAGTAGGAACAAATATAGAAATTGTAGAAGGATTATTTGATTTTATTCTTGTATTTCTTTTGTATCAAATTATTTCACTTATTATTTTACTTTGTCAAACAAAAACAATCTGCGCCGTATTTTAATATGGAAAACAGGTTTACCAAAAGTTTAATCTAAACGTTATTTTCCAAAAACGCACTTTTTACGAGACTGGAGGTGCATTCATAAATGAAAATTAAGTTTATGGTTTTTGTTTAGATCTAAGTAAGTCATTCATAAATGCAAGTTTAATTTAACACTAATTTAGTTTTGATTGTACTGACACCTATGTAAATGCTTCAAAAACAAGATTAAAATATCAGTAGAACAAAACTTAATAGATACCCGTTCGCCGTGAAACTCATTCGCTTGGCATTATTGGTTATATTTCAACAATTAAATTTTGACAGTTCTATGTTCTCGCATTTATTTAAAAAGCTGATTCCACCAAGTGAATACTAAATAAAGATGGGTGTATATACCTATATCGTTTCAGATTCGTTCTCATTGGTAAAGTTTGTGACGTCAAACTAAATCATAAACCTAAAGTTTGGACCTTGCAATATTTGACTTTATGATTTCGATTTAGAGACAATAAATTCTGAAGTGTGTATGGAGTCATTACATAATATACGGTCAAATTCTTTAAATCTAAAGTATAAACCATAAATCTAAACCTAATTTTCATTTGTGAATGTACCTTTACTGTTCTAAACGTGTCATATTTCTTTAGTTTTTTTTAAGTAATGCTGGTCATTAAATGAGTACAATTAAGCCCAGAGAGAAATTCTGAACATATGATTTATGACTCTTATAAAGGATGTTTCATAACTTTAAAGGCATATAGTTGCAACCAAAATGAGTAAAAAAAGCTTGATCAACATAGGTTTGATCTTCAAATTTTGTAGTAGAATCGAAGATAAACTGACAAGGATAGTGATCGAAAATAATTTGTCTATACCAGTATAAATGTATTAAAATTTTGTATGAAACATTTTTCTTAATTTCTAATAGTTAAGAAATTATTTCAAAAACAAAAGCACATCTCAGATGACCTATCAAAGTTAAACAAAAAGTATCATTTAATCCAAGTTGTAACTCTTAGGTATAGAATCAAAGAAATTGTAAAAAGAAAGATAGCCGGCGGGACTTGAACCCGCAACCTCAACATTTGTACTGAGAGAGAGAGAATAATTTTATTGAAGTAAAGGATTTACATATAAATACATAAATTGTGCACTCATGGGCGTATTCACCAGGTCAGTGTTCGATCACACAGTACGTAAGGCAATCTCAATTCCGAAGAATTTTTGGATTCCCTACGTAGCTATGCTGCTAGACACTGCTTGGCTACGCCCATGGTGACAATGTGCAATGTTTTATAATTTTTATAATTGCAGATTTTCCTGGCCTGTGGCCTTACAATCTATTATATGTACATGATGATCTTTTGATAATGAAGTGTTAGAATGACGTGAGGGGTTAGTGGCGATATGATTTGATTCTTAATTAATTACAGGAAAAATAGTAAAAAAACCTGTTTAATATATGTCCTTAAAAGTAATTCTTAAAAGTAAAATGAGCGACGGTATGATTATATACAATGAGGCTATATGCTTTCTTACATTATTGGATTATATGTGATGATTCGTAATGAAATATGAGAGATGTACTTATTGCTATGTGAATAATTGTATGGTATTTACAATAACATTTGTACTGTTGCGTGCTACCAATTGCACCACGGCTGGGCGGGCTGTAAGCCCACAGGCTTATACAGTCTTTTCGTTAGTTAAACTCATTGGCTTGTATGAGATCCTCATCACATGTAGGTGTGGGTTATTCTAACCACTACATGAGCCGGTGGATTTACAGCCCAGCCGTGGTGCAATTGGTAGCACGCGTTGATGATGCGGGTTCAAGTCCCGCCGGCTAGCATTCTTTTCACAATTTCTTTGATTTAATATCATTTAAAAATACCACATTCATCTACAATTTACTCTTAGGTATAGTTTTCGAAATAGCAGAAGTAAACCCCGTAAAAACTCATTTTTCACTGCCTTATACCTCGGAAATTATTGAAGATCGAATCGAACCCATGTTGATTAAGCTTTTTTACTCATTTTATATACCCTTTAAGTTTGTACTTAAAGTTGTAAAATAATCTGTATTTAAAATATATGAAGGTACATTCAATTTTACTTCAGAAAAATCATAAATTAATCCGCCCCGAATTTCTATGCACTTCTGCACGTTTGATATTTCTATCTGTTTTTTTTTATATGTTCAGCAATAGGTAACAATGTTTATTATATTGCGTTATATATTTGTATTGTTTGTTTGTTTTTTTTTTTTTTTGTTTTTTTTGTTTGTTACTTTCCACCTTCTGTGATTTCCCACAAACACTAAGTACGAAAACTACTAACTCCTTTAGCTAGTACACATCTGTTAGTGTAGCCTAGTGAACACTAACTATAGATATGTGCAACAATTATGAATTGTCTGTATTGTGTATATAACTGTGTTGTACCCAGATGCAATGCCTTACTTATTGCGTGTCCTATGCATTTTTCAGATGAAGATGAAGAACCACGGTACATTCAGCTGACGAATCAGCATAAGGGAGCCATCCGAGCGATCAGAAAGGTAAGGAGTTTCCCAGTCATTTATATTTGTCAACCTTACAAGTGACGGTTCATTTCTTGTTCGTACATTAACAGATTGTAAGAATCTAAAAGGGTGAAAAATGGTTTCAGAGTAGAGAAACAGATAGAGATTTGTTATAAACAATATTTATTTATGATAAACTACAAGATTTATCAGTTTCGTCGACGTATATATTTTAAAAACATATTCATTTAATACTGTTTCTTACATAGTATTTTACAACTTCTGGTACAAATTTTAAGGGCATATAATAAATAACAGAACACATACAAGTCATATTTCCTTCAAATTAATTGTATTATCAAAAGTTATCAAAAAAAGACCACAACTTTAATAGTTATTTATGCAACAAGAGTGTAAACGCAAACATTATGACATGAAGTCAAGTATTTCACGAAAATTATTGATTGAATGTCATAATGCTTGTTTACACTTGAATTGCATACAAAAAATTATGACATTCATTAACATTCCTGAAACATATTAGTAATTTGACAGTCTACATTTGACAGATAACTGACCTGAAGTTGAATACTGCAGTTCTCAGTCAGTAATACCAACATGAATGTACAGAAAAAACTAAATTTAGGTAACTTAAATGTCACATATGTATTAATGGTGGTAGCTCTGTAATGTGTGAAGTAAATAAAATACGAAATTCGTTGAAATTATACACTGTCTGCAGTGTGTAAATTATCAACTTTGCACATCGGAGCACAAAAACTAATTTAAAAGTCAAATTTCATTCAGTAAATGAATTATACGTACATATAGCACCTTTAATAACAAGTCTCCGGCTCGACCTTTAAATACAAGCATTCGTATAACAGTTTCTTGAAGTGTGATAGATAGATTTTTTGTGTCGCCTTCACCATAATGTTTTTAAATATGATTTATTGCCCCAATATAAAATAGTTAGGTTTTTTACATTGGTAACATCATAAGATTTGAATGTCAAATTACATGGATTTATAAATATGATCTAAAAAAATCAACAATGCAATGCAAAATTAAATACAGGTGTTTCAAAAATACTGTAAAAAAAATATAAGGGCATATAATACTGACCAAAATAAGTAAAAAAGCTTAATCAACATATGACTGATCTTCAACTGTTTCCGAGAAAAGCGAAAAATCGAAAAAAACTGACAAAGATAGTGATCGAACAAAATTTTGTCTATGTCAGTAAATGGACTATAAAAAAACTATATAATTTTACATGATACATTTTCTCAATTTCTAATAGTTAAGAAGTTATTTTAAAATTAAATATTGGCCAAGGTCGCCACAACATTTAACATAGTACAATTATTTTATTTCTTAAAAAAAACAAAAGCACATCTAAGATTACCTCTAAAAGGTAAACAAAAAATCCCATTTAATCAAAGTCGTAACTCTTATAGTTTTCGAGATATCATACGTAAACCCCGTAAAAACTCATTTTTCGCTGCCTCAAATCTCGGAAACTACTCATTTTGGTCAGTACTATATGCCCTTAAATTTTTTACAGTATTTTTGAAACAGCCTGTATAAATAATCATAATTCTTGTATTGAATATAGTCAGATATTGACCAGAACAGTAATGCCAACTTACTTAGAACCATAAAAGTTCCTATTTTTTTGCCAGCTGGGCGGCTAACAAAGTGTTTCTGGACGATTTAGAAATATGTAAAATTACTTATAACGGATGGAGGCACAACGAGAGAACGTACCCGATCGCGAACCAATTTTGTATTATTATTTCATTCTTACTATTATATATTTTTTATTTCTATTATACAGGCTGTTTAAAAATAGATGTCATGGATATAAGGGTGGATAATACATCTCAAAACAATAAAAAAAGTTCATATAAACATATATCCGAAAATGCCTAGTTTCAAAGCTAATATTTTAACATAACAATAAAATCATAGTGGCCGTTTAGAATGGAAAACAATTGAAGATAGTCTTTTGTTTTGCTTATTTGTCATAATTATTGTTATTGTTTGTTACAAACACAATTTTATCATGAATAATTTCACTTTTTCCGAATTAACAGATATGCATTTAATGTTCGGTCGTGCTCACGGTGATTCGGTAGAAGCTAGACGTTTGTACGAGGAGAATTTACCAAATAGAAAATTCTTCGACTGTTTTCCATTGTAAACAGCCACTATGATTTTATTGTAATGTTAAATAATTGTATATGACAGAAATAAAATATTAAAATCGCTATAGCTCTGAAACTAGGCATTTCCGGATATGTTTATATGAACATTTTTGGTTTAGAGATGTATTATGCACCCTTAAATCAGTGACCTCTATTTTTTGAATATCCTGTATATGCAGTACTTTAATTGTATAAATCTAAAAATAATGAGGACTTATGATTTTAGAATTTTACTGTTGCCATCTACTGAGTTCTAAAGTAACCTTTTAGACAAAGACGCAAGCTCGAAGAAAGAGACAGCAAAGCACTACCATGACTTCTTAGATAGAATTTAAAACAGTATTTAAATGTTGTTGTGTTGAATAATTTTGTGTTTCGGTATTATTATTTTTTTTAGAATTTATCTTCAGCTAACAAATCATTATTATAACAAAACTGATTACTCATAAATACGTCAAACACCACCGCAAAGTAAAACAGCAAATATCAAATCGGAGTAGAACAACACGTTGAGAAGAGAAGAGAGGCCATGGTTATACAAAACTATTTCTATCTTCGAGCCTGCCTTCTTTTTCTATAGACATGGAGTAGTGGAGGGGAGAATGTGTGTTGTGTGACGTCCCCATTACAATACAACTCTGGTATGACTTCACCCGCCCAAATTTTATAGTTGCTTGCGCAAAACAGGTACGTTCTCTCGTTGAACGATGTATATCTTTGTACATTTATGTTGAATTTAGACAAAATATTTTTCTGGCAATTCACTTCTTACTAGTAGTCATTACAAAAAAAAAATTATAACAAAGAAACAGTAGTAAATAATATGGAAGTCTGCATGTCGAACAAGAAATGAATACACTATAAAAAGCTTAAATTTTCTTAAAGCGATAAATATTTGATGCGGAAATTCATCGATCGCTTTAATGGTATGTTGAGTGAATGAAACAGAACAGACACAAATACAATCATTCATAGTATTAGTCATCAATTACTGCATTCAAAACTTTTATCATCAAAACTAGCAATTTTCTGTAGGTACTGATTCTGCGACACAGTATGGTTAAGCTTAAAAACTATATCGATATTGGATAGTCACTTGACTTTTTAATTTAGCTCGGTGTTTAACTGTCAAATTGAAAATAAAGGACGTCTAAGTCAATTCATTTGGTCGTCATTGTAGGTTCCTTAGACACTAGATTGAAAGTAATTTTTAATTTAATTCGTTTAACCCTCTGTCTGTCGGGTGCCCTTGCTAAAACAGTTTAGATCGGGTGTGGTCTGTGGAGATAATGCCTAATACAGGACTAATAGGGGATTCCACCATTTTTTCTTTATAATTTCATCAGAAAGTACGAGTAAAACTAAGACTACTGGTGAAAATCCGGTGAAAAAATTCCTATTAATAAGCGAGTTATGGTTCCCCAAAGTTTGAAAATATAGATATGACGTAACGAATATAAGTTTTTATATAAAACTGTTTTCTTCGTGGATCTAAAATGTTTTTGAAATTATATTTATAAAAAACAAATTAATATTATTACACTGCACAAGTCTACATGCTTTATAATTGCAAGTGTATCAAAATTATTAAGCTTAATGCAAGAAATTTATATTCAAATACAAACTGTTTGAGAATTGCAGTACTGGACTGGTAGCCACGTGCCCGCTATTTGAATTTGTCTACTTCCATTGGTAATAGACTCCACTCCCTAACTCGGTATTCGTTATATATTTATAGGTGGTCTTTGAGTCGCCAATCAAAATAATATATATGAAATTCATATGAGTGACGAGCTGCTAAAACAAAAACCCCCTTATTTCAATTATATCATTTTATTTCTTTATTAATATTTATTATTAAGCATCTACTTTCGCTATTTTTTGCTAATTTCTCTTAATTCGATTGAGTTGTAATCCCCTATTCCAAACACATTTGTCTTGTGTCAGTTAAAATAAATTGAAAAAAGCTTACAATTTTACAGCATATTTTCCAAAATTTGAGAACAACGCCTAAATAAATGAAAATAAAATTGCCTTATAAGAATATTTATTTAAAAATATTCAAATTATTATAAAAAAATATATAAAAACTAAAAAATAAAATTCTATGCATGGTGTCACAAATTAATTGAGTTACAATTGGGATTTCGGAAACTATAAGAGCTACGAGGTCGGTTAAATGAGCAATTTTGTGCAGTTTTGAGTACTCATTCAGATCCCACTGAGAAAAATTTAAAATTCCGAACAGTTTGAAAGTTATTCAAAAAAAAAACAGAAAATCGCGACTTTAGAAAATGTCATATAACTCCGTATTTATAAAAGATATAAAAATATGTTTTATATAAAAATTTCATGAAGACAAACTTAAAAATGATGTCAGAATAAAATTTAAGATGGCGGTATCCAAGATATACGAGTATACATATTGTTACAAGTTTGATCGGGTGGGGTCTGTCAGGACAAAATTACATGTGGCAACTATTTCAAGTTTTGAAAAACAGTTTTGTATTGGTAAAACAGTTGCTATTCAGATACTTGAAAGGTACTGTGGCGGTAGAAATTTTGAAAGAAATAAACAAATTATCTAAAAAAATTAATTTGCCGTGGACTCACAGACGACACCTGACAGACGGAGGGTTAATACGTAGTACCATTTCAAATATTTTGCTAATTACAGTATAGGTACAACTTTAGCCAAAAGTATTATGCACTTTGTATTATGCAATTATTTCAAAATACAAATAGAGGATGATCTATTGACTATAACTTTGAAGTTTATATCATTTGATTTGAAGAGCTTCTGACAAAAACAACCTTAAGTCCGATCCTACCACCTCTAATTAAAGTGACTGTTTGTTAACCATTAGTTTAGAATTAAACTGAAGGGTAGAAGCGATACGAACAAAAATTTTAACTTCCAATTTGCTCTAACCAAAGGCGGTAAGAACAATTTTGCAACATAACCGTTGGTTAGCACTAATTAATTTAACTAGAGGTGGTAGGACCGGACCTAAGTCCATTATTTTGAATTTGAAATAATCAAAAAAAAAAACGTTTTACTTTCCTCACCGCTAAAGATTTTTGTAATTCAATTTAACTCAAATTCAATTCAATTAAGTATTAGAAAATGGATGTTAAATAACAGAAATTAAACAATGATGAGTAAGTACCTACGTATTAGGGATTTATGCTGGACAATGGTTGTTGATAATTTGCAAACAGAAAAATCAAAGAACATTTTCTTTTTTGGAAGTAAAATACACTTGTGTGCATTAGCGATACGAAATATTGATACAGTATTGATGCGATAAAGAAAACTGCTGGATCGATACTGCATTTAAGAATCGATGTCCTAATCGATATACAATACCAGTAAAAAATAATATAAATTTGAATGTATATTTTCAAAAATTTTCTCATACTCTAATATAAAATAAATATAATGGTCATTTGCATCGCCAGTTCTCAAATAATATTACTATGTTTACATGCAGTTTTGAAAATGGTTTCAGTTTTCAATCAAAATTATGCAAAAGTGTTTACATGCAGTTTACAAAACAAGTTTAATAATTTATTTGAAACCAGTTTCGGCGCATGCGCATTTAGCTAATGTAAGTAACAGATCCTCTTCACTCCAAATACTTCGTTTTGCTATTATTCCAATTATTTTTTATACTTCGTACCACTACGCACTAAAACTACACAACTGTCAGTATATTTGAAGGTTAGTAACACAAAGCGACAGAAACGTTATGCTCTGTACGCATGCGCAGTATCGAAACTGAATTTTAAGTGTTTACATGAGTAGTTTCGAAACTAGTTTTCAAGTCCAACCCATGAATTTTAGTTTTGGTTTGAGATAATTCAAAACCGTTTTGACACTGTATACATGGCGTTTTCAAAACTAAAAACGTTTTAAAAACGGTTTCAAAACTGCATGTAAACTCAGTGAATGTAAGTTAATTCATTAAATAAAAATTTAAAAAATAGTAATAACAATTTCTAAATACCAAAAATTTCTAAATACCAATACACCGGTTGTTTTGTTGAATTTTTATAGGACTATGGTTGTTTTTGTAGAAACACTAAAACTTTGCAATATAATAACTTGTGACTAAGATACTTTTTGGGATAAACAGTTTTACTAAACTGTTAGGCATCCTTGAAAGTAGATGTCGTTGTATATAACTCAAATCTACAAAATTTGGACTATGGCTGTTTTTGCTAGAAGCTCTTCATTTGATTTATTTTGTTCATTATTAAAAATAAACGTTTAGAATTAGGTTTTTTTAAATAGATCTTTTGGCATTTTGAGATATTTTGAAGCGCAAATTGAGACCAGTAATATTTAAGGTGCATTCACAAATGAAAATTAGAT
The DNA here is from genome assembly GCA_963082715.1 of Harpalus rubripes. NCBI lineage: Eukaryota > Metazoa > Arthropoda > Insecta > Coleoptera > Carabidae > Harpalus > Harpalus rubripes. Next base: position 43,877,589 of record OY720458.1, on the reverse strand, counting down.
TTATGGTTTTTGTTTAGATTAAGTCACTCATAAATGCAAGTTTAATTTAACCTTATTGATTGTACTGACATCTATGTAAATGCTTCAAAAAAAGGATTAAAATATCGGTAGAACAGGACTCTACAGGTAAAGATTTCTATATCGTTTTAGACTCGTTCTTCTTGGTGAAGTTTGTGACGTCACACTAAATCATAAACCTAAAGTTTGGACCTTGCAATGTTTAGCTTTATGATGTGGATTTAGAGACACTAAATTCTGAAGTGTGAATGGTGTCATAACATAATATGCGGCCAAGGTCATTAAATCTGAAGTATAAACCATAAATATAAACCTAATTTTCATTTGTGAATGTACCTTGAAAGTGCATTCACAATGAAAATTAGGTTTATGGTTTTTGTTTAGGTTTAAGTATGTCATTCATAAATGTAAGTTTAAATTACCTGAAAATTAGTTTTCATATGTACAGACATGTGTAAATGCATCAAAAACAAGATTAAAATATCGGTAGAGCAGTATTCAACAAGACACCTGTGCGCCGTGAAACTGTTATTCGCTTGACATTATTGGTTATATTTCAGCAATTAAGTTATGACAGTCTCCATGTTCTCGCATTTGTTCAAAAAGCAGAATCCACCAAGTGGATACTAAATAAAAATGGGTGTATATATCTACATCATTTCAGACTCGTTCTCATTGGTGAAGTTTGTGACGTCAAACTAAATCATAAACCTAAAGTTTGGACCTTGCAATGTTTAGCTTTAAGATTTGGATTTAGAGACCATAAATTCTGGTGTGAATGAAGTCATTACATAATATGCGGCCAAAGTCTTTAAATCTAAAGTATAAACCATAAATCTAAACCTAATTTTCATTTGTGAATGCACCTTAAGTATTTCGAAAGTAATTTTTAAAACTGCAACAAATTTAGAACCGGATGCCAATACTCTAGGAAGATAAAAACCATTTAAAATTTAATGAGTTTTATGGATTTTTAGCATAACTTTGATCAATACATAGTAAAAACAACGGATTTGTTTCTAATAATCACACAAATTCAAAAAGGGCAGGATTTTATGGAATATAATAGTGAATACAGCAGATTTATTGGCTTTTGACAGAACATGAATTATAAAGAAGGCACAGAAAAACATTGTAGGAAGAACAAAATATTTAATAAAGAAAAATAAACAATATTAATAAATTAAGAAACGAACTGCATTTTGCAATTAAATATTTAATTGAGAAATGGAAGCTACTTTTTTGAAATTAATTTTAAAACGAATTTAGTGGGTTTTGCCAATATTTAAATATGTAGAACGGTAGAGGATTGTTGTAAGAACAATTCTATATATTTAATTCATTTTTCACCGTCATTGGATTTAAAAAGTTTTGATTATAGAGGATTCAATTGTTTATTAATGAATATATCGCTTATAGCTGAATCAGAAGACAAAAAAAATTGTCAGAATTTTGTGTCCGTTTTGATGATGAAAGTTTTGTTGTTGCTTTGTTCCCGTCAGCAATATTGGAAGCCCCATGGTGATTGGTGTTTTCGTATGGTTTAGATGAAGTATTTTGTAGCAAGGAGAAAATTTAAGGAAGCGCTTAAACCATATGACGTTAAGGACGTAATTGAGCAGTATTCTGCAGGGCATGTGGATCTTCTTGGCAGAGTGAAAAACGTTCAAACTAGGTATCGTTACCTTCTAGGTTAGGTTGCGACTTGCGAGCATGAGACCTGTAACGCAACGCATCATGGGAAACTAACCTGTATAATACCCTTACTGTTGCCTGATTGTACTCTGTATCCTGTGTCATTGTCAGTGTTTCCTTCCTTCTTGACTTTACTTGCAGTGGAATGCGAACGAAGATATCAGCACTAATCATCTGCATCGTATGATCTACTTCATATTTACTTCAACGCTCCAAGCAAACTATAATGCACAATCACATTTTCTAATAAGATCATTCTCTTAAACTGTTATAGTCTCAATAAAAAATAGGCTGTACCTAGCGTCCCAATAAAAGGAACGCAATCTGAGCTTGGATTTTGCAATTTTAAATTCTACTGAAGTAGTTTTCAAATTCTACTGATGTGAAGCAGTAGAATTCATGTCCTTGAATTTCTATCGTTTATGCTTGACCTTTCTTTGTTTACGTCTAGTTTGAAAAGTTAAGTTATATTCATATTTTCTTATCCAATTATAGTAGAATTTGAAATCCAGTAGAATTGAAAGTTCCAAAATTGAAATCCTGGTCCCGACTTCAGTTATGATGTCTCATTTGTGACGAGAAAAATGTTATATTTCTCTAAATATAACAAGAGTAACCTAATCTAACGCACAAAACTTTGCCCAAGTTTTCCAAGCGTAACTTTTGTGCGTTAGGTTAGGTTATTCTTATTACATTTAGAGAAATATACTAACCTGTTTGTAAAACATCGCTAAGTCAACGAAGGTTTGACAATCTGGCCGTGTTTTACTAAAAGACGAGTTTTGCAATCTGTCTCCGGCATAATATAAAAACCTCATCCCTATCATTTTTGAGACGTCATAACTGAAGTCGGGACTAGACTGCGGTCCCTTGGTCAAAACACTAGGCAAAGCTTAATAAATATCGTTACTACCGAGACAAAAGGTCATAAATCTATTTTATCTATTATTGTGTTTGGATTAAATTTGGTACCTAAAATGTACTAGACCCTTTCAACCGTATTTACGCATGCCCATAAACTTCCAAGGCTTATAACCTTGTTCTAAGATAAAATTATGTACGTTGGGCCTCCAAATATAATCCAAACGCAAAAATTGAAAAAAAAATCGAGTTATTACTTTTTGTCCCAACAATAACGATATTTGTCTGCAATACGTCCTCTGTTGGATGCAGAAATGTAAGTTTTATAAGAAAATTTTCACTGTCTTTTCATTCTATCCTATAACAAATGATCGCATGACATTTTCTCACAAACATTAATTTAACCTTACTTAACCTCAACGAATCTAACTAACGTAATCTGAACTGTCTAAATTAATCCTTATGGAATCAAATTGATAAAAATGAAAGTGATGGTATACAGGGTCTCAAATAACATTTATACATTGCAACCTCGAAGTGTCAGAAACGCTCTTTTTGAGACATCATTATTGAAAATGGAGAATTATTCACACGAAGAAAATAAATAAATTATTAAGTATTAGTTTTATGCAAATTGTATTATAGGGTAGTCATTTTAAACGGGCCACCATTGCTATTTCGAGAACTATAAGAGCTACAAAGACGGTTAAATTGGCAAACGATTTCTTTTTCATAAGACAAATATATAGACAAAAAAAACATTTATTTGAACCAGTGGTTCTCAAAATATGGGACCTAACTTTTTAATTTTAAATGAGAACATATATTTTTTATTTGCTCATTCGTTAGAGAATTAAATTCCGAATTCAGTGATGTAATACTTTTATTCCCTCACATAAAGATTTTTTTCTAGAAAAATGCATATAAAGTTTTTATTAATTTGATTAAAATATGGCTGTAATATGAGAGTCATGAATGGAAAAAGCGAATACGTGTTAATTTTTTACATATAATTAGAATGCCATGAATGAAATATGTGAATATTTTGTTTGCGTTGACATTTATGATCAATTACAAAAACAAAACATTCACTTCTTTCGGTCAGGGCAATCAAATTCTATGTAATAAGCATAACATATTAAATTTTTTCATTCATGACTCTCTTATAGCCATATTTTAATCAAATTAGTATAAAACTTTACAAGTATTTTTCTCAAAAAATCGTTATGTAAGGGTATAAAAATATTATATCACTGAATTTAAAATTAAATTCTCCAACGAATGAGCGAGTAATAAATATATTCTCATTTAAAATAAAAAAGTTAGGTCCTGTATTTTGAGAACCACTGGACGAAAAAAAAAATTTTTGTTTTCTTTAAATTTTGTCTTGTGAAATAGAAGTTGTTTGCCCATTTAACCGTCTTTGTAGCTCTTTGTTCTCGAGATAGCAATGATGACCCATTTAAAAAGAACAACCTGTATATTTGATAAAATGGCATTACATTTGTTTGCGATTTAATTTCAACAATGACTAGCAATATAAAAAAATGACTATAAAACCAATTTGCTCGGTTATAAAATGTGCAAAATACAATGTAATTATTAAATTAAATGTAGAATTTGATCTATTTGAATCATTATTGTCTAAATTTATGGCCCGATTTTCGTGTTGCACCCAGTATGTGTGATAAAAGGTCGTGTGATTATTTGTCGTGTGAAAAAATGTCTGGAAACGATGTATATTACATGTCAAATCTAAACCATTTTTATATTTACTATTTTGTGCATTATATTTTGACTGGTAATATTGTCTGCAGAATCTACTGGCCTAAAAAAATAATTTTCCTTTTGGGCCGGTACGGTTCTGGCCAAAATCGTCTGCTACTATAACACTGCTGCTGCTACTAATTATTCTTATTATTATTCTATTCTGTAAATCAAAAACATTTCATAATGAAAAAAGTAAAATATTTATGGGAAAAACAATAAACATGTTGAAAGGAGAGTATGTACAGCGTTTCAAACATTTTAAAAATATATCAAATTTCCATTTTAAAATTCAAGTGCATTGTATATTCAGCATGTAACTTCAAATAAAATTGAAACTATACGAGTACATATAATGCTATAAAATTACATTTTTCTAACAACGTTTCTATGACTAAAAAAAGTCAATTCTATACAGCGTGTTAATTAAAAAGTGGACTATATGCTTTAACATGGTAAATTAGACAAAAAAAAAGTTTCAAGTAAATGTTGTAGAGAATGGGATCATACCACATTTTTCAGTTTTATTTTTTTCTAAACGTACACTTAAAACTTCTTACATAAATATAAATTTCATGTCACACAAGTTTCTAGTTTAACAGAAATAATTTCAAATAGCGCCACAATTTTGGGACCTTGTGTATTCTTCCGTGCGGTGTGTACAAAATTATGGCATCACAACATTAGACTCAGAATGTTTATAAAGAAAATCATAAATAAAAATTATAAGAATATTAAATATTTTGGATGAATATGTATATATACAATATTAAGTAAATTTTAATTTATGAAAAAAATCAATATTTTTTGTATGACCCCATTAAATTCTATTCCTAAATCTCTTAACAGATTTTATTTTGCACGTTTGGCAACCAGCAAAGTCGAATTTGAAATTTTATAAATATTACTCATTTGTAGTGGGAATTGAAACAAAATTACAAAGAAATGTGAATCGTTTGAATTGTTAAAAATTCGATTTTATAGGTTACAAAACTTGAAAAATGAAATGTATTAGGGCCGTTTTCATAATAAACTTTATCTTCACTTTACATTTAAATTAAAGTTGTGTCCGTTTTCATAATATAACTTTAGCACTTTAGGTAGCACTGTAGCATTACTTTAAAGCCTTAGGTCCGGTTTCAGAAAAGAAATTAATCTATGATTAAATTAACTTTCAAAGTAAGTTTAAAAAAATGAACAAATGCAACGCGATTTTTTGACAGCAATGAATTTAATGTCATAAGAACATGGAAACCAATTCGAATTTGTTCATACAATTAAATTTACTTTGGAAGTAAAATTTAATCATGTGACGATTAATAATATCCTCAGCAGTTATACGACTTTAAAAGTAAAAGATTGTTCAACCATCGAGAAAAGAGCAGCCAATAGCTTAGGTGGTAGAGCACTATCCCGGCAAGGTAGGTGTCTCGGGTTCGAATCCTGATGGCTGACAATTTTTTACAATTTATTTTAAATCATAGATTATTTTTTTTATGAAACCTTAAAGTAATTTTAATTAAGGTCTTAAAGTGAGCCTGATTATTAAAACGACCCTAAACCTAAAGTGTAGAATTTAAATAAAATTTGTTTAGTGATTTAGGTGCAGAATTTAATTATCTGTAACTTTTATTTGAAAGGCGAATATCTGACAGGTCAAACGATATGCATTTTTTTGTAATTTTGCTTCAATTCCATGGCCACTATAAATGAACAATATTTAAAAAAAATTAAATTCGATTGTACAGATTGCTAAACGTGCAAAATAAAATCTGTTCATTAATTTAGAATTTAATTATCTACAACTTTTATTTGAAACATTTTTGTCCAAAATTGAGAAGTTTGGAGCAAGGAAATCTGAATTCCTATGTTTAACGCCTTTGGCCCATTTTTTAACTAATGCGCTGTATATCGTTTATGGTTTTAATTACTAAAATACTAATACAGACTACCCCAAAATTAAAAATATCATATACGAGCCCAAACTCATAATATTTCGGCCGGTTTAAATTTTCAACAAGCAAATTTTAAAACCTACACAAATGGTGAGAAATTTCTACAAATTTCCTTCGACTAGTTTAAAATACTGGGTCTCCAGGATAACTTTTCCGACATGGGGATCTCGAAAACTATAAAAGATACAAAGGCGGTTAAATTAGACAAAAGTTGCCACATTAGGAGACCAGTTTAATGGTGTTTTGTTATGTGAGAAAAAATATATAGGTCACTAGATATTGGCGAAAATGTAAAGTTTGCAAATATCTTCCATATAAAAATAAGATTGGATTTTAATTTGCACATCTTTAAGGCATTTTTTATGTTCTTTCGAATGGCTATGCTCAAATTTTTTATCAGTATTAGTTTTCGAGTTATGATATCAAAGATTTAATTTTTATATAGACGCCATACTGGGAAGTTGCACCATTGAAAAGAAATTTTTTTTAGCCTTCCACCCATGTGTAATTTGTCTGTTTTCATTAGATTCAAACAATTGAAAAACACAATTGGAAATAATAATTTGATTATTTTCATTGACAATTTCTTTAATTAGTTCTCAAAATTTTATAAAGTCTTAATATTTTATTTGGACGTCATAGTAGACAATAACATTTATAACGAAATTTTAAAAAAAATGTTTCAATGCTATGTTATGTATGTAGAAATATTAAAGAATATGAATATTATAAACTTCAAATTAAACAAATGATAATGCCTGACTGATGATTTCATTTGTTTCATTGCAACAACCATTGTTTTTAACCTATAAATTTAGAAATTTTATTTTCGCTGTTTAAAATAAATGAAAATAGACAAATTACACAGGGTTGGAAAGCTAAAAAAATGTTCTTTTCACTTTTCACACAATTAAAACTTTGACATCATAACTCGAAAACTTATAGTGATCAAAAAAAAAATGAACATCGCCATTCGATAGAACATAAAAAAGTGCCTTAAAGATGTATCTACAAATTAAAATCCAGTATTATTTCACATTTGGAAGATCTTTGCAAAAATAAAAAAACTGCAAAATTTGCAGTTTCGCCAATATCTAGTGCCCTATATAATTTTTCTCAAATAACAAAAGACCAATAAAATGGTCTCCTAATGGGGCAACTTTTGTCTAATTTAACCGACTTTGTATCTCTTATAATTCTCGAGAACCCCATGTTGGAAAAATTATCCTGGACACTCTGTATAGATTTTAAACTTACAAAAACTGAATTTGTTATTCAAGTATTCCGCCATACTGCCATTAATATTGGGCTATATCTTTTTTATTAGTAATACTAGTTTTAATTCTATTAGGCATTGAATCCCTAAGCCCTGCTTTCTGAGAGTATTGTCCAATATGTCTTCCTGTACGCACTGAATTTGTACGAAGTTGTTTTTCATTGTGCGAAAAGTAAAGGGTCTCGGTAGAAGATAAATTTGGACTAGACGATGATCCAAGAGAAATACCCACCCGTACTAAATAAAGCAAAAATATGTTCTTGTTAGGGCCACGAAACTACTCTAATATTGGTCCGAATTGATTATTTTTTTAATAAAAAGATAAAGGATGCCTTCAAGACTGTATAGCGCCATTTTTTTAAAGTTTTATTTTTTTATTTTTGTATTCGTTTTATAAGGCTATGCCAGTTGATCTATTATCATCCGTCATTTAGCTCACAGTTTTTTTAAAGTTATAAGTCTATATTTAAATTAGCCAAAAGAATTTTTTAGAAATTTCTAACCATTTGTGTAGGTTTATAATTTGTTGAAAATGTAAAAAAGTTTGGGCTCTTACATTATGAGTAGATAATAGCACAGTATAATGTATATTTTATATGTCATCTGAACTATAACAAGAATATAAAGTGCAAATATTTTATGTTATAAAGTCTCTGCAGATAAATTTAATTGCTACGAGAAATACTCGAGCAGTTAGTGTAGTTTTACTACTACTTTATTTGTGAATTATTTTATGTCGACTGGTTTAAATACATTTAGAAGATTGACTGGAAGTAGTTAAGAAATCCATTAAATGCGGCGAATACAATAAAACCTAGTGTTATATTTACGAACTATTATTTAGCGAATTTATAGACGTTATAATTCACAGTAATTTGTCTTAAATTATTTATAATATAATATACAATTACGCTTCTGCTTAAATTTGCTTATTTTGACTATCAAGCTTATGGTAGCTATATAAATTATTATTCTTATTATAAATACATATGTATAGTGTATTTCAAATTATTAATGATAGTAATTTTGCATTGCTTCTAGTAGTGTAATATAACTTTCAGCTATAAAGCTTGTATGCTTAAAATATAGAATTTACATAAATTATAAAGTCTGTTTCACACTACCTTCTTCAAAATTTATTGCTTTGAGATGTCATACCGGGAGTTTTTTTATCAGTGAACATGGAAGTATGTCATTAGCATAGTTACATTTAAAATGATTGTATTATCGCGTGTTTTTTTTTTAACTGAACATAGGGAGTTGTCAAAGTCATCAAATTGTCATCCGTCAATTTCAGAAATTCTTTTTATCGAAAATATATTGTTATTTTCATTTAACTGTATAATTTAATGTTTCTTATTTTCTTTTAATGATAACCATTGACGCATCCTGTACTTATATAATTATTATAGATTTTTCTAATAGTTGTTGGACTGGTTCGCTTATTAAAAGTAGCAGCAAATAAATCAGAAACTTGTCTTGGACTCATATTGGACCATGTTATGTTTTGTACTTTTTTTACACCATTTTGGAAAATAACAGTTTAATGACTTTGACAACTCCCTATGTTCAGTTTAATAAAAACCGCGATAATACATTACTGTCAATCATTTTAAATATAACTATGATAATAATATGTGTCCATGCTGCACTGATAAAAAAAAACTCTCGGTATAGTGATTATATTACCATTCATACGCGTAACCAATTTTTTTGTGTTAATTAAATGGAGTCTCGTGGCCGCGTGCCTGAGTGTCTGGTCCCTAATCTGGGGAACCGGGTTCGATCCCGACCGACGCCAAATATTTCGCAATTTAAATGGCACAAAATTGACCCCAATGGTGCACTCTTCACACCAGCAATGAATGCTCGTGAGATGACGCCTAGTCATCATCATTACCGAAATATGTGTAAAAAGCAGATTGGCACACCCAGCAATGGGTAATATGCCGTGATGATATGTTTATTTATTTTATTAATTAAATATTATTTTTTATGGTGAAAAGGAGTTTAACCTCTAAAACCACCATTCTAGGTACCCCACTCACAATAGATTTATATCTATACTGGGAGTTTTTTGTCAGTAAACATAGGTGTATACCATTACTATAGTTACATAAAATGATTGACAGCAACGTATTATCGCGTTTTTGAAATGAACATAGCGAATGTATTATAGCTGTCAAAGTCATCACACTGTCATCTTTCAAAATAATGTATACAGTATACAGGCTGTCTCAATAAGCTTCCTCACTATTAGTAACTTTTTTATTTGAAGAGATGTGGATTTGGTTAAATAAGAAAAATTGTACCATTTTGAATTACAAAACTACTGATATCACCAAACATTAATTTGTATCAGCGGTTCTCAAAATATGGGACATAACTTTTTTATTTTAAATAGAAACATATATTTTTTATTTGCTTATTTGTTAGAAAATTTAATTCGGAATTCAACGATATAATCGTTTCATACCACTCACTGCATAACGAATTTTTTGAGAAAAATCTATAATAAATTTTATATTAATTTGATTTAAATATGACTATAATAAGTATGCCATGAATAGAAAAAATATATATATTATACTTTTTTTACGTAGAATTAGAATGCCCTGAATTAAAAAAAAATGAGTATTTTATGTGTCGACATTTAAAAAAAGTATGATCAAGTGACAAAACAAAATATTCACTAATTTCATTGATGGCATTCTAATTCTACGTAAAAAAAAGTAACATGTATTTATTTTTTCCAATAATGGCACACCTATTATAGTCATATTTAAATCAAATTAATATAAAATTTATTATGGATTTTTCTCAAAAAAATCGTTATGTAATAAAAAATATATGTTCCTATTTAAAATAAAAAAAGTTAGGTCCCATATTTTGAGAACCGCTGATATAAATTAATGTTTGCTGATATCATCAGATTTGTATTTCAAAATGGCACAATTTTGCTCATTTAACCAAATTCGTATCTCTTCAAATAAAAAAGTTACTAATAGTGAGCAAGCTTATTGAGAGACCTGTAGGTATAGGGTGAAACAGCTAAACGAGCTTCATCGGATATTTTCTATATTATAAAGATACAATAAAATACTATAAGACAATCTTATTGCAGACCAAGGAGGACATCCTATTTGAGAAGAAAATAATTATTTTAAACCAATGATTCTTAGTTTACAACTCTAAGTTATATTTTTTAATGCCTATTCAATAGAGTATTTTTTTAATAAAAAATTTTGAGAAAAAAATTCAATTGAAATTTAAAATTTTTATAGTTATTTTTACAATTAAGCTTAAATTAAAACGAAAATAAATATTTGTTAATAACTTTATAAATGGTATTTTATTTGTATAATAATAATTGAAAATGCCAGATAAAAGTTTTTGTTTTTTCATACATAGCCTACTGAAAAATAGCTATAAAAATAAAATTTATTTAAATTTCAATTCAATTTTCTAAATATTTTTGTTATATAAGGATATAAAATGATTACATGGTTGAATTCAGAAAAAAAGACTATCGAATGGCCCTAAAAAAGTATACTATTCCATTTAAAAAAATATAACTTGAGAACCACAAGGGTCCAAGACAAGTTTTCGATTTATTTGCAGCTACTTCTAAAATCTTTAATAATTATAGAACTACAGGATGCGTCTATGGACAACATTAAAAAAAATAGGAACATGTAAGGTAATTAATAATAAAAAACATTGAACAAAAAAAGTTTCTAAAATTGACAGATAACAGTTTGATGACTTTAACAACTCCCTATGTTCATTTATAAAAAATGTAACACACGCCCCTGTTTATTCATAAAAAAAACTCCCGGTATTTCTGTTACACCCGTACATGTAGTAAGCGTGGTGCGGCATTGACTTTCTGAGCAAATCGGTAATTTACCGGTTGCGTAAGCACAGTACCTTCATAACAAGTACCAAGGGAATGGTTAACCCTTCGAACCTGTATTTATAGCTGACATACATTTTTCAGCTGCACATAAATATCGTTAATGAGTTTATTTCAAATATTGTTTTCCTCGTGTTCCGCTTAATTTGTGAAAACATCAAATAATGAAGCTATTTTTATATTGTCAGACGTAAAAATGTAATTAGAACCATAAACGTAATCAATTGATTGAAGAAACAGTTTTCTGTAGTTTTTTTTTTTTTAATTAGGATATATCATGATTGAAAATCAATTTTTACTGTTTTCTTTTTATGGAATATCCTTGATATTTATAGTGATCGTTACTTTATTGCAAATTTTTATTATATTTTGCCTTCATTTGAAATATAAAGTACATACGGAGCATTATAGACAGTCATAATTTCCAAGCTAAATTTTAAGGGTTATAAATTTCGGTAGCTAATAACATATTTTACAGCTATTTTATAGTCAGTGGCTGTATTCCTTATTTTTATACAGGATGTTCAAAATTATTTATTAGTTTTAATTCTGAATACGAACACTCTACAGCAAAGTAAATAAGTATTGAAATAACAAATATTGTTCCCAAATTGTTTTTTTTTTTAATAAAAGCTATAATCATATTTTAATAAGAAGTTGTGCCATTAATGGAAGTTTATTTTAAAATTGAGTGATTGAAAAATGTCTTAACAAATGAGCAATTTTTTTTCATTACTATTTTAATTAAAAAATAGTCATATATCTAGGCACTGAAGTTCTACTGTTTACCACGAATGTAGAAAATAAACCATATGAGTGCTAAAAAGGAATTTCAGTTCCCATGTGAATATTAAATTTTATTTGAAATCGAAAAATTATGAAAATGAATAGAATATTTATTTTTATAAGTTATGTCTGATAGTCTGACACTCAATGCTGCTCAGTGTTGCCAACTGACGGGAAATTTCCCGTTTTACAGGCAAATTTTACTTTGAAACGAGAAAAAGGGATATTAACTCTAAAAACGGGAAATTTGTATATTAAAATCTATTCTATATAATTATTACCTATTTGACATTAATTTGTATACCTATTTGACATTAATTTGTATAACTTATTAAAATAATTTAATAACATTTGAAAAACAAAGTTGTCTGTTGTCTCTGAGTCAGAGAACAGAGAATATATACGTCTGAATCCGGTGTGGCGTCTTTAATTTTGTGAAAATTTATGTTTTTGCAGTTTTGTGGTGTGTAATTTACAATGGTGTTCTATATTTGTTGTAATATAATTATTGATTCATTGATTTTAGAACATGCAAGTTGAAAAACTAGTTCTTTGTGATGCCAGTAAAAATTTCATTGATAAATTTAGTTTTCCTTATTTAAGTAAATAAGCAGATTTATTATTAACATTTGCTGTATTCTTTTTATAAAATAATAAATATTTATAATCAGTAATATTGACTGTAAATTTAAAATGGGAATTTTTGTGCAGAAACGGGAAATTTTAAGAAGCGAAGCGGGAAATTTTAAGAAGCGAAGCGGGAAATTTTGTTTCCGGTGATTGGCAACACTGAGCTGCTAATCTAATAACATTGAAGTGTGAAGAACACAATTATATGTTTTATCTCAAACTTGTTCATCGGAATTATTTAGTTCATTCTTCTTGCACATATTTTTTTGTCTTTTTACATTAACAAATTTACTATTGTACATCTTACAACTGTCCAAATTATCTTACACGTTCAATAATTATCATAAGGTTGACGAAACTGCATTTGCATGAAATCTTCGTAGCTCTGTTCGTTGAAAATCGTGTCAGTGCAGTGTAGAATAGTGTAGTTAGCATCAGTGTACACTGGTACTTCGGTATCAAAAAACAATAAAGTGTAGGGCAGTTTATGCTCTGTCATGAGATTTACAGATTGTTGCAACAAAATATTGATCATTAATTTGTATATTTGTAAAAAATAAAAACAATCACATTCTGTTTACATACAAAAGAACAACAAGAATAAAATATAATTTCTTAAAAATATTATCAGTCTTTAACACCTGCATCATATATAAAAAAAGTAAATAAAAGTCATTCTGACATATTCAAATATATATATATATATATATATATATATATATATATATATATATATATATATATATATATATATATATATATATATATATATATATATATATAGGTACACTAATCTTTTTTAGATAAAATACCTATTAATTCTCTCAGTAATGATTTCATTTATTACGTCAGTACGTTTCTCATAAGCAATTTTTCTTCTTGCAGTTCTAATTTTCTTGCATAATATTCTTTTTTCTCTCGTCTGTATAATACTATATTTTCCATGTCCGTATCAAGTATTAAATTGATAAACAACACTAGTTTTTAGGTTATTTCCCTGTAAATATGAACATTTAACATATTTCATCCCCACTACAGCACTCTGCACTATTTACTCTACCTCGGGAGTTAGTGCAAGTAAATTAGTCCCAGTTCTGAAAAGGGTGTCAACGAACACGTTGCACGAAACTGCCCGATTTGTCAAAGAACACGCTAGTGTAAAAAAGTTAACACTAGTGTAACACAGTGCATGTCAACGAACAGAGCTCGTATAATGGATTACTTTAGTGCCGATTTCTGAACTTTTAATGACGATTTTGTAACGATTTCAAATAAAATCTTCTTTATTAAAAATTGCTCATTGGCTTATGCCTGGTTGCAGAAACGTTCATCAACACTTTGTTTAATTAACGGATAATCAAAACGAACAAATGCAACGCGATTTTTTGACGGCAATGATTTAAATGTCATAAAAACAAGAAAACTGATTCGAATTTGTTCGTTTTGATGATCTGTTAATTAAACAAAGCGTTGATGAACGTTTCTAAAACCGGTCATTAGACTTTTTTAACTACTCTGTATACAGAGTGTTCCTTTTAAAACAACTAGTACTTTTTGGGTGAACTAATGGCTTTAGTAGAATCAATCTATCAATAGTTGTGTGTTGCATAGCCTACTTCAATATAGTGATATTGTTTCTAATTTTTAATATCATTTTTCTCGAAATAATTGTTATACAACCCTATATATAGTTGCATCGTTGAAATTAGAAAAAAAATCTCTGTCTTATGGACTAAAAATATGTATAGGTTACTATTTAAAAAAAATTAATTTTGTTCTATCGTTTGAAAACCACTGGTTGAATTTTCGGTTATGATATTGTAACCACTTATTCCTAATCATTTTTTGTACATAACATTTTTCTCTAAAGTCATTAGTTCGTCCAAAAAACCACTGGTTATTTTAAAGGAAACACCCTGTATAAACTTTAACATGTACCATCCACCAAATATCTAAACAAATTGGTATTTTAGAAAAGGATAAGAATTGTTTTTTTAGAATTAAAATTGTTATAATTTCATATTATCCTGTTTTATAATATTTCCCATGTAATTTCTATTATTATAGAAACTGTAAATAATTTTGAATTATGATCCTTATAAAATAAAAGCAATAATAAGCTTCCAATGTATGAATTTGGCATTGAAATAGCATTTTGCAAATGCTACATTTAATATGCACTATTCTTTATAGCAAACTATGCTGAAATGGTATGTTCAGGATTATGTATTTATTGATAATTTTCGATTATCCCATATTATTGCAACCAAAAATAGTCATTGTTCCTGTTCGTATGCAAGTATTGTTTTTATGTAGGTATTTGCATAAGAAACTATTTTAATATTCATTGTTTGGATAAATCAATAAAATTATTTTCATTTAAATTAAATAATAATATTAATTGGTTTAATACATATGTATAGTTTAATGAATATTATGAACAAATTAATATAAAATATAATTGAAATAATTTTTAATTCACGTTTTATTTGTAATAATTTAAAATTAGTTTAAAATTTAAATTGTAAGATTTACAGTTTACATAAAAGTAATCCCTCTATACTTTCTCCGTTACAGTTATGCGTGCATGTGGTAAAAAAATACTTATTTCTTTAATGCGTAAGACGTTATTTTAATTGTAATTAGAAAAATATATTAATTGGCTCATTAATATTTATTTTACTATATTTGAAAAATTAAAAAGGATAATCGCAAATTGTATTGTATTGTATTCATTACACTGTCACTATTTCAACATCACATCACAACTATGTAACGCATGCGTACAGTGTCGGAAATGACTAAATGAACACGACAATTTTACATAAAACTATCTACATTCCGATAGAAATAAATACATTAACGCCATTAATAATCAGGCAAAATTGATATACTAATAGGTATATAATATCACCATTTAATGTTATTATACCGGGTGGCGCTCGAAATCCGTTACATAGGCATTCAACATGGGAACACAGTTTTTCCTTGCGCGGTGCTTCCCAAATTATTTTATTAAAAAACACTTCAAATAATAGTTGTAGATCATGAAATTCTGCATTTGTAATAATAAACAAAATTAATTTTGCTTACTTTATTGCAGAAATTTGATACGAAAATATCGAAAATCATGTCAAAAATACTGATAACCATGGAATTAAAACAAAAAGCATAATAAATGTAAGATGTTTTATCTGGCTGAAAAACTATCAATATTTAACAGTTTAAATATCAGTCATTTGTTTGTTTTTTTGTTTTAATTCCACGGCTAGCGTTATTAAACTAATCATTTCATATTTAATTTCTACAGTTACTAAACATAAGAAATGAATTTTGTTTACTAATTTGTAAGTACAATTTTATGCTCTACTACTTTTATTTGAAGAATTTTTTCCAAAATGATTTGGGGGCAACGCGCAAAGTAAAACTGTTTTACTATGTTAAATGTCTATATAACGGATTTCCAGCACCATCCGGTATAACTGTACACAGTGCCACTAGAAACTACAGCTACTAGATAATACATAGCTGACTCGTCCGCCATATTCGAGCTAAGTTTATGCAGTAACTATTTTTATAATTAAATATAACTTCCATATTTGCCATTTTATATTTATTTAAAATAATAAAACAAAAAAAATACGGTTCATTAAGATTTTTGAGGTTAGAGATAAATATATGTATTGCAGAAGTACCTGTAAAAATTATAACCATTTCTTAAATGATTTGCACAATTTGGAGCAGAACAACCCGTCAATGTGGATAATTTCTATGTTTAATAATATTGTAACACTGATATTTAATGATTGAAGTGGCACCAAAATGGCGGATGAGTCAGCTGTAATTTATCTAGTAGCTATACTAGAAACCGTGACATAGGCGTTTATTAACATGGGAAAGAGTGTATTCTAAATGTCGCCTGTCTCGTAAAAGTTATGTAGTGATTTCAAAATAGATATTTAGAAATTAAAATTCTGAATTTTTGGATGTCAAAATTTTTAAATTTACACTTTTGATGCCGAGTAAATTTAAATTTAAGACATCGTAGAAACAGATATAGTATGCGTTATTTCCAGAAATGAGCGCAGACAAACTGTCAGATACTTATTTTTGACATGTTTCTTGGTTTGGCAGTATACTTGACGTTAATTTTTTTAAATAATCGCATACTAACTCGTTTTTATCATATCTTTAAATTAAATTTACTCGAACGTCATAAGCGTAAATTTTATAATTTTTAACACAAAAATTCAGAATTTTATTCTGTAAATCCGTATAAACTTGTACGGGGCAGATAGTAATTGAAATAAACTGTTTTCCCATGTTAAACACCTATGTAACGGATTGTCGTGTTCACCCTGTATAGGCTGCCCGTCTATAAATAAATATCTGGGTTATTATTACTATTAGCGATTTCAACTACATACCATATTAACATTATAGTATATTAACCCTTCTACATAATTTCAGAATTAGTTCAATATTATTTCTTCCGATAATAATAATAGCAACTTTTAATTTTCAAATAAAACACGTACACTGGCTTGCAAAAACATCGCGTACACCTATTTTTTGCTGTATTTAGTCGGTCTTGTATTGACTTGTCAATGTCACTAGTGTCAATTAGAATGTCAAAGTTAATAGACAACGAGAAATACATACTTGGTTGTTCTCTTATTTTTCTGGAATATATGTATATGTATTTTAATAGTAATTTAAAACACAATGAAGAACTTGCTCTACAATGGATAAAACAGTGACATGAAAATGACAACATTCACAACTTCATTGACATTTTTAAGGTGTACGCGATTTTTTTGCAAGCCAGTGTACGTACACAGGATGTGCACTTAAAACCAGAACATAAGAGCTTAACATGGGATTTTTAAATATGTAAGTGCGAAAAATTTCACATAAAAAATCAATGTACGAAATATTTCAGAAATAAAATGTTATATTTTCGACAAGAATCAGACAGTCATGGATAGTGATTCTGTCGAGACGAAAAATTTCTTGATTCGCGACCCGTGTCGTTCTCGAGATTTCTCGTCTCGTACTCGAGATTTCTCGTCGACAAGACAGAATTATAAAAACTATTTCTCGAAACGAGATATATTTGCCGAGATCTCGATTTTCGAAAACTGCTTCGAGATTTCTCTGTTGTTTTTTTTTTTCTCATTAATTATATTTGCAAGCGTATAAAATTTATCATATTTTCAGTGATATCTGTCTCTATTCATCTTTATATATTTTATGGTTGATATCTTAAAATGTATTTACGCGCTTCAAAGTTTATTAGATTAAAATTTAAATTAACAACTAGACCAGCAATATTTTAAATAATATTACACTAATATACTATCGGAGAAATAATTATAATAGTCGGGTTTAAAACAATAACTTGTTTAAAAAAAATTAAAAATTATGAAACAAACTTTCCTTTATGGACTACAGGGTCATACCAAAAAAAAAATATTGATTTTTCTTTCATAAATGAAAAATTTATCTAATATTATGCATATATACATCAAAAATATTTAATATTATTATAATTTTCATTCATGATTTTCTTTATAAAAATTCTGAGTTTGGTTTTGTGACATCACAGTTTTGTACACAAATACACGATAGTGAGGCACACCCGTACTCGTGCTTTTACTTTACATGAACTTGAACAGATCTGTCTTTTTTCTAACATAACCTTATATAACCAATATTTTGAAAGTAACGTCAACATCCTTGCAACAAGTTGTTTTTTAAAAAAGTAAGTACAAATACCGAAATATGTTAAATAAAAATTATAAATAAATACAATTTATGTTTGATTTAGATATTACAATGGTTGTACCATATTGTTCTGTGTCATCCTGCGAGAACAACTCGATGAGAAGTAAAAAAAAAATTATTCCTGTTCCTATGCCTCAAGATGTAAGGGAAAGATGGTATAAGGCAATATATACTCCAAAAGTTTTGAAGACTACGTTTGGTTTCAAGCGTGGTTTCAAAACAAAATGACATAACGTCAAATGTAGTCCATTTTTGCTCGGTAGACGTCACTGCAGCCGCAAAACTGTGACGTCATTTGAAATTTTATATAAACTTTAAAAAATTATTACTGTGAAACTAGAAACTTATGTATATATATATATATATATATATTCGTAACTAGTTTTAAATGTAATTTCAGAAAAAAAATTGGAAAATGTGGTATGACCTCATTACGAGTATTTATATTTTGTTTATAATAAAAAACGAAAAATATTAGATACCAGCTTCTACTTCTATTAATAATTAAGGATTGAAATTTAATACGTTGATGCATAATGTAATTTCTAAATAGAATATTAATAATTTTTTATTTGAAATTGATTAGTTTAATTTTAATCTACTCTTTATTAGCGTGAACAAGGCGTGCGCCGAAAAAAAATATTAAGTATTTTTGAAAACGTAGTAAACTCGGTGTCATTTGTGACATTATGTTGTCATATTTTCTAAATTACCTAATTAATTTAAATAAAATTAAATTTGTGTTCTGAAATGTCGGCGGGAATGTCGGTCGAGACAAGACTCTATTAAACGAGAAGAGACATAATTTTATGAATTTGAGATGAGACGGGACAAGACATAGAATTCCTCTTGTCTCGTCTCAACTGAATCACTAGCCATGGAAATAAAACACAATAAATGTGACAGTAATAAAGTATCACTACTTATAATTATTGTTATAGTTTAGTTTATTTTAATTGTCCGTTAAAATGTATTACAAAGAAAATAATAAAATTTATCTATTATTTATTATTAATTTATTAAATAATTTTTATTAATAAAAACAATATTTGACATTTCTTCCATTTTGGGAATTCAAATAAATTTGATTTAAATATAGTTAAAAATGTTATGTAAATTGTGCATTAATTTTTTTGTTGTGATTCTGACAAATTAAATTCAAATATAACGAAAAAGAATAATGATTAATGGTAGCTGATAGCTTGTTGATACAAATATATCGTCATTACTGAAATTTGTTTATAGCAAAGTGGTAAAAAAAGACCAACGTATTATATGATGACAGCATTTATCATTTGATATGTATGAATATGTTATATACAAATTTCAGTAATGTCAACATATTTTACCATATAAAGACAATAAATAATTTACATTGGAATCGACGCGGACCATCGAAAACGCAAATAATCCTTTTTTATACAAATAGTGTATCATATGTTGCCAGTTCTTTTGTAACGTCATTGTCTTCAAGTTTCTCCTAAACTATATTATGATATTTTATTGCACGACAAATGATCACATTATATTTTATCACGTCCAATATAGCACACGACATTTTATCATATGTAGGTATATACGTACAGGGTGGTGAAGAACTTGATAAGCATATATTAAGTATGCGTTATTTCAAGAAATGAGCGTCAATTAATGGTCAAATACCATATTTTTGACATATTATTCTTTTCTTGAAATAATAGCATACTAAATCCACTTTTACTATGTCGTTTAGTTTATTCGGTCGTTAATTCGGAATTATATTCTCTAAAACTATATTTACCTTATAAAGCTTTACGGGACAGATAATATTTGAAAAAAACTGTTTTCCCATATTAAACGCATATGTCACAGAACCTCGTGTTCTCCCTGAATAGGTACATGTGCTGTTAAATGTCGTGTGATATATGGAACCCGATAAAATGTCGTGTGATCATTTGTCGTTTGATAAAAAATCGGGATGCGACTAAATCTACCCTGTATTTTATTTGGATATAAATGTGGTATTCAGTTATTCATTTCCTGGACTGTACTAGTACTACTCTTGACCGTTTACCGTCTACGTCTACCATACTACCAGTACTCAGCAGTGTGCACGTTGGTATGTTGTGTGTGTATGTGGGCTGTGTTGATGGTTGCTTTGGCGGTACGCACCTTCTCTTACGCTCTGTGTGTGTAGCTCAAGTATTTTGTGGCACGCAAGAAGTTTAGAGAGGCCTTGAAACCCTATGACGTTAAAGATGTAATTGAGCAATACTCTTCTGGACATGCAGATCTCTTAAATAGAGTGAAAAACTTGCAGTTCAGGTAAGATTGCAAGCACAAAAGGTTTTTTCATCGTTTTATTATCAGTTGTATATATTTATGTATGTACAGTATTGGAAACAGTAAACAGAATGCCAGATTTTAATATATAATGTAGTCCGTGAGATGGCGCCTGGTAAACACCCTCAACAATACAGATATACAGGTGTATCTGAATTGCTTGACTTAACTTTAATGGCATATACTACTGACCAAAATAAGTAAAAAAAAAGCTTATTCAAGATAGATCTGATCTTCAACTGTTCCGAAAAAGAGGCTATTTTGTATTAGAAGCGAGGAAAAATTGACGAAGATAGTGTCGAAATTTTTTTTGTTTGTGTCAGTAATTTTTTTAAAACAAAAGCACGTCTGAGATTACCTCTCAAAGGTAAACAAAAAGTCTCATTTATGTAACACGAGGGGGTGCGGAACATGATGATGCTAATACTACTCCTTTTTGACTGGTGATGAGGAAGAACACACATACACTTACACTTTACACTATTTTATGAACACTTACATTATGGACATGGTCATTTCTTGATATTTACTGATTAACTGAAGTCTTATTTACATGATTATTGTAACTTATTATTAACTATTGATTAAACTAAACATTATTAACACTATTAAACTAAAGATTAAACAAATTACATTGTTACACAGTGGGCTGGCAATGAGCCAAAACCAAAAACACTACATGTTCCGACAACAAACGTCTTCGCGACGCGACGGACTAATTTGAACTCTTCAAAACAAAACGCTATCTTCAGGACAGGATTATCTTAGGCATACAGGGTGCATAGGCTAGGGCATTGAAAGTCACGCACGTATAGATAATAATTTCTAGACTTACTGATCAACAAGTAAATGCCGTGACTATCATAATACGATAAGAATTTCTAAACTGAATTTTGACATTTTATAACTTAAACAGATAAACAGAGTTAAAATATCATTATTGAAACTAAAATTTAGAAAAGTTTATAAAAAGTTATTTATCTGTTATTGCTCTTACCCTTGCCTTATCACATTTAATCGGAGTCGTAACTGTTATAGTTTTCGAGATAGCAGAGGTAAACCCCGTAAAAACTCATTTTTTACTGCCTTATGTCTGCGTACAAAGCAGATTGGCACACCCAGCAATGGGTAATATGCCATGATGATATATTTATTTTATTTATTTATTTATTTATATCTCGGAATCTATTGACGATCGGACCCATATTGATTATGCTTTTTACTCATCTTGGTCAGTACTATATGCCCTTAAAGTTTGGCCAAGCAATTCAAATACATTCTGAACATATATTTTCATTACGGAAATCAAGCTTTTAGTCGACTTGGTGACGAAGAAAATAAATTCAGCTACTTGTATTTTTTACACTCTGATGCTATAAGCTGGCCACTTATACATCTTAAATAAATGTAGCAATGGTTGAAATCCAACCGGCAGTAAAGCAGTTTGTAAAACACTGCGGCATGGTGAGTCCGGTTGAAACAGGGTAAGCGACAAAAAGCTGTATGTAATCCCTAGAAAGCTAGATAGAAATTAAGCTTTTGCAACTTACAGGGTGTAAATCGAAAAGCGGACCATAGGTGTTTAACATTAGAAGCCAATTTCTTTGCGCAAGCATTACATTAGTTTATGCAAAAATACTTCAAATAAAATGATAGAGATTTAAATTTTGCATCTAAATCAAGTGAAACGAGTATTCTAGCTCTTCATGTAAGCGAAAAAATTAATAATAAAGTTACTATTTTTGTAAGCTTTTAGTCTAGACTCTAGAGAGCCATGAATTATGACAAAAAATAAACAATTGCGTTATTTTTAACTGTGAAATCATAATTAAAAAATAAATTAGAGTAGTAAACTAACACAAAAGATGAACTGTTTTAGTTTTTAATTGACAGTTAAAAACAACATATTGTTTATTTTTTGCCATAATCCATGGCTCTCTGGACTAAAAGCTCATAAAAACAATAACTTTATATTTAACTTTTTCGCTTACATGAAAAGCCAGGCTAGAATAATCATTTCTCATGATTTAGATGCAGAATTTAAATCTTTATAACTTTTATATGAAGTATTTTCGCATAAAATAATTTCATAACCTTTGCGCACAGAAAAACTGACTTCCCATGTTAAACCATATAGTCAAGACAATTGTTCAGCAGTAAAACTAAAAATAGAAATAATACAATAGATCACGTCACCCAAGTAAGTGATTGCGTCATCGCTAAAAATAGGCACTCGCTCATCGCTCAAGACGGGCGCTCTACGTTACAATATAATTTGAACCTGTAAAGCGTAACCATTTGATCAAAAATTATGTTGTAAATATTTGTCCAATATGACTTCAGTTTATTAGATCCTCTAAAGGTCTAAAGCCACCTTTAAGTCGGCACTGATACATGTAGTTCATAACCGGGTGATACAAACTTAAACCATATATTGGGGGAGTTATTTTCAGTATAAAATGGGGAACCGGGTTCGATCCCGGCCGACGCCAAATATTTCGAATTTTAAATGGCACAAAATTGACCCCTGTGGTGCACTCTCCACGCCAGCAATGAGAGCCCGTGAGGTGACGCCTAGTAAGCGCCCGCACGGTACAAATATTTCATCATTACCAATATCTGTGTATAAAGCAGATTGGCACACCCGGCAATGGGTAATAAGCCGTGATGATATATTTATATTTATTTATTTATATAAAATGTTGGATAAAGGATGAAGGCCCTTTGAAGGGGCACCTCATCAGACACCTCTTTATTAACTTGGTACTAGTTGCACTAAATTTTGAAACAGTATGGGGATACTACTTATTTAGATGCATGTTAATAATTTTGTTTCTGTATCTCAATCAGAAGCGTCTCGTATGAGGAAATCTTGAACGTTTTTCAAAGTAATTTTTAGCCTGTTAACGTTTTTGTTTTACTTATAAAGCATACAATACAAAAATACGCGCAGTTTTTGTGTTATTTAATTTTTAGAGAAAACCATACAAAATATTTAGGTAATAATTAAGTTACCATTGTTTTTGTATTGATCTTATTTTGTCTTGATGATCAGGAAGATTTTGATTATCTCTTGTTTCTTGCGAAAGATTTTATATTCATTAATATTCATAATTTAAAGAAAATAATATTGAATTGAATGTACAACTATTATCCTCAATACAATATAGATTTTTATTACTCTAAAATATGTAAGTATAAAACGGTAAGATATATTTATTTTAAAATTTAAAAAACTTGGTATTCTGTTCACCATTTCCGATACTGTACTGTAATGTTTTGAACTGCATATTTTCATTCTTATGTTCATATTTTAAAAGTAACTTTTTATAGAAAAAATTTACAATTATTACCATCTATAAAAACATACATTTCTTTTAAAATATGACATATTAAAAAAAATCATCAGTTCATAATATCCATCGCCTAAGTTTTATCTAGATGACGCTTAATTTTTGATATTTTTTCACCATAGGTGAATTTTGTACAAAGAAAATCTTGTGCACAAGAAATTTGTTCCGCTGTTCGACATTTCAGTTTATTAATAGTTTTGAATTACACAGACGACTGAATTTAGTGATTAATTGTTCAACTTTAATCATTAACAAGAAACAAAAAGCTACAAACTTTTTTTATTTGGGTAATAACGTTTATTTTCTTTTACTCGACATTGAAAATCAAACTATGTGACATTACAGGTACATTCACAAATGTCAAGTTCAATAACTCAACAAGAATCACAGAAATAGGTATATAGGCTGTTGACTACGACACCGACCCTTTGGACTTAACATGTATTATATTTTCATAATTTTCTGCTTCTCTAATTATTTTTGGTAAAAATGCGTCAAATAAAAGTTGTAGAGCTTAAACTCAATAAGCAAAATAAATTTTACATGCTTTGTTACGGTAGAAATTTGGTATTAAATAGTGGAAAACTTCCCAAAAATATCAATAGCAATGGAGCATGTAATTAAAACAGGTAAATTAACAAATATTAATTTTTGACGTTTTACCTGTCAATTTAGGTTAATATAATTTCATTAGGTATTATTTGTAATATCTTTTCAAGTGAACAATTATCTCTTTATTTAAATAAATAATAATAACTTTAACAGAATTTACAAATAATGATAGTAAATAAATTAACCTAGCTGACAGATAAATCGCTAATATATTTTGTTAATTTATAGTTTCATTTCCATGGCTGTCGCTATTTTTTGGGGGTTTTTTGACATTTTCATACCTAATTTCTCCCGTTTAGAGCATACAAAATTAGTTTTATCATCATTTTATGATCTACAACATTTATTTGAAGCCTTTTTACCTAAAATAATTAGAAAATCAGGAAATTACGAAAGTATGATTTTACATGTTAAAGTCCCATGCTCCGGTATCGCGATCAACACCCTGTATATATTATGTGTGTAAATACCAACTACTTTATAAAATTATATTTACTTTTTTAGTTATAAAATAAATGTCGTTTGCAAAAGCATTTAATTATAAAATATATCGTCGTTATAAAATTAGTTTCTTGTAGGTATGTTAACACACTCTTAGTTTTACTTTGGAATTTAAATTTATTTCAAAATTTATTTGAATCTTGAATCAATGTTTCACACAAATAAAAGTTTATTTATTCTAGTAAACATATTATAAAACCTATTTTATATCTTCTCCAAATTGATATTCAATAAATTCAATTTTGAAAGAACATATGTACAATAATGCAAATAAATAGTAAGACATTATCAAGCCAGAATTAATTTACTTTTTTTAGCACAAAAATGCGATTTGTGCCAGTTTGTGACATCTGTAACACAAATAAATATATTATTTTGTGTATATTATGGCAAAAGAAAATAAATTGACGTAATTAGTTTGTAATAGGGGTTTCCAAGTCTACGGCTTTTAAAAAAATACTTATTGGATATCAATGTTCATCATGTATGTATGAGTAATATTAAGGTAAATATAATTGTTAATTTTCTAATTTTTATTACCCTAATATCAGTGCCGGATCAAGTCAGCGCGAGGCCCGTAGCAAATGTGAGCAGGGGGCCCTTGAATTGCATTACGTATTATAATTTAGGATGTAAATAAAACAAAACATTTACAAAAAGAATTTTCGTGATTTAATGTGGGCAAATTTAGAAATTACACTCGACAAATCAATATTTTTAAGTAGATCGTTTTCTATATTCATAATAGTGAGGTCATTCAAACGGTCTTGTCCCATCGTGTTCCTTAACACATTTTTAATTCTCTTTAATGTTGAGAAAGAACGTTCTCCGCTGCAGTTTGTGATCATCAAACTCAAATAAATGTTTATAATTTTTTGATTTGTAGTTTTTTTGGGCTCAGGCGCGGGGCCCCCCAAGGCGCGGGGCCCGTAGCATTTGCTGCCTCCTGCTACATGGCTAATCCGGCACTGCCTAATATCAAAATGAAACTTTAATGCACTTAAATCTAGCGCATAAAATTCAGTACCTGCCATGTTTATGACATGCCATGTGCGCGCTGGTTTTGACGTGACATGAAACGACGGGGAGCGCACTCAACACCAAACCATTCTTCATCAAAATGCTCAAACACCGCAACTGGAATGCATCAAAATGTTCAACACCAAACCATACATTGTCAAAAAACTATGTGGCGGCCGTGTTTCATACAATACTTGCCAGATGGCAGCAGGGTAGCAGCAAAATTTTAGTTATCCTATGAGTCGGTAGATGGCTTCGTGGTCATAGACATAGAATAGCATAGAATAACAAGTATTAAAAATGTGATAAACAAGTGATGTGTTTCTCTCATCCTGTATAGGTTATGGTAAATTAAAAATTTTCAATTGGATTCCTTGAAAATTTTTTCATTACTTACAACATGTATTACGATTATATAACGTACATATTTTTAAAAATTCTAATGTATAAAGTATATATAATATTATGAATTTAATTATTTATTATATAATATGATATATTTGAAATATGCCGTACAACATAATTTTCAATTTATTTACAAAGCATTAGAATTATTTTATTTATAATACGAAATATGTGATATTCCGTAGAATTTGGAGATCATGGATAAGTAGAGGAAAATTATGTAACATTCCATATAATATAAATAAACAGTATTTTATGAAGTTTATGTTTATAATTAAAATTAATGTATACATATATATATATATATATATATATATATATATATATATATATATATATATATATATATATATATATACAATCCGGGTGACGTAACCCATGATGCTTTTTGACAAAGCGCGGTTTGGAGTTGAATATTTTGATGCATTCCAATTTCGGTGTTTGAGCATTTTGATGAAGAATGGTTTGGTGTTGAACATGCACCCGAAACGACGTACCCAGCGCGTTTGTCATATATCCGTCTCACTTACGGCTAGAAACGTACATATGTTCTCGGTGTAGATGACGTCACACGCGCCGTCGATTTTTCTCGAGCGTCATTTATTGAAACTTTTTTTGGCATAATAGAAACTTTTCGGCAAAAATACAAAATACGTGTCTAATAATTTTATATACAGATTAACATATTAAAAAGTGAAGAAACTTGGAAACCCCTATTGTGCCAAAGAAATTTTTTGTCTATAATACTGGTTATATGGTTTTAAAATCTGCCCCACTATTTATTTGCTTGAATGTATGTATTCTTACCAACCAATAAATTAAGTTCATACACCAAAAAACACGACTAATAGTGATAAAACATAATACAATGCTGCGTGTGTAAGTTTATAAACAAACGACAGCAGTGTTAGTGGAATATGTAAGTTGGGCACATGCGCAGATGCGAAGCCATCTCGGGCAGATAATCAGAAGTGGCAGCAGATGTAAGAGATCGTATGACAATATACTTCCGCATAATGCTAGTTTAATGGCTCGAGAAATTCACTTCAACTGTTAAGAAATATTACAAACTACCTAATTTATACTAGCATGACACTAATGACACTAGCTAACTTATAGGGCGATGAAATACACAACAGTTCTTATACATACTTTCATTAGACTTCACATAGAAATAATGTTATCTGCAAAAACTCATTGTAAAATCTTGAATTAATAAATTTAAATTGCTAACTTCATTTACTTTTTTAAATATATTTTAAACTTTTTTTACAGTAAGCATTATTAAGTCAGTTAAATTAAATAATAATTATCCTGTTATAATTTGAGTGGTTTATTTAAAATAATTTTCTGCATAAATAATGGATAATATGTCGACAATTCTCAACTCATTTCTTAAATATCTATATAATAATCATAACAAATAATATATAAATGTAAAAATATATCTTCATAAAAAGAACACACAATCACACAAATGTCATGACAAACTGATAATACATTAAAATATAATTTTGAAAAATTAAGAACTACGTTACTTTCTAATAAAAACGCAAATATTTGGCATCACTGTAAAGCTAATTTAAAATAATTTCAGAAAATATAAATATACCATTTCATTTAAAAAATGAATGATGATTCCGCTTTCGTCGAAACCGGAAGTAGAATTCAGGATCTTTTCACACCAAAAAGTGACATTTAACTTCGCCCCATTTAAACTAATAATCTAATATTAATAATAAAGAAAATAGGTATTTGCCCCTATTTTTTCAATCATTCTATATTTTATATTGTAAGTTCTTGAGTAACAGAATAAACATTGTTAGCAACGACATTAGACTAGAAATCTTCTTAAATTAATTCAACTATAAATTGAAATACTGACACAAGTCACATTTATCAGTATCAATGGTGTTAATACCTCTGGCATAGTTTAGATGTTGAATAATCATAACTACTCTCTGAGAAAAAGTTTGTTAGAACCTCTGGCATAGTTGAAATGTTGAGTAATTGTAATTTCTCTTTAGCCTCTTAATTTCACGTTAAATATTACTAGGTACTGAAGATGAGAAATTGTTCTCGATATACATATGTATATTCATATTTTCATTTTAAGGGTAATTTTTTATTTTACAATAACAATAGGGGTTTCCAAGTAGTTTACGACTTTTAAAAATACTTATTGGATATCAATGTATATAAGCAAAATTAATGTGAATATAATCGTTAATTTTCTGATATTTATTACCCTAATATCAAAATGAAACTTTAGTACATTTAAATTGAGCGCATAAAATTCAGTATCAAATCAATCATGTTTGTGACGTGAGGTACACTGGCAAATACTATTGGCTAATGATTGTCGAACGCGCAAGCCACGCCTCATCCATGATCAGCGCTATGAATATACAGGTTGTTTCAAAAATACTATAAAAAAATTTAAGGGCATATAGTACTGACCAAAATAAGTAAAAAAGCTTAATCAACATAGGACTGATCTTCGACTGTTTCCGAGAAAAGCGAAAAATCGAAAAAAACTGACAAAGATAGTGATCGAACAAAATTTTGTCTATGTCAGTAAATAGACTATAAAAAAAACAATAAAATTTTATATCGTTTTTATCAATTTCTAATAGTTACGAAGTTCTTTAAAAATTAAATATTGGCCAAGGTCGCCACAACATTTAACATAGTACAATTATTTGATTTTTTTAAAAAACAAAAGCACATCTAAGATGACCTCTGAAAGGTAAACAAAAAATCTCATTTAATCAAAGTCGTAGCTCTTATAGTTTTCGAGATAGCAGACGTAAACCCCGTAAAAACTCATTTTCCACTGCCTCAAATCTCGGAAACTATAGAAGATAGGACTCATGTTAAGCTTTTTTACTCATTTTGGTCAGTACCTACTATATGTTCTTAAATTTTTTTACAGTATTTTTGAAACACCCTGTATAGTTCGTTCACGAGAGAGCGCATCTATAAAATTTGGTCGGGGGAAGCCATACCAGAGCTTTTTTGTTATTATATTTAGATTATATAATTAAAATACTGTAAATATAATAGAAATAAGGAATATAATAGTACGTTCTCTCGGTGAACGAAATATAGAAACACTTGTTCTCGGTGTAGATGGCACCGTCCATCTTCTCGAGTCTCATTTATTGAAACTTTAATATTTTTTTTTCTGGCGTATTAAATTTTCGGCAAAAATATAAAATACGGGTTGAATATTTTTATTTACAAATTAACATATTCAAAAATGAAAAAATCTATGGAAACCCCTAATTCAGGAGCTTTTAGCAAAAAACTATCTGCCCATTTTTTTTTTTTTTAATTTGAGATATCTAATCAAAAAATAAATTTCCTAGCTTCTTTACTTTTATAGATTTATGTAACTTAATTTAACTCAGGCCTCAGGATCATGTTTAAATATTAGAAAATTATTTACTGAATGTTACGAAATAGAAAAATAAACATTGATGAGTAATTACATAATAATTAGACATTTTGATAGGACGCTTTTGTAGAAACGTAACAAATATTGTATTATACATTAAATTTTATTCTTGTTTTTGATGAATTTTTGAAAAATTTAAACTACGCAGATTAATTTAACAGGCAATAGATTGCAGTATTTACACCAATAGGTTTCGTTGTTTTTTTGCGTAACAAGAAATCCAGGGGCGGATTTAGGCATGGGCTTTATGGGTATTAACATAGTCTTTGTACGACAATAGTTTCAATCTAGTTTAGAAAAAATAGCAGTCTAAAATCCAACTTAATTTATTTTTTATCCGAAACGAAAAGCATTATGTTAAGTTTTATACAGAGAAAAAAATTAATAATACAGTTATTTTATGAGGTAAACAGTGGAAATATTTCTAATTTTATGACAAAAAAAAGTCTCCGTAACCAAAACATTAAAATTATAAACTGTTTATAGGTATATGTTTTATAAAGAAATATATTTTGACGGGGTTCCTTTTGTTTTTATAACAGCAACTAAATAACGACCCATTGAATCTACCAAATTTTTGATCCCCGATAGCATTATATTCTATCTAGCAATGAGTGCCCGTGAGGTGACGCCTGGTAAGCGCCCTCACGGTGCAAATATTTCATCATTACCGAATCTGTGTACAAGCAGATTGGCACACCCAGCAATGGGTAATAAGCCGTGATGATATATTTATTTATTTATTTTAGGTAATTGACTTTATTTTTGATAAGTATTATACAATAGCCATTATCTTACAAGACTCAAATTATTTGTCGGATCGTTCTTATGTATGAAATTAAAATTGTCTTCTAAGTCTTTTTTGGGCACATAGCTTTAAAGTTGCTTTTCTATTCATAATTGTTACAATAAAACTAATTTTCCTATTCTCTTTGACTAAATATACCCCAAAATACCATGCTGTATTAAAAAAAACATTATAAAGTTTTTTGACAAACTGATGGCTGTTAGATGGTTAATTCATTAGAACCGCCTTCCAAACAGTAATAGCCACCACAAAGTATTAACCCAGGGTCCCCCAAGTTCACGGCGGTCATACGATTTCATCAAAAACAGAAGAAAAAATATTGCGGATTGATTACTTTCTGCATAACACCGTCCATTTCATCTAATAGGTATACCACGCGTTTTTGAAAACTATATGATTTTAATCTAAAATATTGGACCGATATTAACCAGAGCTTGGCAAAGTACCGGAAAGTAGTACTTGAAGTACAAGTACCAAGTATCTTAATGTTTCTAATTGAACTTGAAGTATAAGTACTTTTTTAATTTCTAAAGTACTTGAAAGTACCAAGTACTTGTTAATTTGGGTGTAAGTACTTGTTCAGATAATCGTTATTTTTCTGATTATGCGGACCTTAAAAGGTGATTGTTGACAAAACTTTTAATATGCGATATTTATTGGGTTATTTAAAACCATAGTTCCTCGCTGGGACTACCGTATCACCTAGCGATCGCATGACGTAAAATTGACGTCATATGATCGACAAGCGATACGAGAAGCTTTACCGAGATGTTAGAATGACGTCATTTATACGTCATGCGATTGCCAGGCGATACGTCAAAGTCCCAGCACTGTAGTTAGGTAGCATAAACATTTTATGTATATGCAGGTTAGAATTAATTTATTTTATACCAAAAAAATTGCAAATATATCTTTACTTTCATATTATCGCTGAAAATATATTTATTAATGAATTAACAAAATTATGTACTACAGGAATAACACCATACCACTGCAAAAGAAACACTGACAGATAAACAATTCTCATAACATTATTAACTTTTAAATTATTCATCGCACTTCAAGTACATTTAAAGTAATTCAAGTACATTTAAAATACTTCAAGTACATTTAAAATACTTCAAGTACTTTTCATTGTACTTCAAGTATTTTTCCAAGTATTAAGAACCATGTACATGTGAATAGACTTAATTTGTCAAGTACAAAGTAATATAAATAGAAAGTACTTCAAGTACAGTACTTGAAGTACTGAAAGTACTTGCAAGCCTAATAAAGTACTTTTCTTGCAAGTATTGCCCAGTTCTAATATTAACACAGTAAATTATAGGGCACATCGTCATATGTTTAACGTTTAAGAGGAATGGCTACTCCTGTACTAAAATATGAAGCGAAATTTCAAATAAATTGTTCCTGTACTAGAACTATTAACATTTTAAAAAATTCAACATTAAACGTACATACTTCTGATATGAACATGCATTTAAAAAAAGGATGATTGATATCTATTAGTATTTGACTTTGATTTTAATGGGAAACCCAAAACTCAGTTCCTGACAGCTGGACAGTTTTTAAGGTTAGTACAATGAAATTCATATCGAATTTCACAAGAAAAACAATATGATATATTGACTCGTGTACTACAGGAGTTAATATTAAAAATAAGCAAAAAAAAAATATAATTTGGTATTCAGAAACTTATTCTATGTGTAGGTCTAATGTAAAGGTAATGTAAATTATGCGAATAGACTACATTGTTATGCGAATGAATAAAAGGTATTGCAAATTACACACACCACACACTATTTCTCTCTTGGTCTTATTTTCGTGTTTTAATTCTATTACTCAAGTTTCTTTTCAAAGCTTTTAATGTTTGCTTTTTGTATGTTTACGACACTTGCATGGGCTAGTTTAACATACACGGCTTCATGTTTATTTTACTTATTTTTTGCAAGGAGACTTAACTATACAACGTCAGTTGTAGACGACATTAATTTTTATGAAAGACACAAAAACTCGATTTACGTATTATAATTATAGTGACCTTTGTATTGCACGGTATAGTATGAACACTTGATAATGAAACAAATGATTTATAACTTTTATTTTTTGAACTAAACTTGGATATACTTGGTATTCGTTTTTCCGTTAAAAAATATTCTATAGAAAATTCATTTTAAAGATAGTGAGAAATAAATAAAATTTCCATAGGCTACTGGATAATGACGAAAACCTTTTTTCTTTTTCAAATAACTTTTCAGTGAAACCGGTATTTGATGTTTCCAAAAAAAACACCATTTTAAATTTTACTGTTCGAGTAGGGTTTTCTTCCCAATTAGTTAAGATTTCAGGGGTAGCACTTTCAAATTATACAGGGGTGCCAATAAATTTACTAACACAGTGGAACTTGCGTAAAAATTAATTAACACCCCTGGAGTGAACACAATAATTCGTGACATTAACGTTTAATATAGGAAAACAGTTTTTTTTTTAATATCATCCATAAATCTTTTTATTATATAAACAATTAAAAAACACAGTTCTGTTTTATTTCTAACCGTATTCGTAATTAAACTTCGTTTCAAAATAAACTGGAGTAATAAATCAGTCCGTACTGACCAAAATGAGTAAAAAAGGCTTAATCAATATGGGTCCGATCTTCAACTGTTTCCGAGAAAGAGACTATTTACTATTACAATCGAAGAAAATTGACAAAGATAGTGATTGAACAAAATTTTGTCTATGTCAGTAAATAGACTATAGTAAAACAGTAAAATTTTATATGAAACATTTTTCTCAATTTCTAATAATAACGAAGTTATATGAAAATCAAATATTGGCCAAGGTTGCCACAACATTTAACTTAGTACAATTATTTGATTTTAAAAAAAAAGCACCTCTGAAAGGTAAACAAAAAGTCTTAGTTAATCAAAGTCGTAACTCTTATAGTTTTCGAGATAGCAGAGGTAAACCCCGTATAAGAACTCATTTTTCACTGCCTTATATCTCGGAAACTATTGAAGATCGGATCCATGTTGATTGAGCCTTTTTTACTCATTTTATCAGTACTATACGCCCTTTCATTTTTTTCCCGAAGTATGATTACACCCTGTATAAATAAACAGATCCCTCTGAAAACTTCTATCTACGCCTATGTAACTCTTCAAAAAGGTTGTTGAACCGTTTATTGAAGTCTTTCTATTGTTGGTATAAAGCGGGCGACATTCTATGGAGTGCGTTCCGCGCGGTCTAAATCCCACGCGGTCGAAATTCCAGGTCATCGAAATCCCACGCGGTCGAAATGTTCGTCCACCACTTTGACCGTTCTGCAGAA
This sequence comes from Harpalus rubripes, assembly GCA_963082715.1. NCBI lineage: Eukaryota > Metazoa > Arthropoda > Insecta > Coleoptera > Carabidae > Harpalus > Harpalus rubripes. The sequence goes on along the minus strand of OY720458.1, from coordinate 43,843,086 downwards.
ATATTTCCACGCAGTCGAATCTCACCCGGACGAAATGTTACACGATACAAATCCCTTGCTCCCATACCGCTCCCTTTATCGATCGTATTGCATTCTAACAATCTATTCTTCGTGGTACTTCCGCGTCAAAGATAATATATTAAAAAGATATATAAAAACATTTTATTATTTATACGACCATAATATACAACGAACTATTTAATGGATGAAACAGGAAATACGATCGATCAAGGGAGCGGTACGAGACAAGTGATGGAAGAACATTTCGAGCGCGTGGGATTTCGACAGCGTGGAATTTCGACCGAGTGGGATTTCGATCGCAAGGAATTCGACAGCGCGGGATGCTCCGATTCTATGAACACCCTAGTAAAGTTATATTTAATTTTTCTAGTGGGTTTATTGGCTGCTACAAATTTTTATTTATTACCAGAACTATAATTATTACAATATTACATCTTGTTTTACGATTTAAGTAGATAGAAAGTAAAGGTTTTAAATCATTCGTTGCATTTTAGGTGTTCATACTGTACAAAAAATAATTAGTAAAATTTGCGATTTTACATAAATTCGTAAATCGAGAACAATTTAAGTTTATACGGTGCAATTTTTATAAATCACGTTTATAGAAAAGTCTTCAATAAAAATAGAGTAATAACTTCTTTTATTTAAACTATAAATAAGTAATTATTATATAAATTAAACATAACATCTATATTTAGGACTGCATAATTACTATGTAATAATAAATTAATTCAAATGTTAAAAATTAATATATGTATATGTGTGATTTAATTTATATTAAGCACATCTATGAATTGAAATATTAATTATGTATTGTCGTGGTCTACATATCATTAATTAATGAATTAGAGTTATTTTCATAACAATTATTAATAATATTAATTGTGATATGAAATATATATCACGTATTATTCCTAATTTACACATATCATTCGAGAAATTTATGTTTAATATATATGTTTGAAAACTCAACAAATTTATATAAGATTGTGCAAGGGATACAATTTGGTTGAGCTATAGTTGTTATTTCTAATCTTATACCTAAATTATCGTAATTTTTCAATTATTAAGGCTCTACCAAACCAACGCGAAACTTTCGCTTTTCCAAATAATCGCCGACTAAAAGTACACAACGATAAGTGACAGTTCTCATACTGATGCGAAGTTATCGCGCAAACCTCCGCGAAACTTCAGCGATTTATTTACTGTCGCTGTATGCCCAGTTTTTGTCGCCATCGTTGGTTATTCGCTTGTGATTTCATATGACATTTACAGAAAAATAGATGAAAATGGTAATAAAATACTCAATTGATGTCCATTTTTTTAATGTAAATATAGAAACATTATTTATCTTGTCGAAATTGTGGCATCAGTGTATTAAATTCTCCTTAATACTTATGCTTTGATTTCATGAATGCATCCACTTTCTTCTTTCTCCTGGTATATGATTTAAAGCGGTATACAAATAGAAACTTGGTACTATGTTCATCATCTAAAGTCTAAAAAGTAATCAATAAAAGTGCCTCTTCATCGTCTGATGTGGAGTACACTGTAGCAAATGCTACCACAAAACTGACGCTTTGGTGTGGATACACACACGAAATTCGTTCCCGCAATGAACGCGAAATTGTCGTCGTCGCCTCCGCTGCGAATCTTTCGCGTTGATTTGGAAGAGCCTTTAATCTATCATTTCGCATTTTGCCTCGGAAATTTATATAATATTGGCACTTAGACTGAAGGAAATTGCTTCAATGTTTGAAGATATTTCAGTATTGAAATAAAGAAATGATGTATTTGTTTTGCAATCAATTTATAGAGTGTGTTGTTAAGCTAATGAAATTTATGAAAAGACAGAAACATCTTTACGTGTTAAGCTGCCAATCCAATAAAATAAAAGCTCAAACGTTTATAGGTAATAAATGGCTTTATTTTATTGCTGCGTCGCTACTCTTCATTGTATCTGAAACATAAACCCTCATTTGATATTTCGTTGGTTATACCATATGATGTACATTTTATAACCCTTTTATTTCTATCAACTCTAATAACCAATGTGAAACAATTTATATGGCGCTAAATCATTGATGCTGATATGTAGTTCACGATGATACATATAGAAAGTAGGAAACTATGACTGTTATATCATTGTTGATTATGTTTTCAGGTTAGATCAAATTCTTGGCAAACAGGGTTCCAAAGCAAAAGACGTGTATGCTTCTAAAATAAGTCTTGCTTCAAGGGTTGTCAAAGTGGAAAGACAGGTAAGTTTTCATTTTTGTACAAATTTTTTACCAAAACACGAAGAATCATCATAAAAATATACAGAATGAACTTCGGAATACTATACATAAATATGTTGGGTGTCTACTTTTTTATGGACTATAAGAAATACAGTGTGTTCAGAAAAAATCCTAACTCGAGGTAGGCTATGAACAGGGAAACATATGTGTGATCATTATTCAAGTCAAATAGTCAAAATAGATCTTGAAATGTAATTTTAAGGAAAAAAGATAATAATGAAGGATACAGTATATTGCCACACGCCGTTTTCTATTTATTTCCTAAAATAAGATTCAAGAAGAAAAGCTTTGATTTCTGTAGATAACATTTTTGACAATTACTCGTGTTAAATTGACATTTAATTTAAAGTGACCATCCGTCCAGCATTAGGCCGGACTGTACAGCATTTGCATGACTTGTCTTGCATTGATAAGTGTCCGTCATTTTGTCCAGCATTGATATATGCTTGTTATTTCCACCATTAACTTTTTTTTTGTTTTTTAAAGGAACAAAATAATGTTTTAGGAAATTAATTGGCATAGCTGCCAATTTTTAAGAGATTCACTCAGTTTCTTTATTGCTAATTTCCTAATTTAGTTCTCAAAATTATTGTATAAAGTTTTGTGTATTTTAATTAAATGTAATATTTTTATATGGACGTCATCGTAGCTAATGGCACATATTTAAAACGAAATTTTAAAAATATTTGAATGCGACTTATTTGACAAATATTAACGAGAATGAAGAAAATAAACCCAATAAAAATAACCAAATAATTATCTTATTATATATATTTTTCAATTGTTTCGTTAATCATTGTTTCTAATCTACAAATTTAATGATTGTTAAATTCTTGGTGATTAAAACAAAGGACGTTAGATGAAAGGAAACATAGTTGGAAAACTAAAACAATTCTTTTCAATGATTCAACTTTTCAATATAAAAATTAAAACTGATTACTCGAAATTCAACAGTGATTCAACAAAATGCAGTGTTATTTTACATTTGGAAATTATTCGCAAAAATAAAAAAAACTAATATTTACATTTTCGCCTATATCTAATGACATATTAATTTTTTCTCAAATAACGATACACCAATAAAATGATCTTCTAATGGGGAAAAATAGGTCTAATTTATCCGACTTATTAGTGTTAAGGCTGTTTAGTTATACAAAATAATTATGGTATACGGTGTTTTTTTTTTTTTTCGTCTAATAGAGTATGCAGCATTGGCGTTAAAGAGATTTGTTCACCTTAATTTAATTAAATACTTTTAATTTAAGACATATGTTTCTTTGTTCACAGCCTACTCCGAGTTAGGATTTTTTTTAAACACACTATACAATGGTAAAATATTCATATGGCTGTAATTTCTGCCCTATTCATTTTAGGACAACAGTGTAAATACAAAAATGATCAGAATTAAAAATTGCATCTAATAAATAATTGTTTATGTGCGTTTCGTTTGCGAAAGAGAGGCAAAATATAAGTTGTAATTTTTAGTTATTTACCATGAGAAATAGAACAAAAATGTTAAACATTTGTAATATATGACTTTGACACATGTCAACTGTCGTACTGTCATAATGTTGGAATAGATATTAATTCATTAAATAAATTTATAATTATAGTAGGAAGTAGGAGACCTTTTAATCCGAAATGCGAAATAACGGAGTTTTCGGCATAGCAATTTGTTCGATTTACTGAATTTGTGTGGATAAGTGTAAATAACGTCAATTGACAAAGTTTTGAAATATTTATTACAGTAGGTAGTTCATATAACAAATAACATAAAATTATTATGTTATCTTTTTAGTTTTAATTTTTTTCTCGTATGTGTATTTACATTACCTCTTCATATCGCTATGTGGTATTATTCTGTAATGGGGATATAAGCGTCATGAAAAAAATCATAAATTTTTGTTCGCCAGTCGCCGAAGTATTATGTATTATTATTTATTAAACAGTGTATGTACATGTACATACATCCACCAATTGCAATTTCGGACTAAAATGGTTATCACATCTAGAGGTGGGCGCGGGCCGTGATTTTGTCGGGTAACAATGGGTCACGACATGACCTGCGTGTTCGTGAATATAATTTAAATTTTGAGGCACTAAGAAATTATCGTGCGTGATCAGGCGTGATTGAAATTTAATTGGCCGTGAGTACAAGGGTTCTACTATTTTTTATTAAAAAAATTGCCTTAATTTCCATCTTTTACTATGTCAACAGTATTTTATGCATAAAAATCAAGTTATTATTGTATCCAAAATTATATACACAGTTACTCCGATTTGACTAAAGATATACATATCTTTTGACATGATCATAATTCTGTTAACAAATTTGTTACCAAATTTATAATGAAATTTGTGATGGAATAAGACATCTTATTTGTCCATAAACATTCGTTTCCAAAGAAACCATGTGACGATGTTTTGTCGGACACAAGGGAGTTTGGCGTGGTTTGCTCGGGCGCCAAACGGTACAGATAGCTAGGTCGGAGATTTGTCGAGGGGGGCAGAAATAAAACACAGCGAGTGGGTGTAGGTTTTGTTTTATTGACGGCTTTCGGAATACACAAGGCCTGCTGGACTTATTGCGGTAGCGGGCACTGGCTTAGTGGCCCCGGTTAATGACAACGCGCGTCCTCTGTACGTCTCGGACTTCACGGTACGATGAGTACGGTACGGGGGACCACCTTGAGGTGTCCCGACCTCCAGGCAGTGGTTTTCCAAAAACCGACGCTCGGCGTCGGTTTGGCGTCAGTGGTTTAAATAGCCTCTTACGGGTCCCCAAGTCGTAGCGGAGCAATGCGATATGACCTGATGATCTCTCTTTAGAACGGCGCCTGGCGTCGCGACGGCGACTGGCGCGGGGGCCTAAAAATAGGTGCTAGAATCGATTTCCGAGGTGTCAAAACCTAAACTGCCGTCGATGGTCTCAAACAACTTCTGACAGTTGCTAGGATTGGTCCCGGGTGCTAACTCAAAAACGACGCCCGGCGTCGCGACGACTTATTTGTAGTATATTGGTCGAAGGGTCGCCCCGACACTGTTGCCGGTGCTTGCGTCGTCGTATGTAGCGTCGATCTGTCGGTGTGCCTCGGAACAAGAAAACGGCGTCAACTCGAGTGACGTCACGATGCACGGTACCGAACGAGTAGTCCCGGTGCTCTCAAGTCCCAGGACTCGGGGATGGTAGTACGAGATACGGGAGGAGGGTAAGAGAATCTAGTGTTTGTTAGAGACTGCGGACTCACTTGGTGACCTAGTTAGCCCTCCGAGGATGCTCTCCACTTTGAGGGGTCGAGGATGCTCTCCACTTTGAGGGGTCGAGGATGCTCTCCAGCCCGTGGGCTCGAGGGTTTCCTCTAGTCTGAAGACTTGAGGATGACGTTGGTACTCTCGGAGGGTATCTCTAGGTCGCGAAGCTGAGGTTGAGTGTTCCCAACTTATGGAACCGCGGGTGGAAAATGTCTAAAATGACTTGGTCGATGTTATGGCTTGGGGTCCCTTTTCTCAGGATACTCACCAGGCTGGATGGTTTAGCCTGAAGGGCCTGGGACGGACAGTAAACAGAAACGGAAAACGGTAAATGTGAAAAGTATCTCTTACCCTGGTGTTTCGGCTGCTGGTTAACTTCTTCACGGCTCTTTCAACTTTTGAGGTAAAAATACGACTGCCGACTGCCTCGCGGGCTCCGGCTTATATACAAAAACTCTAATCGAACGGACTTAAACGGGTTGCCCCTAGTCGTTACCATACAAAATCATAAGGGAACTTACAGTGTTTTGGTTAAGGGACTTCTCGTGCCCTGGTACGGGTCCTACTAGTACCACGGGCTAGCCCTGTAATTGAGCAGCTAGGAAAGTATAATTTTATTTCGAACAGCTAATTACAGTCGGAGTTATTCGCATAATTCGGGGGTTGCTCCCATTTCAATGGAAACGGGAGCAGTCTATGGTTTGTCGGTGTCGCGAACATCTCCGGACACCGGCAAAACCAAAAACTGCTCGTGACGAAGACCCGTTTCGTCACATCCCTCCGGTACATACATAAACAAAAGAACTTGTAGCTTCCCTAACCCAAATATTTATTTCATCTACAACTAAAAGAAAAACCCCAAAAACAACTAAGTAACTTATCGGCGAACTTAAATGTAACACTATCACAACTATTAATCCATTGTTTGGCTCTACCGTCGCACTAACAACACCAAAAAAGGGGGGAAGTTGGGTCTCTTTCGGACAGGGACGTCACATAGGACTGTGAGCTTCTGGGTTGTCCGGGAATGGTGACCCACCTCCCGCTTGGCAGCTGGTACCGGCACCTCCTGGTCCTTGGCGCCTTCGTCGCAGCAGCTGGAGTAGAGGGTTGACACGCTTGTTGGGCTCGTCGGCGTCTAGCAGGGTCTCTACCTCCTGAGCCACTGCCCGTAGACTCCTTCGGCTGGACCTCTCCTGGAATGGTGCCGGCCATGCTGGGGGCAAGGGGCGGGGCACTCTGACCGCTGGCTCGCCGGTAGCTCCTGGAGGACCGCCCTGGTCGGGATCAGGCGATAAACTGGCCAACAACGCTTCAAGTTCCCGATGAACGTACTCCAGCTCCATGCTGGCGTCGGGAGCCGGTGGGGTCTCGGGGAAGGTCGCTCGCTCCGCTGCCCCGAAGGTCGGGACCGGGGGACATCTCCGGACACCGGCAAAACCAAAAACTGCTCGTGACGAAGACCCGTTTCGTCACATCCCTCCGGTACATACATAAACAAAAGAACTTGTAGCTTCCCTAACCCAAATATTTATTTCATCTACAACTAAAAGAAAAACCCCAAAAACAACTAAGTAACTTATCGGCGAACTTAAATGTAACACTATCACAACTATTAATCCATTGTTTGGCTCTACCGTCGCACTAACAACACCAAAAAAGGGGGGAAGTTGGGTCTCTTTCGGACAGGGACGTCACATAGGACTGTGAGCTTCTGGGTTGTCCGGGAATGGTGACCCACCTCCCGCTTGGCAGCTGGTACCGGCACCTCCTGGTCCTTGGCGCCTTCGTCGCAGCAGCTGGAGTAGAGGGTTGACACGCTTGTTGGGCTCGTCGGCGTCTAGCAGGGTCTCTACCTCCTGAGCCACTGCCCGTAGACTCCTTCGGCTGGACCTCTCCTGGAATGGTGCCGGCCATGCTGGGGGCAAGGGGCGGGGCACTCTGACCGCTGGCTCGCCGGTAGCTCCTGGAGGACCGCCCTGGTCGGGATCAGGCGATAAACTGGCCAACAACGCTTCAAGTTCCCGATGAACGTACTCCAGCTCCATGCTGGCGTCGGGAGCCGGTGGGGTCTCGGGGAAGGTCGCTCGCTCCGCTGCCCCGAAGGTCGGGACCGGGGGACTCTCTTCATCTGACGGGAGGGGAGACGTAGTCTCCTGCCGGGTCCGGTGCCGAGTAGGGGCCGGGACGGTCTGTGAGCGTCTCTTCCCTTTGTTGTGGGGCCCCTGGCCGGGGGGGTTGTTGCGATGTCAATAACTGCAACGGTAGGCGGACGGGTGTGGCGAAGAGTGACGGTAGTGTGGCTGGTCGGATGCGCATATTGCTCAGGGTGTGTATCCTGGGTCGCCGTCGGGTAGCTGATGGAGGGGCTGCACTGGTGTCCGAAGCCGTACGGGTGTCCGAGGCCGCACTGGTGTCCGGGGCCGCACTGGTGCCTGGATAGTTTCGGGTAGTGTCATCCCCCTGGTGATTAAGAGGCTTTAAGTCTTTGATGTGGATTCTTTTCAATTTTTGGCCCTGAGAGCCTCGGAAGTCGTACACGTTGGGAAATATCTTTCGGAATACCGACAGTGGGTGTTCCCGCCGCATGACTTGGTCACCCACCTTGCACTGCCACGCCCGATGGCGCAGGTTGTAGTGGCGTCATTGTGTTTGGGACGCCGTTGCTATCCTGCAATTTCTGGAGGCGGTTTTTTAGCGCCTCCGGCACTCGGTTGTCTGTTGGTGGGTTGGTTATTCCTCGAAATTTGTCGAGTCGTGGCGACTGGTGTTGATGGCCATCGCGAGCTCCGGTAGATGTTCGTCCCACTCCCGCTGGGTTGTTTGACTATACTGGGCTAACATCGTCTTGAGTACCCGGTTTACTCGCTCGACGGGGTTAGGCTGTGGTGTGTACGGAGGGGTCTGAAGATGGCGTATATTTATTGCGGCTAATGTCTCCTGCAGGAGCCGGTTGCTGAATTCCGTCCCATTGTCAGTAACAATATTTTTGGGGCATCCGAATCGGAATATTATTACTTCCTTCAATGCCCGGGTCACATACTTGGCCGTCGCCCGACGGAGTGCCCGACACTCCACCCACTTGGTTATACGATCCTGGAATACAAGCAGATAGACATTCCCCTTCTTCGACCGCGGCAAGGGTCCTACGATGTCCATCGTGACAGTATCCCAGGGTTCGTGGATCCTTGGTGGTTGCATTTGACCCGCTTGGCCTTGTTGAACGGGCTTGTATTTCTGGCATGTCTCGCAGCGCCGCACGTAGTGTCGTATGTCTCGAAACATTCCTGGCCAATAGTACCTGGTGGCGAAACGGGCCGCTGTTTTTGCCGTACCATTGTGACCGGCTTCCGGGTTGTCGTGGTTTTCTTGGAGAATCCGTCGGCGTTCGCTGCGTGGGACGCAGAGCTTCCAGGCATCTTCTCCCTCGGCTTCAGTGGCGACGGCTATTCTCCGGAACAGACGCCCATCCCGGATACGGTAGTCTATCCAGTCCCGTGGTTTCTTGGTATCCTCCTTGACCTTCTTGGTGTACCAAGCGCAATCTTCCCCGATGGCAAACAGCTCATCTTCGATCTGCTCGTTAGTTTCACGGGGTTGCCGAGAGAGGGCGTCTGCCACTCGATTCATACTACCTCGGCGATACTGGATGGTGAAATCGAACTGTTGTAAAAACATTGCCCACCGGCCAGGAGACCTGGGGGATTCTCGAGCGAGTTAAGCCACCGTAGTGCTTGGTGGTCTGTGACCACAGTAAAGCTGTAACCTTCCAGGTAGTCTCGCATTTTCCGGATGGCCCATACGATGGTCAGGCATTTCTTTTCGGTGGTAGAGTACCGCAACTCTGGTCCATGTAGTGCCTCGCTGGCATACGCGATCACCTGTTCCCCCATATCGGTGAATTGGACGAGCGCAGCCCTTATGCCAGTGTCTGATGCGTCGGTCTGCAGATAGAACCGCTTGCTGAAGTCCGGGCAAGCTAAGACGTGGGCGGCGCTTAAGGCGTCTCGCAGCTGATTAAAGGCATTTATCTGTGCGGGTCCCCATTCTCATCTGGCGTTATTCCGACAGAGTTTGTGCAGGGGCTCAGCAATTTTTGAAAAGTTTGGCACAAACCGGCGATACCAAGAAGCGGCTCCCATGAATTGGCGGACTTTCTTCGGAGTAGTAGGTGAAGGGATCGCCCGTATCGCTTCGACTTTGTCTCGATCGGTCTGGATTCCGGCGCTACTGACGATATGTCCGGATCTCTGGCTTCCCCACTCACATTTGTATGGGTTTAGGCGTAAGTTGGCGGCCTGGAGTCTTTAAAAACCTCCCTCAAATGCTCCACGTGTTCTTCCATTGTGCGGCTCGCGACAATAATATCATCCAGATATGGTATAGCGAATAAGACGAGGTCGGGGCCGATGAGTTGGTCGAGTAGGCGTTGGAAAATAGCCGGAGCAGCGTGGAGTCCAAGCGGTATTACGGTGAATTAAAAGAGACCCCTGCCAGGTACGGTGAATGCGGTCAGTGGCCGGGTCTTTGGATCGAGTGGTATTTGCCAGTAGCCTTGTTTCAGATCCAGCGTGCTGAAGATGGAAGCTTGTTGTAATTTACTGAGGATGTGGTTGATGTGCGGTAGAGGGTAGGCGTCCTTTTTGCTGACGTCATTGAGCCGACGGAAGTCAATGCAGAACCGCGACAATTACCGCAGGGGAACTCCATGCGCTCTGTGACTTTTCGATCACTCCGTCCGCCAGCATCTTGTCAACTTCCTCGTTGATTATGGCCTGCATTTTAGGATTTCGAGGGCGATAGTGTTGTTTGAGCGGGGTTTCGTCTTTCAGACGTATCCGGTGTTGAACTAACTGAGTGGTTCCTTTCAGAGCGGCAAACTTGGGCAGCTCGTCTCTCAACAATTTGTCAAGGCTACTTGCGTTTGCTTCCATTGTGGCTAGGGCTGGGGTGGTCGTGCGTACATCCTGGCACTCGGTGGTGGTAGGCCCCAGGGTAATTGTGACCCCGAAAAGTCGCAAAGCGTCCATCCCTAAAATGTTCGGCGTGGCCAACGTGGGATGCATAGTAGCTGTATGGTCCGTATTTTATCGCTTATGCTGCACCGAACGTAATAACCAGCCGTTATTTCCACAGCGGACCCGTTGGCCATCTGCGCTTTCCTGTGCGTAGTTGCCCAGGGCCGGCTCCCCATTCTTCGGCATAGTTCAGCTGTATGGTGATCCATATATGACTGGTTTGACCCGGTATCCACAAGGGCTGGCACCTCGGTGTTGTCGATCCATAATGATAGGTGAATGCGGTCGTCCCAGGCCTGCCCCATTGCGGACAGGAACGGTGACCGGTTCTTGATGGACGATCCCCTCCACCTTACTGGGCCGTCCTTTTGCCATTTCCTGACGTTTGCGTGCAACCACACTCACGAGTCAGGGTCCCGATTTTTCCACAACTGCAGAACAGCTTGGCTTTGTTCTCACATTCTCGTCTTAGGTGGCTTTGTTCTCCTCACCGCCAACATACCCGTCCCCCTGATGTACTTAGGGAGGCGGTAGCATGTACCGAGGGTCGTGGTTGTTGCGCTGCGATGTCCCGTTGTAGTTCCTCGTCCTGGCGACGTATACGCTGTTTGTATTCCGGGCGTAGGTTTCTGTACAACCAGTGTAGTTCTTGGGCGCTGTCGTATCCGCCATGTCGTCGCATGAGTGTTTGTAGGGCGACAATGTAGTCCAGTCCTGACTCCTGCGACTTCTGTGTGCGGCGGTGTATCTCTCCCTCTAGCTGATGCTTCGGATCCGGTATGAAGTAGTCGTGGAAATCTTGGATGAAGTCTCCCCACTCGCGCCAGTTTTTGACATTGATGCGATACTACAGGGTGGCATTGCCTTTGAGCAGTTCGGGTAGGGCCCCCAGTAATTGGTCTCCCGCGATCTGGTAGCTCGCTTGTAGACCCGTGAGGTGTTCCAGGAAATTAAGTGGTTCGGTGTTCCCATCGAAGTGTAGACCCCACTTACGGACCACCTCGCCTAGATGTGTCGGTGTTCGTGATACGTCGCTGGTCCCGGTCGTGGTCTTCTCTTCGGTAACTGCCGGTTTTACTGGCTCTCTGACAGCCTTGGTCTCAGTTTGATTCCTGGTGGCTTGTTTCACGAAGTCCACCATTCGGAGTTCCTCTACGGTTCCCTCGTCTTTTAGTCCAAATTTCCGGAGTTCGGCTTGGAGGTCTTCTTTGTTGAGGGCGTAGATCCATCCGGTTTTTGCTGGTGTCGGTGGTGGCGGTGGTGGTTGTATTGGAGGGTCTCCTGCCATTGTGTTTTATTCCTCGGTCCCTGCTCGGGCGCCAAAATCTTGTGACGATGTTTTGTCGGACACAAGGGAGTTTGGCGTGGTTTGCTCGGGCGCCAAACGGTACGGATAGCTAGGTCGGGGATTTGTCCAGGGGGGCAGAAATAAAACACAGCGACTGGGTGTAGGTTTTGTTTTATTGACGGCTTTCGGGATACACAAGGCCTGCTGGACCTATTGCGGTAGCAAGCACTGGCTTAGTGGCCCTGGTTAATGACAACGCGCTTTCTCTGTGCGTCTCGGACTTCACGGTATGGTGTGTACGGTACGGGGGACCAGCTTGAGGTGTCCCGACCTCCAGTCAGTGATTTAAATAGCCTCTTCACGGGTCCCCAAGTCTTTGCGGAGCAATGCGATATGACCTGATGATCAGTCTTTAGAACGGCGCCTGGCGTCGCGACGGCGATTGGCGCGAGGGCCTAAAAATAGGTGCTAGAACCGATTTCCGAGTTGTTAAAACCTAAACTGCCGTCGATGGTCTCAAACAACTTCTGACAGTTGCTAGGATTGGTCCCGGGTGCTAACTCAAAAACGACGCCCGGTGTCGCGACGACTTATTTGTAGTATGTTGGTCGAGGGGTCGCCCCGACACCGATGCCGGTGCTTGCGTCGTCGTATGTAGCGCCGGTGTGCCTCGGAACAAAAAAACGGCGTCACCTCGAGTGACGTCACGATAGTTAACCCTCCGAGAATGCTCTCCACTCCGAGGGGTCGAGGATGCTCTCCAGCCCGTGGGCGCGAGGGTTCCCTCTAGTCTGAAGACTTGAGGATGACGTGGGTACTCTCGGAGGGTATTTCTAGGTCGCGAAGCTGAGGTTGAGTGTTCCCAACTTATGGAACCGCGGGTGGAAAATATCTACAAAGACTTGGTCGATGTTATGGCTTGGGGTCTCCTTTCTCAGGATGCTCACCAGCCCGGATGGTTTAGCCTGAAGGGCTTGGGACGGACAGTAAACGGTAACGAAAAACGGTAAATGTGGAAAGTATCTCTTACCCTGGTGTTTCGGCTGCTGCTTAACTTCTTCACGGCTCTCTCAACTTTCGAGGTAAAAATACGACTGCCTCGCTTATATACAAAAACCCTAATCGAACGGACTTAAACGGGTTGTCCCTAATCGTTACCATACACAATCATAAGGGAACTTACAGTGTTTTGATTAAGGGACTTCTCGTGCCCTGGTACGGGTCCTACTAGTACCACGGGCTAGCCCTGTAATTGAGCTGCTAGGAAAGTATAATTTTATTTCGAACGGCTAATTACAGCCGGAGTTATTCGCATAATTCGGGGGTTGCTCCCATTTCAGTGGAAACGGGAGCAGTCTATGGTTTGTCGGTGTCGCGAACGTCTCCGGACACCGGCAAACCCAAAAACTGCTCGTGACGAAGACCCGTTTCGTCACAACCAATTTGTTACCTAACTTATTACCAATTTGGTAACAAATTTAATAACAACTTATGACTGTTAAACAGGCTTAAATGTACATAGAAAAAATAGGGGCCTCCACCATTTTTTTATAATTTAATCAGAAAGTATAAGTAAAACTAAGACTATTGCTGAAAATACGGCGAAAAAAATTCTTATTAATAAGCGAGTTATTGTCCCCCGAAGTTTGAAAATATAGATGTGACGTTACGAATATAAGTTTTTATATAAAACTGTTTTCTTCGTGGATTTACAATGTTCTTGAAATGTATGCTATTTTTAAATTATATTTATAAAAAACAAATTAATATTATAACATTGTACAAGTCTACATGCTTTATAATTGCAAGTGTATCAAAATTATTAAGTTTAATGCAAGAAATTTATATTCAAATAAAAACTGTTTGAGAATTGCTACTGGATTTGGTAGCCACACGTCCGCTATTTGAATTTGTCTATTTCCATTGGTAGTAGACTCCACCCCCTAACTCGGTATTCGTTATACCGGGTGAGTCTGGGAAGACGCCCTCCCCTTTAACTTTTTTATTATAAGTAATGGAAAAAAATGGCTCATATAAAAGTTTTATTATTTTACATATACTATTTGATGGTAGATGTAAATATTTTTTATAAAGTCAGGTTTACAAGATACGACTATCAACTTTTAATTTTCAAATGGCAACCTATTATTATTTTAATAAAATAGAAACCTCTCTTCAACGATGTATTGTTTTTTATTAATGTATTTGAAAAATTTCGAGAAAAATGAGATAATTTAGAAATATTAGAAATAATTTTTAAACAAATATAGGTGGCTATGTGAAAATAAACAAAACGTAACATTGTAAAACAATTAAATTAATGTTAAAAAAGTATACATTTGTTTGTTACTTAATTTAACTTATTTTGTAAACAAAGGAAAACATTTTGAAATGTTTACGAAGAACGAATTAATTGATATGATTCTAATAATTGGTGAATCGATTGGAATCATAAGAAGAGCAAAAAGAATTTACCGGGAGCGGTTTCCTAGACGTCAGCAACCGAGTTTAAGAACACGTTTTGTTTATTTTCATATAGCCACCTATAATATTTGTTTAAAAATTATTTCTAATATTTCTAAATTATTCAAAAATATAATGCTTCGTCGTATTTCACGTGTATACAACCTTCTGAGTCAACTTCCTATGAAGTCTTCGTCAGAAGGTGGCCAGCACAGCAGGTAATCACAGACGCGTTTCGCACTTCTTGGTGCTCATCAGTGTGATGTAACCTGGGGGCCTCTGTCTCATCCACAGAGGTGGAATCACGGAGCAGAGGCCACCCAACCTAGCTGTGCTAGCAACGGTCTTATGACCGTTCGCTACAGGTAACTGGCCTGTAGAAGGTAGTGTTAATACCCACAGAGCCATCTACCTGCAAAAGGCTTGACTGAGCCAAAATTGCAAATTGCAAACTAGTTGCGAATTTTGCCGTGAAAACGTACATTATTCAAAAATATAATGCTTCGTCGTATTCTAAATTATCTCATTTTTCTCGAAATTTTTCAAATACATTTATAAAAAATAATACATCGTTAAAAAGAGAAAAAAATGACGGTTTCTATTTTATTAAAATAATTATAGGTTGCCATTTGAAAAATAAAAGTTGATAGTCGTATCTTGTAAACCTGACTTTATAAAAAATCTCTACATCTGCCATCAAATAGTATATGTAAAATAATAAAACTTTTATATAAGCCATTTTTTTCTATTACTTATAATAAAAAAGTTAAAGGGGGGGGTCTTCCCAGACTCAGCCTTTATATTTATAGGTGGCCTTTGAGTCGCCAATCAAAATAATATATATGGAATTCATATGAGTGACGAACTGCTAAAAAAAAAACCTTGTATCCGAAGTATTTCAATTATATCATTTTATTTCTTTATTAATATTCATTATTAAGCATATACTTTCACTATTTTTTACTAATTTCTCTTAATTCTATTGAGCTGTAATCCCCTATTACATGACACGAACGTGACCCGTCGGGTGTGAGTGCCAAAATAAAATCGTGAGCGTGAGTGATCGTGAATCAAACATAAAAAGTCGTACGTGATTGGTCATTATTACATTTTTAGTTACGTGAGCGTGCGTGATCGTGAACAAAAAGTTACTCACGCGCCCATCTCTAATCACATCCTGCCATTTCAGGGGTGGAAACTAAAACAAATTATATAGTTTTTTCCTAAAGTCACACGTGCTAGTTTTTATATAGTTTTACCCTACTGTTCGGATTAAAGAGTCCTTGTTCGGATTATCTTACTTCTACCCAATGTTTGATTGGCGTAGGTTCGGATTGAAGGGTCTCTACTCTAATTTATTATTTTTTTCTGAATGTCGTAAGTGTATCCATTATTACTGATAAATAATTTAATGAAATCAATCATTATTAAAACTTTGTCAAATATCATCTGACAAACTCAAAATCTTCTGACGCTATAGTAAATACTGCAAAATAATTGCTAGATCAAATTAAATAATGTAACGTTTTTATTTATTTGGGTGAAGTGTAAATATAAGACAATTATTATTAATTAAAATAATAGTTTATTATAACAATAAATAGATATTAAATATAATTAAAAGATGATAAATATAACGAACACTACGATTAAACAAATATTAAACACTAATTAAGACTAAGAATATTATAAAACACTTAAACACTAAGATTATTTATTTAAACAATATATAGATCACTTATTTATTTATACAACTGTATTTATTTATATTCACCACTTGTCTACTATCTGTTTATATTACCAACTGTTTAACACGCAACGCTTATTTACATCAGACTGTTTAACACTCAACGCTTATTTATATCAGACTGTTCAATGCCTTCGCTAACGGTGCTTATACACCCTGGCATTTTTATTCCAGAGAATTCTAGAGTATTATTCTAGATAAAACACAATAGGTTACATCAACCGCGTAATTAAGCAGGCTCCGACAAGTCGCTTGCGTCATCGCTAACAATAGACACTCGCTCGTCCCTGCGACAGCGGCGGCGACAGCGACGGGGACAGAGGCGGTAACAATGGCGGCGACGGCGGGCACTGCACATTACAATAATATTTTTATCTTATTTTCTTTTACAACTCGTACTTTACTAATGTTCTAAATATGGATATTTTGATTACTTTATGCAAACTTACATTACAATGCAGTGGCGGCTCGTCTGGGGAGGCAAGGGAGGCTAAGCCTCCTTATAACTTATCAGGATAAAAACTTTTTCAAAACACTTTCTTTCATGTTTATTCTTCTTTCTATTTTCATTAATTCTGTATTAGTTACGTAGGTGTACAATGATCTTAATCCTTAATTTTTCTGTATTAATTATTTTACTCCTATATATTAGACCGTTGTGCATACATGGGAGGCTAAGCTCCTCTGCACCTTAAAAGTATAGTTTTTAACGGCATATTTCACACTCGTGCTACATACACGATACGTGCATCAAGCCACATTATACTAGTATAAATTAGCACAGGAGGCTGCCTTCCCTTGGTCTTCGTGAATGCTCGGCATGATTCGTGCCCACTGCTACTATACCTCAAACCATTTATCTAAACTTAAACGATAGGCAACTGTGGCGGCAACTACGGCGCGCGACACAGAGTTATAGGAACTGCAGTACAGTGTACATGTTCAGTAGGTTATTTTTATTCTTTTAGGTTATTTTTTGAATAATTTAACCCCCCCCCCTTCACGGAGGTGAACCTCCCCTCTGACAAATGTCACGAGCTGCCACTGTTACAATGAATACTATTTTGCATATTCGCGGTACTACAGAGTGATCAAAAATAACTGATTCAGTTGGCAATAAAAAAAATTATTTGAAATTGGTAAGACTGATACATAAATTCACTTCCTGTTCTTGACACTGTTGACAGTGACATATGAGAATTTAAATTTTATTTATTAAAATAATCGTTGCTTCCTTTACCCACATCCTTTTTTTTTCTTACATTACCCACCGAACAATAATCTAAACTATTTCAATCACTCAAAATTCTATTAGCTGTCAGGCCCTTGCTCTGACATAACCTATTTGTATTTATTGTAAAAATGACATGTCAAATAGTATTTCCGCCTGGTGTTTTTTAAACTATGGAATAAAAAGATCCCCAGAATTGTATTGCCAACTGAATCAGTTATTTTTGATCACTCTGTGCAGGGTGTCTCATTTTCGATGTTTTTTAAGGTATCTTTGGTAATATTAATGATAGAGCAAAACCGTTTGCACATTCCAGGGTCAACTTTTCCAGAAATGATTAATAATCACCACAGGAATTTTCGATCTTCTTTTGTTTCTGAGCTACAAGCAAAAACTCGTTTTTCGCTCATTTTGAAAATATCTCATATCTTATTTGTTACGATAGTTAGAGAAAAAATGTTTATACAAAAAAATTACCGTTTTTTAAGTAGAGTAAAATGGCGTAATTAGATTTTTTGAAAACTTAATAATTCTCGAGATATGACACAAACTTATGATTTTTTAAATGGGAACCTATGTCTAAAATAGTCTCGTTTTTTTGCTTATTTTATAAGCTTTTCAGTGATATATAACAAGTCTACATTCTTATGTTTTAAACTTGAATAAGAGATAATTATTAATTTATTGGGTTGGAAAAATTTAAAATTATTAAGAAACAAATGAAAAAATCTATTCCAGATCATCATTCGCATATTTCTAATAGTATTTGTTTCAGTTTTACTCATTTTTTCAATTTATTTACTTCAAAAGCATATTAAACCATTTTGATCGGAACGTGTCAAAGCCAACTGTAAGGTCGATATATAGTAATTTAACTAACCCGAAAATAATTGGTTAAGAATAATTTTGAGAATAAAATTAATAGATATTGAATCAAAATAAACAAATGATGATTTGTAATAATTTTTTCATTTGTTTCTTAATAATTTCCAATATTTTCACCTCAATAAATTAATAATTCGTCTTTTATTAATGTTTAAAACAAAAGAATATAGACTTGTTATATATCATTGAAAAGCTTATAAAATAAGAAAAAAGACGAGACTATTTTCAATATAGGTTCCCATTTAAAAAATCAAAAGTTTGTGTTATATCTCGAGAACTATTAAGTTTTCAAAAAATCTAATTACGCCATTTTATTCTATTTAAAAAACGGTAAAAAGTTTATACAAACATTTTTTCTCTAACTATTACAATAAATAAGATATGATATATTTTCAAAATGAGCGAAAAACGAGTTTTTGCCTGTAGCTCAGAAACAAAAGAAGATCGAAAATTCCTGTGGTGACTATTAAACTTTTCTCGAAAAGTTGACCCTGCAATGTGCAAACGGTTTCGCTCTATCATTAATATTATCCGAGCTCCTTAAAAAAAACATCGAAAATGAGACACCCTGTACATCCAATTATTAATAATGATGTAGTAAACGTAAATCTATTATGGTCTTCCTTTATTTTAAACTCAAAGCCGTAGTAACGTAACAACATTTTCTTAACTTTTGTTCTTTTCTAATTAATTTACGATGTATTGTAGACGAGTAAAAATAGTTATTTAATCACAGATTTCATTTCCTTTATAACAAAAGACTAGAGATCAACAACCTGTGCTATTTATAATCATGTCTATATTAGAAACAGTACAGGTTTATTTGTTTATTTTGCTATTTTCTTAGTTTACATGAACACCAGTTTTTTTTTTTATTATTTTTTTGTTCGTATACCTTTGTACCTTTGATAAAGCTTGCTTGGAATAATGTTATCTTAACTCCGTTTAGAGTAATTTTACGAGAAATACAATATGCTTTATGGCAAAAAATTGCTTTTGTAGTATATTAGAATTAATTCAAAACAAATATAAAACAAAATAGACAAGCTTTTTACCTTATAGAGAAGAGATATAGAAGAAAAACGTCTTACTATTCAATTGACGTTTAAAGTTCAAGAACTTCATTTTTTGCACGGTTGTGCAAATAATATTTTTATCAAATATACTCATGTTTCTATAACTGTTTCATTTTTTCCGCTTTGGTGGCTAAACTGATTTACCCCTGGCTATGTGTGTCCCATTTTGAGCTGCCACCATTGGGATCTCGAGAACTATAAGAGACACAAATGTGGGTTAAATGGAACTTTTTGTGCACTTATAGGGGGCCATCTCAGATGTGCTTTTGTTTTTCCAAAAATTCTCATAGGGCACTAAATGACGAAAAACTGAATTAAGTCGGTTTTTTTTCATTTTGAAATTATTTCTAAACTATCAGTAATCGGGAAAAATGTTTCAAATAAAAAAAATTAGATATTTTTACTGTCTATCCAGTGTCGTACGAAATTAATTTTTATCGGTAATTTTCCGAGATATAAGACAAAGTTGTTTTTTAAAAATAAAACCTATATTTGATTTTTACTTTAAAAAAATACTAATTTTTTTCTTTCGATTGGTATAAAGATTATTGTATTTTAAATTTGTTTTACCTTTCAAATCTAATTTTCTAATTTTTTCTCAAGATTTTCATTAGTTTTTCTAAATAGTATTTTATTTTACTTATTCCATACCTATCTTGCTTCATAAACTAATTTTAATTCTATATTTTTAAGTAGATAATGACGAAAAACTGAATTTAGTCGTTTTTTTTCATTTTGAAATTACTTCTAAACTATCAGTAATCGAGAAAAATGTTTCAAATAAAAAAAATTGATATTCTTACTGTCTATCCAGTGTCATACGAAACTAAATCTTTTATCGGTAATTGTCCGAGATATAACACAAAGTTGTTTTTTAAAATGAAACCCATATTTGATTTTTACAAAAAAAAGACATATTTTTTTCTCTTTCGATTGGTTAAAGATTATTGTATTTTAAATTTGTTTTACCCTTCAAATCTTAGATTTTTTATATTTTTCATGAAATTTCTTATTTTCTTACGTCACTGGATAGACAAGGAATATATCTAACTTTTTATTTGATACATTTTTCTCGATTATTGATAGTTTAGAAGTAATTTCAAAATAAAAAATCGACAAAATTCAGTTTTTCGTCATTATCTGGTGCCCTATGAGAATTTTTGGGAAAACAAAAGCACATCTGAGATGGCCCCTTGAAGGTGCACAAAAAGTTCCATTTAACCGACATTGTATCTCAGATCCCAGCTCTAAATGGGACACACTGTATTTTACCAAAATTAATTCGACCCTGCAACGCATTGACTTTTGCTGCACTTGTGTTTATTATACTCTCCTTTGTAAGAGAATTGCCGTCATGTAAAAATCGTTTTAAGGCACCATTCCATTGTTAGTAAAGTGCGCGGACTATACATACGCTATTGAAAGAAAGGAAAAATTGAATCGTCTAGATCTAGATTCAAAAACCCTTAAATCCAATTAAGTAAAAAAAATTGAAATTCATTCGTTTAATTAATTTATATTCTAGCTATTTAATGACTTCGATTTTGAGGATTTTTAACAGGGCCCTGGTTAATAAATAGCAACAAACACAACGGATTTGTTTATATAAACCCACAAATACAAAAATAATAATGGTGTTAGTAGAATAGGATTTAATGGAATATGAAAATGAATACTACTGAAAACGAGTACAATGGATTTAATGGCTTTTGACAACGTACGAATTACAAACAAGGTACAGAAAAACATCGTAGGGAAAGAAAATCTTTAATAAAAAATAAACTCAAAAAAGAGACTGCATTTTTCAATGAAATATTTACCGGAAAACCTGAAGCTAATTTTTGAATCGATTTTAAAACGGATTTAGTGGGTTTTGCCAATATTTAAATGTGCAGTGTGTTCGGTAAATCTTATTCTGCAGTTATCTTCTTCTCTTTACCATCCTATGAAAAACTAGAGGAATTTAAAAATGTTTGGGAGAAAACTAAAAACTGTCATATCTAAATGCAGATGTCAATCATACTACAGCTCTGTTGTTGCCTCCAACTTCATCATAGATAAGACGCATGTCAGCTAGATTTTCTCAGATTGAATTTCTGCGTAAACACAATGAACGAATGTTACTGCTTTCAATCAATCAAACTTGTCACACAGTCACACTGACAGTAGCTATTAATTGTTTTTGTTAGGTCACTTGGATCCATGATTACAAACTATAACCCGACCTAACGTCCGATGAGGTAACTTTAAAGACCTATAGTTCCTACAAAAGGCCAATGAGGGTAAATTTAACAATAAATTTTGACTCTTGATGGTCATTTTTATCATTTCTAAAGAGAAAGCCGTATATAAACTATATTTATAACCGATCAGCTAATTATTTTCTATCATGCAAAAATAGCTTCGATAATCCGTTACGGTATCATTTTTTGGGGTTCACCAAGGAATCTAGAAAAAGTTTTAGTCTGTCAAAAGAAAATAATAAGATATATAGCAGGAGTTCCCCCAAACACATCATGCAGATCTTTATTTACTAAATTTAATATATTAACAGTACACTCTAAGAAATATCGTCCGTGTAAATTAACCAAATCGATTGGTGAAGTAATTTAGTGTTAATTTTAACACTTAAATAAGTACATTTTTCGTCCGTGTTAAAAATACGGTTTAGTTAAATTTTGTCCGTGTTATTTTAATAAATTTCAAATATGTTAACCACATATGGAGTAAATGAGATATATTACTCAAAAATATGGTTACTTTTAATTACCAACAATTTTTTGAGTTACTTATGCTCAACTTAGTGTACATTTGCACAATACGGTGCTGCAACTACACTATATTTCGTTAAAAGTAAAATAACACTCAACGCTGTCAATATGACGTGTATTTACTACAAGCAGCGATCAAATCAGTACCAAAGTGTGGATTGTGCAACTGTGATATGTGATATACGTATTCTTGGTTTGATCTGTGAGATGTACGAACGTGTTTATTGCTACAAAAGTGTTATTACATACTTCAAAATGAGTATACAATATACCATGTGATATAAAAATGAATAGTTCTAAATGAATTTCATGTGGTTTTTTTTTTATACCAACTAACTTCCTCGTGCCAGAAATTATTGAGTCTATGGATACAATATATTTTGTTTAAACTCTATAACCACTAAAATTGCAAAATTAGATGTGTCTGAAATGAATTTAATATTTTTAAATATTTGTTTGTACAAAGAACCATATATGAAACGCTTTCATGTTCCGAGTTCCGATGGAAATTATATATTATTAACATATTTTTGTACAACATAGATATTAGCCAAATATAAGATTTATTTACTTATGTATTTTTTAATATAATAAAATTATATTATTTATATTTCAATGACATCCTTATTTACCTTATTTAACACATATTCTGTAAAAAAATACTCAAATACGGGTAAATGAATACACCAAGAGGTGCTACTGAAACGCGTACTTTACACTATTTAGTGTAGAAGGTAATTAACTCGAACATTTAGTTAAAATACGATTTTCAGTGTGAATTTTAACACGCACTAATATTTTTAACTAGAAATTTTGTGTTAAATATTAAACCAGTTCCCAGTGTACTTTTTAACCAAACAGATATTTTGTTAAAATTACACGTAATCTGGTGGACCTCCTGGAACCAATTTTAGTGTTAAAATTGGTTAAAAATTTCTTAGAGTGTACCTTGCATATATATTCTTGAAATTTGCAAACACGTTTATATAAATAAAAACAAACTTCAATTAAATTCTACTTTCCATGATTTTAATACTCGTGGTAAGAATGAATTTCGTGTACCACCAACAAAATATAAAAATACCAATTTTGATCCACAAGTGCAAGGTGTACGATTATATAATCACCTTCCAGTTGATATAAAAAATTCAAACTCTGAAAACCCTTACTGCTAGTTTAATAATTTTTTTAAAATGCAAAGTTTTTTATAATCTAGAAGAGTTTTACAATCATAATCATAACGAACTACCCAATGTTCAACAATAATTGTAACTTTTTTATTGACATTTTCTTATATGTGGTTGTACCATTTTCTATAGAAATTAATAAATATTATTATTATTATTATTATTATTATTATTATTATTATTATTATTATTATTTACCGAACATTCTGTATAGAACGGTGGAGAATTGGCGTAAGAATATGTCTATGAAATTAGCTCATTTTTTACCGAATGTAAATTTAAGGGGCCACAAGTAGTAATGAATCCAGAATTTAAGACTTGTTGCCCTTTCCCTTTATTGATGAAGAATTTGACTGAACAAACTTAAAAATCACGTTGT
The DNA here is from genome assembly GCA_963082715.1 of Harpalus rubripes. Taxonomy (NCBI): domain Eukaryota; kingdom Metazoa; phylum Arthropoda; class Insecta; order Coleoptera; family Carabidae; genus Harpalus; species Harpalus rubripes. The sequence continues at coordinate 43,819,468 of OY720458.1, read as the reverse complement.
TCTTAATAAACAAATTCGTTGTATTTGGTGGGTTTTGTTAAAAATCCACAAAACCAAATCATTAAATAGTTGCTGCTAGAAATTAGTTAAATAGTTTTTCTGCGATTTTGAAAATTTTACTGAAGTGGATTTAAAGAGTTTTGATCCCAGAGGATTCAATTAGTCGAAAATCATGAAGTTGTTGCCAATTGACTAGTTTCAATATGATTGCTGCTGACTGCAGTAGATCGATTATGTACGGACAGTGTTTGTTCTGATTTAGGTGGACGACATAGAAGGAAAGCTGGACCAACTAATCGAATTGTACATGGAAGACCGCAAGCGGTTCCTGTCGCTGCCTCTCGTGCCGGACCCCCCTAGCGTCACGGTGCCAATGTCCGGTGTGCCTGCGGTTTGTTGCAGCACCTCGATGCCGGTGTACGCGACGCCGACCAGCTCCACGGCGATACTCAAACCCAAACCCATTCTCATCGACAAGCAGTTCTCCGAACCCAGCAGTCCCATTACCAAGGGGTTGCCTCCTGGGAGAACTGTTGTCAGGAGGCCCATGCATAGGGGGTTTTCTGATCTCGGGAATAGGATTAAGAAGAGGGTTACTCTCAGGTAAGGGGATTGTGCCTTATGTCGTAGAGTCTAGATTACATAAAAAGTCCCAAATATTGGGTGACCCAATTTGAGTTTCCGAACTTTTAAAAAATACACAAGTAATATCAATTAAATGACTGCCTATGGACCTTTTGCAGCAGCTGATCCTTTCGAGATAATAGTCGATTACTTTTTCGTAAATTTCGGGTGGTATCTCGACTATAACTTGACGGATGTTGTTTTTTAATTGACGTCACCAAAATGTGAAATAATGCGACCTTGGAACTTTTCACGCATAACATCCAAAGTTGCACCCGATGCGTGGCAAGTTGGTTAGTCTTGTTGGAACCACATATCTTCCACATCAATATCTTCGATTTCGTGCCAAAAATAATCGGTTATCGTGCAACTATAGCGCTCACCATCGACTGTTACAGTCCGACCTTCATCATTTTCAAAAAAGTAAGGTCAAATGACATTGCCTGGCCTGACCACAATGCGCACCAAATTGTCACTTTTTGGGCATGTAATGATTTTCCTCACCCCATATACGGCAATTTTGCTTATTAACATATCCAGAGAGATGGAAATGTGCCTCATCAGAGAAGATCTTCTTTGAAAAATCAGCATCTACTTCCTGCTTCTCTAAATCTGCGTAAATTCTTCGCTGTCCATGATCTCTGGGCTTCAGTTCCTCAGTTACAGGGACGTAACTACGGGGGGGGGGGGGGGCTAGATGGACCACGGCCCATCTCATTGATGTATTGGCCCCCGCAAAAAATTTAAAGATATTTAGTTTATTTTATAAAAGAGATATACATATTGCAGAAAAAACATTTTAGATTGTATGTGAGCCTACTACCAAAAATAAGAAGGGTAGTTTCTCAATCCGTGGAAAAAAATTTAACTATTTTTCAAAAAAATCGCCCCGATTTCATTGAATAAAAGATTACACATTTGTTTCTATTGAAATTGATTAAAATTTTCAACAATGTTGCTAGTATTTAACATCTCTCGTACAGAATTGAGGTAAATGTTGATTTATATGTAGCTAATTAAATTAGCGGATGATACCATACTAGATACGATAGAGATATTTGTAATATAGTGTATAAGAAAAGTATCTGGACTAATAATAGATATTATACCAACTATTTTTGATGAATTCACAAAACTGAAATTATATTACAAAAATTAAAATATGTTTAATTAGCGTTTACGACAAATTTTACATTTTATTACATTATTTATCAACATTGAAATAAAATTAAATTAAATAAAAAATTATTTTTGGAAATCGATTACGACACTTCATTAAAGATTAGTTTGAAATATTTAAATTGTTGAATTCAAGTATGTATTTATTTATATGGGCGCTGCATTTTACACAATGATTCCTGGAAACTGATTCTGGATTTTTCAAACTTGAAATAACCATAGAGCACCGTAATTCAATGAGGAGATATCTTCATATTAATATTTCAAAAAGTAAAGAAGATGATAATTTTTGTAACGCACATTTAAAATTAGTTATAGAAAATGTTTCCTTTTGCTAAGCATTACAGAAATTGATATGCTAGCAGCAGAATATCATTTACTTCCCAACACAATAAAAATGTACGAAAATTAATGTAAAACTGTAATATAAGCAATAATGGCTCTACTAGTTTTATAACATATTTATGAATTAAATTTAGTTATTACTTAGAAATATTTATAATTTTTGTTTTGTTTGCTTTGCCATTTCTATGCTACTATCTATAATCCATATATTATGGTGATATGTAAATTTATTGTAATACTATTCTTATATATTCTTAATATAAGTATGGCCCACTCAGATTTTTCTTAGCCCACCTTTGGCCCACCCAGAAAATAATCCTAGTTACGTTCCTGCTCAGTTAACTAAATTTTATACGGGTGCGTAGGTACAAGTCTTGCCAAAAAATGCGCCAAAGGGAACCAAAGCCCAAAACCTGCGAACGTCGACGAATTTACAATTCTGGGTCTTCGCCCACACTTTCACTTACAGCAGCAATATTTTTGGCTGAACTGACGCTATGATGACACATAGGTGTTACCCTATCTCCAATGCTTCCAGTCTCTTCAAATTTTTTTCATTTTGTTGCGAATTGTTCGCTCAATAGGACAATTACATTTACCATATTCTTGACGTAAATTTCGACACACAATACGTACAGAATTTTTATCTCTGTAGCACAATTAAATAATTTTAAAGCGTTGGTTAAGCGATCCATTTCGTAAATGTGTTGTGTAAGCAAACATTTGACACTTTGAAAACACGTGCTTATTGACAGCTGTTTGATTTTCAGAGCTGCCAACATAAAAAACTCAAATTGAATCACCCAGTATATTGGCGAAAAAATTCAAAGTGGGTGACGTCTGGCGGCAGATTTGTGAACTAGAGGAATAAGGAAACGTTGATAGCGTACATTGAAACGTATGTAATTTTAAACAGGTTTAATTTATATTTGTTGTAAAAGAAAGATAGATATATAGTGTATATTACATTTTCAGGCTTAAATAATGATCAGTAAATGCCATAGATACTGCTCAGTGGCACAATGGAGCAAATATATGTCAAAAAGTGTAAGTTTACACTATATCCCAAGTGACAAAATATGATCTTGAAATTTTCTTCCCTTATAGTTTTGACGTCTCCAATCGGTTCTATATATTTCTTTTTTAAAACAGCATGGTAAAATTCTTCTAATAATAATAATAGCCAAACTATACTGTTTATCATTTCTTAAATAAGTTTTCCCCTTACTTTGTTCCAAATCTGTAAAATTTAATTTTCTATTTCTGCTACTCTGTAATACACAAACCCATAAACAAATAAATTAATAGCATAATAATAATAATGATCTTTTGTTGTAAAACAATAAATATAGTTTTGATTTTTACTATCCTGTTTATATGCAACAATATGTTTGCATTTGCCTTTCAATCCTGCTCTACAACTAATTTTTTCTTTCCACTAATTTATATTCTCATTTAATAAAATTTCAATCATATGAGGATCTCTACTCAAATGACTGGTTTTTAAACAAGATACCAGTATTGTACCTGGTCCATAATAATCTTTTATTCCTCAAAGCAATACATGTCCAGCCTTAAAAACTGCTTCGTCTTCCTTTATAGAACGTGCAGAAGCAATGTATTCAGAAATATCACTTAACTTTATGTTAATTTTCTCCATATCAAATACTTTGCACTTTGAAATGCATATTGCCAGCAATAAGGTATGAGGGAACTCTCCTTATTCCTCCGCCATCTTGCTACCGTCCGGCCTGCCATCTATAGTTCAGTTTTTTCGCCAATGCGGCCTTTGTTTCTACTGCCAACGTAACAATCATACTTTTTTTGCCGTAGCAGTAAACCGTAAATTATTATCTTGTTTTGTTTATAGTTCGCCGTACGACGGTGAGGTAGTAATCGTTGTCCCAGCGTTAGATCCACCACCATCAACGAGCGATCCAATTGCGTCTACTTCGGTGGACATGTCCATGGTTTCTGATCCACCCTGTCATGTCAGGCATATGATGGGCCATCCTACAGGACATCCAGGACACGCTGTCAACATCACCCATGTGGCCCAAGGACATGACGCGGAGCCTGGAAGTCCAAGAACCGCTACTGAAAGTTCGGGTAAGTCAGGAATATGGTAAAAAGTTACTAAAAATCTCGAATGGTTCGGGGATAAAAATAAAATTTTGAAGCTGATTACTGATTGTAATTAAATCGATTGATGTTGTAACATGCAGGTGCGGATAGCCGCACTCGTTTCTACATATTCTGATCGGATTGAAGGTATGCAAGGTATTAAAGATAACGTGTCAAACAAGAGATTCGAAGTCGATGAAATTAGATAAAAGTAGGAGACCATTTTAGAAATTTATTGGCAAAAATATAAATTTTTCCCATTTTCGTTTTTTGCTATTAATTAAGAATAGGGTATTTCACTAATTTTTGATTCTTTTGTTATTTTTTATTTAAAAAAAGGAACACGTATTTTTTGTTTGTTTGTATGACCCATTTCGCTGAAACTCTTTTTAAAAGTAATGACCCGTGAATGTCTACATCACAATAACATATACGGGTACAACGAAGAAACAACATGAACTAATTTGATATTTGCTCTGTTTTACTTTACCGTGGTATTTCACGTTTATATGAGCGTTCAGTTATAACAATGATATGTTAGCTGATGATAAATTTTAAAAGAAATAACAATACTGAAACACAAAATTATTCAACACCATTTAAATATTGTTTTAAATTATTTACAAGAGGTCATGGTAAATACTCAACTATCTCTCTCTTCCAACCTGTTGTCTTTGTCGAAAAAGATTACTTCAGAACGCAGTGAATGGCAACAATAAAGTCCCCATTCTGGTCCATGTACTACTGCTTCGCCATCTAGCGGCGTTTCATCGTAGTTTGTTCCCGCTGACGTAATTCTGCAGCGCCATTATACAGACCGTTTCAAAACGATGCAAACTTCAATTGTAATTTAAAATTTATTACAAACATAATTTTCAATACAGAATTCATTTTTTTGTAACTTATGCATGTAAGTTTTAATTAATATGACCAAAATAGTAAAATTTGATTTATGTGAAATACCCTATTCACAATAGTTCTTAAATTTTTAAATCTCTTTCCATTTTCAAGAAATTCAAATTAACTCTCAATTTTCGTATTGCCAAAATAGGCAATACATACAATTATTAAATAAATATTTTTTCTCTTTTTTTGGATATTATCTAGCATTTAATATATTTACAAAAAAAAATATTATACTACCCTTGTTAAGTAATGTTGTAATAACTCTAAATTAATGTATAATTATTTTATTTAAAAAAGTGAAAGTATATGTATGAATAAACAAACGTAAACGTATCGTTGTTAGTCTCTTTATTTCGGTTTTTTGTGATATAATTTTCAAAATTACAGTTGAATTCTTCGTGTTATGTCATAGATATTACAATATTGCTAAAATATTTTTCAAATAAAACTGTTTTAATTTAAAACACGTTAATACAACCCACTGAATTCCACGCTTATTGAAAAATGCATTATCAAATTTCTAGTAAAACGTTTTATAATAAAAGTTGGTATTAAAAGCTAGCAATATCAAATGAGCAATACAGAGCATAATGGGATAGTGAAAATAAGTTATTGATTATGATGAGTGTTGCTCGTGGTGACAAAGTATAGCACTGCCTGTGTTTTCAGCTTCATATGATGGTTATTCATCATCTACGTCCTTATAACGCCGAGTAGATAGCGGAATATCATAAACCCAAACACATATTATTTTCCAGTGAGTTTTCACACTTATCGATTTCGTATAGGATGTTACTAAATGTGTATGTGTTGTTTGATCTATTGCTGTCTCACATCCTTAGAAATGGGGGAGCGGATAGAATAGCACTAACCGTATTTTATATCTGTTACTTTACCTTCGTCAAGCTACGTTCTTTACTTTATATATTTAATTAGCTACTTTCTTACAGTATTGGCTATAAAGATAACACCTTTTAAAAAATTTCATTTAAGAACTCTCAACTAAGGAGAAATTTTAGAAATAAATTACAAGATTAATGTTCCATTGAAACAAGTTTATTCTACGTTAAAATAACATATTAAATTTATAAAATTTATTTAATTTGTACAACTTTTTTTATGGGGTCTCGTGGCTGCGTGCCTGAGTGTCAGGTCGCGAATCTGGTGAACCGAGTTCGATCCCGACCGACGGCAAATATTTCGAATTTTAAATGACACAAAATTGATCCCTGTGGTGCACTCTCCACGCCAGCAATAAGTGTCCGCGAGGTGCCGCCTGGTACACGCCCGCTCGGCAAAAATATGTCATCATCATTACCAACATCTGTGTACAAAGCAGATTGGTACACCCAGCCAGCAATGGGTAATATGTCGTGATGATATATTTATTTATTTTAACTTTTATTTTTACCTGGACATAAAAATAGCAACCACTTGCATTTACTAGTTTATTTTCTGCATTTTAATGTATACAGAGTATTATTTAAGTACATAATCGCACACGCAACGTTTAACCCAGGGTAGAACTAATCTCATAGAAAGTAAATCTGGCAATAATTTTCAAAATTTTGTGAAAAAGTACAAAACAATGTGTTCTCTGGAAAAAAATGTCTCACCTGTCACAATGGGGTATGTGACCAAATTTTTATTTTTACATATTTAAAGATGATGAAGGAAGGCATAAATGGTCCAAAACGTGTAGTTTAAAAGTTTTTTATTACGGACGTTTCGAGCTCAAGGCAAGCCCATCTTCAGCTAATAAAACAATAAATTTACAAAATCGGAATATAGTGAATAAAGTGGAAAACTTACCTATCGTTGAAATATACATTAAATTTTAACAATATTCGTAACAAAATTTCATTACAATTGTGTTGATAACGATGAAAAATATGAACTAAGTCATTTACAAATATTTAAATTTTAAACCAGAATTTCAAAAATATTTGTAAATGACTTAGTTCAAATTTTTCATCGTTATCAATACAATTGTAATGAAATTTTGTTACGAATATTGTTAAAATTTAATGTATATTTCAACGATAGGTAAGTTTTCCACTTTATTCACTGTATTCCGATTTTGTCAATTTATTGTTTTATTAGCTGAAGATGGGCTTGCCTTAAGCTCGAAACGTCCGTAATAAAGAACTTTTCAACTACTCGTTTTGGACCATTTATGCCTTCCTTCATCATCTTTACACAATTCAACGATTGGTCCTTCAACCCTTTACTCTTCTATTTTTACATATGATATACTAGACAAAAAACAAAATACCCGTATTTTTTACATCGATTAATTATTCATACTTTACGAGAAAATGATTATTAAAAATTTGGGGAAGGGATTTGTGACGTGAGATAGTTATAGTCAGATGTGATCATGCCACACGCTGCCACACCTACCACAACATAAACGCGACGCTGATAGGCTGCTTTATAACTGTCTCTTTCCTTCCCGCAGTCTGTCTGTCTTTATCCACGATTCTAACATACTTACGGCATATATTATATATATTTTATGACATATATATTGAAATTCGAATATGGTTACATACCCCATTGACATATAAGGTCATTGGCGTCGCGGCAGATAATAGGTATTTGAAACTTTCACAATGAAAAACTACATGTTTATTATCAAGGTAATTGGCATTTTAATATTCAATAAACCGAAAATAAATTGTTTTTTATTTTTATACAAAATTTTGAACTTTTAAGGGGATCGTCTACGCCTCGGTCTACGCTTCTCCAAATGAACGAAACGAGCTCTAAATATTTGCTCATTATACAAAAAAAATATTAAAAAAACTTAATATTAGGTCTTTTTATTTATACTTTAGCGTTGAAAATACACAAAACACGTCTAATAGCTGTTTTACACTTCACAATAAATTTTACAATTTTGTGACCTTCAATTTATTGGCGAATTATTATCAAGTACAGCAAAATTGTACAATTTATTTTGAAAATAAATTGCACAATAAATTGTGAAAATTAGAACGTGTTCTATTTTCTCCGATTTTCTTAAAAAAATTTAGTTACTTTTCCAGTACCACCTGTATAACATTTGACACATTGAACTTTTTCTGTTTGTCGTTTGTGTGCTTTGTGTGTATCACAGATGTTTTTTATTTTTGTGAAATGTCACGATTTCGAAACGCAAACACAACAATACGGAACAAACAGTTACCTTTAAAATATATCTGATCATCAAATGCGGTTGGTAGCCCTTCTCCCGACAACAATAAATTGTTAGAATATTGTGAAGTGTAAAATGCTTATATTTTCAAAATAAATTGTGCAATTTATTGCACGATAAATTGTGCGATTTATTGTGAAGTGTAATACGGGCTTATTATATTAATAATGACTGTATTTGTCATTCATTTGTAATAAAATTGAAACCCTCGTTCGTAGAAAACATGAAATAAAGTACGTAACTTTTTAAATTTTTTATTGTTTATTGTAAAAATTAACTTCAAAATTATCCAAAAAGCAACAATTTTAGAGTTTTACCCCAGATATAAGAACAATGATATTGCAAAATTAAAAAGTTACTAACATAATATCAAATTTTCTTAATAAGTATGTTGAAAATAAGTAACAAATTCCTAACAGATTTTGCATAATTGGTAAAACTGTAGAGCCCCTGCCTTTTCGTTCATTTGGGAAAGCGTAGATGATCCCCTTAACGTAATTGGTCAGTTTTAATGGGCTCCAGTTCTTATAGAAAGTATATAAAATAAAAATTATTGCCAGATTTACTATATATGGGATTAATTCTGCCATAGGTTAAACGTTGCACGCTTACTTAAATAACATCCTGTATATTATGTAACTGTTAAAAAAATTTGAATTAGTACTTATAAATCATGAGTCGTAATAAGACTGTATCCAGTACCATTCGAAAATTTCAATCCGATCGTATAAAAATGGTACTTCACAAAATGATATTTCGAAAACATTTAATTTACGTAAGTCCACAGAAGCAAGTGTAATAAGCCGCTTTGGAAGTAAAGGTACTATTGAGCCTTCTACAATTTTTGTAATTTCTAAAATTCCTCTTCTTGCTTGAAAAGTAATTGAAAATTTATAAAAGTTGCTCTATAACTAAACAGTTGAATATATAGTTAGTGGGTGTGGTTCCTAAACCACCAAGTATGTCGCGCTGTTTATTAAGTACTCAATGCTCCGAAAAGAGGATATAGGACTAGCATTTAGGTATAGATGAAAAAATTCATTGACTTCAGAGGAGCGTCATAGCTCAGTTGGTAGAGCATCGTACCGGCAATACGAAGGTCCTGGAATCAAGTCCCTGCGAAGTCAGTGAGTTTTTCACAAAATATTTCTTTGTATTTAAATAATTGAATCGTTCAAGGTTCTGAATGTTATAATAAAAACTGTATACCGACAAACAGTTGAATATATACTAAACTGATATTAGTAGCAAATTAGAAACGAATTATATACCTCGTTATAAACTAGAAGTGGAATTTACAAACATTCTATGTCCCATTTCATATTTTTTCAGGAGTGTAATAAAATCTTATAACGCAGAGGTTAACACTTTGCCAAGAAAAATAATTGAGAAACAGTGCCTTCTTACTTGGAACTATTTCAAAGAAAATTGCATTGGAATGTAGAACGATTAGCTTACATTATGAACCCAAACTCATATTAGTTGGGCCGGTTAACATTTTCAACAAATTATAAAACCTACGCAAATGGTCAGAAATTTCTACAAATTTCTATCGACTAGTTTAAAATATATATTTTAAACTTACAAAAACTGAATTTGTTATTCAAGTATTCCGCCATTTAATATTGGGTTACATCACCTTTATTAGTAATACCAGCTTTAATGGGGTAGAATGGTGTGACGGCAGAGTATAGCGTGAAATATGAAGCATTGTCCTAAGCAAAAACGATACTTTCAAAGTAGACTCTATTGACCGAACACATAAGGGTCATAATTTAAAGGCTTGTAATTAGATGCTAATATTGTTATTATGAAGAAGTTAACTTTGAGATGTTAATAACATCAAATTGTAAACATTTTTCTATTACTTCGTAATACAATATATACCCATTAATAAATAACAAAGGTTTTATTTCAAATTGAAATCAACTCTGCACATTCTGAACTACAGAGTAACAGGTTTGTGCAGCTTCAAGCATATCCGAGAGACTTAGATTTTGTTTGTTAGCGTCTTTGAGTATTTTCAAATCAGTTCTTTTCAGAAATTTAGATTTCTTCTTTTAAAATTTAAGGTACGTAAATAACTCTATTTATCCACATTAATATATTAATAATATATCGTGTTCTTAGGGTTCTGTAAACTAAAAATGGTTCGCTGTCTTTCAAACGGGCCCTTCCGGCCGCTTCACACGATGTTTCACGAACATCTTCGAGATTAAACGAACATGTAATTCCACACAAAGATTTTTAAAGCTTAAATAGAATAACTGTTATTATAAATTAGGCTAATATGGTTTGTTTAATTGAAAGGGTAATACTCAAACTTAACAGAATGGTAGCTTAAATAGCTAACTTTTCTTAATTAAGTAAGATATTGGCGACGAAATGAACTGCTTAAAATTATAGTTCTTATTTGCTGTAGCAATAAGTTTCACTTTGAAAGATGTGTTTACCGGTAGGACAGTAGTTTAAATGAAGCGCGCCACATATGACGTAATTACTGAACTACCCTATTCTATTAGGCATTGGATCTCAAAGTCCTGCACATTTCTGTATTATCCCATATGTCTTGCAAGGTGGGTTTTACTGTACGCACTGGATTTTTACGAAGTTCGTTTTCATTGTGCCAAAATTACATGGTCTCGGTAGAAGCAAAATCTGACCTAGAAGATGACCCTGAAAATACCGTCGAACTATTATCACCAGTCATTCGACCTACAGTTTTTTTTTTAAGTTTTAAGTCTATATTTAAAGTAGCCGAAAGATTTTTGTAGAATTTTCTAACCATTTATGTAGATTTTATAATTTGTTGAAAATGTAAACCGGCCCAACTAATATGGGCTCGTATGTATAAACATTCGTGATTCATATTTTTCAAAATTTTCTTTTAAATATGTTCAAAGTAGTTCCCTTCCAATAATAATACACTTCACCATATTTCCTTCCACTTCTTAAAAGCTCCCTGTCAATCTTATTTTGGAATTTCAAAATTTTTGTTAATTAGTAGCAATAGTCGTACTTATGACATTATGCTATACCGGGCGTAGAAATGAAAAGTGGCCTATAGCGATCTCATTGTTATTCTTTTAATACTGCTATATCTCTTTACCTATTCATTTTAGCGCAACAAGGGTAAGAATATATGTTGTTCAGAAATTAAAAATGTATCTTATAAAGGCAACATAGATACTTAATCATTCATATTTCACGAGATTAACTAAATAAAATTTAATGTTCTTTTAACAAAATCGTTAGAATGCTTTGAAAAATGAAACAAGTAACCTAAATAAAATATTCACTTTACATTTTTTATTTGTTGTATAATTTCTTGTAGGTATAAACTCAATTTATTCGGAATTTATACAACAAACATCAAAGTGAATATTTTATTTAGGTTACTTGTTTCATTTTTCAAAGCATTCTAACGATTTTTCTAAAAGAACATTAAATTTTATTTAATTAATATCTCGTGATATATGAATGATTATGTAAGTAAGTTGACTTTATAAGATGCCTTTTTAATTTCTGAACAAATTATATTCTTACCCTTGTTGCGCTAAAATGAATAGGTAAAGAGATATAACAGTATTAAAAGAATAACATTGAGATCGCTATAGGCCACTGTTCATTTCTACACCCGGTATATTAAAACTATATTATTTTATTCATATTCTGTCAATTTTTTGTGTAAAAAATAAATTAAATAATGAATGTTTATTAGACTGAGAAATGTGTCTTTATTATAAAAAATTGTGGTGAAAATAGTTTTAGAAAAATACGGGGTTTATTGTCCAGAAAGTATGATTTGCTTTTGTAAATAATAAGAAAAAATGCCATTACAATTGCTACTAATTAACAGAAATTTTGAAACGTAAAAATGAATTATTTTATATGAAGAATATTGGTAAAGTGACAGATAAATAATATGAGTTATGTGTTATGAAAAATGTCAAACCCCATTTCTAATATAAATGTTCAATGGTTTTTCTCAATTTATTACTACTTTGGAATGTGCATGCAAATCGGTTACTTGTTGATTTACTCTATTACTACCGCATATGATCAAACTTATTCTGTATTAAAATACAAACTGTTTTCTTCGTGGACCTAAATATTCCTGAAGTAAATGATATTTATATATTATATTTATAAAAAATAAATGAATACTACAATACTGTATAAGTCTACATACTTTATTTTTGAGAATGGAAGTGCGCGATTGGTGGCAATTTAAAGCTCTTTATTTCCATTCGTAATATGAACCTATTCGGAACACGCTATTCGTTATTCACTTATAGGCGATCTTTCAGTTGCCAATCAAATTAAATTCATATTCGTGACGTAACTAATTTCTCCAAATTCAATTGACCTGGAATAGCCTCTTTGCAGTTGTTGGGGTCTCGTGGCCGCGTGCTTGAGTGTCAGGTCGCAAATCTGGGGAACCGGGTTCGATCCCGACTGACACCAAATATATCAAATATTAAATGGCACAAAATTGACCCCTGTGGTGCACTTTCCACGCCTGCAATGAGTGTCCGTGAGGTGACGCCTGGTAAGCGCGCGCACGGTGCAAATATTGCATCATTACCGATATCTGTGTACAAAGCAGATTGGCACACCCAGCAATGGGTAATAATCCGTGATGATATATTTATTTATTTTATTTCAGTGTAAAATCGATTCTTTAACACGTTAACTGCGATACATATCGCCCGCGATATGTAACCAGATGGTGACATGCTTAAGCGAATTTTGCCTTTTCATTCTTCAGGTGCGGTGAGTGTATAATTTTTATTTGTGGACCGATTTTAACCATTCTTGTAGCATTTTAAAGGTCCTTTTTTATAGGATTATTAGATTAAAATAATATAGTACATATCTCGGGCGATATGTAACGCACGCAATTAATTCTTTATTATTTCTGTGCGGTACACATCGCCGGGGGTTTATATAAACTTGCATGAACTTGTAATAACATGCGTTTTATTTCTTTTCATTGTCAGTCTAAACCTTGCGAAGATATAGTTTATTTTTTACAAGAATATCATACCAATAAAAAAATTCTTGAAATAGCAAAAAAACACGTCACTGAAATAAAGTGGAAAAATAATATAAATGTACTTTGTTTTTAGTTATTGTTATTACCAGATTTTTATTATATTTTTGTGAAATTAAATCATTAAAACTCTTATATTTAACTTTATCTCTCATTTATTCAATTTCTATTAAATATGTGCAGTTTTAGTATCCGAAGGTATGTACGGTTTGAGTCTAAATAAGTTTGGATACCAACCTAAATGATACATATTGAAATACAGCCAAAAAGTTACTTATCTGTACATAAGATGGAACTAGAGTCAACATCTAGTACATATCCCCGGAGATATGTATCGCACCACAGTCAAAGCAAGTTACATATCGCCGGCGATATGTATCGGCAGTAACGCAATACTACCTTATTTTTATTCCGCAGTTAACGTGTTAAGTAGCGGCCATTTATTTATCAACACACTGCAGAAAAAAGTCTTTCAAATTTCGTTTGAAATAAATATTAAGTAATATTTTATTAATATTATATTGTAATGTGTTGCTATTGTATTATTTTAAGTTTAAACGTCAATGCAACATGTATACAGGGTGTTAATGAAATTTATAGGGTATGTAGGGGATGCAAAATAAACTAACTTTTACCAATAAACTCATATCCGGAAACGCACCGTTTTCGAGCTACAGGGTCTTAACAGAGTACCTTAATTTTAGTTGGCTGTGACGTGTAGAGATGGCAACGATATATTGATAAATAAAATATATCGATATATTAAAAAATATGTCGAATATAAATATTCGATAAATATTTGAACGATATATCGAGTAACTTATCGATGTTGTGATATATCGTTACAAAATTCGTATTGACCGAGTGGTAAAATATGAAACAAATTATTATATTTACAGTCAGATTCAGATAACTTCACTTGTTAAAGTAAAATTTGAATTTATTCATTAATTATGCTCATGCCTGTTTGTTTTGTACAATAATAAAGGAACCTTTCAGTTGTGTTTCTATTTATTTCTTATGATTTTTTCTTTGTACATTACCGATATATCGATACTCGATATATTCTCATCGATATATCTAGTGATACGATATATTGATGTACCGTGTGTCTGTCTTAAAGGTGTACATAGGAGATTAACATGGGAAATCAGTTTTTTGCAAAACGCGTCAAATAAAAGTTTTAGGCCATAAAATTCTTCATCTAAATCAATAAACAGAATTACATTTACATAATTTGTAACGACAGTAATTAAATATGAAAATGTAGAAAATTACGTTGAAATATCGACAGCCATGGATTTAACAAAAAATAAATAAATGCTTGACGTTTTATCTGTCGCAATTAGTTAACTTGTTTGACGTTTATGACAATTTGATTTGAACAAATATCGTTAATTATGATAATAATAGAAATATTATATTAGACTAATAAATAAAGCTAAAAAATACAGTTTTGTTTAAATAATATGAATTTATTAAAAATTCAACATTGCGTAACAAAGTTACGTATGAAACTGTGATGTACTCCCAATTCATTTCCAATACATCTAGTGCTATACAGAAGGGGTCTACACTTATTCCTAACACTTTTTCTTCCAGTAACGCACATTTTCCTGCTCATCCTATATTTTGATTACGCGGCTCACGTGTATTTTTTTGAAGACACCTTAGTAGTTTTCATATTTTGTTACGAATTTAGCAATTGTGAAATCACGCTCTTCATTAGTATGTGTAAATATTCATATTCTAATAATTTCAGATAATAAAATTAGAGCCAAATTCAAATTGGCAGAAACGTCAATTAAGTTAACTTACGATGTGACAGCAATTCATTGCTAAAAGTTAAAATAAACAAAATAATAACTGAAGTGATAGGTCACAGCCAACTAAAAGGTAGATAATTACATTTTAAGAGCTTGTAACTCGAAAACGGTGCGATTCCGGATATGGGTTTATTAATAAAAATTAGTCTATTTTGCATCCCTTACATACCCTATAAATTTGTAACAAGTATTCATTAACATCCTTTTTTCTTTAAAATAATAATTTAATTAAAACAAAATCAACAGCTTTTTGAGAAAACATAGTAATTAATTTAAAGGCATATGTAAACACAATAAACTACAATTGATTAAAACGTAGTACTCGTACTCATAGAATGAAAAACGATAACTACGTGTAAATTTAATTAAAAACTTTGAATTCTTAGCGTACAGAATTTGTTTGATCGAAGTTACAAACACAAAACTAAACATACATGCTGTCAGTTTGACTAAATTGCCCTTTATACACAAACATACAAATATTATTATCCTTCCGTTATTTAAAATTACGATTATGGTTGATCCTTATTCACAATATAGGTAAATTATCCAGATTAACAACAGACCTTTTCAGATTGGAAATAGTAACAAAGACAAAAAAAAAGAATGATGTTTGTTTTATTTATTTTGGTTTGTGCAGTTTTCAACAGACACAAAATTATATAAAGAGTGTTTCACAAATCGATGTGTTCTTTTATTCTTGCACACCAATTTTCAATTTTATATGTATAGAAAAAGTAGATTTATATAAATGTTCTATTTTAATAAATGTTCAAATGGAATAGTAAATGTTTAAAAATTCTAAATTAATATGCATGGTATGTATCACATTTCTGCTTGAAAATGATTTAGATATGAATGTTGCATCTAAATTTTTTGGTATTTCAAAAAATAAAAATTTTTGTCTAAATTTTATAACTGAATTTTTCAAAATTGCAATAAGAAAATCCATACTACCAAAAATACTACGCCTGAATAACATCAGACAAAACTGCTTTTATCAAATAAAAATGTGCTCTATTTTATCAAAGCTGTTTTGTCCAAATATATAGGCCTGAATCTATAGACAATCTTTCCGAAAAGATGATCTCTGACTTTGCAGCAATGCAGATTTTTTGCTTGTGTTGGCATTTAATAAAAATTCACTTATTTCATTCCTAGCGTTCTAATTCTACGTTAAAGAGTTACCTATAGTCATATTTAAAATAAAATTAGAAATATTTTTTTTGCATTTTTCTCAAAAATAATCGTTATGAAAATATTCACCCCTATATCAAATAACCAATAATAATTGCAAACGTTGAATAAAGCGTGAAAATAACGTTTGTTTCTATTGGTTAATATTTGTAGCAACGTTGCTACGAGGGCAATTTATAAAGAAATCTACCTAGCTATGAAAGAAGACACATTGAACTTGAACAATACTTTAGTTTTCAACATAACTTCCTTCAACACTAACACACTTTTCCCAACGTTTCTTCAATTGTGCCATTCTGTCAAAAAAATATTTTTTTGGGAGATCTGCAAAATAACCGTCAACAGCATATATTAACTCCTCGCCTGATTCAAATTTTCTTCCGCTAAGAATTTTTTTCATATTTTTAAATAAAAAGAAGTCAATAGGTGCTAAATCGGGGCTATAAAGTGGATGGCGTAGTTCTGTAAAACCGCAGTCCCTGATAATGTCTGCAACTTTATGCGCTTTGTGAACCAGCCTGGGAATCCACCGTGAAGACACCTTCCTCGTGCCCAAATCATCATGCAAAATTTTCCAAACACTGGTTTCAGACAAAGACAGTTCCTTGGCAATAATAGAAACCTTCAACCGTCATTCTCTAAGTACCAGTTTTTCAACTTGTTGAAAATTTTCTGCTGTTCATGCTTCAAGTGGTCAACTTGATTTTGGATCATCCTGTATCAAATTTCTTTTCCATCGAAACTGTTTACCACCAAAATGTTACTACAATAACTTGGGGCATCTTGCCCATACACGCACACCATTCGCTCATAAATAATTTTAGGACCATTACCTTCTTTTGTTAAGAGTTTTATCACACTCCGATGCTCCAATTTAGTTTCACTCATTTTTTAACACAAAATTCTACGCTAAACTGTAATAAATAATACGATTTGAATGCAACTTACTGTATGAACTTAAAAATGTCACACAAATCTGACAACAAAAATTTGTTATCGTTCGCCTTTTGTTTCATGGCTAGGTAGATTTCTTTGTAAACAGCCCACGTAAGACTTAACAAATTCCTTACAAAATAGGGCTGATTAAATCATTAAATTCTCTATACATACTTCGTTTCAAAAACAAAATGAGCTGGAGTAATAAATCAAAATTTGCAAGAATGATTGATAGATAGATGATAGATTTTTGTTGGGGATGCCGCAAATATACCAATCAGAAAAATTAAATATAACTTTAACTGAAACAAAACTTACACCTGAAACAATAGAAAGACCTCAATAAACGTACCGATAATCCTTTTTAAAGAGTTAAAGCGTAGAAAAAAGGGATCTGTATGTATTTATATCTGCAAATAAAAGTTCTTTATTTAAAATTTATATTTATTTCAATGTAGGGTGACTTCAACTGATCTCAAAAAAATAACTGGGAACTGACACGGTCGATATCTATCGAATTCAGTCTTTTCGAATATCCTTTAGATTATTAGATTAGTAAACAATTATTGACACGCCACTGGAATCTTTGACGCACTGATTTATTACTTCAGCTCATTTTGAAACGAGGTATAGCGAATAAGTAAATAAAATATTCCTATTTACAATACAAAAAGTTAGGTCCCGTATATTGAGAATCAGTGATGGAATAAATTGTTGTGTTCATTAGTTCATTACATTAGTCGTGTAAAAGAAATTTGTTTGCCCATTTAGTCTTTTTTGTAGCTTTTATAGTCCTCGAGATAGCAATGGTGTCTCATTTAAAATGAACTCCCTGTATACATAAATTTTTCTGTTCTATATTTTATAAAATGAAGTCTTCTAATTATTCGTGCTTTTAAAATAATTATAAAAGATTAAAATGATAGCATAATTAATATAATTCCTCATCGCATATGATGTCAAGGATAGCAAAATCCTGCCTGTTTGTGCAATATTGAAGTGGTTCTATCATGGAAATATTTACGACAAAATTATAAAAAGCAAAACTACATTGGCATTATAGTAATGGTATATAATAAAAATCGAAAGAATAAAAATAATAAAATGTTTTGAATTTGATAATTTTTCACAAAGTCCATCCTGTCGTTAGCGTTGCTTAGACACGTGACACGACACCACTATGTTGAAAGTGAGACGACGCTTAGGTCACATCAAATTTGTGACCACGTTGGTTATATGCTGCATAAATACAAGACCATGCGTCAGATAGAGACAAACGAATTGTAACGTTGCTTGCGTTAGACGAAGATAACCACCACCATATTCGCTAACACACGATCAATGACTAAGGCATTATTCTAGTAGCGGATTGTATACATACTATTACCAAATTTGGCCCACCAAATCTTCAACCCACGAGCTGCCACTGCCCTCGGGGAAGCTTCATTCTTTATAATTCTTACAATAAACGACAAATTTACTTAAAAAACTACCTAACGACAGATCACGTGACCTTTTATAAATATTCTCAACAATTTAAATGGAACACAAATGTCTTGGGATTAAATAAATTTAATTTTTCTTTTTTTCATCGACGTTTCGGTTTCTCTATTGTTGAACCTTAATCATGATTCAAAGAAAATACAGTAGATATACAATCATTATAGTTTTATAATGGTAAGTCAGCAATTAAAATTGAAAAAGACTTCATAACTGACGTATACTGTACGAAAACTAGCAGCGGAACAGTTTTCGTACAGTAGGTTTGTTCGTTTCGCTACCTTGCGTCTACGGTTTACTGCAGCGCCCATATACTTTGTATAGAAACGGCAGTAAATCGTAAACGCAAAGTAGCGAAACGAACAGACCTAGTATACATCAATTACGAAGTTTCTTTTCAATTGCTGACTCATCATTATAAAACTATAATGATTGTATATCTATTGTATTTTCTTTGAATCATGATTAATGTTCAACAATAAAGAAACCGAAACGTCGATGAAAAAGAAAAATTAAATTTATTTAATCCCTGAACCGATATCCTCAAGAAATTTGTATTCCATTTACATCTATAATTACCGTCAAAAAAATTACTTCCGCATTCTCAACAATATTATCAAAAATATTACGAATTTCAACATTTAATTTGCAAAAAATGTCAGAGCTTCTTCAGGAAAGATTGTAAAAAACACTAAACAGATTCAGGCCTTTATTTGACACTAACATCTCTAACCTCGTGTTCTTCTAGTTGATGTGGACCTGGAAGACCAAGACTGCGAGCTGTGGGCACCCGACGACCACGACGTCGACCCCGACGACGCGTACGTCGACGACGACGACGACGAAGTGACGGAGGATACCGCGATGCTCTGCACGGCAGCCACTACCGAGATCGTCATCACGCCTATATCCCCCGTCACTTCCACACAGGACCTGCACCTCATCGAGGATGACAACACCACTGTGGTGGACCTCCATGCTATGGACCTGCTCAAGCCCGATGCCCGGTTAGCCGACGAAGCGTGATGAAAGAGGAAAAATGAAAGGATACTCGTCGTCAATTTTCTCACCTAAAGGTTTGGTTGTGGTCGACAGTCGTGGTCTTTTTAAATACATTTACAACCAATTTTTAACCCAACACAGGGATGTAAAAGCGTAAATTACCGGGTAAATTACCAGAGAAATTTCCGAGAAATGCGAAATATTGACGTCACACAACACACATCCTCTCCTCGAGTACTACCAGTACTACATTTAGAAGAAGACAACAAGCTCGACGAGAGAGAGAGAGTTGAATATTACAATGGCCTCTCTTCTCTTCTCAACGTATTGTCCTAATCCGATTTGACATTTGCTCTGTTTTATTTTGCCGTGGTGTTTGACGTTTGTATGAGTAATCAGTTTTGTTATAACAATAATTTGTCAGCTGATAATAAATTCTAAAAAAATAATACTAATACCGAAACACAAAATGATTCAACACATTTAAATACCGTTTAAAATTCTATCTAAGAGGACATAGTAATACTTGTACTATCACTCTCTTCGAGCTTGTTGTCTATCTAAAGGGGTTACTTCAGAACTCAATAGATGGCAACCATAAAATTCTAAAATCATAAGTCCCCATTATAGAAAATTTACCATAAATTTGAGAAATTACGGTTGTTGTTGAAGAGCAATTATCCGTAGTTGTGCGGTGCCAGTGCATATTAAATGTAGAGGGGATAAGGGACGGTCTTTTCTTAACTAACGGTAGAAGGTAGAACTCGTTTCAATAAAGAAGGGGAAATCATCGCCGTCTAAAAATGTTAGCTAATGTGCAACGCGTACCAAAAACATACGACTAACGGCTTCGTAAACCCTTCTCTTTCGAATTAGACTCGACTGGACTAATATTGGTCTCTACGCATTTCCCTTCTCTATTGGCACGAGCTCTACTAAACAGGCTTCAAGGTCTCTATTTTAAACAGGCATTCAGGTCTATTCTGTAAAATTAGCGTGCGCGTTAACCTCGAAGGTCACCGTTAATATTTTAACGGATTCTTTAATTTTTAATTTGCTATTCAGTAAGCAGATATACGTTAAAATTTTAAAGAAATCGTTAATATAACCACGTTAAAAGCAAGAAATTTAACATCATCTTGAGACATAGTGTTAAAACTTTAAGGCAACGTTAATATCAAAAATGACTTGTAAATATAGTTAGAAATATGCTTCGATTGGAAGAAATTGAGATAATAAAGGAAAGGTATATATATATATATATATATATATATATATATATATATATATATATATATATATATATATGTATATATTAATGTCTTTATTTGAAGTAATTATTACTTACATATGAATAATTAATGATTAATTCATGATTTTACTTGGAAGTTTACATCACATAACCACACTAATAATTTTAAATTGTCCAAAATACATTTAATCATTTTAGGCGCTCTTGGGGATACAAGTGATCCATTCCATTTGCCCGATTATGATTTATGAATTTAATAAAAGTTTTAGATTATCCAAGCACTGTGCTTTAGATTTATTTACAGCTCTTACACCCCATATGAGGAATCCAATAAGAATTACTGCAATACCTATCAGTATACGGGTAATAATAATTTAATAAATTCATAGTTAAAGGTTCTAGCTGCGTTAAATTTCTATGGCCATGCGCCTTAGCAGCTATCAATATGGAATCGAAGAATGTTGTAATTTGTGAATGAGCCAAAGCGGTGTGGTTTCTGCAAAACACTTATTAAAAATATTGCAAATACATATTTGTACTTAACTGTTATCTGACATATTTATAAATAATTATTTTAATTTAGCTATATATTTTAAGGATTTCACACTTTGATCTATCCACTTTGATAAACTTTTCCTAACATTTCACACTTGACAGGCAATTATATTAAGTTAGGACATACGTTTTACAGGATTATTTCGTCATATGAAACTGATTTCACAGCATTCGTTAGCGTACACGCTAAAAAGTTAAATATTAACGAAATTTTTAACCAATGCTTTAGTGAATAGCAATTTTATGAAGTACTGTTAACAGTGACGTTAATATTTACTTTTTAGCGTTGGATATTTTTGCGCTAAAAGTTAACGTATATTTTAGTGAATAGACCTGATTAGTCGTTGGACGCCCACCTACAACTTTTACAACATATCATTTTCCCCGTAGGCTCATGCTCAAAAGAAAAATGCATGTAATACAAATATAAATGAAGACTTATTTTTTTATTCTTCTGATGATTCTAAACCCGAATCTAATATTAATCAGACTGAGGATACTTCAGATTGATAAATTCTAAACTAGTGCGATATTAGATATGCAATTTTTATAAAGACTTTTTATTTTCCTGTCATATATTTGACATAATATTTACATATTTTAGAGATTTTAATTTTGTAATTAAAACAATACTTATTTGTAAATTTCGTCACAGATGGTAATTTCTATTCGGTAATTTAATGGTAATTTCTTGGTAATTTAAAATATATTACGGTAATATATAATTTTAAATTACCTCATTACGGTAATTTTACATCCTTACTTGTTTAAAGCTAAAAACTGGAAGTTAAGCAGAAATTTAGTTCGTCTAGACAATTAAAGTTCATAATTATAGTTGTAATATGATATAATCTTAACATTGCTTGCAAATCTCTTATCAATACTATATAATAGAAAACATATAGATATATTTTTTCTTGAAATTTATATCAGTACCTACCTAAAAGTATGCAAGAAAAACTGCAACTATAAAATAATTTAAACGTCAACTTTCATTCTCTAGACAAACTTTACTCAATTCCAGCAATAGATAATAAATAAGAATAAACTAGTACAATTTTCATTTGCAGTGAAAATTAAACTGATTTTAAATTGGTTGTAAATGTAAATGAACCTTTACCCAATTAAAAATTGTAATAATATAAACTGAACTGTAATAAGAATGAATTTTAACAACTTGTGTTTACTACACTTTTTGCGAACTGAAGGATTGTCATTGATCCTGACTTCAGAAATCTGATGGTAAAAAAAACAGAGCAAAGCAAATAGTGTAGTTTAGTTTTCCACACCATGAATTTGTACTTTGACCATATATTTCTTCATTTCGGACAAAATCTACTTCTTCTTGTTTTGTTGCCCCAAAATTAATCCCTGTGGTGCACCCTTACCACAGATTTGAATTATTGATATTATTGAAATCTGTTTCGTATCTTATTTTTGACTAAAATGACACTTGTGATGTGGTATTTTTTCCACATCAAATTTAAGTACCCGAAAGATGACGCAGATTGGCACACCCAGAAATGGGTAGTAAGCCATGATGATTTATTTATTTTATTAATCGTAATAAATAAATCATTTATCAATTATAACTGAAATTCTTCAACTCTGTAAAAGTCCTGTTTTGACGAAAAATATTATTCTGTTTTCATTTTAGTCTATCTTACAAAGCAATTGCTATATATTTTCTATAAAACTGTATGATCTACTACCTATAACTGTACGTGCGAAACTTTATACCGGGTGTCTACTTTTTTCCGAACATAGGAAATTCAATCTTAAAATTTTAATTTGGCGATATCCCTTTTCCTATTAATTTTAGAGAGAAACAAGTATAATGAAGAAAAATGTTCAAAATTAAAAACTGCATCAATTGATTATTAAGTTTGTTGTTCAATTGTTTCTGATGTACGAGTTAGAAGGAAAAGAAAATACACGATTTAAAGCAATTATTAGAGTGCCATGACATATCTGACGGATTTGACATTTCTTTTGATTTTATTATCATTAGAATTTGTGATTCATTTTTTTCTTCTAGATTAAGTCTTCCTATTATTCTAATAATAATAATAATAATATCAAAAGAAATGTCAAATCTGTCAGATATGTCAGAAACAACAAACATAAATTATTGTTTTATTTTTCATGACACTCTGATAATTGCCTTAAATCGTTTATTATCTTTTGCTTTTAACTCATGCATAAGAAACAATTGAACAACAAACTTTGTATTCAATTGATGCAGAATTTCTGAACATTTTTCTTCATTGCATTTTTTTTAAAATGAAATAAATAAAGAAATATCGCCAAATCAAAATGTTAACATTGAATTTCTTATGTTCGGAAAAAAATAGACACCCGGTATATATAATATTTAAGAACATACTTGATATTCTATGTTGTCTGTAAATCTGTAATTTCACAGATCTATGTAGACATACAGAATTTAATAATTATATTCGACAATCTTGGTCTTCTAAAACAATATTCAACAAAACATGAATATATTATGACTTATGTCGTTTATTACAATGGCTACGTATAACAATACTAAAATATAAATAAAAATATAAAAAAAAACATATTGAAATACGAGCCTTGACAATGCTATCATTATGATTAATGCTAACTGGTGATAATCATATAGACAAAACAATAAATATGATCAAAAGTATAGCATTTCATCAGTATACCTAAAATGAGAACGTATACTTAAATACCTAACCTAGTCAAGGCCTAAAAATGACGATTTCTAACTACTTTGATTTAAACTATACCGGCCTATATACTTGTCTTTAAGACTAAAATTATTTATCATACAAGATATTTATCTACTTAAACTACGACAAAGACACACAAGATTATTGACGACGAGTAATGAATAAAAACTAAGGTAAAGTAAGAAAAATATTTGGCTTGTCATGTTCATATATGGTTAATAGAATATTGACTCATTTAGACGCCAAATTTATCGGCTTGTTTGCGATTATTACATTTACTTGATGACTAATAAATATCTGCTTAGTAGAATACATACTAATTTCCTATTTAAATGCTTACGTACTTAACTTTTTTTATTTAGATGTATATTTTATAATCTATTTTCTTTGGAAAATAATTCAATATACAAGGTGATCTAACGTAACAGTTCTCGCTAGTGTCACTAGCATTGTTTTAGCTCTGTCAATCGTTTATGGATTATTTTAGAGATTAATACTTTAAATAACAGTTATACAAAAATTAATTCCACGCATCTTTTATTTGAAGTATTTTACTCGCGGTCGCGAATCTGGGGAACCTGGTTTGATCCCGGCCGACGCCAAATATTTCATCATTACCAATATCTGTGTACAAAGCAGATTGTCACACCTAGTAATGGGTAATAAGCCATGATATATATATATATATATATATATATATATATATATATATATATATATATATATATATAAAGGTGTCTCACAACTCGCGCCCCAGACAAAACTGCCACTTGCCGACGACAATAGGTTGCCAACAAATAGAATAAAATAATTTGCGGCTGCTTGCATACCGGAGTTACAAGACTTTTTAATCCACCAATCCCGGAAGGATATCTTGAGGTGTGATGATATTATTACAAAATAAAACTTGTTACTAGGTTTTAAAAATACTACTAGTGAGTTACAAAATTTGTTTGACTTACTGTAATTTTGACACTTTAGAGTTGACTTTTCACTGTCAACAAATTTAGGTTAGCTAAGGTGTCATCCAAGATCATCATTTATATCGTACAGTGCAACGTGTTGTAGCAGCTGTGTAAAATGTGTTAAACGAAAATATTATTGTCATTTGATCTGGCATAACTTGACCGGTCTCCTGCGTCCTTGCGATGGCTCTCAATATCACTCTATGATCCACAAGATTTCTATCCGGACAACGTTCCGAATAGACTCGTGCTGCCTCTCTGGCGTTACGTCCACATTCTCCGAAAATTATAATCATTTCTAAGTAATCAGCGGCTGCATACATGGTAAGAATTTGCCTTTTTCTATTCACCTTGTCAAATTTAATTTGACACTGACATTTTTCGAAAACTACAGTCGCCCACATATTTTAAAGAAGATTTGATTTGTATAAAACCATAGTAACGTAAAATTACGACAAACACACGTTAAAGGTGTAGGTCTCTGATTGGTCAATTTTAAGACGTCTCTTCTCGAATATCTTTTAAGCTAGATGTTTTTTTCTTCGAAATTACACATCCGAGTGCAGTCTCGTGTTTCCTCATTCGCTCTGGGGCGCGAGTTGTGAGACACCTGTATATATTTCTCTAAAATAATCCATAAACGATTGATAGAGCTAAAACATTTGGACTATAGTTGTTTTTGCCAAGAGCTCTTCAATTAGACCCTTAGCGCAAAGATTAGCGTAGATGGCAGCAGGCGGATATTCTCCTAAGTACGTATTACAATGTACAGACTTTTGTAAGAATACACAGATCAAGACACAGATATTATTGTGTGTAATCATGACTTTTCATGGTTATGACACATTATGTAAACACAAAATATATATAATGATATACAATAAGTTTTTAACACATACGTAGTCTAATTTTTTTTATTATTTTAATTAATGGTTATGTTTGACGCTCGTTTGACGTTTCAAAGTCTCTTGAAGATAGTAACTAGCGAACCTATCGAGATCGGGAGAAAAATATTATGCTAAGGTTCCCATTCAATTGAATGTAAAATATTTTTCATGTTGATACAAAGCAGGTTGGCACACCCAGCAATGGGTAATATGCCGTGATGATATATTTATTTAGAAATCAATATTCCATTACAATAAACAAAATTACATGAAAAGCACATGAAAATTCTTAGAAAAGCATGCATATGTGAAATATGTCAATACAGTTTTTTATTGGAACAAATAATAGCTGCAGTATTAAAAAAGAAACAATTTCTATTGATATACAGGGTAAGTATATTAAATTTAACCAGTGACAGAACTCGTCGAAAGCAATAATATTTCTGCAAATTTTTTTTGTAAACCTTCCAGATTTCGTTATAAAATTCTTTACGGTTTTGTCACAAATTTCATTACCTACTTTGGAATCCATGGCCGACTAATAAACGGCGAAACTCTATTTTGTTTTTAATTTTATTAATCAAAGTTGCTAATGCAAACTTGACAGTATCAGCCAAAGAGGACTGGCATCAGCATTCGATTCATTTCGATAGCAATTTGTTGCTATGCCCTTTAGACCAAAAGAGTTTCAATCAATAATTTGTTATTGTCAAAATTTATTTGAAAAAATTGACAACTGACATTTGTCAGAAACAATTATTTCATTGCTTTTGCCAGTGGATCAAATTATTATTAAAATACCTAAACGACTCGTTAATTTGTGCAAGAGTAAAAATAATAAAAACAAATTGAGATTTCAAAAAAAATTACTAAATATTTTTGTTGTCGACGAGTTCTGTCACTGGTTAAATTTAATGTACTTTAATTTTAATGTAATTCTGTTTTTTTTTTTTTAATGTAATAAATACTTCTTGTTTATTCTTTGAATTAATCAGTACAATAAATATAATTCATAATTGATATTATTTTTACTTTAAATATCTAAATGTTTCTTAGTTAAATGTATATACTCGTAAATACCGTGAGTACCATGAGTTTCAGCTAAGATGCAATGCAATATGTACAATTCTGTCATTAATGTATTACTATGAATAATGGATGCTACTTACACATACTGTATCGTTCCAGATAAAATGTAACATAGGTTGTCAATGTTAAATAACGTGAGAAAGTAATAAGAACGGTATCAATAAAAAAATCAATATATCTACAATCACAAATTACAACATATTTTCAAAAAATGCACCAATAACAATTAAACAATAATTTAGATAGACGATTATAAAATTTTCATATTTAACTGACTTGCCAAAACTTTTATGGACAGCTGATTATTTTTTTATATTGCACGTAGTAAATTATTTTTATTATTCAGTTCTCATAGTTTTTGTTTTCTATCT
This sequence comes from Harpalus rubripes, assembly GCA_963082715.1. Classification (NCBI taxonomy): domain Eukaryota; kingdom Metazoa; phylum Arthropoda; class Insecta; order Coleoptera; family Carabidae; genus Harpalus; species Harpalus rubripes. The sequence goes on along the minus strand of OY720458.1, from coordinate 43,791,735 downwards.
ATCACTGTTAAATTTTGTAAATATTCTGGAAACTGTAGAAGGATTTGGTGAGGACGTTGAGCGGATAAATTAGCAAACATTTCTCAAACTATAACCAGCATTATACAAAGAACCTTTCGAATTTTGTCTTGGTTAGTAAATATCTTTAAAACTCGACGACACTGACAACGACAACGTTGCAACCTATGTTGCATTTTATCTGGAACGGTATGGTATGTATAACTAAACTAGTCAGTGGCGTATTAAGGTAGTTTGGCGCCAGAAGCCATTGAATTTTTTGCGCCCCCCAAGCCCCCCCACCACCGGTTTTTGTTTAACTTTAATGAAACAAAGAAACATACTTGAACTTTTCTAGTAAGAAACCAATACAATAATTATAAAAATTAAATCTAACAACTGACTAGACCAATGATTCCAAAAATGACAATCATAGGCGGATAAATGGGAGTTTTTTTAAAAGTAAAATTCAGCAAACATTGAAACTAAACTTTTAATTTTAATTAATATAGTATAATGACAAATTAAAATGACAATTTGGAATTTAAAAATGTAACAATAACACTATAGACGTCTACGAGTTCGCTACAATCTAGCGCTAGACAAATCTGGCCAACCTGTAGCGCATGCGCTAAACTTGATGCATTGAATGGTTACAAGTGGCGAAGCATTACATCCTTGCGCCTAGTTATTGTTTTGAAGTAGACATAGTTAAATCCATCTATTCAACACCAGAGTGCTCTTAGTTCAACTCAAACAACCTTCTTACTCATCAGTTCGTCGCTATCGCCCCCTCCACCAAGAGATCATCTCTTACTATTGTAGATTAGTGCTCCAATAAAAGTGTGTTTTTGAATAGGCTCGCATTAATTTAGTTGCGTGATTGAGTTATTCTTTTTCCTTCCTTAAGCGAAACATATTTTAATCCACCCCTATCCCTATTTTCCAAGCCCAACCATGAACGTAAGATGGGAGAAAAAATGCTTGAGTTGTATGGCGCATATGAACTCGTATGCGAAACAACACATTGTGCGTGACAGATAAACTGCCTGCAGACAGGCGCCCGCCCCTACACATTTATAAAAATCTAATATTTTGACTTTAGACACAAACACGTAGGATAGCTAAGATAAATTATTTTGCATTGCATCTTTTTTTAAATGTTATTTTTTTCAATTCCTGGCATGTTTTTGCGCCCCCTATAATTTTGCGCCAGAAGCCCGGTCTTCTGGGATAATACGCCACTGAAACTAGTATCCATCCATAATAATACGTTAATGACAGAATAGTAAATATTGCATCTTAGATTTTAGCTAAAACTCACAGTATAATGAATTTATAATTTTTAAAGTGTTTAAATAGGAAATGAAGTACTCGTATTAGTACATGACAAGGTATTTAGTGGTCACTCGTATAGATATTGTAGTTTAGTTAAAATTAACATATTTATCGTTGGCATTTCACTTCGCCAAATGATTTCGTAAGTAAGTTATATAAATACGTGATATTACTATATTTTAGGTGATAATTACAGCGAATATTTTATCCAGTACATAAATTTTGATATTCTAAAAGAGTAATTATTGTTATAGGTTAAGATTTTATTACGTTTATTCATTTATTAGACATATTATTTAAATAATATACCATCGAATAGAAAGATTTAAATTAACAAAGATAGTGAATAAACTAGGGCACAATAATGACGCTTACAATAATAATAACTATCATTACTAAAGAAATAAGTATTACTTACTATATATACCATATTATATATACACTGTAGACCTTAAAAATATCCACTTCATTTGTATGTAAATAGAAATTCAAATTCGATTTCATCACGATCAAAATTAGTGTCAGATCGATAAGAATTAGTGACATTTTGGATTTTTTTTTGGCCGACAGCGTATATATGTCCTATATGTATATTGAAAAAAAACAAATTTTGTAAGTTACATTTTTTAGATGAAAAACATTTTACTGTATTCATAGCGCTACACTTATATAATTAGACATTAGATTAGACGATTTGGTCACAAACAGATTAAGTGAAGGAAAAAAACAAAAATTTAACTCATGTAAAATTTAATTTAAAAAATGGCTCATGTAGAGAACTCGCTTTTATATGAAAAGCGCGCTATTACATTATGTAATTATTACATGAAACGGGCAGTGGAGTCGCGTTTGGAGCGAAAAGTCAGGGTTTGAAAGAATACCGCTGTGCCGAGTGGTTCGGAACCCACTATAATTATCACGTCCCTTGCAGAGGCTGCAGACTGACAAACTGCGCCACTAAACTGCAAGTAAAATTGTCAAAGAAACTGGTGAAATTCCGACGCCATGTTTCGCAGTATTTAGGGAACAAATACATTGTATTGTTATATAGAACACCAGTATTCAAAAAGCAATAATAAAAGCGAGTTCAGTATATGATCCAACATGTATTTGAAAAATGGTTAGAGTGCGTACACATTAGGAACAAGACGGCTACGTCATCACTCGGTTCTGCTCACCACGCCGTCAAGGAAGTGTTCAGAGGCGTGCACAATATTAATTTTTCTCTAATAATATTTTTTTGTTAGTTCAAATCATTATTTTTAAGTAAGATATGGATGTTTTATTGAATTACTATTAAATACAATGAAAAATTCCTACAAAATAATATTACGACCAAAAATATACGCTTCATTACGGAGCGGAAACAGCTTCCTGTTTTAAACAAAACTGACAAGCCTATGGGCCATAGCCTACGATAAACGTCAACGTCACTTTCTTTTCCCCTGTCGCGCACCAGACGATTGATGACGCAGTTGGCTTGTCTTTATCGTGTATGCACTCTATCTACTTTATTCGATTAATTTAATGAATTCCTAATTTCGAATAAAATCAAAATGCTGGGGTAATAATGTATTACAATGGGGTCTGTGAAAAAATTATATTTAGTTCTTTGAATAATATTCTCGTACTTTTTAAAATTTGTTAAAAATTATTACAATACTATTAATATACAGGCTGTTAGGGAATGCTTTGGCCAAAATTCAAGGACAACCCTTCAATGAAAAATGAAATAAAAGTTCCTCAGCCATTTTTCGATTTTCTCATTTTTTTATACACCGTACCACAAGAACTGCTGAAATAATGGGGTCATTTTAAAAAAAAAATGTTTTTTTTATAAAATCACGAAATTTGCTACTAAACTGTGTCGGCTTTAAACATGGACTAAATTTGAGACGTCACAGCTTCATACTCACACAAAAACATTTATCTCCTATGTAAATAAAACATGTATTAAAATGAATACTAAACCAAACAGTCATACTTCCAAACTAAACCGGTAGAGCTCGACTGCTGTATCCGTGTATCCGTGAAGCTACAGCTACTAGATAATACATAGCTGACTTGTCCGCCATTCTGGAGCCAAAATTAACGCAGTGAATTTTGAAATAAAATGACATTTTTTATAAGTTTATGTTGTAACTATTTTTCATATTTAAATATAACTTCCATATTTGCCATATTATATTTATTTAAAATGATAAAACATGAAAAATTACGGTTTATTAAGATCTTTGAGGTTAGACAAAAATATATGTATTGCATAAGTACCTGTAAAAATTATAACCATTTCTCAAATTATTTACACAATTTGGAGTAGAACAACCCGTCATTGTAGATAATTTCTATGATTAGTAATACTGTACCACTGTTAATGAATGATTGAAGTGGCTCCATAATGGCGGACGAGTCAGCTGTAATTTATCTAGTAGCTATACGTGAAGCTATGACGTCAGCTTTAAAATATTTGAAAGTAAAAACTATTAAAAATCATATCTTTGATTCTAAAAACTTATGTAAAATGTAAATATGTAAAACATACACCTATACCTCGTTCAACGAGAGAACGTACTTGATCACGAATCAAATTTGTATTATTATTTCATTCTTACTATTATTATATTCCTTATTTCTATTATATTTACAGTACTTTAATTATATGAATCTAAAAATAATAACAATACAACTCTGGTATGACTTCCTTGACTTTATAGTTGCTTGCGCGAAACAGGTACGTTCTCTCGTTGAACAATTTATAGGTACATGTGAAATGACTCCATTTCTTTCGTAATTGAATACGTTGCTAAGTAACATAGTTTAAAATTATTAGTAAATTCTTTGGAGTCTGTACAAAACATGTTTTTTCAAAGAAACTATTAACCGGAAAGAAAAATGGCTCAGGACTTTTTAACTGCATTTTTCATTAGGAAATTGTCCTTAACTTTTAGCCAAAGCGTTCCCTAACACCTCATGTTTAACAATTTTTTAAAAAGTTCGAGTATATTATTTTTAACTGTTTATTATTTATTAATATTTTCAGTCAAGGTTCATGTACACCCAACATTGAGTAAAACCAGGTGACGTAAAAATCATGACGTATTTTGTGGCCAAATCCGCGAAATTATTTTCCAGTAGACCAATTTGAGTTACAATATTTTGATATTATTTCAATCATTCTTGCATCATAAAATGACAAACTTAGAAAAAAAATCAAAACTTATGGAAAACACCATGAATAGTGCACACTATCGCACGCAGTCGCTAATTCACGAATGAAATGTAAACGTAGTGTCGTACGAAACACGTAGGTCAGGTTCGTTTCCAATTCGTTTCATTCGATATGTCCATTTCTCGTTTGCTCGTTTTAGGGTAAGTAATATTCGTTTGTTGTACAAAGCTTGAAGTTAAATACGCATATAGAATGATTGACGAGAGAGATGTACTTGTTAAATTTCAAAAATTTATTCAATTAGATGGAAATTATTATGAAATAGAGTATTTCTCAAATTGTGATCAAAATAATACGAAGACATACGAATATACCGGGTGTAACACGAAAAGCGAGACATAGGTGTTTATCATAGGAAAACAGTTTTTCGTTGTACAAAAGTGGCCTGTTCATTTTAGACAATAATGCTTCAAATAAATGTTGTAAATACTTTAATTCCATAATCATTTTATTTTGCACATTTCCTAAGCGAGCGAATTGAATTTAAAATTTTATAAAAGGTATATATAGTGTTAGCCATGCATTGAAACAAAATCACAAACAAATCTAATGACATTTTACCTGTCAGAAATGTGCTTGAATCATCATCATTGAAAATGGAGAATTATTTACAGGAGGAAAAGATACAAATTATTTAGGTGACGGTAAAACATTACACAACATTGATTCGAAGCATTATTATCTAAAATTAATAAGCCACCTTTGTGCAAGGAAATACTGTTTTCTAATATTAAAAACCTATGGCCCATGTTTAATGTTACACCCGGTATATGTCATCTACACGAGAATCCGTGACAGGGTTTTAACATGGGAAAATAGTTTTTTTTTTTCAAATATATTTGTCCCGTAAAAGTTTATATGGTAATTAACATACTATTTTAGAGAAGAAATTCTAAATTTTTGGGTGCCCAAACTTTTAATTTACACGTTTGTTACCTGAGAAAATTTAATTTAAAAACATAGTAAATATGGATTTAGTATGCTAAAAATTAACGAAAAATAAACTGTCAAATTAAGTAATATGTCAAAAATTGGTATTTGACAATTAACCTACGCTCATTTTTTTTAAATAACACAAAGCAAAAATATTTATTTCATTTTTACCTCCTTCAACGAATTTTTTTACACGCGTAATGGGGAAGTTTTCGAATTTTTGATTTTTTTATATGTTAAAATATTTTTAAATCTAAAGCGTTTCTATTTTTATATTTTGTAAAATTTTAAAAAATACCGGAGAAAAAAATGTTAAGCTTTTGCAATATTTTCTTCCCGTCATTACAGCGTACGTAACATCAACTATGTGCGAATTAGGTCTCGACATACATGCCCAAAACTTGCTTCATAGAAAGAGACAGAAGCAAAATACGACCACCTGTTTATGCTTACATTTGACAATTTAATTTCTGTGTTTATCGTATTTTCTAGGTTTTACATTTACATATTAAAAATTAAATATTTTTTTTTTATTTGACATTGAATTTGACGTTTCAAAATAAAGAAGACATACGTTCATGTTTTCATTCTAAACTAGTGCTCGTAGCGGACAACTACGGCGAACCAAAGATGCTGCATACGTCATTGTATGGCGGACGATTTAACTAACATTAACTTAATATCGTTTGTACAAAAAAATACGCTATATTTTAGAACTTTTATTGCATTAATAGTAATATTGCATGTATAGTATTGCAGTTACTTGACTAGACCTCATTATGACGTCACAAAACATGGCGGCAGAACTTGAATCGCGAATACAACAATAATAATAATACAATTTTTTAGTTCGTGTTTTGTACATTTTATTTAAACTCAACGTTTCGGTTTCGGTAGTATACACTGCTACCATCTTCAGGGAAAAACCTAAAAAATAATAAGACAATAGCAACAAGTAATCAAGGTAACATATTACAACATATTTAATATAGGAAATCCAACCCATGCTCTGCAAATCTGTTTTTACTTCGCCCTTTAATAAGTTTACTCTGTCTTTAGGGGCTGTCCTTAAATTACGTAACGCAAAATTACGAAATTTTTGATACCCCGCCCCTCATATATTACGTAACGCAGTACTTGACCCCCCCCCCCCATTTTTTTACTGGATATAAAAGTATATGGCCTCCTTAATATTCAGTTAAAATTTGAAACAGAAACTATTTAAATTAATGTACATAAAGATGAAAAATAACAGAACAGAACAGAAACTATTTAAATTAATGTAAATAAAGATGAAAAATAATGTACTACTCTTGCCCTACGGCTTGTCACCCCAATTTCTTTACTGGATATAAAAGTATATGGCCTCCTTAATATTCAGTTAAAATTTGAAACAGAAACTAATTAAATTAATGTACATAATGATGAAAAAATAACAGCACAGAAATTAAAAGCATATGCATTTCCATATACTTTTAACTATTGAAAAGTTTTTCCTTGTCAACACTACTTGAATTCATGTTTTAATATGAATTGCATTGCACGAATGAAAGACCACTGGCCCGAATTTGAACTGTGCCCGACATATTATGTTGACTGTTATTGAAAACAAACGACTGCATATACGAATTAGCACCGCGAAATTTGAATGTTTCAAAACTATTAAAGCAAGTTTAGCAATATTTTTTATAATTTATCGTTACGTAACGCACACATTAACCCTCCGCCACCCCCTCGTAACGCTGCGTAACACTACTCTTGACCCCCACCACCCCCTTGAAGCGTTACGTAATTTAAGGACAGCCCCTTAAAGCCGGAAATTTAAAAATTATGACTTTAAAGAAATCAGAACTTTCTTCTCTTAAATTGTATGTGTGTGTATAAATCACCTATAAAGTTTTACCGGACAGATAATATTTGAAAAAAGAGCTTTTTTCCCATATTAAACGCGATTGTCACTGATTTTCTTGTTTACTGTTATGTATAGTTGAATTCACCTAAAATGATTTAATTCATTCCATTATATTGATTAGGTAGAAACAACACGGCTAATGTAACCGTGTAAGTATTGCGCATTTGACCTTGTGCGAATGTTCATTTCACATTTAATTGAATAGATTAAAATTATTTTTTTAATAAAGACTATTTAATTAGCATAAGGAATAATAATGTTTACAAATTTATGTTTATTTGTGAAAAACTATTAGAACATAAAAATGAAACCTATTTATAGGTCATCTTTTTTCAAATTGAATCGTTTATATGTTGATGAAACTGGTGAGTGTATGGATGGACGTTCGATATTCAGTAGTGGCCATAAAGCAAGCGCCTTTAAAAAAATTCAGTTACTTTAAAGTAAAAAGAGGAATAGGCTAGTCCACCGTAAGAAACAATAAAAAATTATTGAAAATATGAAAGATAACAGATAAAGAATACCTAAAATTCCATTTTTTTATTATAAATAAATTACACCCTCTAAAAAATACGGGGTGTTTTGCATGCGGATTTTTTATTCGGACTTTCACATGTGGCCCTATATTATTATGTACTTCAAGAAGAAAATATCATGGAATACTATTAAAAAAATAAACTTGTAAATGCAACTGATTGCTATTTTCGTCAAAATAAAAATAAGTTATACAAATTGAATCAATTTTATGATAATATTCTTTATTGTATCGGTGGACGAGCGTATTGAGACAGCGTGTTCCGACAGCGCTCAAAGCGACATTAATATTATTAAATTGTTATTTTTATTTTAAGGTAAAATTCTAAAATTCCCCTTCTTACTTATGTGTATTGGAAATTTAAAGTTGATGTGATTTACAGAAGAGAAAATTATGGTATGCATTAATGTGTTGAAGAATGATGATAAATGACTATTAAATGAGATATAAAAAAATATTCTTTTATATTATACTATGATCGTAATTTGAGAAAGCTCTATATTTATTATACTATTACAAAATTAGTTATTTTGTTTAAATATTGAGAATATTCATTACATATCGAAAAAGAATACCTATATAATTTAATTATTTTTAGTTCAATGTACAAAATAGGTACTCATAATAATATATGAATGATTTAATGATATTTGAAATAATTGTAATGTCTACAGTGTAACAAACATTAAATGTAATATCTTGATTCTTCTTCTTCGTTTCTTAAGTCTACCTCTTCTAAACAACGATTTCTTTCCATTCCACAACTAAGCATAATGTGTTCTTGAAGGCTTAGCTGAAATACTTTTCAGTTTGCGAAACGTCTCTATAAGAACTCGTAAATGTATATGTACTATTATTTCGTAAATGTTTTAAATCTATGTATAATAGTTAAATGTACGAAATGTTTAATGTTTACAGGGTGACATATAATATTTTGTTGTGAAATTAATGTTGATATAATATGTTGTCGCCCTGCTATATGTTTTAAAAATTATTTGTAGGAAAAATTAGGTACAGGCCAAATTATCTATATTATATGCTGATTTTTGCACGAAAAAATGATTGGCACAACCAGAAATGGGTGAAAAACAGTAATAATATATATTATTTTGAGAATTAGAATTACAGCTAATGCACGCATTATGCATAAAAAAGCAAAATTCACAATAAATTATTAAACTTTAATTTATTTATTTTTCGAATGTGTAGATACTATCTTATTTAAGAAAAAAATAATATTTATGAGTCAAGTTCTTATTTTTTATTACGAGTGTGAAATTTATTTGTCGTGGCCAGTAGGGCCGAGGTAAATAAGCCATTTGAGTGATAAAAATGGCCTTAGGTGTTGAGGTGAGGTGCATATTCAATTTTATTTGAAAATTGTGAAAATGAAAGAAATATTTATTTTATAAGTTATGTTTACATATCCGTCAGTCTGACACTCAATGTCGCTAATGTCGGACATTGAAATATAGAATACTCAAAATTATGTGATTTATCTCAAAATTCTCCATCGGAATTATTTAGTTCGTTCTTCTTGCACATATTTTTGTCATTTTACGTACAAATTATCGTACACCTGCCGAAATCGTCGTATAATGAATTACTTTAGTGCCGATTTATGAACTTTTAATGACGATTTCTGCGCGCTTTAGTCACGATTTCAAATAAAAGTTATTTGCTTTAATTTAATGTTGGCATCTATGAAATGTATTAACTAATATATTGGCCTAATTATAGCAATAAACAAAAAAATTGAACTCTATTTTAATGCAACGGATGGCTGTAGTTCCGGTGTAAAACGACACCATAAAATACAAGTCGAAAGGACGTATTAAATTAAAAGAGAGATATTAATAAAAGTGATATGGTGGAAAATATTTAAATTTAAAATATGGCACAAATACATGTACAACAAAATAAGAAATCCGAGTAAATTTAGGTATAATATATGCAATGAATACTTTGAAAAGAAAGGAAGAACGAAATCAGAAAAGAGGATATAATGGCACTTTTCTGAATAAATCTGTGCGTCTTAATCAACAAAAATAGATGCGTTTTTATCAGTTTTTTTACAGGTGTATAAGACGTGACACAGATTTGTTCAGAATTAGCCTATAAGATATAAAAGAAAGGTTATGTGCGATAAAAATTGCGATGAGCGATGATGTACCTATTACTACTGAACAATATTTACAAAATTGTTTTCTGGTTTTTATATGTTCCTGCATATTTGCACTTCAAACTTGTAAATTTATTATACCAAAACAATGGAAAAGTGACAGTTAATAGCATAAGTAGTTGTCAAATGATTTGCTTAAGACCCGATATTACAATCTTTGATAAAATATAAATTTTACATAATGTTATTATTAGATACATTTCTGTTTGAAACAAAGAAAATATTATTTAACTTTTTTGTCGTTTCCTTCATCATTTTACAGGCAAAAATTTATTTTATTTCATTCTCGTCATTTGGCAACAAAAATTCTGTTAGATGGCGAATCTAAAATGTCGTCGCAGAGTCATAAAAATTTAGTAAGTCCATTATCACTCTAAATTAAAGAATTTTGATAATACATATACGTATTTTATTGATTTTTTTTGTATTTTTATTTCATTTAATCATCGAACGTATTTTTTAAATATACCAATACTTTCTCATGTTTAATAATAATATCATTAATAATAATGTTTATTCTTAATCCGTTAGTAATATGTGTGTTTCATCTACCAAAAATTTGAAAAGTGACATTGTTTTCTTCACATCCCAGCTAGCTGAAAAAAAAATCACGTTCCAACCGCCAAAATTTCAATATAATTTTGACAAGTCAAATTTAATTAAAAATATGCAGAATCAGTAAGCGTTTTGTTGTTACCTAATAATCAGAGCCATTTTTCTCTATAATAAAGCAAATTAAACAAATTATAATTTATCAGTAAACATAGGTATATGTCATTAATATATAGTTACATTAAAAATAATTGACTATTTATTATGTATTATCGCGTTTTTTATGTGAAATAGGGAGTTGTCAAAGTCATCAACTGTCATCTGCCAATTTTAGAAATTCTTTTAGTCGAAAGGGTATTGTCATTTTTGTTTAACTGTATAATTTAATGTTTCTCATTATTAATTACGCATCTTGTAGTTCTATAATTATTATAGTTTTTTCTAATAGTCGCCGGACTGCGACTGGGTCGCTTATTAAAAGTAGCAGCAAATAAATCAAAAACTCGTCTTAGACTCATATTGAAATTATACGATGTTATGATTTGTACTTTTTCTTCATTTATCAGTTCTTATGTTCATTTACAAAAAAAAAAAAAAAAGAACACGATAATATATTGCTGTCAATCATTTTAAATGTAACTATAGTAATGACATACAGCCATGTTTACTAATAAAAAAAACTCCCGGTATTAGGCAATAAAATTAATGTTAAAAATTCAATTATTACAATATATTATCAATAAAACAGTATACACTGCTCGTGGGAATGCTTATTCCAACCTCATATTCATAGCTGACCTCCATACACCTCGGTCATCTAACTTTAAAAATGTTAAAAAATTGAGATTTCGAAATAGTTCTGTCACTGGTTAAATTTAATGTACTTATTTCTTATACACCTAATATAAAGAGAACTTTATGACCAGCAATTTTTTTTTAATCAGACATATTTATTACCGTATGAAAAAATGTATCATTAATAAAAAATTGAACAATACCAAATTAATTATGGCAAAGAGGTGATGTGTATTAATTATTATAAATCATTTGGTCTGTACCTATAATAAGATAATAAAAATGTTAAATGTTAGATGTACCATATATTTACTAGCATATAATATCCTATTTCATATTTATATCTTTTGCTAAAAATGTTCTAAACATCGAAGTGTATGTAAGAAAGGTACTATTTTTGCAAGAAAGAATCATTTTGGAACCGAGGTACACATTTTATGTATTTTAAATGTTGTTTGTACACAATATGCTTAGTGTGGTCGCTGTTCATATTTACAGGACGAAAAACATAAAGTTTGTCAGCAGTATATGTTGTAAAACTGTTAATTAGACGGTGTACCTACTGTATTATTAATTTATTTCAAATGTCGTACATGAATGTATGTATGAATGTTTTTATTTATTTATTTTTAAGAAGAGGTTTGACAGAAAATATACCTGAAATAACACAAAAAGTTGGGGTTACTACTATTACTAGAATTGAAAAAATTATGATTTTTTTATTTTAATACATTTTTTAGAATAGTTTTACTACTCTCTTTTATTGAGAAATATATTCATTACATATTGTTTTAACATAATCAAGTTTAAAAATACAGGGTGTTGACCGCGACACCGGAACATAGATCTTTAACTTGTAAAATCATATTTTCGTAATTTCCTGCTTCCCTAATTATTTTAAGTGAAAATGCTTTAAATAAAAGTTGTAGAGCTTAAAATTCTACATCTCAAGCAATAAACAAAATTAATTTTACATGCTTTGTAACGGCGGAAATTAGGTATGAAAATGTCGAAGATTGCCCCTAAAATAGCGATAGCCATGAAACTGAAATCGATAAATTAACAAATTAGGTTAATACCTGTTCAAGTTAATTTAAATAAATAATGTTTCACTTTAACATAAATTACAAAAAATAAATTAATCTAGCTTGACAGATAAAGCGCGAACATTTGTTAATTTTTAGTTTCAATTTCATAGCTATTATTATTTTTGGGCGATTTTCGACATTTTCATACCTAATTTCCGCCGTTTAGTGCATGCAAAATTAATTTTGTTTATTGATTCTGATGTAGAATTTTATGCTTTACAACATTTATTTCATACTTTTTTTACCTAAAATAATTAGGGAAGCAGGAAATTACAAAAGTATAAGTATATTACTTGTTTTCTAGAGAATAAAAATTTATTTTAAAAATGTTGTACAATAAATTTAGAAAATATTTGTTATTTTGAATGTTATTATTGTATGGTTTAAATACAAAAAAAATTAATTCAAGTTAACTATTTCTCATAAGATAATCCCGATATTTTTTTGTAGGTTCCGGGTATTTTTTCTCAAACCATTATTTATTTAAAAGTATTTTTAATTACATTAACAAATATTAACCATTCCAAAACATACTTTTCAATATAAATCCCTTAGTAGACCTATGCACAATATATTTGAAATAAAAAATCAATATTTTTATGACAGAAAAGATTTTTTACTGAAAATCTAAAAAAAATATAAAATGAATTTTTTGTAGAGTCATATATACGCATCATTATCCCATATTCAATGTAGCCATGTTACTGTAAGCTAATTTTAGACTTTGACCACTCGTTTAATTTAGACATCACCCTAAGTGCTTTATGGAAATAATGCAATTAGGGCATTACCTACTTTAAGTATATTGTAACATTCATTATGTACAGAATGAATATGGAATGCAAGGGATGTTGTAAAAAGCTATAATATATTATTATCTTTGTTTCTTGTTATAAAATTAGTCTATCACAATGTCCTCTCCTATTTTTTTTTCAACATGGTATCGAAGCAGTCTCGATCTCGAATCCACTATAAACGGTAAGTACAAATTTAATTACATCTTCATTTATAATGGGGTAAATTAAAACTACTCATATCTCTTTCTTGAATAAACAATGGACGAATTATATTTTAATTTATATTTCATTGTATAAAATATTGTACAATTGGGTTACATGGAATACAAAAATGTAAAATATAAATAAACAATAAATACAAGTAAAATTTATATAAACTATTATTTATCATCCTTATTTTTAATTTTTCAGGACAAGGGTATGTAAGTATATTTATATTTATTTATAAAATTCAAAGAATAAGAATACAAATAAGTACAATTTAAGCTATGAACATAATAAAAACAACAATGTATTACATATAAGCAATAAACATTACTTAAACTAATACATTTTTAAATTTAAGAACACACTATTTATTGTTATCAAATTTGTTAACAAACTTAGTGAGATATAATTATAAACAGTATTTAAACACAAATGTATTTTACGTTTCATTTGTGTTATAATTCTGTTCATAATTGTCACTAAATTTGTTATCAAATCTAATGACAATATATGATCGTGTCAAACATTCTTCTGTGATACCAATAAAATTAAATTTGTCTGATTTTTTTAAAGTCTCTACACGTATATAGTTTTTTATAACGACCATAAGGGTGCAGCACCTGTCGATGAACGTTACTATTTAAGTAAAAACAAAAAATGACCGGGTACCTCTTCTGCAAATTCTTTATTCGTTTTCATTAACTGATATTCCCGATAGTACGCCCCATATTAAAAGTAGCATCCATGCACGATTCACTCAGTTTAAATTCCCAATAGGTATACGCACTATATTAAAAGTAGCATTCATGCACGATTCACTGAGTTTAAATTCCCAATAGGTATACTTCCTATATTAAAAGTAGCATCCATGCACGATTCACTAAATTCAAATTCCTAATAGGTACACACCCTATATTAAAAGTAGCATCTATGCACGAATCTCTGAGTTTAAATTCCCAAAACATATACACTCTATATTAAAAGTAGCATCATGCACGATTTACGGAGTTTAAATTCCCATTGACAACAAGGAAAATTAGTAAAAAAAATAGACAAATTATATTTCAATTTATATTTTATTGTATAAAATATCGTACAGATGAAGCGTATGCATGAATGTAAAATACGAATAAACAATAAATACAAGTAAAATTTATACAAACTATTATTTAAACATCCCTATTTCTAATTTTTCAGGAAAAGGGCAAGTTTATTTATATATTTATTTATAAAATACAAAGAATAAAAATAAATATAATTTAAGCTATTAACATAATAAATACAGCAAAGTTTTACAAATAAAGAATAAAAATTACTTAAACTAATACATTTATTTATTTAACGTCCGACTGGTATGTTATATACTAAATGACACCCTAGAGCGTGATATGAGTTGTTGCTATGGTAATGTTGTAAATAAATTAATAATGATACTGGAATAAAGCCTAAAAAACAAGAAAAAGCGTTCATAGCCTACCTACTCAGCAAATTTAATTAAAACATTCTGATCCGTAATTCGTAGAATATTAAAAATTATAGTCGGACGTTAAACGTTGAACGCACCACGGGAGTTAAACGGACAATAATGCCTACAGTCAACGTACATATATCGGGCCAGAGGCCCTCGAAAAGTACACTGTTGACCTCAGGCGTTATTGTCCTTATAACACCCTTCATACGTTAATTACTATAATCGTGCATAGATGCTACATTCAGGTAGCATCTATGCACGCTAAAAAAATTTTAATCGTGCATAGACGCTACTTTCAGGTAGCACCTATGCGCGCTAAAAAAATTTTTAATCGTGCATAGATGCTACTTTCAGGTAGCATCTAAGCACGCTAAAAAATTTTTAATCGTGCATAGTTGCTACTTTCAGGTAGCATCTGTGCACGCTAGAAAATTTTTAATCCTGCATAGATGCTACTTTCAGGTAGCATCTATGCACGCTAAAAAAAATTTAATCGTGCATAGATGCTACTTTCAGGTAGCATCTATGCAAGCTAAAAAAATTTAATCGTGCATACCTACATGCTACTTTCAGGTAGCATCTATGCACGCTAAAAAAAATTTTAACGTCTGACTGGTATGTTATTATTATCATAACAACCCTGCTTTCAGGGTTGTTTACTAAATAACACCCTAGAGAGTGTTATGAGTTGTTGCTATGGTAATGTTGTAAATAAATTAATAATGATACTGGAATAAAGCCTAAAAAACAAGCAAAAGCGTTCATAGCCTACCTACTCAGCAAATTTAATTAAAACTTTCTGATCCGTAATTCGTAGAATATTAAAAATTATAGTCGGATGTTAAACGTTGAACGCACCACGGGTCGGTCAACGTACATATCTCGGGCCAGAGGCCCTCGAAAAGTACATTGTTGACCTCAGGCGTTATTGTCCTTGTAACACCCTTGATACGTTAATTACAATAACACAGTGGCGGTGCGTCAGATGAGGCAGGTGAGGCCAGGCCTCACCTCTTAAATTCAAAACATATGTAAAATTTTATAATATTTTTTTACATTTAAAATGTATTGAAGTAATTACAAATCTACAATATTTGAACTTATAAACAATCATTGTTACTATAATATGCCAAATAACCATGCAAATAGTGTTATTTTCACGCGAATTTACACATAAGAGGCCAAATTATACTGTCCTCATGGACTATAATAGCGCAATACATAAGTGCGAGTGAGACGGAACGATTTTACCCTCTCTACGCTCTACATCTACACTACTGCAGATGAGCCAAGCGATGAGTTGGCCTCTCTCGTTCCGAGCAGAGAGCGCAACAGAAAATGCTTGTTTCAAACAAGTATATTTGTATTATTTTCAATTAGTTTTTGTAAAAACGGTTTAATAATTACTATTTATTGTTACTGTTGTTATTTTTTTATGTTTTCATAAATTTGAAACTATTATTTATTTCTATTTTAATTGTACCTACTGTTACTTGTCACAGTTATTTAAATTAAACATTTATACACAATTAAACAATTATAAATCATGTATTGTAGAAATATACAAATACCAACAACCAAGAGACAAAACAACAGTTCGAACTACTTACAACAATGGGAATAATCTAATTGAACTGTTAAGAAAAAAGTTAAATAAATAAATAAATCATTACAATGATTACTTTTGCATCTAATATGTTCATTATTAGTTCTTTTGAATTATATAAATATAAAAATATAATCTTTCAAGCGCAAAATAGCAAGATAAAAGCATCGGAGTAATAGGTGAGGTTGAGAATTCTTGGCCTCGGTTGAGTGGTGGGGAGAACCCACTAGCTGCTGCTTGGGCTTTACGCTACCCGGTACACGCTCACGCCGCACAGCTAGCTATTACTCAGTAATATAATATATTAATTTAATGCAATATTGTATTTTTAGATTTTCTGTTTCTGTAGTTATTGCTTATATGCTCACATCTCGCATCATAATTATAATTCAATTACTAAATTTCTAATGAATTCGTAAATTTTATTGGAAAAAATAAAGATGCAAATAAAAATTTATTAGTAGCTTTAAAATCGCAAAAGAAATATAAATTTAAAAATATTTTTATTATTTGAGACTGACAATGTTACTTTTATTATAGAATTTATCTTAATTTTATGTTAATATTTTATTTAAATGAATTATTTATGTAACTGTTTTCTTACAATAAAATAAATTTTTAGTTTTTGACTTTTAACCGATTTAATTTTTTAAGATTTGTTAAATTTGTTTTATTGTAAAGAACACTATATTATCTTACTTTGCATTAAAACACGTTTGACCTTGAAAATTTTTAAAAAATCGCATTTTTTTTCTCACAAATTTTAAATCCATCGATATGTCCCGTATTGTGATATAAATCTGGCCTCACCTTACTCTAAATTCACGCACCGCCACTGCAATAACAACCTGTTATTTATTTCAGGGGAAAATATCACAACAAAGAGACAAAGATATAAAATATAACGTTTACAGGGGAAATGAAACATGAGAACTATATTATGTACGTATATTAATAAATGTTGTGAAAAGTCATTTTATAAATAGGGAAAAAATACAGAAACACTAATCTGAAATGATTTGTAAACTACCCTTAAAACATGGCTAATTTATTAGAAATAACACCTAAAACTTCAATTCTGCACAAAAAAAAAACATGCGACGACATAAAAAGTGAGAATTTGGTCAATTTTTTTAATAAAAACAAGCTGTCAAATTAAATTAGGCAATTTTTAAACTCTGACCCTACGCCCTTGAAACTTGAATATGTTATTCTACGACCCTACATTTCAAAGAATATAATAGGAAGCAAAATTTCAAGAGAAACGCTGAAAAACCAGCCGTTTCCGATATTTATTAGTCCCTAAACTTTTTTTTACAGGGTAGTTAGGTTGTAGCTTTGAAACTATAAGAGCTAGAAGGGCCGGACAAGTTTTTGACACTAATTTTGACCCGTAGGACACGAAATGGTAGTCAGATTTTTTCCTAAGGGCTAATTTAAGGGCGGATGGCTTAAAACGGCCCTTAGGGAAAAAAGGAAAAGCAAAATTTAAAAAAAAACGCTGAAATTCCAAACGTTTCCGTGATACGAACCCCTAAAGTTTTCCGAAGGTTTTAGCGCTTAAATTCGTTAAAGGGCTAAATGCCGGAAAATAGAGTATCGGGAGAATTTGAACCCATGCTTTCCATTGGCTTACACAGAATTGATGAAAACCCTTTGGTTTACAATATATTTGTCCTTCTAGTTTGTGGCGAAGGGCCTGCGCTGGCTAGAAAGGACGAACAAATGTTGTTAAACTTACTTGGATCTGTAAAATTGAAATCCGTGGTCACATTTTCCTCAAGGTCTGTAATAAGCCCTTAATACTTTACAAAAGGGCAGGCTCCTGTCGGTTATTTTGGCGAAAAAACTGAACTATAGATGGCAGGCCGGACGGTAGGAAGATGGCGGAGGAATAAGGAGACTTCTCTCATTCCTTATTACTGGCAATATGCATTTCCAAGTGCAAAGTATTTAATATGGAGAAAATTAACATAAAATTAAGTTATATTTTTGAATACATTGCTTCTGCACGTCCTATAAAGGAAAACGAAGCAGTTTTTAAGGCTGGACATGTATTGCTTTGATGGAATAAAAGATTTTGGACCAGGTACAATACTGGGATCTTGTTTAAAAACCAGTCATTTGAGTGGAGATCCTCATATAATAGAAATTTTATTAAATGAGAATATAAATTACTGGAAAGCAAATTTAGTTGTAGAGTAGAATTGGGAGGCAAATGCAAACATATTGTTGCATTTTTGTTGCATATAAACAGGATAGTAAAAATCAAAACTATATTTATTGTTTTATAACAAATGTGATTATTATTATTATTATACTATTAATTTATTTGTTTATGGGTTTGTGTATTACAAAGTAGCAGAAATAGAAAAATTAAGTTGTACAGATTTGGAACAAGTAAGGGGAAAAGTTATTAAAAAGGATGATAAACAATATAGTTTGGCTATAAAATTATAAGAATTTTGGGATCCTGTTTTAAACAAGAAAAAATAGAACCGATTGGAGCCGTCAAAACTATAAGGGAAGAAAATTTCGAGATCATATTTTGTCACTTGAAATATAGTGTAAACTTACACTTTTTGACTTGTAATTATTGCTTTGTGGCACTGAGCAGTATCTATGGCATTTACTGATCATTATTTAAACCTGAAAATGTAATATACACTATATATCTCACTTTCTTTTACAACAAATATAAATTAAACCTGTTTAAAATTAGATCCTATGCAATGAGAACATAATCAAACACAAGGAATGGTACGATGAGGACTGTAAAAGAGCAGTCGAGGAAAAAAATAAGGCCTGGAAGAAAGCTCTGCATAGGAGGACAAGGACAACGGATGGAGAGTACCGCAGAAAAAGAATTGAGGCATACAGATTATGCAGGTGTAAGAAAAGGAATTGGATGAAAGAAAGACTACAAGAAGTAGAAACCCTAAAATCCCTTAACCATTCCAGATTGTTCTATAGAAGAACTGCAGAATTTAAAGAATTCAAACAGAAATCATTGCTAATCAGGAACGAAGAAGGACTCACAGGCACGAATCAAGAAGACATTCTCCGGACCTGGGTCTCACATTTTCAAAAACTACTAAATACAGATCAAGAAACTATCCCGAATGCAGTAAATAATCAAAGTACATTTGAAGAAGAGCGACTGGCCAACAACATCGAGCCGCCGTCTCTAGAGGAAGTAATTGAAGCTATAAATCATACAAAGAACAACAAATCACCTGGATCTGATCAGATACCGTCAGAACTATACAAAGCTGGAGGTGAACAAGTCGCGGAGAGCTTACATAGATTGATACAAAAGATATGGGATGCCGAAGATATGCCCAAAGAATGGAATTCATCCCTCCTATGCCCAATACACAAAAAGGGCGATATAACGAAGTGCAGCAACTATAGAGGCATAAGCCTACTGAACACAGCACACAAGATCCTAAGTCGCATAATATATTTAAGACTAGTAGCAATTACCGAAAGCAACGGAATTATCGGAGAATATCAAGGGGGATTTAAAGAAGGGAGAACTACCAACGACCAAATATTCTCCCTAAGACAAATCTAGAGAAAGGGTGGGAATTTGATATCAAAACCTACCACCTGTTCATCGACTTTAAAACAGTGTATGATAGCGTCCTCAGAAATAGCATCTGGGAGGCTATGGAGTACTTCGATATCCCAACAAAATAAATCAATTTATGCAAAATGACATTGAAGAACACCAAAAACGCGGTTAAAATCGGAGGATACGTCTCCGACGAGTTCAGCACAAACGTGGGTGTCAAACAAGGGGATGGGCTGGCCCCACTACTCTTTAACATCATAATTGAAAAGATACTGAGACGCTCAAATCAATACAAAGGGAGGTGTCTTTGGCTCTCGGTACCAAATAATGGCATACGCAGACGATGTCGTAATTATAAGCAGAAATATTGAGACGCTGCAGGACATCTTTGTAGAGTTTGACGTAGCGGCACAAGAAAAAGGTCTTAAAATCAATGAGAGTAAAACGAAACTACTCATAGCTTCAAGAAGAAACGTGGAACTAGAACGAGTTGCATTTGGTACGTACAATGTAGAAGTAGTGTCAGAATTAATCTACCTGGGATCCCTTGTTACGGCGGATAATAACTCACATAAAGAAGCTCAAAGAAGAATAGGTAGCGGAAATAGGTGCTATTTCGCACACGCCAAGTTGCTCCGAAGTAAATCTCTGAGCCACAATACTAAATTAGCTATCTACAAAACACTTATAAGGCCAGTGGTGACCTATGCGTCGGAGACATGGACACTAACCGCCGCTACGGAAAGAGCGCTGATTCTTTTCGAAAGAAAGATTCTCCGCAAGATATTCGGCCCAGTCAACGAGGGGGAGGGCTGGAGAATCCGTATGAACCATGAACTGGAGACATTGTACAATGAACAAGATATTGTTGGGTTCATAAAAACACAAAGACTAAGGTGGGTTGGTCATGTAACCAGAATGGAAGAGGACAGAACAGCCAAAAAGATGCTGAACAAAAAGGTACAAGGGGTAAGACCAAGAGGAAGGCCGAAGGGCAGATGGATTGATGACGTTGAAAAGGATCTGAAGAAAATTAACATGCCCAATTGGAGAGCAGTGGCAAGGGACAGAGAAGCATGGAGGCGGAAACTAGCGGAGGTCAAAACCCTTAAAGGGTTACAGCACCACCAGAAATAGAAGTTTAAAATTAGATACGTTTCCATGTATGCTATCGTTTCCTTATTCCTCTAGTTCACAAAACCGCCGCCAGACGTCACCCACTTTGAATTTTTTCGCCAATAAGATAGAAATTTTTGAGAAAATCCTTAAATATTAGAATATTTCCCTGTCTCTTTTTATTATTTTTTTATATTAATTTACATATGGAACACTCTTTTATTTATTTGTTCATATAAAAAATCATCAATTGTCTTCGTCCAGTCTTGTAGTTACCATATCCTACCACTGGGTGCAGTACGGCTGTACGCGGGAAGAAATATTATTTAAACAAACGTCATTTGAATGTCGAAATATTTTATCTGAAAGAAAATAAATTACATACAAGAAGATTCATTTAGAAACACACGTGACGACAAAATATATTTATTACATCTTTTTTATTCGAGTCACAAAACAATAATACATGGAAAGAATATTAAAAATACAAATACTTTTCTTTATATTGATCATTTATATCTTTTTCATCCTGAAAATATTTTGACAGTATGGAGCTAACAAGCATATCTATTTATTTTTTTTATGAATAATACAATCAGCATATGAAATGAATTATTATGAGCAAAAGTGTGAATGGAGATTATATTGAACAACTGAGTGCGATGCTTAAAAAATCTTCAAAGCCCAGTGAAATAATTCCCTTCATATCTTTATCTCTGGACCGGAATGCTTCTGTAAATCGTTGAATCTGCACGCAAACTACGATAAATTGATCTACGGACATTTGCCGATGATTCTCATAATCGCTTTTCGAGATTAGGAACTTGATAAATTCGGGAGAAAATCGAAAACCCATCTGTGATAACGCTACAATGAAAAAAGAAACAAACATCAACAAAAGATAAAAATATAATTTTCAAATAGAAAGTGTTTTCCTATGCATTTTAAATATTGTTGATTATTGTAATTCACATTAAATAAAGGTTGTTTATTATACAGGGTAGTGACCGGCACTGCCGTACGTAAGACTTTGAATCATACTTTCGAAATTTCCTGCTTCCCTAATTATTTTAGGTAAAAAAAGCTCAAATAAAAGTTATAGAGCATAAAATTCTGCTTCTGATTCAAAAAGTAAAATTAAATAGGTATGATTGAAAATGTTGAAACCCCAAAAATAGCGACAGCCATGAAAATGAAAAAAAAATGTAACAAATGTTTAACAGTTTATTTGTCGAGTTAGATTAGTTTATTTTTATTATTTGTAATTTCTGTTGAATGGAATAATTATTCATTTAAATTAATAATAATAATATAAAATAACGTTAATAAAATTCGATCTGTCAGTTTATTTACTTATCTATTGTAGTCCTCTATATCAGTGGTATACAATCAGTAATCACTCACTAACCATAAAGATAGGGTGACCACATCTAAATTTCCCCGGTCAGGTCTAGTTTTTAAATACAGTAGAACCCTGCTAAATCGAACACAGCTAATCCAAACAAAAAATCCCGAAAAATAGTTTTTTTAAAACAAAAAAAACTATTTCAGAATCTAAAATACAGAATTTATCGTCTATAAAGTAAAGACTGACGTTTATAAATCATTTATGAACACCAGAAAAAAAGAAAGCAAATACCACGGCTACTGCTACTAATTAACAGCGATTTTAATTATTTAGTTTTCCAAAATTGTGAAGAAACCAAAAACATAAAAAATGTAAAAACAATTTTGATTGCAGTTTTTAATTCGAAACAACTTTTCATTCTATAGTTTTTGCCGTAAAATAAACAGGAGAGCAGGGAATTGCAGAAAACAAATATTAAATGCAAAATCGCTATGTAACAGCGAAACTGACCACCGGCATTATTTTCTTTATTATTATAGTTACAAAAAATTCTATAGAATAAAGTTATACGTATTTTTATGCGTATTCATAAAAAATATCCTATCGAATGGGTCTAAATATATATCCCATTTAAAAAAATATAATTGTGTTGTAACTTCAGAACCACTGGTTTAAAAAAATATTTTCGTCTGTAATGGTATGTCCCCCTTGGTCTCCTACAACTTTGTTCTATAATATTCTTTTGTAACTATATTAATAGAGAAAATAGTGGTGGTCGGTTTCACTGTTACATCCTGTATATGCTAATGAAATACATATTCATTTATATCGAAATTTTTAATAATCCAAAAATTCTTTATCAAATAAATTCTACATCCAAGTATGTAATTTAAAAAAAAATAGAAAAGTAATAATTTTTGTTTCTAGTTGTAAAAGGTCTAAAATATCCGTGTTTTAAGTATGTATTAATAAAATAAGTTTTCACTTCTGTGGTTGATACGTGTCGGGTGTCGTGTCACAATGAAATTACAATCTACAGCAAATTAATTTTTACATCCCGTGGCGACAGGAAGAAAAAACTTAAACATCACAATTCTATACAAAACTAATTGCAATAAAATATTATTACTTATTGCTAGGTGTGCCAATGCCAATTTGGTTTTTATATACTGATTTCAATAACGATATATCTGTACCGTAAAGAGAGCTTATCATGCGTTACTTTACGTGCAGGGTTGCCAGATTGGGATATTTTCCCCTATTTTTAGGGGATTTTATCTCTCGTAGAGAAAAAAACAGGGGAACAGTTGTTCTGGGGGATTTTTTAGGGGACGGCTGACAGGAACTATAATTATAATATAAAAATGTATATATTATATGTATGTTTCCTTATAACTAAAAGCCAAAAATATGTAACCAAATTTATTTTAAAGAAATGTCATTGTTACGGGTGCGATGAATCTATATGAAATGATTAGTGTTTGAATTTTGAATTCCGAGTCTACTTGGGCACATACTCTGGATGTATCAACTTTGAACCATCCCAGAGTGTTAAAAACATTTAATTCTGAAAACATTTACAAACGTAAGGACAATGAAGTAGATATTATTGATGTAATTAATTTAGAACGAAGGATGAATTACTCCTACAATCATTGTACAAATCGCTTATAATCATATATACATTCATTACAATCGCTGCCTACAATCACTACATTCATTTAAAGTCATTACAATCACGTTACAGTCAATTCCAATCCTTACAATCAGTTACAGTCATCATTACAATCATGTACAGTCTTTACAATCACATATTATGCGCTATGAAAATCACAAATCCATAGGCCGTAGTGGATAGTGTTTGCCTTAGTGAGGTGAACATATTCACTATTCTCGCTAGTATTTTTGATTTAACTCAATTTTAACTGTATAATGGTAAAAAATTATTAATTTCGGATCGGTCACTGTTAATATAAAGTCAAATATGTATACAAGATGTCCAGGATAACTTGACCAACATGGGGATCTCGAGAAATATAAAAGATACGAAGTCGATTAAATTAAACAAAAATTTTGTCCATTTAGGAGGACATTTTAATGTTAGATATTTTGTGATTTGAGCAAAAATGAAAAGATCACTGTCATTAGATATAGGCAATTTATAAATTTTACAATTTTTAATTTTTACGAATACTTTTCAAATCTGTAATATTTTATTTTGATATGCACATCTTTAGGTGACTAAAACACTGTTTGTTACATGGAACAATTGAAAAACACCATTAAAAATGATAATTTAAATATTTTCATTGATAATTTCTTTATTCAGATCTCAAAATTTATAAAAACTTGTGCTTCAATTAATTTTAATATTTTTATGTGGACGTCAAAATAGGCAATGACATATTTATAACGAAATTTAAGAAATGTTCAGTGCTATGTATGTTAAAAATAATGTTTATAAATTTAATAATAGGTTATATAAACAAATGAACGTAAAAATAAAAAAAATATATTTTCACCTCTATCTAGTGACCTATGGATTATTTCTCAAATAACGAAACATCATTAAAATGGCCTCCTAATAGGTCAACTATTTTTTTTTTTTTTCTTAAAGGAGATATGGTTTAATTTAGATTATCAAGAAATATAAAGAATTTGAGGGAATTCTGTACTCAAATATTATATTAAAAAATGTAAAATTAAGTAATACTGATTAATAAAATAAATAATATTACAACATTCCACTCTTTGTAAATATTGTACATTCATCATTACAATCGTCTTACAATCCCATGATTGTACAATCTCTTGTACAAAATTGAAGGAGCGATTCACCCCTCGATTTAGAATGTTTAATTTTTAACGGTTTTGTTTTAGATGTGCTAGATAAATAAATTTTATTTGGGGTATTTTTTCTTTAAATCTTGTTGATTTAGGGGATTTTTAGATTTCATTTGACGGAAATCAGTATCAGTCATCCGGCAACCCTGTTTACGGGTTTTCAAAGTTAACGTCGAGAGAGTAGCACAGGGGCCACTGTTGTGCTATTTGAAAATTGGATATGATATAATTATTAAGTTTAACTCCAGTCGGATTCGAATCCGAACCGTCATATAACAGTAAATTGAAACATAAATCCATATTAATAAAAATAAATTGTTTGTATCTATTGTATTTATATTTCACTTATTGCAGTCAATCTACCGAAAATGAGAACTTTTTTCACGAAATTAAGAATATTTTTAATAAAATTGAGGCCGTGTTAACAGAATTATTTAACTCTTACCTTGCATGAGTTCTTGCTCCTCTATATGTCCTGACTGATCCCTATCATACGTCTTAAACACGCTCAACCATTGATTGATATACGAGTACAATTTCTGAAACTCGAATATATCTATGGTTCCACTTTTATCATGATCAAACATTCCGACCATTAGATTGCATGCCACATCAGAGAAATTCTTTCCTTCACCGTTGATAAGAGCTGCTTGGAGTTCCTTTGCGTTGATTTTCCCCGATCTGTCTTTATCAACAGTATTGAACCAATTTTGAATTTCTGGATTCACATACTGGCCACCTGGAGGAAAGCCGCCAGGTTGTTGATGGCCTCCTGGTTGTTGATGGCCTCCTGGTTGTTGATGGCCTCCTGGTTGTTGGTAGCCTCCCGGTTGTTGATAGCCTCCAGGCTGTTGGTAGCCTCCTGGTTGTTGATAGCCTCCACCGCCTGGAGGAGGCTGTTGGCCAGGATATCCACCTCCACCCTGGAAACCACCTTGTCCCTGTCCGCCGTAACCCTAAAAATTTGACGTTAATAAGTATTTTCCTACCTTGTTTTGTAGTTATTTACCGAATACATGTTAAAATGATGATTTATTATTAATGTATATACGATTTATTCGTTATAAAATATAAAAAATGTTTTAAAACTTTGATATTTGACAGGAAATTAAAAGTACAGGCAAAACATCATAAATGACAGTTGTCGTTCTCCATTATTTCTTTCACCTTGAAATTAGTCACGTGATTGTGACGCGCCTAGTCGGAATCCGAAAATCCTTGATTCGTGGTTCAAGTCCAATGTTTTGTAATTTCCTATTACTTACGAATAAAACATAAATGTAACATAATGACAATAAATACTACGAAATAAGTATACCATGAATCTTTTAAATGAAAATAAATAATTAAAATTCGTTTAAAATTTACCGGCGGGGAAAGTTGTTTGTTTTCCGAATATTCCATGGTACAGTAAACAAATAATGAACAAAAAAAGAAATGTTCCTTCTCTCATTGGTGAAAATTCAAACCAAGTTAGTGGCGGGGATCAAGTAAAATAGACGGTAATAAAATAACTGTGACCTTTGTGGTTCTCTCTAAAGTTACCTTTGAGAGCCCGTGACGCCTGGTAAACGCCTTCAACAAAATCTGCAAATAGAAACAGATTGGCACACCCAGAAATGGGTAATAAGTCCTGATGATGTATTTATATTTTATTTGTAAAAACTGATAATTAAGTGTCTTGTTTTGCCGTAATTTTTAATATGTTAAAAAAAATTAAGTTGGAGTATTCTATGAACAGAGAAACGTACGTGTAATCATTACTCAATCCAAAATTCAAGTCAAAATTGATCTTGAAATATAATTTTAAGGAGAAAAGATAAAGAAACAGAATATTGCCATTCGCCGTTTTCTATTTTAGTTCCATTTGTGAAATAAAATTCAAGCAAAAAAACTTTGAGTTCTTTAGATAACATTTTTGACAATATCTCGTGTCAAACTAACATTTAATTAAATATCCACTTTTAAATTAAACCTATTCCAAGTTAGTTCTTTTTTTACACTCTGTATAAAGGTAGTGTGCATTTTTATAAACGGAAAATATGTAATATGGACAGTTTAGTTTTACGAATTTGCTCAATTTTTATTTGAATCAATGTTACAACTCCATTTTTGTTTAAAAAATTAGTTTTCATCTAATTTATTTGTAAAATTTATTAAAACATGTTTTCATTTGCTTGATAGCTAAATAAAGATATTATTATTATTATTATTATTATTATTATCATTGATAATGATAATTGCTGGTATTTCTCAATATCTTATAAAATTTCTTCAAACTGATAGAAATATTTGTGTGAAGTATCTCGTAAAATTTACATGAACATAGTGAAAATGATTATTCTTGTGCGTACACGATAAGAACAAGCCAATCGTCAGGTGCGCGGAAGGGGGAAATAAAGTAATGTTTATGATTGGCTACGGTCTTTAATTGTAATTTTAAAAATATTATTTTGTAGGAATATTTCATTTTATTTAATGGTGATTCAATGAAATATTCATATTTTAATTAAAAATAATTATTTGTATTAACAAAAAAAATACTGATAGAGAAAAAATGACATACCCGGCTTGCTGTTAACGTGTACACACATTGAAAAGTCATGAAAAGTAAACGACAAAATTGTATACGAAGAAATATTTTGTGAAAAATTCATGGACTTCACCGGGATTTGAACCCAGGTCCGTGATTTTGTCGCAAAATAATTCTTCGTATTTAATTAACTAATTCGTTTACAGTTCTGAATGTTACAATAAAAACTCTATAAAAACCGTTGAAAATATAGACAAAATTAAATTTAGTAGTATAAATTTGAAAGAACGCGAACTTCAATGGATTTACTAAGTTATGACCGTTTCAAATCGCTGTTTTCCCATATAATAATTTGTCGTGGGTTTTTTTCAGATCTAGTTATTTTTATTTCAATTAGGAGGATAGTGTCGGTGTCCCTGATCCTCCTTGGTTTTTGTCAATTAAGTTTAGATGTGGAAAATGTGTTCTCAGTTTATTAGTATATATTACTTTAAAATTTAAGTATTCAAATTAATATTTATTTGTGACAGATAATTTGTCAAAATAGTACAATCGTCCCTTGACGTACTCTCTCTATAAATTTCGTTTGTGTAGTTTTAGTGACATTTGAGACGGCCATAATAAGCGTAGCGCAATTCAATGCAGTTAGCCAAGGACAATTCGATCAACGCCATCTGTGAATATGAAAAGTAAACCGTAGAATGGTTACTGAGGGCAGAAGTATTATAAAGGCAACGCAATTTCTAGTGTATAAACACATCTAAAAAGTCTGAAATATATTAAATACATGGATACATTTACAAACATGTTAAAAATTTCTTTTATACAGTGTATATCGTCATAAAAATAGTATTAGTCTTATTAATGATACATTTTCAATTGGTTCAATAAATTAAGTAGTTCTCAGTATATTCACTCGTAGTCTACAGCGACCATGTGACCCTGTACAACGGCAGATTGATGGTAACGTCTTCTGGAGGCAAAGTCCTCGTTATCTTCGTTAAGTTGGGCAGAACGTACGTCAACTCCCGGGAGCACAGGAGTTACTACGATCTGCTCGTACTCGTACACTCGTTTCCTAAAATATCAAATCGCATATAATATAGGTAATTATTATCTAATTCCTACGTGGATCAAGAGGTTTTATTTATAATGGAAATCAGGAAAAAGACCTACAAAGTGTGGCAGAATAACCCCCCTAGTTTTACTATGACATTGTGATGCGAGTATAGTCGTAAAAGGGTGAGGGTGGTGTCTATGCAGGCATAAAAATAATGTGGATGAACGATTAACGCGCTTTTGCCGTGGAAGCCTACATCCGCGAAAACGGGTCTCTAGCTGCTGTCCAGCGCGTGTTTAGTACTCGGTTCCAATTACTCCCGCGCCAAACAATTCTGGTCCGAAAATAGATTACGTAGTTATAAAAAAAAACTTTAGGATAAAAAAATTTCGGGAAACAGGATCTATTATTAGGAAAGGACGTGGACAACCATGGACTGCTCGAACACCCGAAAACATCGACGCAGGGAAATTGGGAAGTTACCATCAATTCTGACGGTGTGTGAGCTTGTACCAGATTTTTTTGACCCAGTTTTTGAAGAACTTGGCCTAGAGAATGTCTGGTTTTAGTAGGATGCGGTCAGGTTTCTAAAAAATGTTCTCCGAGCGCTTGATTACCCTGAGAGGCGATATTCCTTGGCCCGCGCCCAGATTTAACACTGTGGGAACTTTTCTGCAGGATAATCTCAAAGCCAAGAAACCTGCAAACCCTAAAGGAGGCAATCCGCACAGAAATCCGCCGTGTACCCCAATAAATGCTTCATAAGTCCCTTGCAATAGTGTTTGGACAAGGACGGACACCACTTGGCCGATATTATATTCAAAACCACAAGACATAAAACTTCCCATGTTGTAAGTTCAGGATGTGAAAATAATTATTTTTTTTTGCCTCAAGTATTTATTTTTAATTAATCTTCAAAACTAGGGAGATTATTCTACAGCACCTGTAAAAAAATAACTAGAATATGTTTCTCACCCGAGACACCGGTAGAAAACAGTCTTCAACCACCGGAAAAAATGGAACTCGGCTGCTATTCCAGGCTTGACTGCGGGATTCGCAGTTCCGACATACAACCAAACTAGGAAAACCGCCAGAGTGCAAGCAAGTGCATATCCCCAGTGCACCAGAACCATGATAACTAACTTGATTAGTGCCTAGAATGATTTGAAGTTAGCATGGACCGCAAACGCATAGAAAGAGAAGAGTACGTACACCAAACAATGACAACCAGCGATTGCATAGAGCAGAATACCAGTTCTTGCGCTTGGAATGTATGTGCGGTTGAGTTACGGGATGGGTGTCACCATTTGCCTCCGGAGTGCTCACTACAGTACTAGGAGTTGATGTTGAATCTCTCTGAAAATAAAATTGCGTACGGTTGATTTAATTTTCTTCTATGGATCTCTGGCAAACACGTGACCTTTGCGAGAATCAATCATGGTTTGGTGTCTATCTAATTGAAACAAGATGTTAAATGGACCATTTTTACCTTTTTCATTTTTATTCCAATGGGGTATTCTAATGTAGTAAAATTGAATGTACAAAATGTTATAATATTTTGAATTAACATGACTTTTCTAAAAAGGTAACACGTTGTTTGTGACGTACGTGTAATTGATGGCATTTCTGACAAATTATGTACATACCAGGTGTCCACTTTTTTATGGTCCATAGGAAATACAATAGTAAAATTTTCATATTGCTGTAATTTCTGTCCTATTAATTTTAGAAGAAAATGTAAATTCAAAAATTAATAGGGCAAAAATTACAGCTATATAAAAATTTTACTATTGTATTTCCTACGGTCTATAAAAAAAAGTAGACACCCGATATAACTGTAACAAGAAGTAGTTTTTCGGTCACTGACGCGATGTCAATGGGGAGTTTTACTGTTGCCATTTACTGAATTTTGAAGTAACCTTTTAGACAAAGACAAGCTCGAAGAAAGAGACAGGAAAGCACTACCATGACCTCTTAGATATAATCTGATACAGGGTTTAAATGTGTTGGATAATTTTGTGTTCCAGTATTACTATTTTTTTAGAATTTATCATCAGCTAACAAATCATTATTATAACAAAACTAATTACTCATACATACGTCAAACATCACCGCAAAATAAAACAGCAAATATCAAATCGGATAAGGACAATACGTTAAGAAGAGAAGAGAGTCCATTGTAATACAAAACTATCTCTTTTTCGAGCCTGCCGTCTTTTTCTAAAGACATGTAGTACTGGAGGGGAGAATGTATATTGTGTGACGTCAATTTCATAAGTCCCCATTGTCTTGTTCGTGTTAGTTTTATTACATTTTGTGGGTTTAAAATTTTTCTATTTCTATATATTTCTTAAATGCCATCAGCGCCTCCTACGTCAAATCCGGTAAAATTTAAATTTTCAATTACTATTAAAAAATTAATATCTCGCTCAAATTAAATAAAAAGAACTCAAAATTTTAGATTTATAATACAAATATGTGCTTCAGAAAATAAAATTTCTTTAATCTTTAAACTAACAGATAACTGGCTACAGCAGTCACGTGTGCGCCCGGGTGCTATTTCTCAATTTTTATTCTACAGTAAACCAAATCATTTTTAGATAATTCAAGATACTGTATCATGTAAAACAAACTTAAATTAATCTTACCCCAAGATTCTTGTGCCTGGTCCTCTCCGGGAACAGATTATCTAAATCATTGTCTTCTTGTGTGGAATGATCTAAAGTAGTAGTGGACGAACGATGATGTGAAGAGTGAAACCTGGCTTCTCTTTGGTGTTGAATATCAAAAGTTTGCGCTAAGGCGAAATAGGAATAATCTATGCATGCATAGGTTAGTAAAAATGGCATTGTGACTATGGGAGCCAAAGTATTGATCTCTCCGATCAAAATAAACGTCAGGGTGACGGTTGCTACCACGGCCATCGCGTATAAAGGCACTTTATTTGGTCCACGCTGCGAAAAAAATTACAAAATATTTTAAAATTTCAGCAAAGTAGTAAAAGTTCACAACTTCGGATACAAACTTTAAGGGCATATATTACTGACCAAAATCAGTAAAAAAGGATTGATCAATATGGGCCCGATATTCAATAGTTTCCGAGATAAGAGGCCTGTTTAAAAAGAATCCAACCATCAATTTTCTCGCGAAAAATGGATCTTTTACATCAAAAGAGAGAGATAGACAAAAATGTAGTGCGCAGTAGGTTGTTTGCGCTTTGAGGAGGCCAGTTACATTTCAAATAAAATTACAAATGGCGGAAAGTAAAAACTCTGCCAAGAACTTAACTTTCTTAAATTAATTCACACAAAGCGTTTGTGATAAATATTTTAAAACAAAAGAAAGAGGAGATGAGAATCAGAAAAAGTGTTTTTTTGTTCCGCAAGATGCCACATAAAGTGACAGATAATTGCGTAGTTGCCAGTTTGATATTAGGAAAGTAATAAACAAGAATAAAATTGTTGTTTTTCTTTTAAATATATTTTTTCATTATTAATTATTTCTTTATAGTTAAAGACAAAATTATTGAAGTTTTTGTTTTGTTTAAATAATTTTTTATCGAAAATAAATGCTTATTCTTTTAATCATTTTACTTGACAACATGGTGCCTCCTCATCTCTAATTCGTAAGAATTTTACTACGTAGCGCATTGAAAAATGACGTCAGGGTGCAATAAAAATGTAAAAGGTCCATAATAACGGTAGGGCGGCGCCACTTACACAGTAGAGAAAGACACCATCATGCGCATGCCTGGATTTTCGCTTCGCTATCGGGTGCGTCATTCGCTACTTGGTAGCTGCTGTGCGAGGTGTTGTTCCAAGTATTCGTCGGATTTCCGATTCGCTCAAAATGACTGAACATGTTGAGCATCAAATTTTGTCAAAAGCATGGTGACTCTCAAAGCGAGACAATTCGTAAGATTCGCCAAGTACGATAGTTGCGAAGCAAAATCAAGGTGATGCTGACTGTCTTTTTTGATAGCCGTGGAATTGTGAATCACGAACATGCACCGGAAGGACAAACAGTGACGAAAGAGTACTATCAAGAAATTCTCCGCCGTCTCCGTGATACAGTTCGACATCAAAGACCAGACTTCTGGGCGGCGAAAAACTCGCATCGTGACAATCCAGACTTTCTTGACGAAAAATGGAATTAAAGTCATTCACTCCCTACTCTCCAGACATGACTCCTTGTGACTTCTGGTTGTTTCTGAAATTAAAGAGGCCACTGAAAGGATTCCGTTTTGAGAGTAGAGAAGATATAATGCGGAACGCGACGGCGGAGTTGCAGACCATTCCAAAAGAAGGCTTTCAGAGGTGTTCCCATCGGTGGGCTAAATGTGTAGAGGTGCAAGGGGTCTACTTTGAAGGGGCAAAGGTCGGATTCTTTTTTAGATAGGCCTCGTATAAGGCAATGAAAAATGAGTTTTTACGGTGTTTACCTCTGCGTTACGACTTCGATAAAATGAGACTTTTTGTTTACATTCAAGATTAATTGTACTAAGTAAAATGTAGCGACCTTGACCAATATTTAATTTTCAAATAACTTCTTAACTATTAGAAATTGAAAAAAATGTTTCATATAAAATTTTATTGTGTTTTTATACTCTATTTACTGGCATAGACAAAATTGTGTTCGATCACTATCTTTCTAATAAAAAATGGCCTCTTTCTCGGAAATAATTGAAAATCATACCTATGTTGATTAAGCTTTTTTACTCATTTTGGTCAGTACAATATGCCTTTAAAGATTGTACCCAAACTTATGAAACACCTATATATTCATAATATATTGTTAAATATCTATTTCCTACCCCCATTCCAAGTATACCAATGCCCGGTATAACATTTTCATTAGCAACTGACTGTAAAACTCTGGGTGTTCCATACATGGCTCCCAAACAACTTGACATACTAGAAACATATAATCCAGCGAGTAACAGAACTCGTACTGCAGAAACTTTGGCAGCGATCATGAAATCTTTAAGAAGGGCATCTCTGGTACAAGTGGCGCCCAGAAACATCACGAACACAAGGTAGAGGAACATTCTAGAATAAAGTAATTTTTAGTGTAAGATACCAAGTTTTGTTCTTTAAAGTGGCATACCCTGTAGTAATGGCAGCTAAAGTTCCGTTAGGAATATCGGTAGAAGGTGCTCTTAAATCACCGCTCATATTAATACCAGACAAAATGCCAGTTATTGTAGGGAAAAATACTCCGAATACAGTAAACCAACTATAGCCGTCTGTATATCCGGGCCATGTATTATTCATAAGGTTTCCGCTCATCCATCCCTCAAAACCCACAGCTAAATAGAAATAATTTATCAATATTTATTGTAACTTAGTTTGTGATGATACTTTATCCCAAATTATGGTATACATTACGGTTTTATATTTGTCTCAAATTATGGTATAAAAAAAATCAAATTGTTTTTTTTTAAATTGTACTGCAATTAAATATTTCTCTCTAACAGCGAAACCGACCACCACCATTTTTTTCTTTATCTAGTTACAAAAAATACTAAAGAACAAAGATGTGGGAGACCAAGGAGGCCATTTGGTTATAGAAGAAAATATTTTTTTTAAACCAATGGTTCTCAAGTACAGTCATATTTATTCAAATGGTATTATACATATTTTTATGCCCATTCGGTAGCGTATTTTCTTCTGAATTCAACCATGTAATTTTATATCCTTACATAACAAAAATATTGAGAAAAAATCAATCGAAATTTAAATAAAAATTTTTACGGTTATTTTTCAGTAGGCTGTAGGTATATGAAAAACAAAAACTGATGTCTTGTCAATTTGAATTATTTTGTGCATAATTCCTATTGTTGCAGATAGATACTATTTATAAAGTTATTAACAAATATTTGTTTCATTTTAATTTAAGCTTAATGGGGACGGCAGACGGATTGTTCTATTCCGATGTGATATTTGCTGTTTATTTTACCGTGGTGTTTGACGTATGTATGAGTGATCAGCTTTGTTAAACAATGATTTATTATATGATGATAAATTCTAAAAAAAAAATAATACCGAAACAAACTTATCTTTATTGTCTCTGTCCTCGAGCTTGTCGTCTTTGTCTAAGAGGTTATTTCAGAAGTCAGTAGATGGCAACAGTAAAATTCAAAAATCATAAGTCCCCAAGGACCCGTTTAGTGTGACGTCATGAAGGTTTCCAAACAAGAAAATGGCGTCTTCGTTACTAAGGCGGTTGCTATGCTAAACCAGAATTTGACGTTTGGCGATCATAACCTATAAATTTGTTTGGTATTGAAATTGCTCAGAAACACGTTATAAAGTTTTGTTCTGTTGTAAATAAATA
The DNA here is from genome assembly GCA_963082715.1 of Harpalus rubripes. Taxonomy (NCBI): domain Eukaryota; kingdom Metazoa; phylum Arthropoda; class Insecta; order Coleoptera; family Carabidae; genus Harpalus; species Harpalus rubripes. Next base: position 43,756,279 of record OY720458.1, on the reverse strand, counting down.
CTAACCTGACTAAGTTTATCCACGTATACTTCAGATTTGAGTCTTTTGGATATTTAAAAAACTTACAAGTTCAACGTTGGCTATAATGATTGAAGTTAGCTGCGAAACAGATCACCATGGTCAAACAAATTTAAAATAAAACCTTAAAATACACTGTACAACTTACAAGACGTAACAAGTCTTAATAACAATTATATTTTTTTCATCAGTGCCCTTTAAAGAGCCTAAAATTTGAAGAAACTGAAATCTCTCACTACTAGTTTCCCGGTCAATTTTAAATAACATAGCAACCATTACCCAGACGTCATCACTAAACGGGTCAATTGGTTTTCATACATAGCTTACTGAAAAATAATTATAAAAAGACTCATAAAAATAAAATGTAATGGGATGTTCTCCTTGGTCTCCTACACTTTGTTCTGTAGTATTTTTTTGTAACTATAGTAGAGAAGATCATGGCGGTGGTCGGTTTCGCTGTTACACCCTGTATAATTAGGAAAAATTTTAAAAAAATGTATAAACAGTTTTAAATGCAACTTTTAATTATGCACGCGTTTCGCTCTTACTGGAGCTCATCAGTGTGGTGTAACTGAAGTCTCTTTAAAGAGACAATGACTAAATGAAAAATGACCGAGATTAATTCAGATGTTGAAATCTTGTGAACCATAGCGAGTGTTTTTCCTAATTCTTTATTAGACATTGGTCCACCTACAGTTCGCTATTGTACATTTGTCAAAACGTTTTTAATGAAATGTATAGCATATTTTGGGACATAATTAATATATTTTTTTTCCTTACTGGGCGTCGTGATAAAGCTGCCAACCATGAAATCCAATCCTGCCAGCAGGAGAATTATTAATAGTCCGAATTGTAGCTTAATGACCCACTTGACACCGGCTACATTGATAACGCTTAAAAGTAATACAGCTGCACTGGCAATGCCTCTTATTGCCCATTTGTTATCAGAGAGCCCGATCAGTCCAGCCATGGACTCTCCGAAACCTAGCACGTTCAACGCGCAACCTACCGCCTAAAAGAACCATGCAATCATTCTACTTCTACTTTATTTATTTTTCTTGGGTATTATTAATTTGTTGGAAAAAATAAAAAAAGGGGTCTCATTTTGTCAAAATTAACATAAAAAATTCAAATAATCGTTACGTTATTTAAGGCATCATAATACTTTTGGCCAAGGCCATAAAACTTTCCTACCTGGCCAAAACAATACAGAAGTCCTAAAGAACCACCAAAACGTGATCCAAGGACGTGTGCAAGAAGGAAATATACACCTCCTCTTTCTACGCGACAACGTTCACATATTCCTACAGCTGATAATACTGACACTAATGCGACAAATACTGAAAAGAAAATTATGCTAGAACATCTAATCATCTAGTTCTAGTAGAAATATATTTTTGATAAGGAATGGGCCCATAAACCATAATCGGAATATAACAAATTTATATAAAAATCGTAAAATAATTATTGATTAATAAGTAGTAAAGCTAAGTATTTTTTTAACATTCTTCATTATAAAGTTATAACTAATTAAACATTTTATAACGTGAAAGCTAAGAATCCCGCCTATAATTCCATAGCGCCCCGCCCACAGACCATCCATTTTCCATTCTCATTGGTAAGAGAGATGGTGAAACTATCATGAAAAAATATTGTTACAATGCCACTGCTCTGCCATCATATCTTGCTTAATATAAAAAAAAAAAAATAAAAATGGTTTATGGGCCCATTATTACACTATCGACCCAATGAATTCCAACTTTACTGGAATAATTTGACATAATTTATAAAAATATACCAGGGTTACAATAGAAGTTGGCATAAAATTAACTCCTCTCATATTTTTTTAATATTTATTCCTGTAATCACTCTTTCAGAGTCCATACGCGTACCTAATACCCATATTTTTAATATAAAATACAAATTTCACAAGGCTATCAACTTGACAGCACGATGACAGTTACTTGTATGTCAACATAGTTCATAAAAATTCCGCGACGGGGCGCTTAAAATTCGCTTAATCGAAATCCCCTATTGAAATTAAGTTGCGGAAGTTAAGTTAGTTAAACTTAGTTAACTAATTTTTAAGTATCGTTGTAAAGTAAAAATATGAAATTAACTAAAGAGCATTTTCGAATCATGATTGTGATTGATAATTTGACAGTTTTGACATTTTTTAAGACATGCTTGAAATTAATTTGACAGTTTTTAATTACCTAGAAATTTGTTTGAAAGCATTCCGAAAGAAGACTGGTTGCCGAGAGCTTTTAAATAGTGAATGGTAATAACCAACTACTTTGGATATAATTTATAATAAAATTTAAAAAAATATAAACCACAAGTCCTATTCTCAATCATTCTAACGTGACTGTAGTATTAACTTTGAAATAAAAATTGTGTATATTATTATTTAAATATGTTTCAACATAAAACACATGTGTAGTTCGTGATATTAGATAAATAAATAATAAGTTATTATATTTAGTGTTGACATCATTATTAACATTTAACTTAATTCAAGGATTATTAAAACTATTAAAAAGTGATTCCAAATATTTAACACTTAAAAACAACGTATACTACAACAAATAACAATTTGGTATACAGTTAAGCAATCTATAGTAAATATATTTATGAAGATATTCCATTCAATTTTAAAATATTTGCGGTTAGAAATTTTATACTACATGTGTCAGTAGTAAACAAACAAAATAACATATTTACACGTAACACTGAGGAAACTCATAAAATCTCGAAAAAAATAAAGCATGTGTTGGAACAACAAATGCTAATTCAGCAATTTTTTTTAATTAAAAAATATTCTTACCTGTGGCAAGCACAATAACTACAGCACAAATTACCCCCGCCTGACCAACGAGCCATCCTGATCTTAAAAATACGATAACTCCGAAAATATTTATCAGACATGAAGTAAAGACACCGTCCCAAGTTCCAAAAAGCACGGGTTGTAAAATGAAGAAATTTGATCGCCACCAAGGCACATCTCCCTAAAAAGAGGGCTAGTTATTAGCGCACTAGTTAAGGAAACTTATAGATGTGGGTTCAAATTCCGTATCCAAGAACTATTAATTCAAAATAAACAAATACAAATTAGTTAACATAGTACATAATTATTTCTTTTATTATACCTCCCCCATTTTAATTTTAGTGAACGTGTTACACATTTTAGAGTATAAAATTTTGCATTTATGTTGACAAATTTTTTGAACTTAACTCTTTTGGTGACCGAGTAAACTTTATTTTAAGATGTAGTTAAAATAGATCTAGTATGCGATTATTTAAAAAAATGAATGATTTTATTTATTTTTTCAAGTTTCAGTATACAATTATTTTTTTAAAAATCTGTCAAATACTACCTGCATATGTTTATTGCGAGGTTTATTGTTTTGTTACTAGGTTTGACAGTTAACCCGATGTTTATTTCTTATGTATTAGAATAAGTAAAACATTTTTATTATAACAGACTTTCTGTAAAAACTATATTGAAAACAATATTTTTTGTAGCTCGTTTAAACAGCCCATTTTTACCGCCAAGGCAGTGCGTCATAGGCCGCATGATGGTGCGGTCGTAGCGTCATCTGTCATATGTTTTGCTCAGAGTTGAAAATTCAGTTCTGTAATTTTAAAAAATGGAAGGAGTGTTTAAAATTGATTCGCCCACATTAAAGATATTAAAATTATTTAATATATGTATGGAAAATAGAGTATTGTAAACTATTCCTATGTTTAGAGGTAAAACAGTAAACTGTAAAATCGATCCGTGAAACTCCCATTGGTTACGTTGCTAAGTAAAATACCTAATTTAAAATTTTTAGTAGGCTTAAATTACTTCAATAGTTCTCAAAATCTGTATAAAACATGGCTTTTTGAAGAAACTGTTAATCGGAGAGAAACATGGCTCAGAAATTTTTAACTGCATTTTTATTATAAAGCTGTTTTTAAATTTTGGTCAAAGCATTCCCTTACACCTGTATATTTGTAAAGGGTCTGTCAAGCCAAGTAAACAAAATGAAAAAAGTTACAATAATATATGACCGTTAACCCAATAGTTTTTTTTTTTTTTTAATAATGGGATACTAGATCTATTTTTACCACTTCTTTAATTTATATTTACTCGATCAGCAAACGTCTAAACGTTTAAAAAAACGGCTATAAAGAAAATCCATGTATGAAGCAATCAGCTTTTATTAAATCTTCCTGTTTAGATGTATTATTTATTTTTCCTCGCCCACATTCACATATTTAAAGGTTAGAAATAATCAGTTGTTTTATATAAAAGATTCGAACTAGAATTTTCCGATTCATAATCGACTATTTTTATACAACATTACTCATAAATGACATCAATCTATGTATCGCAATATTACGAGAAAAATATAATAATATCCTAACCTGTTCTTCGGCGAAAAGTTCGTTTGCTCCAGAAGCTTGGTGACCACCTGCTCCATAGTCGTATTCATTTCCCAGGTCTACAAATCCACCAGAATTGGCCCGTGCTCGAGTAGCACCTTCAGCACCCAACCCAAATCGCGACCAGTCGACATTTTTAGCGTTATTTTTATTAAGATTTTGGTCCATATTACCTAAAAATGACCCCTAAATGTCTTAAACAAATCACAAAAAGAAAAAAACAATATGCTTACCGAAATGTTTATTACATTAATACGTCATATCTAAATATATTGTTACACTATTAAATTTTTGATTGTCCACATTTCTTAGAGATTAATATGTAATCTTTTGATTTATCGTTTGTGTCCATATGTTATCTGTGACGTACCATTGATACAATCTACTGTATAAAAAATTCATGTATAAAAATTGTAATTTTGACACTTGTATTGTGATTGTGATATGCGACCATATTCCATTCGCCTACGAATGACGAATGCGGTTAGGCATAGTAGGTTTGAATGAGGTAATGTTCTTGAGTCATTCATTTCGTACAACGACCTATAAAAGCGTACACAAAACACCTTTTATGGAAATTATATGGAAATTAACATTCTTAGAAGACGTCAGCTGGAAAATTACTTTATATAATGACTATAAAAAACTGGAGTACAATATGTTATAAAAAAAACTATCAAATAAATATAACAGTTAATAAGGGGGAGTTTAGTCATGTTGAAATGTAATAATTTTTCCACATTACTGCAATACTATAGATGCAATATTACTATTAATGCAATAAACTATAGCGTATCTTTTTGCAGCATCTTTAGTTTAGACATAGTTATCCGTTACGAGCGCTAGTTTAGAATGAAAACATGAACGTATGTCTTCTATATTTGATATTGAAACGTCAAATTCAATGTCAAATCGCAAAAAGCAAATTATTTCATTTTTAATATGTAAATGTAAAACCTCGAAAATACGATACACACAGAAATTAAATTGTCAAGTGCCAAATGTAAACATAAACAGGTGACTTGTTTTGCTTCTGTCTCTTTCTATGAAGCACATTTTGGGCACATATGTCGACACCTAATTCACACATAGTTGATGTTATTTACGCCGTAATGGCGGGAAGAAAATATTGCAAAAGTCTATCATTTTTTTCTCCGGTATTTTTTAAAATCTTTAAAATATAAAAGTAAAAACACTACAGATTTAAAAGTAGTTTAACATATAAAATTTATAAATTGGGTCAAAAATAATAAACAACAAATATATTATATTATTGTCACCATAAGATGAAATACATATGTACAATAATTAGCCTGCAAAATGGCAGCTCCTGTTGAGTGCTCAACCGAAGACAAACTCGAATACCAGTTCCACCCGAACAACTCGAGCATCCGATAGTTCCATGTTCGAGCTGCCAATAGTTGCGTTCGATTTGACAAAAACTCTCCTTTGGTCTTGAAATGAGTTGAGATTTACCGAAATGAGTGAGCGGCTATTTGCCAGCAAATAAAACGGGTTTTACTTGTTGCTAAACTTAAGGGTGCGGTCCGAATCACGCTTTCCATTTTTAAGTTTACGAATGAAATTTTAAACAGTAGAGCCAGAGGCGCCGACTTTTTAGAATCTCGAGGGGGCAAAAATTTATTTAAAAAAATATATACATGTACAAAAATACCGCGACACCGGAACATAAAACTTTAACATGTAAAATCATACTTTCGTAATTTTCTCCCTGATTATTTTAGGCAAAAAAGTGTCAAATAAATGTTGTAGAGCATACAATTCTGCAACAGAATCAATAAAAATTAGGTATAAAAATGTCGAAAATCACCCTAAAATAGCGATAGCACCCAAGGGTGCGGTCCGAATCACGCTTTGAGTACCGACAGCGCGCTAACAGTTGGTCCGAATCATATTCACAACGCTCACAGTTTGCGCTGTGAGGTGTATGACGTCAGAGCTGACGTCCAATTTTCAAGCTAACAGTGCTCACGCCCAAGAGGATAAGCAGTGTAAGCGCTGTACGCACGTTTGATGTTGTTTACGCCATTGCATGTTGAAACAATGAAATTGTGTGTTAAGATGGAGTTGTTAACGTAGTAAAGGTTTTTTTTAGAGGAAACTAATGAATTGATGGAACTTAAACTCACAAATGACAAACAAGAAGTAAGAGCGCTTACGAACGGTCCGAATCGTTAACGCCTTCACATTCGTCAGCGCGCTTATTCAATTCGGACCAGCTGTGAGCGGTCTGAGCACTGTAAGCTATGATAGCATGATTCGGACCGCACCCACAAGTAGATTACATGGTGTAGACCACAGAATTTCATTGGTTTAAAAATTGTAACAAGCACATGTTCACAGTTGTTTACATTTGAGATTAAGTCTTATTGGTATCATAAAAGTAAACAGAGTCAACATGACTCAAAATATAAAATACAAATATTTTCTGAGTGTTATAAGTACTGAAAAAACATGTCCTAGTAATATTATGTTATTTGTAATAATTTATTGAAATAATTAACAAAATTCACAAACCTACCACTACAATGTCATCTATGTCTGCGTATTTATTCATGTTTTTGTAAAAAATATATGTCTGAATCATTCAAAGTACAGGGAAAACACATGTCATGTGAAAACTAAATACCCCCACTACCAAGTGAGTCGAAATTTCAGCAACCACCGGCAAAATAGGTAATGCTGCATAGGCAAGGGGGGAAGTGAGTTACCTCACTTTGACTCAGTAGTCGCGTTCTTTTTATCATTCACCTCACCTCCGCTCAAAGTGAGATGAGTTTGACATGAGCTGGATTGAGATTTTTGTGAAGTAAAAAGAACGACAACAAATTCCGTAGAACTGTGTCTGTTAGAAAATCCGAAGGACTATCCTCTGTATTTGACTAAAATAACAAATTGTCCATATCACTCATATGATTATTTAATAATTGCTCCTAAAAATAAATTTAAAATATTATAATAAATTTTAAATAAATATTACCTACTTAAACTACAGCACAATATCTTTAATATTATCGGTCATTTTGTTCAAATAACCAATAAAATAATAACATTATTAAAGAAATAAATAAATAAATAACCTTTTCAATAATCAAACTAATTGTATGTGACAATCAATGACAGCAAAACATTTATCTCCACCGTTCATCTAAAATTAAAAACTCAAGAAGTACGACCTCTTGAAGTGACTAAGAATCGGGAAGGGGATGGAACTCTTTTCACTTTACCTCACTTCTGTTACGACAAAAAGACCGGTCAAAATTAGTGAGCCAACTGAGATGAGCTAAGACGAACTGAGATATCATGTAAAAAGAACGCGACTTAATAATGCACGATCAAATCGAACGACAAAAAAGACTATTGTCCAGTACTTAGCTGGTCATTTGTACATCCCACCAAAATGTTTTTATGAACTCTAACGGCCAAAGCCAAAGACGAAGATGTAAATTTTACTGTAAGTAGTCGTGTTCAAACAATAGTCGAGATTAGACGTTAACCAAATAAAGAGTCGCTCACAATTTTAATAAAGTTCATGTGTTGTAAATATTGTATATATTTCATTTTTCTTCATATAATAAAATCAATTAAATTTAACTCAACGTACAACATTTTTATTCCCGTATATTTACGGGTAGTCCTTCGAGATATATCCTTGGGGTTCATCATCAGGATCCCACAACTATCAAACTGAAGTGAGTTAAGATTAAGTGAGATTTGTGGCAAATCGAATACAACTAATGATGCTCAATTGGCCTTCACTTCTGGGCCTGGTGAATCCGACCTCATGTATGAGATCTTCCTCGGTGGTTGGGGCAACACCAAGTGTGTCATTCGCCGTAACCGCACCGAGCCCGACAAAGTTGCAGTCGAAACCCCTGGAATCCTCAACGGCGAGGAATTCAAACGATTCTGGCTGAAATGGGGCAATGGAATCGTTGCTTGCGGACGTGAAGTTGAATCTAGCCCCTTCATGGAATGGGACCACCCCGAGCCCTTCCCTGTAATTATTTCGAAAATTATGTTAATTTGTTTATTTTTGGTAAAATGTTTAATAAACAACCAAATTACTTATGTACAATACAGCAAATAAACAATGGAACATACTACTCATATTTATTCGTTTTAGTTAAAACATACAAAAATATAAAATGAATTAAATATTTTAAATGTTATTACATATTTTTATAAAAACTATCAGCTTGATCTATTTTTATAACGGAAATTCAAATGTTGAATACAAAACATGTTCGCCATATTACTATCCCATTATCTTTTTGCTGCATTGTACATATTCGAGCATTCTAGCACTTTCTGTAACGTACAATATTTTTGAATACTAGTATACAAAATTTCTTACGTAATCAAAATTATATCTTGTAATCATAGGCGCCGACTAAAGGGGGGCATCGGGGTAATGCCTACCTCGGGAATTTTGAAGGATCCTCAAGACTTTAATGGGGTCATACCACATTTTCTAATTTTTTTTTTTTCTGAAAGTACATTTAAAACTACTTACGAAAATATATATTTTATGACATATGAGTTTCTAGTTTCACAGTAATAATTTTTTAAAGTTTATATAAAATTTCGAATGACGTAACAGTTTTGCGGCCATAGTGACATCTACCGAGCAAAAATGGAACTACTTTTGACGTTTATGTCATTGTGTTTTGAAACCACGCTTGAAACCAAACATAGTCTTCGAAACTTCTGGAGTATTTATTGCCTTATACCATCTTTCCCTTACACCTTACATCTTGAGCCATAAGAATACAAACAAAAAATTTATTTTTACTTCTCAACGAGTTATTCTCGTAGGACGACACAGAACAATATTGTACAAACATTGTAATATCTAAATCAAACATAAATTGTATTTATTTATATTTTTATTTAGCATATTTCGTTATTTGTACATACTTTTTTAAAAAAATAACTTGTTGCAAGGATGTTGACGTTACTTTCAAAATATTGGTTATATAAGGTTATGTTAGGAAAAAGTAAGTGACAGCTCTGTTCATGTACAGTAAAAGCACGAGTACGGGTGTGCCTCACTATCGTGTATTTGTGTACAAAACTGTGACATCACAAAACCAAACTCAGAATCTTTATAAAGAAAATTATGAATGAAAAGTATAATAATATTAAATATTTTTGATGTATATATGCATAATATTAGGTAAATTTTTCATTTATGAAAGAAAAATCAACATTTTTTCTTTTTTGGTATGACCCCATTGCTATGCTATAGTTCCTTTCAAGTAAGAAAACAGCATTGGTTCAAATAGGGAAATAAATTCTACCCTCTGATTAGCCAGAATGCACATCTAGTTCACAAAAGCGAAAAAAGTATCTTCAGTTACCAAATAAATTTGGCAGAAATAGGTGATATTTAACAATGTTTTTCATTTCGACTGTAATTTTTAATATTTAGGTATGGATGGTACATTTTTACAGATAAAAATATTTGAAAATTTGATTTCACAAATTTGAAGTATTCATTTAATGCACGTAAAAACGGTCGGCTCTCAAGTGCTATCTGCTATTTTCTTACGTGAAACGAAGTATAATTACGTGACATGGGTTTGTAAATGTAAATTTTGTTTCCATTCAAGACATTACATTGTTTTATGATTTATACATTTAAATTGATGTGGAATTATTACTTATCTATGTAGGGTATTGACCGCGACACCGGAACATAGGACTAACATATAAAATCATATTTTCGTAATTTTCTGCCTCCGTAATTATTTTAGCTAAAAATGCTTTAAATAAAAGTTAAAGAGTTTAAAATTCTGTATATGAATCAGGAAGCAAAATTAATTTTACATACTTTAAATAAATAATTTTTCACTTTTTCACTAAAAGAAATTACAAATAATGAAAATAAATTAACTTAGCTTGACAGATAAATCGCTAATATTTGAATTTTTAATTTCAATTCCATGGCTATCTCTATTTTAGGATGATTTTCGACATTTTTATACCTAATTTTTATTGATTCTGTTGCAGAATTGTATGCTCTACAACATTTATTTGACACTTTTTGCCTAAAATAATCAGGGAGAAAATTACGAAAGTATGATTTTACATGTTAAAGTTCTATGTTCCGGTGTCGCGGTCAACACCCTGTATTATATATATATATTTTTATACATGTATATATTTTTTTATAAATTTTTGCCCCCTCGAGATTCTAAAAAGTCGGCGCCTCTGGCTCTACTGTTTAAAATTTCATTCGTAAACTTAAAAATGACTTGAAAAAAGTGAAATAATTTTATAATAAAATTGTATTTGAGGTGAAACAATAAAATAAATTGAAAATACTTGGAATCACTCGATTAATTTGTATAAATTTGATAGTAAATTTTCATGATGCGCAGTACTTTTGCTCAGTATCATACACGGCCACAAATCTACTATTTGTGTTGTGTACAACAGGTTTCAACCAGCCAATAGAATCGTACCACGAGAGTGATGTTAGGGTATAACTTCTGATTCGTGCTTAGTTTTAGTTCGTGAATTTATTCGATACTTGACAACTATACAAATTTATTTTAGTTTGTAAATTAAACATGATCTACTTATTTCGTAAGTTACTTCAATTACTAATTAATTTCATTGTTTAATATTTTTTCTGTATAGTATTAGCAATTTTAAGTGCCGGTTGTTCGGCATTATATCCTTCTAAATCAAATGTTGTTGAACTGACACCCGACAATTTCGACCAGAGAGTAATAAACAGCGATGAAGTCTGGATCGTTGAATTTTTCGCTCCCTGGTGTGGGCATTGTCAACAGTTGGTTCCAGAATATACGAAAGCAGCCAAAGCCTTAAACGTAAGCAAGTGTCCACATGTTTTGAGCCTGTTTGCAACATTTTTCTTATAGGGAGTTATAAAAGTCGGTGCCGTAAACGCAGACGACCACAAGTCTTTAGGGGGGAGGTTTGGTGTACGTGGTTTTCCAACGATAAAAATATTCGGAGCAAATAAAAACAAACCTGAAGATTATAATGGCCAGCGGACTGCACAAGGTTTCGTCGATGCTGGTATGAAGGCAGCAAAGGCTAAAATCGACGCGCAACTAGGGGGTAAATCATCTTCAGGAGGAGGCAAAGTATATTACACAAATATTTGTAATTTTAATGGGTCTAAATTGTGATATATTTATTGTTTTAGGGTGATGGAAAAGATGTTGTCGAACTTACCGACAGCAATTTCGACCAACTGGTTATGCAGTCTGACGAAATGTGGCTGGTGGAATTCTTTGCTCCTTGGTGTGGTCATTGTAAGAATCTTGCGCCCCATTGGGCCGAAGCTGCATCAGAACTAAAAGGAAAAGTAAGTTTAAATTCAAATTCATTTCGATATGAAGTATTGTTCATTCTAATTTTCATAAACTTATTAAAAGACGGAGTAAAAGTAGATCTAGTATGTAATATTTTTTTAAAAATCGCCAGTTTAACGGGCAAATACTACTTTTTGTTTTGTTACTTAATCAGACGTTCGTTTTTTAAAAAATAATAGCATACTAGATCTGTTAACATTTGAGAAAAACTGTTTCCATGTTAAACGCCTACGTTATGGATTTTTGTACTTATCCTAGTAAAGTACTCTATTTTTATTTACTAAAAATTGAAAGATGGGTGTTAGTTAAACTTGCTTTTTATCGTATTTCTATATTTAGAATATAGAACAAACAAATTTAGCGATAAAACATAATTTATTTATAATCATTTGAGTGTATTGTTTTTTTTTTAATTTTTACTGCTTCTTTGAACTTATTGATAATTATGTGTTGTATTATAGTATTTGTTTTGCGGGGAAAGTGACAACTTCTTGGATGCTACAAATCCCATAACACAACAAACTCCTACTACACGGGGCATGGTTTATTTAAAAAATCAATCTAACAAAACAAATACTATAATACAACACAAATATAATAAATATTAAATAAATTCGGCAGTAAAAATTAAAAGAACAATAAACAAAACACATTAAAACAGTCAAAAAATGGAGCAAAACCAAAACAATAAAATTTCAAGCGAATACAAAAAAAACAACCTAACTTTTTAAACGTCAGTTTGATGGTTACACCCACCATTCAAATTGCCGCCAAGGCAAAGTGACAGTCTTACCCCAAATAGGGATTGGCTATAGACTAAGGGTCACGTGTGAGCTCGTGTTTGCGACTAAAATTAACGTGAATCCCTCAAGCGGACGATATTTGCAACTATTGAAAAGGTATTCTGTTATTCAACTTTACAGTAAATATATATAGTACATTGGATTCCTTGCCGGTTTCTTGTTTGTCTTTTTGTTTTAAAGTACATATAAATTACTTTGCAATATGAGCAAAGAACGAAAAAATATTAACATCAATTGCTGCGTTTGTCATTCTCGGAGTAGTAAGAAATTATCTGCCCCAAAAATTGGTGAGAGGAAGAGTGACATCCAAAATAAATTTGGTAAAATGGAGTCTATCGACAAAAGAGAGGGCTGGATTAGGAAAATACGAACTGGAAAACAAGTGACGAATCATAAGAGGATAACAAAAATGAAAAGTATTGTATTACTTTGTATTTCCTGACCAATTCATGAGTAAAATAATACACTTTTCACTTTATGTGTAGCATTCAATATGAAAGACTTTTGACATTAGTTCCATTTTAATTTTCTTAACTAAGTAAAGTGAGTACATATTTATTTAACATCCATGAATAATATATGGTACTATTTTACTATCTTGTACAAAATATTAAGACAGCTATAATGTGTTTACATTGGCCACTATGGCCAGCTATACAAGAGCATTTTGTAAATAATCAATTGTAAATTTAAAGTTCTTCTAATCTCATGAGGATGTATCGTTGGAGCGCTTGTTTAAACACAGCCCAAATTTTTTTTTAGTCTGTAGCACTATCTTCTATAACGCCACATAAAAATAACCCACGATTAAACAATTCTCCCCCTTTTATAAAACTTCGAAAAACATTCGTTGCCTCCAAATAAGTAAACATATCCGTAGAAATAAGTCTAAGATAACTTTCTTCGAATGTCATTATAATTTAAGTACGCACACAAAATTATTACTAACAGTATTTATAAAAAGTTTAATGAAATACGTCAAAACGAATGTTGGTTACACAATGTTTCTGTATGCGATCTTATAGCACAATACCATTTTCAGAGCACGTGTATGCTACAACACTAGCGCCGCCATCGGTAGTTTTAGTCGCCAATACAGGTGTCCGTCTATAAATAAACCAGCAAATATCTCGCTTTTAGCGATTTCCACTATATAACATAAATTATGGTATGTTAACTCCTCTATAAAATTTCGGAAGGAGATCAATATTATTACTTCCAATTTTCAACTAAGTGATAGCAACTTTTAATTTTCAAACGAAATACCCTATGTATTCTTTTAAATTTGAAAAGTACATGAAATTTGCTATCCAACTGTGTAAAAACAATTACATATTGTATTATTAAAAAATAGAATGGCGAATGATTAAAGTATTACATTTTTGTTAAATTTATGAGGCTTTTCATTTCATTTATTTTACATTACACCTTTCATATATAAAGAAAATTAATTAATTAAATATTTAAATTGATATGCAGTTACTTTAATACGATATTTAATTATTATATCTGTTATTTCATGTTATTAGAATGTCTTATTTAAAAAATTGTATTGCAATGCCTCCTACATTTAATAAAAATGTAATATTTTAATCATTCGCCATTATTTTTAATAATACATGTGATTGTTTTTATACAGTTGGATAGCAAATTCCATGTACTTTTCAAATTTGAAAAAATATATAGGGTATTCCATTTGAAAATTAAAAGTTGCTATCAATTACTCGAAAACCGGAAGTAATAATATTGATCTACTTCCGAAATTTTATAGAGGAGTTAACTATCATACTATAATTTATGTTATATAGTTGAAATAGCTAAAAGTTATAATAAGCGAGATATTTGCTGGTTTATAGACGGACACTCTGTATAGCGTTCAACCTTATTTGCACAGGAATATCGTCCGTCATATTTTATACTTAGATCATATAGCTTCGTAAGCTATTACTACGTTTACATGCAGTTTTGAGAATGGTTTCAGTTTTCAGTCAAAATTACGCGAAACTGTTTACATGAAATTTTCAAAACAGGTTTACAGATCGATTTGAAAACAGTTTCGGAGCATGCGCATTTGACCGATGTAAGTAACAAATCCTCTTCACTCCAAATTTTTCGTTTTGCTATTATTCCAATTAATTTTTCTACTTTGTAGCACTACACACTAAAACTACACAGCTGTCAGTTTATTTGTAGGTTAGTAACACCAAGTAACACAAGGCGATAGAAACATCATGCTATATACGCATGCGCAATCTCGAAACTGAATTTTAAGTGTTTACATGAGTAGTTTTGAAACTAGTTTCCAAGTCAAACCCGTGAATTTTAGTTTTGGTTTGAGATAACTCAAAACCGTTTTGACACTGTATACATGGCGTTTTCAAAACTAAAAACGTTTTGAAAACGGTTTAAAAACTGCATGTAAACTCAGTATATATGACCTAAGATTTCATATTTGATGTTAAAGCAGGCATAACCTAACTTTTAGAGAAAGATAGCTGTAACGTTTTAGTTATATTTTATTTTGCGCAACTGTATGATTAAATACCGTGTACGGTATGTGAAAACCATAATTATTGTGATGTACAAAATAACGTTCATGCTATCTATTTTGACGTTATGTGAAAACTTTCTAAAATTGGCCAGATAAGCCGGATACCGTATCCGTGTGGTAACAGGATATCCGGTGCATTTCTAGTAAAAACAAAAAAAATACATATTAAAGTAGTTTTGCTTATACAAAAGATAAGAATACTTTAACAAATTTAAATGTTTCATTTTTTGCCAAAGCTGTCATACAATTTGTAATGTTCCTTTCTTAGATTAAACTGGGCGCTCTTGACGCAACCGTACACACCGCAAAAGCTAGTCAATACGAAATCCAAGGGTACCCCACTATTAAAGTTTTCGCTCCTGGCAAGAAAGATAGGAGTTCTGTGTCCGACTACAACGGAGGCAGAACTGCTAACGACATTGTACAGTGGGCCTTGGAACAATTAGCTGAAAACGTACCTGCACCAGATATTGTTCAAGTCACAGACAACACTGTGTTCAAAGATGCTTGCGACCAGAAGCCTTTATGCGTTATTGCAGTCTTGCCGCACATTTTAGACTGTCAGAGCGAATGTAGGAATGAGTATATTGCTACGCTGAAGACGCTAGGAGAGAAGTACAAGAAGAAAATGTGGGGGTAAGAATGATTATTTTTTAGATTCCGCCTAAATACGATGATTACGCTATTTAAAAAAAATGTTTTAAGTATGTTTAATTTAGTTCCCTTTGACAATAATACACTTCACCATTATTTCCTTCCACTTCTTAAAAGCTTCCGACCAACCTTCTTTTGGAATGCTTTAAAAATAATCATGAATTACAGCATCAATCTTTCCTTCAGATGAATATCTTTTATCCCATAAATTTATGTCAACAAATGGCTAAAAGTTTTATATATTTTTCGATGGTCTCTAGATAATGGGGTATTCCACTGCATTTTGTTTAAGTACTGTTTTTTTTAAAAATACACATGTGAAATTCAAATGTGTTTTTCATTTATTTGATAGCGTTTTCAGCTTACACGTCGAGTGCGCACTTTTTTGTACTGACCGTTTTCAGCTTGTCATTAAGTGCAAAAATTAGTCAGCTGATGCGTTTTCAGCTTAAGAAAAAGTTGCACCGTGCACTGGCTCAGTGCGACTTTTGTGCACTGACTCCCTAGGCAAGTGCAATAGTGTCAGTGCAAATATGGCGAATGAGGGCAGAACTCGTTCAGTGTGGTCACGTGATATGTTGCACTCAGTGCGCACTTGCACTGAGTAAGCTGAAAACGCTATGAGCGAGATATGATTTTTTTAAATTTATTAAAATATTTGAATTTTACCGGAATGACGTGAATTTTTCCAATGACAAATCAGAGTGATAACAGCGCTGCCTACTTCTGAAATGTAGAAACGTCTTCGCTTGTGACCGTATAAATAATAAAAATCTTATTCATATCTTATTTTATTGATGTTTGATGTTTATATTAGTTATCTTAATTGTTTATTGTTTTATTTTCACGCGGATTTAAAAGGTAATATGATTAAACAAGCAAAATTACCCACAATCAGCGGACTGCTCGTCAATGGCGTTTATGCAAGTTCCAGTTTACAGTATAGTCGGGGTTAATAAGTTTTGAAAGCTGTCATCTGGAAATCTACGTCATACGCTTTACGCGCTAAACTGTATTTAGCAAATAAATAGTTATAAACATTTTTTACAATATTTTTTTTATAGAGTAATCTATTATATTAAAATAGTTTACTATGGTGGAATACCCTATTCCATATTTTCAACTCACAATGTTCTAACTTAACTTTCGGAAATGAATTGCACATGACAGATAAATAACTGTTCAAAATGATAGTGCACATTTTGTTTTCCACGGCCTACCTGATTTTCTTATTCTTGATAATTTTACGCAAATATCTTATTTCGAATTTTGAACACTTTGTGGTTCTTACTTCTTTTTAGATGGTTATGGTCGGAAGCAGGCGCTCAGGTGGACTTAGAAGAAGCCTTAGATATCGGTGGATTCGGATATCCAGCAATGGCTGTAGTTAATGTTAAGAAAATGAAGTATTCTTTGCTCAGAGGCTCTTTCTCTAAAGATGGAATCAACGAATTTCTCAGGTAAGAAAATACAAACATTTATTTTAAAAAATTGCGTCAAAAATATTTTTTCTATAAAATTTACTTCACTAAAAATTTGGATCCTTTATGGGGTATTTATCATACGTTGAATTTTAATAAAATTCTTATTTGCTCGTGATTCATAATAAGATATATATATATATATATATATATATATATATATATATATATATATATATATATATATATATATATATATATATATATATATATATACTGTAATAAAAGTCGCCATTTATTTTGTAAATATTAATATATAATATTAAAGTTATTTAAAAAATACCATGCTTCAAATCGACCTCTGCATCATGACGTCACGTTTGCTTATTAAAAGCCGCAAATAGAGCAGAGCTAGTGTAGTTGTTTTACTGCGATGGGATGCGAAATGTCAAAGCAACAGTTGATATCAACCAAATAAGTTCCCCTAAACCCACAAGACATACATTTCCAAGAAAGCTATACAGGCTCAGGGCCGGCCCGATAGGTAAGGCGGCGAGGCGACCGCCTCAGGCGCCGGATTGAAATAGGCGCCAAAACGACATACTAAAAATATACAATTTTAATAAACAGCTGAAAAATTACAACCGATTCTTCGTTTGCCACTGAGCATTCTAACATCGTTTGCCTTTTTTGTAGCGATAACATACGAAGCGAAGTACAAGAGAAAAAAATCTTTCAATTTTAAACGGTGTACCTATTAATTTTTTGGATGATTTAAATTTTAAACAATTTACAGTTAATGTTAAACGATGACGATGAAACAGATATATCTACAATTGATTTTAATGAGGAATTAATAAATATTTGTCTAATTTTATAAAAGATACTAAAACAAAAAGCACAAGAAAAATTGAATTTTATTTGTAAATATGATTTTCAATGTAGGTACGATTATATTCCCAAACGTTGTTATAGCTTTAAGAATACTTTTAATATTCCCGGTAACTAGCAGCAGCAAAAAGCTGAACAGTTTGTCGAAAGTGAAAATTATAAAGAATTATTTTCGAAAAAGAAACACAAGAATGACTAAATGATCTAGGCATAATTTCCATAGAAGCAATAGATAACAAAACTATAAATATGTGATCAAGTTATTTGTGGTAAAAACAGCTCGAATAATTATTTAATAAATGTTTATTTACTATGCAGTACTGTTTTAAATGTTTTGTTCCTTTTTCTGCATTCTTGATGTTCAATGACTTTTTATATTTAAATATTAAATATATTTTAAAATACATAAAAATTTCATGTTATTTAAGCCATAATTTTTCTCTTACACCCGTTGCCATATTAATTTGAATATGGTATTTCAAAATATTGGGATGCTCAATACAATTTTCTTTCTTGCTTTTATAATTAATCAATAACAATACGAGTTTTTTTAAAAAAAATTCAAAGGCGCCGTTTTGAAACTTGCCTCAAGCATCGGCCCGGCCCTGTACAGGTTGTAATTTTTAAAACTGCTCATAGGGCTATAACATAGAAAAACAGATTTTTAGCTGCCAAAAGTTTCTATATTAATTTATAGAAAAAAAGGTTTGGTTCATATTATAGAGAAAAAAAATACGAATTTTTTGATACCTAACACGTTACATTTCTGTTTCATATAAAGCCATAAAATAAATCAAAAATTTGTGAAATTAAGAAAAATCTCATTAACCACTAAGCGGAAAGTAACAAAACATTGTCATTTTTTACTAACATAAAGAAAAACCAAAATACAATTATTTATTTATTTTTTATTTATTTTATTTATTACCATTATTCAACAGGATACATCCCAATAACAGAATAATATATGTAAATACATTAAAGAGAGTGAGAAGTTAATAAACAATAACATTAATTTAAAAATTACACAGCAAAAAAATTATATAACCCAGAGTAGTGTGGTATGAATTATAAATCAGCAGCGAAATAGGTATTCTAAATTCAGTACACATATATAAAAATTACATATGGTTGATATAAAAAAGAATTTAACAAATTGAACTACAAATCTACATATCTAATTCAGATACTTTCCGTTTAAACACAGATAATCTATCGGAAAGATCTAAGTGTAATGAGCAAATATTGTACGTTTTACACATTGCATTCATGGGAGACTTCAAATGATTATTTGTCCTTGAAAATTTGCAAACAAAATTGACAGAGTTCCTTGTATTACATGGACGTATATGAAAATTTAGTTGTCCCAATAATTCAGGTGAATCTATAAAACCATTTACAATTTTGTAAACAAATAAAATTTGTTGCTTGAAACGACGAGCTGATAAACTTTCTAAATTGAATTGCTGCAGTAAGCAATAATAATCAATATCGGGCCAGGAGCTGTAAATACGAAAATAGCAATATTTACAAAATTTTGTACCAAATAAAATGCAAATAAACGTTTATTAATTAGCTGCCTTAAGTCAACAACTGTTTTGATACTGTCCGTTTCATGGTTAATGAGATTTTTTTCTTAATTTCGCAAATTTTTAGATTTATTTGTGGCATTATATATATATATATATATATATATATATATATATATATATATATATATATATATATATATATATATATATATATATATATATGTTTAGAATTAAAAAATTAATTTTTTTCGTTATAATATGCACCAATTCTTTTTTCTATAAATTAATACAGAAACTTTTGGCAGCTAAAAAACTTTTTTATGTTATATATAGCCCTATGACCCGTTTTAAAAATTACATCCAGTATATTTTTGTCATACATTACAAGTAGCATGTCGGAACTCAACTGTAACAGAAGTAGCAAGCGTGTCACAATGGCGGATACCCCATATTTTCTATATTTTTTTCTTTGAAAACAAAAATTGTACAAAATAAAAAATTTGGAAAGACATAAATTTAAAAATGCTTTCATGTATTAAAAAATAAAAATAAGCGATAACTATCCAAAAGAAACGACTGCTAAGGGTATAATGTGCGTATTATTTTCGAATAATCTTAACCTTTCTTTTTAGGGACTTATCCTTCGGCAGAGGTCAAACAGCGCCAGTAAAAGGTGCCGAAATACCCAAGATTTTGTCTGTAGAAGCTTGGGACGGCAAAGACGGCGAACTTCCCGTTGAAGACGACATTGACTTATCCGATGTAGACTTAGATGAAAGAGATGAACTGTAATTCCCAAAACTTTTTAGGTTTATTTATACAGCGTAAGTTGCGCCGTGACTTAATGTAACATAACGTAAAAAATAATCAATGCAAGTAGTTAATAGTTATTTTTAGAACATGAGTAAATTTTTAATTTCGTCACTTCTGAATAATATACATTAGGTAGGTACATTGCTCGTCACGAATGATGGCGAGAGGCGAGATGTCGCGCATACTAGGTCACGCCTTACTTAAACACGATTGGTGCGAAAATTTTTAGTAGCGTGCAAGATATTTAACGTATGTAGAGTGTAAACGTAAAAAAATTAATACGCCACTGACTCGAAACTAATTTTATGCTAAGCCATCTAGAGTAGAGGTAAGGTCGCAATTTGATCAGCGTATATCTTCCTCTCGCTATCACTCGTGACGAACACTGTACATATTTAATAAGCGTATTTCGAAGCATAGAATATGCAACTGAGGTTCAAAAGAAATTCTATCAAAAGATTTTTTAGAATCAGAATAAACTGGAGAAATTAATTTAGTCGAGTCTTTAGATAAAATTTTCTTGAAAGAGTTCACATACGCTGGCTAAAGGTTTGAAAACATCACTATTATTTAAAACTATTGACGTGTTAGGATCAGAAGTTAAAATTTGAACTGAATCATTTGAAGTTTTTAAATTGGTGATTTTATTCGGACTTTCAATAATATGTATAATAATAGTGATAATAATTGTATTTCCATGACTGTACGTTACAGTGTAGATACGTCAGTTAAAATACATGTTATATAATATACTTAACACATTAAAATACATACAAATTTTCAGAAATACAGTACTCAACCAAGTTAAATAAAATTTTGGCTAGTTTCAATGTGACTTAAATTTTAAGCGTTCCTTAAATTGACAATATAATGCAATTTTTTGTATAAGGGTCACTTATAATTTAAGCCTTGTTGGTGCAACTGGGCATTAATCGTCTTCACTCTCACTACCGTAAGCCGAATCAAAAAATCTTGAATTATTTCTTCTTGGTTGTGGTGGAGGTTTAGTGCTCAATTTTTTGTCTCTTGTGTCTATATATTTTTCTGTGGACTTTGCACTTTCTATAACACTGTAACTCCGTAACGGCAGATCGGCCGGGTATTATTTAGGATCTGAATCGGAATCATCTAGACAAGAAAATTCTATAAAATAGAATTTTCTCATCCAGATGATTCTGATTTTGTGGTTGGAGTTTTCTCTATAACATCACCATACCAGCATCTATCTCGCCTCGCCAAGGTCTTCTACTTGTACTGCTTGTTGAAGGCTCGTCGTTTTCTTCTACAGGACGTTTTAACGGTTGTGTTGGAGCATTATCATTGCTTGTATCAGTTTCGGTGTTTAAAACAGTTGCATCGTTGTTTGAAATAGAATTTTCGTCATTATTTATTTCATTTTGTTGAATTACAAAGCAAATTGGCGCACCCAGTAATGGGTCATATGCCGTGATGATATATTTATTTTATTTTGTTGAATCCATGATTCAAATGTAAAGTAATGTAAACAATTGCAACATCGCTCACTTGATATACAGGGTGTAACATGAATAGCGGGCCATAGGCGTTTAACATGGGAAAACAGTTTTTCCTTGCGCAGAAGTGGCCTATTAATTTTAGACAATAATGCTTCAAATAAATATTTTATAGAATTAAATTCCGTAATCATATTTTATTTTGCACGTTCCGTAACCGAGCAAATTGAATTTAAATTTTCATTCCATAGTGTTAGCCAAGGTAGTCAATTAAAAACACAAACAAATGTAATGACTTTTACCTGTCAGAAATAAAATATAAAATAATATTTTTTAATAATTTGTTACTTTTCTTCGAGTGAATAATTCTCCATTTTCAATAATAATAACTAATAGATACAGACAATTTAACAGATGTTTCTGACAAATCAAAAAATTTCATTACATTTGTTTGTAATTTTAATTTAATACCATGATTAACACTATAAAAAAGTAACGTTTTATAAAAAAATTAATTCATTTTGTTCAGTTGCGGAACGTTCAAAATAAAATATGATTACGGAATTAGATGCAAAATTTAATTCCCTAAAACATTTATTTGAAGCATTATTGTCTAAAGATAATGGCCACTTTTGCGCAAGGGCCCGCTTTTCGTGTTACCTCCTGTATATATCACTAATATGCTCCGTTTCTTAATTTGTAATTAAAAAAACAGAGTAGGTATAGCAGAAATTTTTAAATCATTAAATAAATTAGTAAATAGATAATACAATAGTCAATATGCAACATGAGTAAAAAGTGGCGAAATATGGCACTAATTTGGTGACATCACGAAAGGAATATTTATTATTATTATTATTATAATTTCTTAACCGCCATAAGATCAATGTTAAAGTTTTATCCGATATTTCGAAAAATTACTAATTTAGTATTTATATTTTTAATGAAACAAGAGGTGGCTTTATTAAAAATAAATAAAAAAAAAACAGAGTGCGCCATTATGTTACATAGACCACAGCAGGATACGTTGCGAAACAGTTTACGCTGTATAAATCAAGCCTTATACTATACGTGATAAATTATAAATAAATGACATTCGTTAGTGTGACCTCTACGTGGAAGTTAACATGTCATTGTGTATGATTTCAATATTTGAAAAAAGAATTAAGTTATTCGGCAAATATCTTGCTGAAGTATTTTTTTGTTAATGTGAATAATAGTACTAAATATGGCTTCCAAAATAAAATTTTATTTTGTATGCACATACTTATATGTAATTGTAAACACTAGTACATTAAAACATTTTTTTCTACGAGTTATTCATTTATTATTTACATAATAAAAAATATTCAATATATTTCAATGCATTATTTTTAATATTAACATAATTTTTACCCGTTAATTCTACCATTTACAGATTTCGATAATGGGGTAAGTAGTTATCGCCTATTTCGATTTTTTAATATGTACAATATTTTTTAATTTAAATCTTCCCTAATTTTTTATTTTGCATGTATGTCTTGCGGGGTTAAAGGAACTCGTTTGATTGATAAATATTTCTAATTATTTTATTTTCAGATATCAACTCCATTAAAACAACGACACTAGCGATATTTGCGGCTTTTAGTAAACAATTGTGACGTCACGGTGTAGAGGTCGATTTGAATCATATTATTCTTTAAATAACTTTAAAATATGTACATTATAAATGGAGACTTGTATTATAGTATATATCTTATTATGAGTCATATATTGCAAACAAGAATTTTATTAAAATTCAACATAATGGTAACTACCCCTTCATCAGATGTCATAGGCACTGAAAACTGTTATAGGAAGTTATTTGAAAAAAACACTGTTTTCAAATGTTAAACTCCTGTGACGGATTCCCGTATTCACCTGTAAACTCATCAAGATATTAGGGTGATTTAGAATATAATCTACCTAGTCATGATGGAAAATAATTATACGTAAATAATATTTTATTTAATGGGGTCCTCCACCATAACTACTTTCCGAGATATTTGCAAATTTTATCTATGTCGCTAGTGTTACTGTGACGTCACACTATTGCTATCTTCCTAGCGCAGCCTACTACAAAAACTGGTGCGAGAAAAATAGCTATAGGTGTCGTTAAAAATGAATTGCAGTTAAACTAATAGCGTTTTCAGCTTACACAGTGCAAGTGCGCACTGAGTGCAAGATATCACGTGACCACACTGAACAAGTTCTGCCCTCATCCGGTGGCAGTGCTAGTTTAGCCGCCATATTTGCACTGACACTATTGCACTTGCCTAGGGAGTCAGTGCACAAAAATCGCACTGAGCCAGTGCACGGTGCAATATTTTCTTAAGCTGAAAACGCATCAGCTGACTAAATTTTGCACTCAATGACAAGCTTAAAACGCTCAGTGCAAAAAAGTGCGCACTCAACTGGTAAGCTGAAAACGCTATAAAATTGGACCTTTTACATCAAAATA
This sequence comes from Harpalus rubripes, assembly GCA_963082715.1. Lineage (NCBI taxonomy): Eukaryota > Metazoa > Arthropoda > Insecta > Coleoptera > Carabidae > Harpalus > Harpalus rubripes. Next base: position 43,731,841 of record OY720458.1, on the reverse strand, counting down.
GAGAGAAAGACAAAAATGACATATATGCAGTGCGCAGTAGGTTGTTTGCGCATTGAGAAGGCCAGTTACATTTCAAATAAAATTACAAATGGCGGAAAGAAAAAACTCTGGCAAAACGTAACTTTATTAAATAAATTCACAGAATGCGTTTGTGATGAATATTTTAAAACAAGAGGAAGAGGAGATGGGAATCAGAAAAAGTAGTTTTTTGTTCTACAAGATGCGAAATAAACACCACATAAAGTGACAGATAATTGCGTAGTTGCCAGTTTCATATTAGGAAAGTAATAAACAAGAATAAAATTGTTGTTTTTTCCTTTGAATATAATTTTTTCATTATTAATTATTTCTTTATAATCAAAGACAAAATTATTCAAGTTTTTGTGTTTAAATAATTTTTTAGCGAAAATAAATGAATATCCTTTTAATCATTTTACTTGACAACATGGTGTCTCCTCATCTCTAGTTCTTAAGAATTTCACTATGTGGCGCATTGAAAAATGACGTCAGGGTGCAATAAAAATGTAAAAGGTCCAATGGACGAATTACTTCAAAATTAAATAAACTTTCATTTAAAAAAATAAGAGTGAAGGACCCTCTGACATCCACACTTCATCTGCAATCATTCAAACATTTATCTTTTGTTTTGTTAAAATCAAATCTTTAACCGTTTTGATTATATAAAAGGTGTAAAAGGAAAGCGCCTAAATTTAAAAATGCCGCTCTTTTTTTTTGCTGAGTCACGTTCTTTTGCCGAAAATGCCCGATAAATTTCGATGTTCAAATTTATGAGGCTTCTTCAACTTCTCCTGTAAACAATAACCGCCACAGGTAATTGTTTGTGTTGTGAAGTGTTGTTGTGCTAGACGTATATCGAAGAAGTTTTCTCGTGGTTTAGTGAAAATAACAAGAAATATAAAAGTGACTGGTCTTAGTATATAACTAATATAAGTTGTTATACGTAGATTTTATAAGTATGACTGATAACACTTTGGATATAATCAGTATGGAAGTGGAACAGTCTCGAGACACTAGTTGTTCTCATCTTAATTTTCAATTAAGAAATCCAGCAACTGGTAAGATAAGTTTTGTTTAAATATGTCATTTCTGCTGTTTATAGTTAAATAACTACACCTATTTCTAACATATTTTAGTTAAAAAATTATTTTGTAACGAAATAAAATTACATAATTACATTGAACCAAACTATTTCACCATACAATTACCATGGGACAACACAGAATTTATCAAAATAATTCTTAGACAAATGTGCAAACGTATAGGGGTAACATCTCTTACATACACAAATAGCAACACAGAACATACAAATATTTTACAGATAAAAGACTCCAAACATCAAAAACAACAAGAACAGCAAATTAAGAGTAAATATATTTTCTTGATCTCAAATTTAATGAAAATAACGATATTATTTACAGGTTCACGGCGAGATAATGTAAAAAATTATTATAAAATTAAATATTTGAACCTTTTACGTGATATGAGAAAAGACTCTGACCGTATAAAACAAAAAGCTTCGAGAGAAATTTTAGACAAATTGAGTGCTTCTCATGAGGAACACCTAAAATCCCAAGAGTAAGATTACTTAGGAATTGAGATTGTTTTAGTGAATACTTACACCTCTTCCACATGCATAAAGACTTTGAAACACCCAATTAATTAAAATATTTGATTTAATAAACCGGTTGTATATTTGAATTTACATACTTGTAATAGTATTTTACATTACAAGCCAGGTAAAATGGTTTTTACTGCTGAAAGGAGGGACTAATTGGCGAACTTATCACCTCCTTGAAGCAGTAAAACAGTTACCTGGCGTATATTTTACAGTATTTTATTTGTTACATGTAAATCAACTTTTAAATTATAACCAAAAACTGCCAGTTGCAATTGACGCTTATTTTTAATATGTATGACAGTAACAAAACAATTTTCTCATGTCAACAACGTTACTAACGTGGTTACTATCTTGTAAAATTTTAATGAGTTAGTTATCAATTTTACAAGTTAGTAACTAGTAAAGATTTTTCAAAAGTAGTTAGTAGGCGATCAGAAAATTGAAAAGGTGGAAATTATACAGAGTGATGTCGATTAGAAGTGAACAGGGGTTATGTCACATTAGTTTTATGCAATTTCCTCTCCTCCTGTTCATTTTGCGGCAAAACCTGTAAAAGGAAAAAAAATCAATAAAAAATTGTATACAAAACTGTGTTTACATTTTTATTAAGTTTATGAAGAAACCAAAAACAAAAAAAATTGTGAAAATAACTTTTAATTCTGAACAACTTTGTATTCTACAATATTTACCATAAAATGAACACGAGAGGAGGAAATAGCGACTTATGAAATTGACGTCACACAACACACATCCTCCAATCCAGTACTACATGTCTTTAGAAGCAGGTAACAAGCTCGAAGAGAGAGATAGTTGAGTATTACCATCGCTCTCTTCGAGCTTGTTGTCTTTGTCTAAAGATGTTACTTCAGAACTCACTAGATGGCAACCATAAAATCCTTATGGTTTTTACTTCATGGTTTTTAATGAACACTATGCATCTCTGTAAATTACAGGGGAACGTACGAAGAAATTATAGACCAAATTACCAAGTCTCATGATGCAAAAATAAAATCCATTTCAAAATATTATGAGGACCAATTAAAAGAGACTCATAAAAATGAAAATAACTTAAAAACTATATCAAATCAGCTAAAACAACATAACGAACAGTTGACAGATACTATTAATTCGTATAAATACAAACTAAATAACATAGAAAACTTGCTATTGGGACGCCCACCAACTGTAAGTAAACTTTTTCTCTATGTAAAAAAAAATTGAAATAATTTTTATTTCAGTGTGACAAACATGTAAACAATAGTGTATTTAATATAAAACCGGTAAGAATTTTTATAGTTTATATTTCAATAAATATACGGATAATTTTTTTTAGGAAAGTGCTCCAAGAAATGCAAATCTAGATGAGCGAGAGAAAGAGGTTATTTTTTATTATTTTTCAAAGGGAGTGTCTATTGCACTGTCCAGACAGCCGCAAAAAAAAAAATAGTGCACTGTCGCACTTGCACAGAAATGGACCAGACGGAATCTAGCGGCCACTTTTTGAACCGAACCTAAAAATCACTCTACCAATGGGGTCCGGTACTAAAAAAAAAGTTGCATATATTTTGTCATATGAAAATATGACTATTTTAAATGATTTTGTACCAAAATATTTTTAAAATATAAAACTTTTCATTCAGAACTTTAATAACACTTATCATTTTTATTATAAACATTTATTCAAAATCTTTATATCAACAGATTTTTCCTTTGACAAGTTACAATTATAGTTTTCTAAAAGTGACAGCTGTCAGTAGTTAACCCACCTTGACATCAATTTTGGCAGAATTAATGACATTGACAGATAAAAACAACTTTAGTCAGTAGGCGAATTAAAATTGACGTCATAAAATTAATTAAATTTTAAAAAATTATATTTCAAAAACTATACATATTTGGAAAGTGTAACAAACGCAAAAATTCGTCATTTTATTCAATCTTTCAGAAAAAAAAATGAGTATCAGACTCCATTATGAATTGTCAATTAGGTATTGTCGGTGGTATTTAGATTAGGGTAATCGTCATATTAGACTGGCGATCCGCCGGAAGTCAATCGCTTCGCTTCGCGTTGGCTCCCATCGATGCTTAATATAACATCCCTAACTTTTCAGGGACGGCAAGAACTACATTATCCGTGGTTTTAACTGGGATGAAGGAGGGGCTGGAATTTAATGTTGGATAAAACTTAGTTCTTTTGGACGGTTGGACCTTGTAACCCTAGTAAATATTTTATTACTATTTGAAACAATCAAATTAGTGGTTGCGCGACTCTGAGACACAAAATTTAAAACACCCCAACTATTTATACAAGTTTATGTCCATTTCTGCGCATGTGCGACAGTTCATTAATTTGTTTGAATGTTTTTCCTTATTTATACCGGGTGAATAGTTGAAAACCGAACATAGGAATTTAACATGTAAAATCATACGTTACTAATTTCCTACTTCCCTAATCATTTTAGGTACAAAAGTTTCAAATAAAATTCCTGAAAATTTTGCATCTGAATCCATAAGAAAAATTAATTTTGCATGTTTTGTAAGGGCAGAAATTAGATATAAAAAAGTCGAAAATCACGCCAAAAATAGCGATAGCCATGGAATTGGTACTAAAAATTAACAAATGTTTGTTAAGTTAGGTTACTTTATTTTATTAGGTGTCATTTATAATTTCTATTCTATTAAACAAATAGGGTCTCCATAACAAAAAATAATAAAATGAACACTTTATACTTAAAGTATTACTTAATAAATAACGATTAAGATGAAAAAACAATATTATAATACTTACTTTGCCAGATACTTGTAATTTGTTGTCAGTCACTGTGATGTCACACTGTTACTATCTTTCTCTTGCAGTCTAGTGTAGAGCTTGTGCGAGACAATGATATAGCAATAGGTGTCGCCGTGACGTCATATTGACATTAAAAATCAAATGCAGATAAACTAAAAACAATTAAGACTTTTTAATTCTACAAATTACTTCAAAATTAAACGAACTTTCATTTAAAATAATAATAAAAAATCAGAGTGGAGGACCTCACCATCTATCAATTTAAATAAATAATTGTTCACGTGAACAGAAATTTCAACACAATAATAAAAATAAACTAAGCTAATTTTTATTTTCAATTCCGTAGCTATCGCTATTTTCATATTTCATTTCTGCCGTTACAAAGCAAACAATTTAATTTTGCTCATTTTATTTATTTATCTGTCAAGCTAGGTTAATTAATTTGTTTTATTTGTAATTTCTGTTAAAGTGAAAAATTATTTATTAATCTCAATTTCAACTTATAGGTACGTTCAGTGACATAGAATTTACTGATACGCCACTGGACATATCTATAAGTTGAAATAGACCATATTACTATCTCAATGCGCATGCTCAGAATGCACCAATCATATGCTTGGAAGTACTCGCAGAAATGAAACCAATGTTATCTTATGGGAAAAATTGTATTTTTAAAGCAAAATATTATTTTATGTAGACGTACATTAACGATAATTTTTTTCTTGCAAGTTTCATTTCATGTTTAACTACTGGATTCTGCCCTTATAATATATAAATAATCAATAAAATAAACATTAAAATTTAAAAATTTTAAACGCCTGTTTACTCTTCTGTCACTGACCGATAACCCCAAACTAATGTTTTGTTGTTGTGATTCTTTTGTAAAGTGCGAAATATATATTTTTTTTAATTATGCCTGTTTACTATTGTTGTTTTCCGGATTGTGATTTGAATCCATTAATTAAAAAGGAATATCTTTTCCTATTTTTCCTAAGAAGAGTATAGAGAAAATAAGTTAGTATTGCCAACTTAATTGGAAAAATTAAAAAATAGTTTGTCACCCTGGCACGCATTTTTCATTTCATAAATCTGCCGGCAGAGGCGCTATTGGCGACTAAAATTAACGTGAATCCCTCAAGCGGACAATATTTGCAACTATTGAAAATGGTATTCTGTTATTCAACTTTATAGTAAATATATATAGTGCATTGGTTTCCTTGCCGGTTTCTTGTTTGTCTTTTTTGTTTTAAAGTACCTATAAGTTACTTTACAATATGAGCAAAGAACGAAAAAATATTAACAACGTCAATTGCTGCGTGTATGGCTGTCATTCTCGGGGTAGTAAGAAATTATCTGTCCCAAAAATTGGTGAGAGGAAGAGTGACATCCAAACTAAATTTGGTAAAATAGAGTCTATCGACAAAAGAGAGGGCTGGATTAGGAAAATACGAACTGGAAAACAAGTGACGAATCATAAGAGGATAACAAAAATTAAAAGTGTTGTATATAAAATAATACACTTTTCACTTTATGTGTAGCATTCAATATATTTCTTACACTTGTAAATAAAACAATTTGAAAGACATTTCACATTAGTTCCATTTTAATTTTCTTAACTAAGTACAGTGAATACATATTTATTTAACATCCATGAATAATATATGGTACTATTTTACTATCTTGTACAAAATATTAAGACAGCTGTAATGTGTTTGCATTGGCCACAAGAGCATTTTGTAAATAATCAATTGTAAATTTAAAGTTCTTCTAATCTCATGAGGATGTGACGTTAGAGCACTTGTTTAAACACAGCTCAATTTTTGTTTAGTCTGTAGCACTATGTTCAATAACGCCACATAAAAATAACAACCCACGATTAAACAATTCTCCTCCTTTATAAAACTTCAAAAAACATTTGTTGCCTCCAAATAAGTAAACATTTCCTTAGAAATAAATGTAAGATAACTTTCTTCGAACGTCATTATAATTTAAGTACGTACAGAAAATTATTACTAACAGTATTTATAAAAAGTTTAATAAAATACTTCAAAACGAATGTTGACTATACAATGTTTCTTTATGCGATCTTATAGCACAATACCATTTTCAGAGCATGTGTATGCTACATCACTAGCGCCGCCATCGGTAGTTTTAGTCGCCAATAGTTAATAATATGGTCTATTGAGACCCTACGTCATGTACAAGTCATGAACTTTGCGGAGCTGTCGTGACGTAAGTGTCACATTCTTAAAGTATTTTTACTTTAACCTAATTTCTGCAGTTACGAAGTTTGTAAAATTAATTTTGCTTATTGATTCAGATGCAGAATTTTAAGCTTCACAACTTTTATTTGAAGCTTTTTTCCTAAAATAATTAGGGAAGCAGGAAATTACGAAAGTCTGATTTTACATTTTAAAGTCCTATGTTCGGTTGTCAATTATTCACCTGATATTTTATTTTTAACAGATTCGTGAACTAAAAGCTAAATTGTCTAGATTGACAAAGAGAGAAGCTGAAAAAGAAATTCAGTATAAGAACGAAATAAAAACTAGGGAGGAAGTTTTTAAAAAACTTATGATGAAGAAAGAAAATTATATAGATCAGCTGTTAGCACAAATAAAATACATGCAAGACGTAGTGTCTGAGCATGAAAAGAGAAAGAAAGAAAAGGAGATTGAATTATGCGAACTTCAAAAGCAATTTGAATGTTCTGAATTAAGACACAATGAGCAATTTAGACACTATGAAAAATTAGTGGTAAAAGGTCGAAATGAAATAGAAGTACATAAAAGAGAAATCACTCGTTTACAAGAGCACATATCCTCTGTAAATTTTACTGGCTCACCAGCAATACGACCTGTAAGAACATAATATTTACCTTGAGGTGATTCTATCATGACAGTCTCATACAAAGATTTCTCTAAGTAAAAGAATTTATAAAGATAGATTTTCAAAAATTTTATAGTTTAGGGTTATTAAGAAAGTTAAATTGTTGTAAATATAATAAAAAAAATGCTAATACATAACTGTTTTAATAAATAGGAAAATTACATAGAAAGTCACATATTTTCCAACTTTTCATGAAAACTACTACAAAAGTAGTTATGTTTGGTCTTTTTTAGTTTCATTTATAAACTGTCATATGCACTGTAGTTAGGTAGATTTTTCAGCAAATCAGTCGTTTATTATAAGGATTATAAAGAAATAATTCTCCCCCTCGGTATACCATTTCTATAATGCCAATATGTATAGTTTTATTTTGTTTTAGCATTAAATATCAGCTTACAGGTAGTAAACATTAGAATTTTGAATACTTGTTTAAAAATGAAAACTAACATCAAATATAGACCATTTCAAAAATTCAATGCGCATGTGCAAACTTTAGACAAAGATAACAAAAGTTAGTGCCGTATACCCATCTTTGTTTACGATATGACAGATGACAGTTCGATTATTTTTGTTAGATAGTATTTGTTTCTTCATTGGAAAATTAATAATTGTAATTTTGAGGGGTACTATACGTTGCGTACCAGGTTGTAATAATAATTTAAAAAAAAACATTTGATTTCATTCTTTTTCTCAAAATATGAACGGAAAAAAAGAGTGGGTCAAACAGCAATGGATACCAAAGAAATTGATAAAATATGTGGAAATTGAATTTATTTTAATATTACTAGAAAGAAATCATCGCAAGATAAATATCCTAAATATTTTCCTGATGGTCGAATAATCTAAAATAAAAAATTAGGTTGCTATATCAAATCTATCATATTAACATAATTTATAAATAACTGATGAATATACTCCATTTATTTCGATAAATTTTAATTTTCAGCATACACATTTTACTTACTTTTTATTTAAATTCTTTTTGACATTTCTCGTACGCCGCCATTTAACGGCACTAAGTTTTTAGTTCAAAAAATAAACACGTAGAGGTCGCGGACATTTTTGAAATGGTCTATTAGCAGTATATATTATAGAAGGTATTTGACTAACATATTTAAATTACATTTCAATCTGTTGTAAATGCTTCCATGATAGTATCACCTTCATATATAATAGTGACATGCAAAAGGAGAATGACTGCCGTGGAAGTCATATCAAGGTTACGCTAAAATTATTGAGAATAAGACACATGCTTCATATTTATTTATAATGTTATTTTAAATATGTTCAACAATAATATACTTCATTATTCTTTCCTTCCACTTCTCAAAAGCTCCCAATCTTCTTTTGGGATGCTTTCAAAATAATCATGAATATTGCAACATCAGTCTCCTCTTTACATGAAAACCTTCACCACCGTATTTTTTTTATCCAAAAAAATAGCCAAAGTCACACATTAAAAAAAATCAGATGAATATCGTGGATGTTCTATTACTTTTATATTTTTTTACTCACAACGAACTAAATTTAAGTGCAAACGCAACTTAATTTTACGTTATAAATGAGATATGAATTTTTAAAATTCAGAATTTTGCGTGTGACGTATGTTCTCATTAGTGGTCGACAAACTGTTAGCTCTAGAGTCATTTTTTCATGTTCGCATAGCTGAAATATTTTTATACATAAACTTATACGTCATGAAGAAATTATTATTAAGCATGAATAAAATGCATTTTTTTAATAAATTATAGAACATTGAAACAATTTGATAATATTGTGACACAAACAATGGCGGCGGGTAGCGCTAGTTTGTCCATTAATGGTTTCACGGTGGGGGAGGGTTACAGAACGTTTTTAAAATTAGGCAACTAATCAAATTGCTTAGGATGGGATACATAGTCATCCTAATTATTAATAGACTTCAATCTCTTTTAGTTTGCGAACTAATAAATATTTAAACAAACTACCCCATTGATTAACAAATTTCTAATTACTTAAGTTTTACAACTTAATTTCAAACGATAGGTAAATAGCTGTTTAAAATGATTTTGTTTTCCACGACCTACCTGATTTTTCTTATTCTCAATCATTCTAGCGTGAAGGGTGACCCTCGTATTTAGGGGGATCGTGTGATGAATAATTTGTTGTATGAATTATTAGGAAAAATGATATTGAAAGAGTAAGAGTGCATCTTCTTTTACACTTACTTGGACGTCTGGTGTGTAAGTGAATGGATATGATAAATGATGTAGGTACTAAGAGAAAGTTTCCAAACGTAAAGATTTTTTTATTTTTAGAAACAGATTTTAGAAAGCACTTCTTCGAACAAAAAGACACCGAGACAAACTCCCAAAAGGACACCATTAAAATGGCGTGAAGAGGTATTTTACTGCTTTTTTATTTTGTTCTACAACTACTTATGGGGTAGTTACTATACAGGATGAATACTTTAAACCCGAACATAGCCCGTTAACACGGGAAAATCGTTTTTCGTAGACTGTTGCTCCCCGTTTCAATTAACAGTTATAGTTGTGGTATCAATAGAAAAATAAAAAAAAATCTTCATGAAATAACACCAAACACATGTAAATTACGAAATATTTTATTCAATTTCTTAATAATATCGATAGCCATAGAATTTTAACAAAAAGACAAACAAATGTTTTACATTTTATCTGTCTAAATTCGTTAGCTATGATTTTTTTATTTTAATTTCTTTTTAATATTTTGTAACAGATTTGACAGTTTATCTTTTGTTTGAAATAAAATAATTTTGAATATTTTTTCTTTACAGGATTGTACCAAACAGTACTCGCAAAAAGAACAGTCTCAAATTGCATCCAACGAGGTAGTTTCCGTAACAACAAAGTCCGTAGCTCAATGTTTGGACGATAAATTCAAATTAATTAAAACGACAAAAACAACTGTAGCAGAAAACAATAAGTTTGGAGTTGTTCTGAGTTTAACCGATTCAGATTCATCGTCCTATTCTTCAGCACAGCAAGAATCTGCGAAAAGTTCAAAAGTTTCACAACAATGCGTCAGAAAACGTGGACGGTAAGATTATTTTAATATAAATATAGATGATCGGCGAAAGTCCGTCACCAAGAATATTTCGTTTATTTTGAAAGTTACAAAAAAAATTTAATAAGCAAAATTTAATTAGACAAAAGGGCTCATAAGATGATCTTAATAAGAATTTCGTATCTCTTCCGGTTTTAGCGGAAATGGGTACAATTTTAAATCTAGCGTAGGAAATCGATATGTTGAAATATGTGAAATGCTTGATATGGTTTTAATATTTAGAGTATGTCAAAAAAATTCTATTAGAACCCTTCAACTTTATGGAGAGAGGTATCTTCACTTTTCTTTTGTTTTAAGGTAAGAAAATTCTTTTTATAGCTTGCTATGTTTTATTTTGTATGTAATGGGGGATTTTCGAATTTTTGATTATTTTATATGTTAAAATATTTTTAAATTTAAAGCGTCTTTACTTTTATATTTAGTAAAAATTTTAAAAATACGGGAGAAAAAAACTGTTGGACTTTTGCAATATTTTCTTCCCGCCATTACAGTGTACATAACATCAACTATATGCGAATTAGGACTCGACATACGTGCGCAAAAGAAAGAGAGAGGAGCAAAATACGGCCACCTTTTTATGTTTGCATTCACAATTTAATTTCTGTGTTCATCGTATTTTCTAGGTTTTACATTTACATATTTAAAATCAAATAATTTGCTTTTTGCGATTTGACATTGAATTTGACGTTTCAATATCAAATATAGAAGAAAATAGCGATCGTAGCGGACAACTACTGCGAACCAGTCGCCAGGGCGATTTAAGTAACAATAAATTTAATATCGTTTGAACAAAAATAAAGGCTATATTTTATTACTTTTATTGTATTAATAGTAATATTGCATGTATAGAGTTGCAGTAATATGGAAAAATCATTACATTTCAACATGACTAAACTTCCCCATTTTATTAGTACACATTTTGAAAATGAATGGTCGCCATTTATATTTTGGTATCATTGTGAAGGCAATTTTACGTACAGGATGTAAATCGAAAAGTGGAACATAGGCGTTTAACATGGGAAATCAGTTTCTCTTTTCGCAAACGTTACCTAATTATTTTATGCAAAAATGCTTCAAATAAAAGATATAGAGCTTTAAATTCTGCATCTAAGTCATGTGAAACGATTATTTTAACTCTTCATATAAAGGTAAAAATTAATTATAAAGTTATAGTTTTTATTAGCTTTTTGTCTAGGCAGCCATGGATTTATGGCAAAACATAAATAAATGCGTAATTTTTAACTTTCAATTAGAACAAAACTTAGATTACACTACTAAATTAACACAAAAAGGTAAATTATTTTAAATCTAATTGACAATTAAAACAATAAATTTGTTTAGTTTTTGTCATAAATCCAAGGCTGTATAATAATTTTTTACGTTTATATGAAGGGCTAAAATAATCGTTTCACGCGATTTAGATGTAGAATTTAAATCTCTACAACTTTTATTTGAAGTATTTTTGCATAAAATAATTAGTTAACGTTTGCGTAAAGAAAAACTGATTTCCCACGTTAAACGCCTATATTCCACTTTTCGATTTACACCCTGTACATACATTCTCAAAAAAAAAATACCGATTCCCTATTCTACATTTAAAGTTGCACACATTTCCGCTAAAACCAGAAGTGATACGAAATTCTTACTACGATCATCTTATGAGCCACTTTCTCTAGTTAAATTTTGTTTATTAATATGTTTTGTATCTTTTAAAATAAACGAAATATTCTTGGTGCCAAATTTTCGCCGAACAACCTGTATGTATTTGCTTAACATTTCCTTGAATTATTTTGCTATTATTAACAACATCTTAAAAATTTGTGGTATCCAATATTGTCTTATTTGTATAAATATATTTTGATATTCATTTTTCCAGAATTTTCTCATTACAGTTCAGCGAATTTGATAAGAAATATTTGCAATTTGTTGTCAACAATTTGCAAAGTCACGGCAAAGATAATACATTACATCAGAATAATTACTTGTATGTCCTTGCATTGATAATTTAAACCTTTTTATTGAACTTTACATTTTTTTGCATATATTACAATAATTATTGAATACTTACGTTCCAGGAAATTTCCATTGTTCCTTTATAGTTGATAACGTTGCACATTTTTTTATTAAAATAACATTGAAGTTTATTAATATTCATTTTATATTCAAAACATGTTTTAATTATGGTTCTTGCAGACTTTGTATGAATAATAATCGTTAAATTAATATTACGGGGTTAGCATACCTGTAAACCAATCTTTTGAAAGATTTTATAATAGGGTTTTCCAAGGCAACGACTTTTGAAGAAATAAGTATGAAGTATATTAATATATAATAAAAATAATGATAAATTATATAGTATAGTGTGTTCAAAAAAAATCCTTACTCGGAATAGGCTATGAATAGAGAAATATGTCCGATCATTATTTAATTCAAAAGTCAAATTGTCAAAATTGATCTTGAAATGTAATTTTAAGGAGAAAAGATAATAAATAAGGACACAGTATATTGCCATTCGCCGTTTTCTATTTTATTCCCATTTCTAGAATAATATTCTGTAAGAAAACCTTTAATTTTTTAGAAAACTTTTTTGACAATACCTTATTTTCAAAATGACATTTAATTAAATACTTTTTAAATTGACATACGTTTCTTCGTTCATAGCCTACTGCGAGTTAGGATTTTTTTAAAAAACATTGTATTTATAAATTAATTTTTAAATTGAAAAATACATATGTTTAAAACGGTCGCCAAATGACATCACAACTCAAGCGGGGTCACACAAGGAATTTGGTTCATTTGATGGTGTTTGTGCGCATGCCTGGCTTTCCCACGAATTATTTTGTTGATGTTGGGAGGTTAATACACATGCGTAACAACAAAACTGTGGTTAAACTTTCGTGTTTTATGAAGTATTTAATAAGAATAGTAAAAGTAGTTATTTATGTACCTAGGACAAAAAAATGCATATTATAGCAGAGCTTGAGTTTGCTCACGCGATGACGTCATAGTACGTTGCAATTTTTTTGCATTTTTCTCCTATTCTTTTAATTTTTATCCAAAATATAAATATGGGTCTAATATTGTCTTAACATTAGCTTATAAAAAATCAAAAAATCATGGAAAACCCTATTACAATATATCTATTTATAGTTTTATTGCTAGACCCGACAGAGTAGATTTTTCTGACTATATGAAGACTGAAAGAATCATACGCGGTTTTTGTTTTGTCATACGATTTTAATTTAATTTTTTATTTCAGGCCTCGAAAAAATCCCCTCGCGAAATAAAGTACAATTCGCATTTCCTTTTTCGTTAGTATTTGTTTAACGGTATTGTATAAAATATGTTTTTAGTTTAATTGGAACATTTTCTATGTATTGTATGTACCATGTTGTATAATAGTTGATATACCGGCTGTACACGAAAACCGGGCATTTGTTTTTAATATGGGAAAATAGTTTTTCCTTGCGCAAAAGTGGCCTATTAATTTTAGACAATAATACTTCAAATAAATGTAAAGAATTAAATTCTGCATCCAATTCAATAATCACATTTTATTTTGCACATTTCATAGTTAAAGAAATTGAATTTAAAATTTCATAAAAGTTACTTCTTTATAGTGTTAACTATGGTACTGAAATAAAAACACAAATATATATAATGACATTTCACCTGTCAAAAATTATAAAATATAATTTTCATCAAAATAATACTAAATAATTTTTTACTTTTCTTCGTCTGAATAATTGACCATTTTCAATAATGATGACTCAAGCCGAGCATTTCTGCCAGCAAAAATGTCACAATGTGACGTTTCTAACAGGTTTAAATATAATCTATGATTTTATTTCCATACGGTGGCCAACACTATAAAGAATTAACATTTATAAAAATTTAAATTCAATGTGCTCAATCAAGAAACGTACAAAATAAAATGTGATTATTGAGTTAGGCTCAGAACTTCATTATCAAAAAACATTTATTTGAAGAATTATTGTCTAAAATTAATAGGCCACTTTTGCGCAAGGAAAAACTTTTTTCCCATGTTACACGCCTATGGCCCAGTCTTCATGTTACACCCGGTATGTACAGGCTGCAAATCGAAAAGTTGAAATCAGTTATTCTTTGCGCAAACGTTACCTAATTATTTTATACAATAACACTTCAAATGAAAGTTATAGAGATTTAAATTCTGCATCTAAATCATGTGAAACTATTATTTTAACTATTCATATAAACGTAAAAATTAATTATAAAGTTACAGTTATTATTAGTTTTTAGTCTAGGTCTAGACAGCCATGGATTTATGTCAAGAAATAAAGAAATTAGGATTAAATTTAGATTACAATAATATATTTACACAAAGAGGTAAACTGTTTTAGTTCTAATTGACAGTCAAAAACAACGCATTTATTTATTTTTTGAGATAAATCCATGGCTGTCTAGAGTAGAAAGCTCATTAAAACTAACTTTATAATTATTTTTTACGTTTCTATGAAGAGCTAAAATAATCGTTTCACATGATTTACACGCAAAATTTAAATCTTTATAACTTCTATTTGAAGTATTTTTACATAAAATAATTAGGTAACGTTAAAAAAAGGAAAACTGATTTCCCATGTAAACGCCTATGTTTCACTTTTTGATTTACACCCTGTACTTTAATACTGTACGTTCGTATAACGTAATTTTGTAATACAAATTTAAAATCGGCAACATTTTGATCTCTTAAGCTGATAAATACACTGTAATATTTTTGTATAAACATGGAACCTGTTACTGTGTAATAAGTACCTTGTAAATTGTAAAGTAATATTCAGTGTGATATTTTAATGTAAATAAAACTTTTTTTTATAAATAAAATCTCTATTAATATGTTTATTCTGCCATGCAAATACAAAAATAAAAAGAAAACAAATTTTTAAATATATAATATTGTATTTTCTCTTTCCTGCACCAAGTATAACTATTTTAACTCTTTACTGCTGCATACATCAAAGAGCTCTGCATAACTGCGGACATTTTGGCTCTTCGCAAATGAATTCAGATTGGCAGTTCCTTGTCCTCGCTTCGAAATGCTCAAATAGAATTGGTCTCTGGCAGAATTGACACTCCTGAAATAAAATTTTGTGATTACAACACTAAAATAGACACACCATAGCAACTGCTAAATATATATATTGTCACCTTTTTTAATTTGCCAATTCGCTTACCATTGCGAGGGTCACGCTAGAATTATTGAGTAATATAAATGATTAATATTTTATAGAATTTTATATGAAATTCAAAGTAGTTCCTTTCAACAATTCACACAGCCATTCTTTCCTTTTACTTTTTAAAAGCTCCCAACCAATCTTCTTTTGGAATGCTTTCAAATTTATTCCTAGGAGACTTAGAAACTGTCAAATTAATTTATTTAACTTATCTTTAGCAATTTTATTTCAAATGCCAGATAAATGAGTGTTTAAAATGATAGTGTACATTTTGTTTTCTACGGCCTATCAGATTTTCTTATTCTTAATAATTTTAGCGTGATCCTCGTGCAATAATTTAATTTTTTACAAATTTAAAAACTTTAACAAAAACAAACAGTCAATTATTTAAAATTTGAGATAATCCAAGAAACAACTTTATAGCTTTCTTACTGTTAAGAATTTTCCTATTTCGGTATCTATATGAGTCTATAAACACACTGGAAACACGTCGCTAAGAAGATCTTTAAACGCACTATTTTTGGCGTTGTTCAGTTTCTAGAGGTGGTATGACTGTTTTCAAAACTGACAGAAGAATGACATATTTCCTCAACCTCAAATTGCTGTAAGTCAACAACGAATTTTTGTCAGTGAAGTTAGCGGGAAGTACTACCAACATAACAACTGAAGTTGCATTTTACCTCAACAGAAAAAATTCTATAGAAAACAAGTTTCAAACGGCTTGTTATCGCACTCGTCCTTTGTAAAATTTGGACTCGTCCGTTCTCAGGACCATGTTTAAATATATGAGAAAATTATTTACTGGTATTTTGTAATAGAAAAATAAACATTGATGAGCAATTACAATATAAAGTCATTTTAATGGACGTTTTTGTAAAAACGCTCAAACTTTAAAATGTAATAATTTGCGATTATAAGATACATTTTGCGAGAAAGTTTCACCAAACTGTTTGGGATCCTTGAAAGTTAAGTTTACTGGGACACAAATAGCGTAAAGTAAAAAATTTAACACCCAAAAATCCAAAATTCAAAGCGGCGTACGCAACCAAGTAATTTCATTTTCCAATTTTAAATTCTACTTAGCGTCTAAGTTTGGAACATATGCCTGAATATACGAGTTCACAACAACATAATTTCACATAATAGACCATTTCAGAAATTCAAAGCGCATGCGACAAAAAGTTAGTGCCTACATGTATATCCATCCTTGTTTATATAACAGTTTTGTTGATTTCGTTTTTCAGATCAATAAGATGGGTACTAAACTTCTGGTCCACAAAATACTGCCTTTTGAAATGTTTTGTCTGGTTTGGAAAATAAAAAGTGAGGTTAACTATAGTAATACAATATTTTATAATTGATTGATAAATATACTTTACTTTTTCACATACTAAAATAAGTTTTTATTTGTAAAATAAGAATTTAAACTATACCTTATACCCAAATTCATTTTAACAACTCCTGTGTAGTTCTAAAATCTACAACTATATGCCGGAGTCGCGTATAAACTTGAAATGCAACCATTTAACAGCACTAACTTTTTAATTCAAAAAGTAAATGTAGTGGGCGCTCAAATTTCTGAATGGTCCATGGACCTTTTACATTTTTATTGCACCCTGACGTCATTTTTCAATGCGCCACGTAGTGAAATTCTTACGAATTAGAGATGAGGAGGCACCATGTTGTCAAGTAAAATGATGTTGTGAATTCGTCAAATTCAGAGTAGACATTCAAACTGAAATTAATTGGTTTTGAACACCATGAAGTTTTACGGGACAGATAACATTTGTAATAAACTGTTACGGATTTTCGTGTTCATCATATAACGAACTTACCTGAGGACATTGAAGGCCCTTAAAAGTTAAGTTGAGGTCCTTCCAAACATCTCTCATGTCATCAATGAGATGATCCATCATTTCCTCAGTATGATGCGGAGTCGGTGCAAATCTCAACTTTTCTTCGCCTCTAGCAACAGTAGGGTAGTTTATTGCTTGAACATAATGCCCTTTTTCACGGAGCAGTTTATCCGATATCATTGTACATTGTTGCGGATTCCCGATCTTCAATAAGATTTATAACAAAATAAGAATCAATCTTGTTATAGCCGTTTTCACTTTTTTAAAGCAACTTTACTTACTTTTACGGGTATAATATGACTTGGTGTATGTTCCACCGGGAATCCATTCCTGAGCATGGAGTTCCTGAGATATCGAACATTAGATTGATGTCTATCTCTTAACATCCTTCCTTCGTCGGAAGTCAGAATTGAGACAGCCTTGGAAGCCCCGGCTAAAACTGTAGGAGGTAGCGACGTAGTGAAGATGAAACCAGCGGCGTACGACCGAATCATGTCGATCAGCAAACCACTAGATGCTGGAGAGACAAATAAAAAGCTCAATATATTAATCATTATTCCAAAAGTGATGAATGGAATTTTAGAAGGATTGATGGGAACGGGAAAGAAAGGCGAATGATGATTGTTACATGCGAATGATGTCAATAGGGCGCGGGCAAACAGCTGTTTTAAGTGTCCTTGAAAACATGTGCTGGAGCCCCACTTGTCAAAGAGACAGTACAGCCATTTTGTTGTGTGTTGTGATGTTTGTCGTTTGTGTTGTATTTTACTGGAATCTCAGTGTTTATTGTTATACAACACAACACACAACAAAATGGCTGTACTGTCACTTTGGCAAGTAGGGCTCCAGCACATATGTTTTCAAGGACACTTAAAACAGCTGACTGCCCGCGCCCTATAGAGGTACTTTTCAATGTGGAATTTTTCGAAAGAATTTCAAACAACAAAAGAGAGACAGGTATTGTGATGTCAAACAATCACACCAATTAATGAACAAGCAACTAGGTATAAAACAGAATTATGTTCGAAAATTAACTCTCAGTTAACTGCACACGTTCGAAAATTGTAGAGTTTACTCTCTCTTTAATATTACTACCGTTCAAAAACCCCGAGCGAGTTGGGTAAATTTTACTCGACATGCCCAGAAGCTAAATCAAATACATAGATGTATAGTTCATTTTTCTTCCGGTAGAACACACGTCATTATCTATTGAACTAAGAAATAAGTACCATATCCCATGTCTCTCTCCTACATGTATTTGCATCATTTACTAAAATGAAGGCATTTATCTAATCAATGCACCTCTTTTTAACTAAAATGGTAAAAAAAGAGAGACTTATGTCATCAATATGGTGAATAAAAGCAGATGTTTTCAAATCACTACCAATCAGATTCCATATGACGTATGATGTCCAAAATTTCTCCCACTAGTATTTTTTATATTTGACAAATAACACAAAACTCGAAATTGTTAGTAAAATGTGTTTACTCGAACTCCAATGGTCACACCCTTTACCTAATTCTAATTTCAGTGTACATTTGCGAACGTACTCCCATGTGTAAAGCCGAAATATCTATTTGAAATGACAAATCAAAGACATGCACACTACCAGCAAGAGGCTGGACTACGTGACGTCAGTAATTCAAACGTTTTTAACAGGAATGTTAGTGAATAGATAGCGGTATTAGCATTTCTAAATGTTATAAGGGAATGTACGTCACAGGCGCTATATTTAAAATTTGCAGTATTTTTTTATTAATTAAATAAACACAACTTAAAATTGTAGACTTAAAATTTAAATAAGTGGCAGAAAATAAAATAGTACTCCATTGTCAGGGGCAGATTTACGTTCTGAGCATCAGTAAAACTTAAGTAATTTTTAATTTCTGTAGTTCATTTCTTTTTAAATTTTAAAACGGGCGTGAATTTATATTTAAAAAATAATTTTTACATAAAGAAAACTATAGATAAATTCTGTATTGTATAACTTATAAAAAAAATTGGCGCCCTACGGTTCGACCATCTATTGAAAGTTTAAAAATAAAAGGTCCCTAAATATTTATTTTTTAAAATAATATTTAATATTATACGTGAATATTAGAGTTGACGATACTTCAGGTTATAGCATACGAAATTTGTTAATCTTCGGTATAGATGGCATTTATTATTTTCATCACTCGTCAGTCATATTTTTATCCCAACTTTAGTGACGTCAACGTTACTATTTTACATAAAAAAAATAATTGCATTATTATGCGTATAACAATACAAATAAAGCAATTTATATTTTATATTCATTCATTTATATTTTATATAAGCTTTAAACTTAAATGTGCCTATTATAAATGAAAATAAAACACGTCACCGGATTCGGACGAAAAACAAAAGAAAACTTCTATAAAAAGATGTGACTCACCAATATATCCTCCGACATTGCCGTACGCCTTTCCTAGTGTACCTGAAATGATATCCATTTTATGAAGAAGTTCATCTCTCTCTCCAATGCCCGCGCCATTATATCCATACAGTCCCACTGCATGGACCTCATCTACGAAAGTTAACGCTCCGTATTTTTTCGCTACCGAACAAAGTTCCTGCAATAAGAAAAAAATGTAGTAAACGACAAAAACTCAATGATTTCTGTATTTTCTTACGTCTAATGGACATACTGCGCCCGTCATGGAATGTACTGTTTCAAACGCAACAATTTTTGGAACACTCTTGTCTACCTTCTGAAGTAATTCTTCTAGATGTGTGGGGTCATTGTGACGGAAGATATGCTTAGGCACATTACTATTGCGAATTCCTTGAATCATAGATGCATGGTTGCCCGCGTCCGAGAAAATATGACAACCTGTATAACAAAACAATAATGTGCTCTGAAAGTGATATGCAGTTTTAGAAAGTCTTTATTGTTTTCCGTCAAATCGGAACGTTTTTAATATTCTGTGACGTATACTACGGAGAATTTTGTTTTCAAACAGTGAACTCCGCTAATAATTATTGGAGTCACATAAATTGACCTTTTTCAGCACTTATATAAATATATTAAAATAACTCTTGTGAACAATAACTGGCAATATGCGTGAATATAAGCAATTTAATAAAATAATTAATATGACGATACTACGTATATTGTACAAACTGTCCAAGTTTTGATTACCACTGGTAACCTACGTCATTCAACATGTCTTTCACTTTCATACAAACGCAACCAAGTGTTATTTGATTTACTTACGATGTTTTGTTATTCTCTGCGTTTATATACTTGAAAATGGATCCGGTATTTCAAAAAGGCGAAAGTAGAAGACTTGAAAATTTGGAATAGAGTAAATGTGTGACTTATTAGCAAGGGTAAAAATTTCTAAAGAAAATAATCTTATCAACAAATCAATCATCATTTCGTACACTTGTAACTCGACAACAATATACCAGCATACAAAGTAACACTTTTTATCTATTTTTAATCTTTCACGTGCGTAAAATCTTCAATTACTGAATTTAGCTTATACAATCTAGACGATTTTAACATGATAAAAGGTGAATTTATGTAATGTACGTACCTGGCAAAGCCTTGGCCAATGTAAACAAAGTACTGTCATTAGCAACAAAACAAGATGTGAATAAGAGAGCGTTTTCTTTCTGGTGCAAGTAAGCTAGTTGTTTTTCCAGATTTTCATGCAGCAAGGAGTTCCCAGAAATATTTCTGGTTCCGCCTGCACCAGCGCCATGTTCATCCAGTGCTTTACTGGAAGAAAAATTATAAACTTAATCTAAAGTAAGACAAGAAACCAAAAAAAAATCGATAAAAGTTGATGGCTGCCCGACAGCGAGAACATAATTTAAACTGTTTTTAAATTTCTTTTTAAAATTGTGAAGAAACTAGAAACAATAAAAAATGCAAAACAATTTTGTATGCAACTTTTAATTCTAAACAACTTTGCACTCTACAGTTTTGTCGTAAAATGAACAAAAGAGCAGGAAATTGCATAAAATTAAAATCCCATGTTAAATTCATATGTTCTCCCCAAACTGTCACCACCCGGTATAAAAATAATAGTTTAGTAAGTGTATTTTTTAAATCAAATTCAAATCTAGGAGTGCTATATATTTTTAAAAAGTTTAATATGTGTTTTCTCTTACCTGACAGCAGCTTTTACTTCAGGATGACAAGACATCCCCAAGTAGTCATTGGAGCACCAAACCGTAATTGGTTTTTCGCCCCATGAGTACTCCATGGCGCTTGGGAATTGTCCAGGACCAGCTAAACGATTCACTTTTTTGAACACCCGGTATGAATGATCCTTCTTTTTTCGCATAATTTGTTTGTAGAAAAATTCTTCATACGGGAAGTTATCTGCACAAATATAAACAAAATTTTGTCTAAAACCGCCTTATAATCAGGGGTGTGGAGTCGGAGTCGAAATCAGGATTCGGAGTTATGGAGTTGGGCAATTTTTAGTGGAGTTGGAGTCGGTATTAAATTTCCCGACTTCAAATTTTTCAAAATATAAATTGCTTTCTGTATAACTGAGTAAATTATTGTGCAATGCAACTACAAATAAATTGCTCTCATGAAAAAAAAAGTTTCAGTGCCACTGGAACGAACACATGCGACATCACGAACTTATCGCACGATTTAAAAAAAACATATCTTGTTTAAAGTAAAGATTTTTCACGTAGGGATCTTATTAATCGTCATATCTTTTTATAAAGTTACATTAAAAGCAATAAAAAAAATTGGTTTATGGGCCCATTAATGTCGGAGTAAGGAGTTGGAGTCGAATATTTAAAATTTAAAACTCCACTCCCGTGCTTATAATTTAAGGAATTTAAATGACAAAAATATTACACTGACCCTTTAAAAGTATAAATACAAGGTGTTCATTTTAAAGGGGACACCACTGCTATCTCGGGAACTATAAGATCTTCGTAGAAGGTTAAATAGTCAAAATAATTTCTATTTTACCAGAGTAATGTAAATAAACAAGTGACATTTAATAAAATTCTTATTTTTTGCAATATGTGATTCATAATAAGATATATACTACAATAAAAGTCGCCGTTTATGAGGCAAAAATTGTAAAAATGTTATTTAAAAAATAATATGATTCAAATCGACCTGTACACGGTGACGTCACGTTTGCTTACTAAAAGCCGCAAATAACGCTAGTGCCGTTGTTTTACTGCGATAGGATGCAAAATGTCAAAGTGATAGTTGATATTTATACCTGACAATAAAATAATTAGAAATATTTATCAAGTTGCAAGCGTGACGTCACAATGGCGGAAATAAGTATATCCCGTATTTTCTAAGTTTTTTTCCTTTGAAATAAAATAAAATAAATAAAAAAATTGAGAAGATTTAAATTTAAAAATACTTACATGTATTGAAAAATCAAAATAAGCGATAACTACCCCTAAAAAAGGAACACCTGTATATCGTCATTCAGCGTTAACATATTAGCATACCCAGTGATGGGCAAAAACTGTAATTATATACGTACTTATTTATTTGTACATTTGAAATCTGTTTAAAAGAAAATATGTACAATTTATACTTCCCACTTTCGCTATATTTTTTTAAAAAATCATAGATGGCAGCACACGATAAACTTGTCATAATTTTTGAATTGTCATTCCCTTTTTACAAATTATTTTCGTATACATTGCGCAATAAAAATTAGTTAGTTCGTGAAATTGGTCTAGACAACATGTTTTTGTAATATTAACATACATAAATAAGTTTCATATTATAAAATATTATCATAATTCTTGTGAATCTATATCAGTTATTCATATAATAAAAATATTTTAAGTTTAACACTCGATTAAATAACTGTTAGTTCCGAGAAATGCGAAAGCTGCTTACCATTAATTTCACGATTCTCCTTGTTTTGTACTTCAATGATGTCATCCTGGGTAACTTTCTTTACCATGTTGTTCACCTCGGGCAGAAAAGGGCATTTCTTCACCTTGTTATTGTCTGTAACTTAAAAAAAATTAGTAATTTCTCACAGTATAATAATGAGTAACTTTACCTTCAGGAATGAATTCAGAAGAAGCAGACTCATGCAGAGATCTAGAAATAATAGGGCAGTGATTTCCGTACATTTTCAGCAAACTAGATCCATAGTTCCGAACATATGTTTGGCTTAAACGAGTCAGAAATGGGCAAGGCATATTTGTGTTGTCTAAAAATGAATGGTTTACGTAAACTTAAGTTAAAATGTAAAAATGAAGAGCACTCACTGAGAAAATAACCTGTAGTCTGGTGCTGTAGATGAAGTTTAACAGACTGTAAGATCTGTGAACAAAGTTTATTATATAAATGGCATTGGAAAGTGAATTAAATGTTGTATATAAGTAGGTCACACTATAATATGAAAATCACTTTTACTAACTAAACTTACTTATTTCAACTTCTTCAGGTTATATTAAAAATAAAGCTAAGTTTATTTTATAAACTTTCAGATCTAACAATTCGAGAAAAAGAAATAAAATTATATAACTTGACACTATATAAGTATATAACTGACGTCAGCACACGTTTTCGAATTAAATCTTCCCGTCCACTTCGTTACGTGAATGACATTTTGAAATTTCAAGGTTAACTATTGATTTTAATTTGGCGGGCTTGAAAGTTTGAATATAGTACTTACGAATAGATTCTTGTTAGAAACACGAATATTTTCAAGAGCAAACACAAACACAACCGTACTCAAACGCGAATGCAGCCCGACTGTCGACTTTGAGTATTTTCGTTACGTTTTATCCGATTACAAGTGACCGCATCCATTGTTATCAATATTCACTGATACAATAATGCATATGTCATGTACGGGCATACATATTTCATGTAGTATTTTTCAAAATTATCTAAATTATTGCTCAAACACTAATTTAACATTATCAATAAGTTTTATATTTACCATATAGTGATAAAGACGATTACATTGCATGATTGAGTAAAAATTTAACGAATAAATTATTGCGATAATAGTAATAACACAATTTTTATTTTTATAAAACATTCTTTTTTTATGTTTCCTATTAGTAGATGAAACCAAAATATTTTTGGTCGTACTTCTCATAAATAAAATAATGTTCGTTCAGATTAAGTTCACTAATTTACAATTATTAGTATTATATCAAAATGCTTATTACCCATTTCTGGGTGTGACAATCTATTTCTATTCACACCTTTGAGGGCGTTTACTAGGTGTCACCTCACAGGCACTCAAAGCTATCGTAGAGAGAACACCACAGGAGTTACTTATGTGTTATTTGAAAATTTAAGTATTTTCAAATATCAAGTTTGATGTTGGTTGGAATTGAACCCAGGCTGTCTGAATCACACATCACAATCGGTTACTTTATAAAGTTGTTTTTGAAATGAAAAACAAAATAATAATAATACCTAGTCGACAAATTTAAAATAAAAATTTAATAAATACAATGATCCTACCCTACTAATTCAACGCCGGGTGGTTGAGGTTAGGTGTAAACATAGGGATTTAGCATGAGATTTTATAAAATAAAATAAAACTATAGTATCATGCAATATGAAATTCGATAATTCATAATATCAAAAAGTCATAATTGTTTTCATTTTAACTGCATTTGATTTTTAATTAAACCTATAGCTATCTTTCTCGTACTAGTTTCTATAGTAGGCTGCGCGAGAAAAAAAGCAATAGAGTGACGTCACAGTAGCATTGATAACAAATTCAAATATCTCGGAAAGTAATTATTAAAAAATTGTTTTTTTTTTATCTTAATTGCTATTTATTGAGTAGTAATTTAGGATAAAGTGTACGTTTTATTATTTTTTGTAACGGAGGAGGACCCCATTTCCTGCTCTCCTCTCCATTTTAAGCCAAAAACTATAGAATGCATATTTGTTCAACATTTAAAAAAAAATTAAAGTTTTTGTTAATTCATACCAGTAGCTATGGCACTTATTTTTTTTCTGATTTTCATAAATTATTTATTAACATCAAACGTCAATTTAACGTATGAAAAATAATTAAGCTCATATTCTTCAATAACTATTTTCACCATAATTATTCTTTATTCTTAAGGCACGTTCCTCATTCAAATAAGGACTATAAATACGAGTAAACTGTAAATTATGTTTTAGTTTTTATAAATTATTAATACATTCTTTTTATTTCATACTTGTGATTACAGAGATAACAAAAATTTTGGTCCCTGAGACCGGGCGCGTATACAAAAACAAGAACTTTGAAATTTCTTTTTTAAAATTCTGAACTACTTTGCACTCTACAGTTTTTGGCGCTAAATGAACAGGAAATTGCATAAAACTAAATTCCCATGGTAAATTCCTATGTTACACCACCACCCGGTATATACACAGTCGAAAACACGGACCGAGGTAGTTGCAAACGACCTCAAAAATGAAAAATAAAATAATAGTAATAAAGATATAAAAAAGAAAACTGGCACATCAAGTATTGAGTATAATAAGCCGAGATGATATATTTATATATTTAACGTGTAATAAAGTTGAACAAATAAAATTTATTTTTAATATTGTATCCTTTCGCATGTGCCTTTTTTGCTCTATTATAATATTTTAATCTCTGTGCAATTAAAAATCGCACCTATATTAAAAAACAAATGTATGTACATATCCTTGAAGTTTTTTTAAAGAAACAAGTAAAATAATCATATAATGCTTTTATAGTTATTGTATTGAACTTTGTAAGAATACAACAAAAAAATGTCTATATTAAAATAATTTTCTGTTCTTTTGCAAATATTTTTCTGTGTAGTATCTGTGGTTTTTTATTTACTTACTCTGCTATGCGCTATCATTTTTCTATGCGAAACCTTATAAACTATTATTTTAATCTGTTCACTGTTACGGAGAAAATGAAACTGAAGATTCTTACTTATATGAAGTAAAATTAATGCATTTACGTACTAAATTTTTTATACATGCACTGTTACTGTGGCCGTTCTATTTTGCAATTCATGATGAACATTTAAATTTTCAATAAATACATATCAAGTATTGTGTGCTGAGCGAATTTTGTAAATACTGTAATACAAGTGTCCAATGTGTGATATAATAATATTTACGTGAATATTTGATATTCATTTATGATTTTTGGTGGGGATGTGGGAAACAAGTTTTTAAGATTTGTTTTAATACAAAATGTTGAAAAATGGAATATTCTAGAATGTTTACATTATTATAAACAAATGATAACAAAAAATTAATAATCATACATAATGTTTAACAAAGATAATACATTGTTTAAAAAATAGTTATTATTTTGAAATAATGAAACAATTAATAATTTAATCTATAAACATATTGCAGTCATTGTTTATCAGATCACATATTAGAAAATTTATTTAATATTTACTTAGTATTTAAAAAAAATATGAAACACTTATTATAACTTTTTATTATATCATTTTAATTTCACTTATCTATACTTGATTATTTTAAATAATCATATAGTCAATAGTTTTATTAGATATATTAATAATAAATATAAGTCACATACAATACAATTATTTTTCAATATAGGTAGCAATTATTAAAAATTATAGGTGTCAGGTATTATGCTTTTAACATTTTAATATAAAATATTATATATGTAAGCAAAACAAGAAACCGGTTAACCAATATTTTAAGTGCAAATACCTGATTTATGCCCATATTGATATTTATATTTACCAAATAAACTATGGCTATTAACCGAAACAAATTAAAACCGGTTTCTTAACAATTTCTAAAAAGAAGGGGTAGGTACGTGCTTTTTTCAAACTTTTTATCTTTTTTAACTGTGATAAAAGTTACTATTTTTTACATTAAATTAAACAAAAAAAAACATGGCCAGTTGCACCGCGCTAATAGTAAAATTTTAACTTTTGGTTAAATTGACAATATCGTATCGAAACGAAATGTCAAATTAGTGTCAAAATTTCGATATCCACTTATTTTGTTAACCTGTAGTTAAGCGGTGCAACTGGTCGTTAATTTATAAGATTTTTTTGTTTTCCGAATTATTTTATTAATTGGTTTATCTAACTGATTTAAAAACCGGTTTAATAGAAATGTAAACCGGTTTTTGACCAAACCCTTTTTTCGATTTCTTTTTCTGACTCATTTTAATTTATGCCTTTCTTTCCAGAGCTGGGCAAAGTACTGGACAGTAGCACTTGTAGTACAAATACCAAAAATCTTAATGTTTCTAATACTGAGTTTACATGTAGTTTTCAAACCGTTTCCAAAACATTTTTAGTTTTGAAAACGCCATGTATACAGTGTCAAAACGGTTTTGAGTTATCTCAAATCAAAACTGAAATTCATGGGCTTGACTTGCAAACTAGTTTCAAAACTACTCATGTAAACACTTAAAATTCAGTTTCGATACTGCGCATGCGTACATAGCATAACGTTTCTGTCGCTTTGTGTTACTTGGTGTTACTAATCTACAAATAAACTGACTGTTGTGTAGTTTTAGTACGTAGTGGTATGATGGTAAAAAAATATTTGGAATAATGGCAAAACGAAGTATTTGTAGTGAAGAGCATCTGCCACTTTCATCAGCCAAAAGCGCATGCGCCGAAACTGTTTTCAAATCAATCTGTAAAACTGTTTTGAAAATTGCATGTAAACAGTTTCGTGTAATTTTGACTGAAAACTTAATCCATTTTCAAAACTGCATGTAAACGTGGTATAAAATGTACTTGATGTACAAGAATTTTTTTATTTTCTAAAGTACTTGAAAGTACCAAGTACTTAAAAAAGTATTTGTAAATTTAGGTGCAAGTACTTTTTCAGCTAATTGATATTTTTCTAATTGTATGGACCTTAAAAGGTGATTATAACAAAAATTTCAATATGCAATATTTATTGGGTTATTTAAATCAAGAGTTCCTCGCTGGGACTCTGCCATATCACCTATAGCGATGTGAGAAGCAGTTCCAAGATGTTAGAGTGACGTCATTTTTACGTCATGCGATCGCCAGGCGATACGACAAAGTCCCATCGTTGAAAGTCCCTGCACTATAGTTAGGTAGTATAAACATTATATATGCAGTATGCAGTTTAGAATTAATTTATTTATGCCAAAAAAATTGCACATATAACTTTACTTTTATATTATCGCTGATAATATATTTTTTAATGAAATGCATCAACCACTGCAAAAGAAACACTGAGAGACAAACAAGCCTCATAACATTGTTAACTTTTAAATTATTCATCGCACTTTAAGTATATTTAAAGTAATTCAAATACATTTAAAATACTTCAAGTACATTTCAAATACTTCAAGTACATTTCAAATACTTCAAGTACATTTAAAGTACTTCAAGTATTTAAAAATACGTTTCATTGTATTTACTTTGTCCAGTACAAAATCTAACTGAAAGTACTTTTCTTGCAAGTATTGCCCAGTTAATTTAGATTAAAAATTATATTATCTTTAACAATTATTTAATTTATATGTATTAACTTGGTGGTGCACTCTCCTGATTGCTATAAGAGCCCGTAAAGTGACGCCTGGCAAACGCTTTCAACAGTCAACAGAACATATACCTACCTATGTATATCATTATCGAAATCTGTTAAAAGAAGTAAAATGGCACACCCAGAAATGGGTAATAAGGCGTGACGATATATTTATTTATACATGTATATATTAATAACAAATATTTGACGTAATCAATTTATAATTTCACAATAATAAAACATTTATAAAATATATCACGTATTTTATTCATAATATATTATTTGTAATGACTATATCTATACGTATACAGATTTTGGTATATGGTATATTTTTGTCTTTAATTAATACCAGACGAAATTTCAAGGACATTCACAAACGGAACTGAAATATTGATAATATTGATTTTGGCAATTTTTGTTCAATATCACATATATAATAATTATAGTTATTTATGTACCAAGTGAGTAAAGTATATCTTTTTTTCACGAGAAGGAAAATTTGTCGAATGAGCCGAAGGCGAGTGCGCAAATCCATCGAGGGGAAAAAGATATAATTTACTCACGACTTGCACACAAAAATTTTTTTACGTCTGCAATGGGAGCGTGAAAAAAAGTGCCGTAGCGTTTCATTATTTCACTCCGCAGCGTTAAAAAAAGTACACTTTTCTTCACACTTTCATGTATTTAAAAAGGCATACTTTATAAACCCATTTTAATGAAAAAAAGGGTACTTTTTAACAGACGTAAAAAAATAAAATTAATACATAGTAACAATTATAATTAAAATATAAATAAGTATATCACGGCTTATTACCCATTTGTGGGTTTTTCAAACAAAATTGCAAATTTCAATAAGGCATAAAAAGATAATCAGACAAATTTGATGTTGATCGGATTCGAACAAGGACTGTTAGTAACAGAACCGCGATCACATAACGCATTAATCAGTGCAATCTTAAAAAACTATAACCATTGAATTAATTGATACAATTAAATAATTACTAATATGACCGTGACATATTTCATCATGGCTTTCAAAATTCTCGATTACGTATGGCTTTTTTATACATATACATACATCATTTCTAAACACAGGGATTTAAGTTTTAAGTTGTTTAGATAACATTGCTTACCATTTAATTTTTGAGCAAACTTTTGCACACAAATAGGGCTGTTGCAAGAATTTTTATATGCCTTCTAAGTATTAAATTTATCTTTATTTAAATAGCCTCAAATTTAAAAATATCATCAAGTATCCATTAGATATTTTACAATTAATTTTTGAAATTTGAATAATATTTTGAAAAAGTCACGTGATCTGAAACAGAATGTGACGTCACAACACATACATCTTCATCGACTCCAATTCTTCCCTTATAGTGTCAATTCTTTGTGTTTTGTTACAAGTGTTATGATAAATATATTGTCAAAGTTGTCAAACAAGTGTCAAATTTTTGAGTTTGGTTTGTGTTAGATAATACTAAATTCAATACAAAATGAGTAATTTACAGGATCGTATTGCGCCTTATTGCAAAAATGCACTAGGAACCAACCTACTATTGAATTTATGAATATGCGAAAAGATGTGAAGAAAAGAAAATTGTGGCTGGAAGCAGTAGGGAGAAGAGCTGATGGTAGGGTTTTTACATTTTATTTTACCTTAACTCTTTAACACACCTTATTTCGGCAACAGTAAAACAGTCGTTTTCTGATATAAATTCAGCCGACTTAGCTTGAGTGTATTTTGTATTAGCCATTATTACTCATTTATAATGGAAAATGTCAGCGTCAAATGTCAAATTAGAAGTTTGTTATTAACATGTGACAAACTATCGCCTACGTTTATTTATCTAAATAACAAAAATAAATGTAGGTGATGGAAAAACTGTTTTACTATTGGCTGTGAATGACGTAATGTATGTGCTTCTACGACACAGAAGTGGGGGGTTGTTTTTCATTACTATTCTTGGCGCCAATATTCGTATTTAATTATTTACGAAAATAACAACAAATTATTAAAAAAATAATTATTAATAAGAAAAATATTGAATAAACTTTCATTTAAAATGCTTTTTAAAAAATGTGAAACAGGCTCATTCTGCATTCTTCGCTACTAAAATATTTGTATTTACTCCTTTGGTGGCAGAGTAAACTTAATTTAAAAACTTGGTAAAAGTAGATCTAGTAAGTATGCAGTTCAATAAATGAACGTCGGGTTAACAATATTTTACAAGTGGTATTTGACAGTTGACCCTATGTTCATTTTTTGAAATGATCACATACTTGATCTAATTTAACGAAACTTTCAATTAAGTTTACTGTGAGACCATAGGCGAAAATTTAAAAATTTTGATATAAAAATAATATTTTGTACAATACATTTTTTATTTTAAATTAAAAATAAGGCGGACGGGCTAAAAAAATTACATATTAAATTTAAAAGAACAACCTTATTCCGGGTGTTTTTTTTCAAAATGTACATAGGCGATTAACATGGCAAATTACTTTTTTGCAGACTGTTGCTCCTCGTTTCCAGACATTGGTTGTGGTATCAATTAAAAGATAAAAAAATATGGGACTAAAATATTACATAATTTACATGTATATGGTATCATTTCTTGCAGATTTTTTTTTTATTTCTATTACAGGCGGAAAAAAATAGAATTACTCTTTTTCAAAATTCATGCTTACGCTTTGTTTACGGCGTATGTAAGTACGATCATATATCTCAGTACCGAATACGTGCTAAAATGAATATCATAGACGATCGCGTGAAATCCTCCTATCTCTGTCTCGTACACAAAGTAAAATTAACTGGTACTCCACATTATTTAACGAATAAATTAGTTCCTAAGCAATATAATTATACGCTACGAATAAAAGATTTGTTCATAGTACCATCCTACTGAAAATCTAAAGTCAAGGCAGCTTTTTCATATCTAGCACCATTTTATATAATGCTTTACCTGAAAATCTAAAATCTCTTGCTTATAGTTCTTTTAAATATCATGTTAAAAATTTGTATAATTCATATGTTTAGTTTGTAATGGCTTTCCGATTTCATAACACCTATACGACCTGTGACTTTTTTTTTCTGTGCGTTTTATCTTTTGTTAATCTTTGTTTACATTTTTTTTTTATAAACAAAATATTTTGTTATAATCATTGTACGGGTTAGGTGGAAGAACAGCCCTTGGCTGAACCTCGCCTTTGACGTACGATCAATAAAGAATTTTATTATTATTTTATATTATTATAACACAACCATTGTTGTCAGTCAAAACGGAGGGCAAAAGTCTGGAAAAAAAACACCCGGTATGCGAAAATACATTAAATGTGAAAATATTAATTTGAACTATTGTATAGACATAATTAATAATATTTAAAAATGAAATAATTATTATTTAAATAATAACAAGTTTGTAAATAGTAACTACCTAAAATTAATTATAATCATTGAATCTTTCCGTGACTGTGGACGATTAAAAAAGATCAAGATATTTAATTAAAAGGAAACTTACTTAACCGTAATCGTCTATCATTCTGATTATCTTGTCTTTTAAGAAAAGGAGATATTCAGTTCCCAGTAATTATTCATAAACACGCCAGTCATTCTCCTTTTATCGTTATCATTCATCCTTTATTTTTTTTTATTCGCTATATTACATATTGTAAATATTGATAATGCATGATGTATGTATTTACCTTCATACTTCACTTCGAAATATCACTAACCTAAAACAAAATTTGAATAGATAAATAAGTAATATCAATTTTTACACCAATCACATAGTAATTAATTATTAATAATGGACAAAATATATATTTTTTTTAATATTAAAAATAATGTTTAAATATTGTCATTTGTATCATATTCTTTTTTGTATATTTGGGATGTGATAATATTAATAGATAAATATCGGAGAATATTTCAAGGTCACGTGCAAAATTTATGGAGTATATTATCCTACCCCTACATAAATTCCACAGTGAGATAAAAAAATATGTGGAAATTCCTGTTTAAATTGAAATTATCATCCTTATCACTTAAATCAGGAAGAGATATGTAAATTATTTTAGGAAAATCCTGTGAATATGCGAGATTTAAAATTTAGGAAAACATGTATTTAATTATACACAAATATATGACAAGGTAAATCATACAATTTTGTTAAAAAGTTTATTAACCCTTAAACACTTTGGTGGGACACCTCAGGATCACAGAATGGATCCTTTTTTTAAATAATATATGTACCTAATCCTAAAATAAAGTTATCTTAACACTTCAAGGAAATTAAAGTGTTAAGTTTCGTTCAATTTATTTTTAAAAAAAAGTCTTCAAGTATTGACCAGAGTAGATGTAGGTACCTATCATCATTTTTTTGCTATGTAAATTTATATTATCAAACAGGAAATGCTAAAACTTTATGTAAATAAGCAAGAACCGAAAAGCTGACAAAAAAAACAAATTTAGCATTGCAAAAAACGTTTTAAATAGTTAATTGTGAAGAATATTGTATTATAAGGACTTGTCTTGTATTTAATAACTTATTGTTAACTATAAACGGGTATTATTTAAACTGGGGTACTCATTGACCCCAGTTTGTAAATAGTTAATGGTTTTAATAATATAATAGTTAAGTGTTATAATGGCCAGTTGCAGTAATGAAACATGTTTTAATAACAATAATAATAATAATAATAATAATAATAATAATAATAATAATATATTACAGTTGCAAAATAGAAATTTTAATCAAGACAAGAAATCAATTTTTTTAAATCGGTTTAAAAAGCTCTGAAACTAATATTTTTATTTACTAAAAACCGGTATCAATCGAATCAAATAAAAACCGGTTTCGTAAACCGTTTCTAACAAGTGGAAAGTGCCTTTTTTCAGTTTATTTTTAATTATAATAAAATAACTACGTTTACACTAAAATAAATGAAAACAAAATTTTTTAACGGGCGTAGAAATTCAGATAAGTAAATAATAGTATTTTTCTTTGTTTCCTGAATGATGAATAATTTTATTAACCGTTTAATTTAACCAATTTAAAAAACCGGTTTGCTACAGAGTAAACGAGTTTTTGAACAATAATCGTTTGAAATTTTGTTCTCGATTTCGATTAACCATTAACATTAACCGTTACTTTTTCGATTTCTTGCCCTGATTTTAATGTACAGGATGTTAATGAATACGTGTAACAAATTTATAGGACATACAGTACTGACCAAAATGAGTAAAAAAAGCTTAATCAACATAGGTCCGATCTTCAACTGTTTCCGAAAAAGAGGCAATTTTGTATTAGGAATAGAAATAGACTATAAAAAAACAATAAAATTTTACATGACACTTTTTTTTCAATTTCTAATAGTTACGAAGTTGTTTGAAAATTAAATATGAGCCAAGGTCGCCACAATATTTGTCGTAGTACAATTATTTGATTTTTTTTGAAAAACAAAAGCTCATCTAAGATGACCTCTCAAAGGTAAACAAAAAGTCTCATTTAATCGAAGTTGTAGCTATTATAGTTTTTGTAGATAGCAGAGGTAAACTCCGTAAAAACTCATTTTTCTCTGCCTTATATCTCGGAAACAGTTGAAGATCAGATTTATGTTGATTAAGCTTTTTATAAAAATTTATTCATTAAGACCTAGGGTTCATTCGTTCATCGTTGGGCTTTGTTCCCGGGAAATGAAGCTCGAGAAAAGTCGAGAAATCATGTAATCTAATTGTTTTGTTGATCTTGCAAAGTTTTAAGTTGATTTTTTTCCTAATTAAACTGTCAAAAATAGTGCTGTGATTATAATTATATAATATTAGTCAGCTTAGCTCTGAATTTCGTAGAAAGTTTGATGTTTAAATTTTTAATTTGTTTTTTAAGGGAAGACAATTTTGGTTTATGTGAAAGAGATTTTGTTATTTTTGCTTTTTAAGAGAAGCTAATTTTGGTTCCTAATGTTTCTTTGAAAGAGATTTTGTTATGTGTTTAGATTTTGTTTTTAAGAGAAGATAATTTTAGTTCCTTAATGTTCCTAAGAAAGAGATTTTTTTATTTTTTGTTTAGATTTTGTTTATATGATTATTTTGATACTTTTATTTGAGAGAGAAAACCACTTAATTTGTTGATTTATAAGAAGATATTTTTTACGAGACATATTTTTAATTTTGTGACGACATTTTTCATTATTTGAACCGAAAAGATATGCAAAAAATACGTAAATGTAAATTTCTCGACAACCCGAGAAGACCCGAGAAATTACTCTCGAGAAATTGATAAGCTCGAGAAATCATGAACCCTATTAACACCCTGTATATCTATCTCGTGATAGGAATATATTATATTAATAAATTTTGATACATGATTCATTGAATGCTCTTTTTAATAATTCTAAATAAATTTCATATTTACTCTATTGTTCTAAAATTAATAGGAAAGAAACTATCACCAAATAAAAAGCTTGGGTAGGTACAATTGTATTTCTTATATAACAAAAAAAATACATACAGTATAATCAAATTGTATGTGTGTTTAAGTATTTTTTTATAAAAAAATTAATGCAAAATGTGTTTTTATTTGTTCCATGTTTTAATGAAACTAAATTTTGTATACTTGTATTAAAATACAAATTTGAACACATATGTATAGGTATTTAAATTTTAAAATATCTAAGGTACTAGCCTTTTTTAAGTTTTAAAGTTATTCAAAATTGTTTTGTACAAAACAAGAACGATATCTGAAATTTCTTTTATATAATTTTTATTCATTTTGTTCAAATACATACTAAACACAACCCTTTCAAGTATGAATAATATTTTTTATTACTTTTTGTTTTTCCATTTTATTTATGCTAAAATCTACAATATTTTTTGGCAGTTACATCCATTTGAACATAAATAACTCAATTACTTGTGTAATACCACATTGTCTTCATTCTCAGAATGAAAACTACACTTTCATTTTTGAAAATTTAATGATTTTTTAATTACCTTTCTTTCATAGTGGTATCACCATTAAATATGAATGAAATATAGTAAAATTGTTAAAGTATATCAACTTACCGCTTGTCTAGATAGCCGTCGAAGCACAACTGGCTATTGGATTGGCTAACCTAGATGTCCCAATACAAACCTACAAACTGCAGTTAAGCACTATCGAACCTTTTAAATCCGAAATTAAGAAACCTATAGCAAATTTCGGTGTTTGTATAACAATGACGTCAAAAGAAGTAATTTTCATTAGCAATATAGATTTATACTCTCATAAAATGACGAATATTTAAGAATTTAGAAATATAAAATTTGAAGTATAAGTTAAATTTCCATTAACAATTAACATTTTTTCTTTTAATCCAGTGTGATTAGATAGTAATTAGATGTTGACTAACTTATAATTAAAAATAGATGTATTTAGTAAGATACCTATGACAAAAGTAATAGTGTGTTTGGCGTAAGTCCGGCACCAATAATATTTCTTTTATTTCGAGAGAAACAAAAAATGTTAATAAGCAAACTTAAACTCAGGGCCGATCCTAACCTATCAGCCGCCTTTGTTCTTATATAAAAATGCCGCCCCTTCCCCCCATTTTATTTTTTCAGGTATTTAAGCCATTCATATTGCAGAGAATAGGGAATAGTTTTGAACTCTGATTGGCTGATATTGGAGACAAGAGACAAGTTTACTTAAAACTGGCGCTGATGCGAGCACCATCTGCTGAATGGCTTAAATGGAACAGAGCATAGTTCTAAACAACAGCACACAATGAATTAGAAATAAACTCATTTACCTAATACTATGTTAAAAACAAGTTTAGTGAATTAGGCGTAGAATTCAATTATCTACAAGTTTTATTTGAAACATTGTTGTCTAAAATTAATTGGGTGCTTTTACGCAAAGGAAAACTGATTTCTAATGTTAAACGCCTATGGCCCGCTATTTGATTAACACCCTGTACCTATGTATATCTGTATTAAGAGTTGGGTCATTTAATGAAAATATGTTACTCTGATTATATTCCTTAGTGTTTTTTCTAAAGATTTTTGATTACAACAAAGAAAAGCTTGATTAAAACAAAGAAAATTTGATTACAATAATAAAAAAAATTAATTAATAATTACGTAAAAAATTGATTATAATATTATTTTATTATATAAAATTCTCTAAAATTTATTTATTATTTTTTAACGCCTTAGTCTTTTGCCCTGATGAAGCTGTAAGTGGCAGCGAAACGTTGGCCTCAGACTAAATAATAAACAAATTTAGACTGCATTCCTGCTATTATTTCTCCTAAAAGAATAATGCTGTATAAATATGTTTATTTTATAAATTCCCGCTAGGATCTGGCCTGCAAACTAGACAATGGGGCTCATAAGATGATTATAGTGAGAATTTTGTATCACTTCCGGTTTTAACGGAAATGAGTACAAGTTTGAATCTAGCATAGGGAATCGGTATTTTTATATTTTTTTCTAGAATGTAAATAAAATTAGCTTCACAACAATACCAAAATATCATAGTTTTTCTTCAACCATTTCAAAATGGCGATCATTTATTTTCAAAATATGTATTAATAAAATTCCATACAAAATGAAACATAGCATATAGCATGCTATGAAACAATTTTAATACCTTAAATTAAATCACAAAATTGTTAGAGCACTTCAACTTTATGTAGATAAATACTTTTCTTTTGTTTTAAGGTAATAAAATTGTTTCATAGCTTGCTATATTTAATTTTGTATGGAATTTTATTAATACATATTTTGAAAATAAATAGCCACTTTGAAATGGGTGAAGTAAAACTATGATATTTTGATATCATCGTGAAGCTAATTTTCTGTACATTCAGAAAAAATATATAAAAATACAGATTCCCTATGCTAGATTTAAAGTTGTACCCATTTCCTCTAAAACCGGAAGTGATGAAAAATTCCTACTATGGTTATCTTATTATATTTGATATTGATATCATCGTGAAACTAATTTTATGTACATTCAGAAAAAATATATAAAAATACAGATTCCCTATGCTAGATTTAAAGTTGTACCCATTTCCTCTAAAATCGGAAGTGATGAAAAATTCCTACTATGGTTATCTTATGAGCCCCCTTGTCTAGTTTAAGTTTGCTTATTAACATTTTCTTGTATCTCTCAAGTTAAACGAAATATTCTTGGTGCCGGACTTACGCCAAACACCCTGTATTTAGTTGTTTAGTTATTTAATTGTTCTGGGGCTACTTTTTTTCTTATCTCGTATAGGAGCTCCTTACTTATTTTCAGAGTTACATACAGGTGGTGACTCGAACACCGGTACATAGGGATTTAACATGTAAAATCAGACTTGCGTAATTTCCTGCTTCCCTAAATATTTTGAGGAAAAAGCTTTAATAAAAGCTGTAGAGCATAAAATTCTACATCTGAATCAATAAGCAAAATTAATTTTTCTTGCTTTGAAACGGCAGAAATTAGCTATGAAAATATCGAAAATTACTTGCAAAATAGCAATAGCCATAGAATTGAAACAAAAAATAACAAATGTCTGAAAGTTTATCTGTCACGTTAGGTTAGTTTATTTTTAATATTATTTATAATTTCTTTTCAAATAAACAATTATCAATTTAAATTAATAAATAATTGTTCACTGAAATAGAAATAAAGAGATAATACCTAATAAAAATAAATTAATCTAATTTGACAGATAAACTGTTAGACATTTGTTAATTATTTTGTCTCAATATGGCTATCGCTATTTTTCAGGTGATTTTCGACATTTTTTTTAGCTAATTTCTGCAGTTACAAAGCAATTAAAATTAATTTTGCTTATTGATATTCAAATGTAGAATTTTATGCTCTACAACTTTTATTTGAAGCTTTTTTACCTAAAATAATTAGGGAAGTAGAAAATTACGAAAATCTGATTTTATGTTAAATCCCTATATTTGGGTGTTCGAGTCACCACTCTGTATGTTACACTACATAAAATTTTAGAGGATAAAATTCGACAGTTTTTGAAACCATAATTTTTGAATTTATTCCTTTGTTAACTGAGTAATCTTAATTTTAAGATGTAAAAACAGATCTAGTGTGCGATTAGTTAAAAATATGCACGTCGGGTTAAATCGTTAGCTGTCAAAACAAAAGCAAGGCAAAAGTAGTATTTGACAGTTAATCCGACGTTCATTTTTTAAATAACATACTATATTTATTTTTAACAGATATTTAAATTAAATTTGCTCGGTCTCCAATAAGGGTTTCCAAGTTTTTTTTTTTCATTTTTAATATGTTAATCTGTACAAAAAAATATTAGACCCGTATTTTGTATTTCGGCCGAAAAATTTCTAATACGTCAGAAAATAGTTATTTATGTACCAAGTGAGTAAAGTATTTTTTTCACGAGAAGGAAAATTTGCCGAACGTGCCGAAGGTGAGTGCGCAAATCCTTCGAGTGAAAAAAAGTACTCAGGAGTTGCATACAAAATTTTTTTACGTCTGCATGGGAGCGTAAAAAAAGTGCCGTAGCATTTAATTATTTCACTCCGCAGCGTTAAAAAAAGTGGCACTTTTTTCACACTTCCATGTATTAAAAATAGCATACTTTATAAACCCATTTTAATTGAAAAAGGGGTACTTTTTAACTGACGTAAAAAAATTATTAAAGTTTCGATAAATGAGGATCGAGGAAATCGACGGCGCGTGTGACGTCGTCTACACCGAGAACATACTTTTGTGATTTCTAGACTAGAGAGGTGAACATGGGGAGGCGTGGCTTACACGTTCAAACAGCCATTAGCCAATTTGCCAGTGTCCATTACGTCACAAACATGGCTGACATTGAATTTTATGCGCTCGATTTAAATATATTAAAGTTTCATTTTGATATTAGTGTAATAAAAATGAGAAAATTAACGATTATATTCACCTTAATATTACTTATGATGAACAATGATACCTAATAAGTATTTTTTTAAAAGCCGTAGACTTGGAAACCCCTCTATTATTGACCACGAAAATAATTTTAAACATATTTTTATAAGTGTTGAAATAGGTCAATTTATGTGACTGTTTTTTATTAGCGAACTCCACTGTTTGAGAATAAAATGAGCTTCATCTACGTCATAGAATGTTACAAAAAAAAATATAACGGCTTAATGCACATTTCGCTTTCAATTAAGTTGAAGTTTCATTAAAAAAAAAAATGAAAGACCCCATTATAAATCAAATACAGAAAATGTTCCTAGTCATATGGATCAAACTTTAAGGGATCATAATACAGCTAAACGTAAGTAAAAAATATTAAACCGCAAAGTGCAATTCTCAAAAAAAAAATCAACAGCTGATTTACATACAGTGTGTCTGTCTTAAAGGTGCACATAGGAATTAACATGGGAAAGAAGTTTTTTGCAATTTCCTGCTCGCCTTATTATTTTAAGCAAAAACGCGTCAAATAAAAGTTTTAGGGCATAAAATTCTGCATCTAAATCAATAAACATAATTACGTTTCCATGCTTTGTAACGACAGAAATTAAATATGAAAATGCCGAAAATTATGTTGAAAATATTGACAACCATGGAAATGAACAAAAAATAAATAAATGCTTCACGTTTTATCTGTCACAACGTAAGTTAACTGATTTGACGTTTCTGGTAATTTGATTTGAACAAATACCGTTAATTATGACAATAATAGAAATATTATATTAGATTAATAAATGAAGTTAAAAAATACAGTTTTGTTTAAATAATATGAATTTATTAAAAAATCAACATTGCTTACCAATTTCCAATACATCTACAGAAGGGGTCTACTCTTATCATTCACAGAACACTCTTTCTTCCAGTTACGCATGTTCTGCTCGTCCTAAATTCTGATTACGCGGCTCACGTGTATTTTTTGAAGACACATTAGCAGTCTTTTCAAATTTTGTCGCGAATTTAGCAATTGTGAAAACACGCTCTTCATTAGTATAAATATTCATTTTTTAATAATTTCAAACAATAAAACAAGAGATTTTTTTGTTCAATTCTATGGCTGTTGATATTTTCAACGTAATTTTCGACATTTTCATATTCAGTTTTTGTGGTTACAAAGCATGGAAACGTAATTCTGTTTATTGATTTAGATGCAGAATTTTATGCCCTAAAACTCGTATCTCTTATAGTTTTTAAGATATTAATGAAAAAAGACGAAAAATCAATAATTTAATTTATCTTTATCTCGGAAACATTTGAGTATTGGACTTTGCGGATACAGACTTTTTGACTTACTTTTAGCTCTATTATCATCATTTAAAGTTTGATATTTGATCCATAAGTTTAGAAACAATAATTCATAACAATATCATTACATTTTTTACCTTCATTTTGAAACAAGTAAGATCCACGTAAACAGATACCTATAGAAAGTATTACCATATTACCCTTGAGATGTCAAGGGTATTCACATTATGGAAATTTTGGGAATATTCAACGAGAACACATTTGATTCAAAATATGTATTTTCAACGAAAAACAAATTACATAATAAATATATATAGATTTTACACTTTTAAATCAATAATTTATAAAACATGCAATGTACAACATAAATTCATTATCAAATGGTAAAAAAATAACATGCCATTTAGGCCAATCAGTGTTTGTTTAAAATCAAATATAGGGAACGTAAATTTTATACTATACTAATACTGATAAAATCGAATATGTATATACCACAAGCAAATTTTCCTAATTTGCCTTATATGTATATGAAATATATTTAAGCAAGGAAGTTTATTGAATCATTTTGTGTATATTAGTTAATATAAATATTCACAAAAAGTTTTATGCAATATTATGTGCAATTATTGGCAAATTAGTAGCATAGTGTTTACAATATTAAATATTGTTTATTTTTGTTAAAGGAAAACTATAGTTCATTTGAGAGAATGAGGAAATTTAACACGATGTATACAGGGTGTTAATTAAATATCGGGCCATAGGCGTTTAACATGGGAAATCAGTTTTTCCGTGCGCAAAACTTCCCAATTCATTTCGGACAGTAATGTTTCAAATAAAATTGTAGATAATTAAATTCTACGCATAAATCACTAAAAAGATTTTAAGTTGCACATTTACTAATCTGTCTGAGTATCAGGTCGCGAATCTTGGGAACCGGGTACGATCCCGATCGACGCCAAATATTTCCAATTTTAAATGACACAAAATTGACCCCTGTGGTTCACTCTCCACGCCAACAATGAGTGCCCGTGAGGTGACGCCTGATAAGCGCCCGCATGGTGCAAATATACCATCATTACCGATATCTGTGTACAAAGCAGATTGGCACACCCAGCAATGGGTAATAAGCCGTGATGATATATTTATTGTATTTTATTTATTTATAAATTTTGCTCATTGAATTAAAACAAAATTACAAAGAAATGTATACCGTTTAAACTGTTGGAGATTCGGTTTTCAATTAAAAGTTTTAGCACCTAAATCACTTAACAGATTTTATTTTTAAATTCTACACTTAACTATTTTTTTTCGTATTTTGTAACCTATAAAATTAATATTTTTTTTTCAGTTCAATCGATATGCTTTTCTTTGCAATTTTGTTTCAATTCCATGGCTCACTATAAATGAACAAGATTTATAAAATTTCAAATTCGATTTTACAGGTTACTAAACGTGCAAAATAACATTTGTTTAGTGATTTTTATTGTCGAAAATTAATTGGGAATTTCCCATGTTAAACGCATATGACCTGATTTTAATTAACCCCCTATATATAATAATAAATA
The DNA here is from genome assembly GCA_963082715.1 of Harpalus rubripes. Lineage (NCBI taxonomy): Eukaryota > Metazoa > Arthropoda > Insecta > Coleoptera > Carabidae > Harpalus > Harpalus rubripes. The sequence continues at coordinate 43,689,085 of OY720458.1, read as the reverse complement.
AGTTATAATTAATTTTTAAAATAGATACATAACAAATAAGTATGTGTTATAATTTTCAGATATTATAAATATAAGTACAAATATATTACATATTCTATAGTCATACATTTTTTTAAAGGAACTACGACATTTTAACTAAAATTTTACTAATACTTAACTATTCAGTTTAAAAATTGTCTTTATATTTAATTGGTCGAATCCATAAACCATCTTTTACCGATCTTTTCAAAAAGTCGGTATTTTAAAACTTAAAACAAAATGCGTAGCACTGAATAAATATATCATCGCATCTACTTTAAGTAGATTTTGGTAATGATGACATATTTTCATTAAAAGTACTACGAATTTCTATAATCTATTAGTTTTTCTTTCACAAAAAGATGTTTTAGATTCAATCCAAATTCTTTCCTCTTTCTGTCAAATAACTTTAACCTCAAACTTTCATGATAACCTCACTTAAAAAAAATCTCTGTCCCTATATCCGCCATTTTATGTCTTAATCATAAACACTGATTAGGTATTTTGTCTTGGAATGAAGTGCACACTTCTTTCTCTAAGTCTTTGAGGATGTTCACCAAAGGCACTTTGTTGGAGTGGTTCAGTTGTATGGTGGGTATAAACGTGATCTTAGGGCTGACTGCATGGGTTCGAACCCCGTACTCGGCGAGGAGTTTCGAACCGTGGTAACCGTTCGCACATTCTCGAATGGGCGAGTAGTCTAGTCCTAGTTTTTCAGCACACTAAAGAAGACATTTATTCACATTTTAATAGGATTTAATGATATGTCATAAATACATACAGGATGAGTCTGATAGAAAAAATTGGTCATAATAAAAGTTTTATTATTTTAAATATGCTATTTGATGGCAAATGGAGATCAGGTTTTCAAACAAGATGCGACTATCAACTTTTATTTTTTAAATAGCAATCTATAATTATTTTACGAAAATATAAACGGCCATTTTTTCTCTTTTCAACGATGTAAAAGTTTGTATATCAAAAATATGAAAAAATTCGAGAAAAATAAGAGAATTGAAAAATACCAGAAATTATTTTTATTCAAATATTCTAATTTAAAAGTTAATTTATTAATTTAAAAACACGTTAAACGAATAACAATTAAATGTCTATGCTCTGTTCCATTTAAGCCATTCAGTAGATGGCACTGGCAACAGCGCAAATCTAAAGTAGCCGAAATTACATTGGGTAAACTTGTCTCTTGTCTCTAATTTCAGCCAATCAGAGAGGTCAAAACTATTCCCTATGCTCCGCAATGAGGCGCGGGCAGACACGTGACTTTGACAAGTGCTTGTAGGGCCCCACAAGGTTGCCAAGTATACAGCTTGTGTAACTTGCCTGTGTTGCAAAATCAATTTAAGCGTAAAATTAATAAATACAATTGTAAAACTAGTTATTATTAATGAATATCATGTTTTATTTTCTAACACATAAACTTAATTTTTAAAATATTTTATATAAAAATAGAGCGATTAGTGCTGTCATCTACGATACAAAGATTTCTTGGCGCGCTAAATAATAATATTTTATTTATTTTCACAGAGCCATCTAGAATAGTTGAATAAAAATAATTTCTGATATTTTTCAATTCTTATTTTGCTCGATTTTTTTCATATTTTTGATATACAAACTTTTACATCGTTGAAAAGAGAAAAAATGGCGGTTTATATTTTAGTGCCATCAAACAGTATATTTAAAATAATAAAACTTTCATATGAACCATTTTTTTCGATTATTTATAATAAAAAAATAAGGGGGCGGGGGTGCATCTTCTCACACCCACCTGTATAAACAAACAAGGATAATTCAAAGATTTATGGTTTACAATGTTATCTGCCTGTGTGTTAAAAAAATTAACTCGAAGTAGGCTATGAACAAAGAAATGTATGTCTTAATTTAAAAGTATTTAATTAAATGTCAATTTGACATGAGATATTGTCAAAAATGTTATTTAAAGAAATTAAAGCTTTTCTACTTGAATCTTATTTTAGAAATGCAAAAAATACAATCGCTTGTTATTGTTTCATGGCTAGGTAGATATCTTAAATCATCCCACACATACAATCAAGCCATTTCTGACAATGTGGATTCATGATCCCAAAATTCATACATTTAATAATGTTTTTTAATACTTCTTTTCTTTTTTATATTTATATTGTTTGTTTTTTATTCTTATTTCGTCTTTGAATGTATGTTTAATTGCTAATTCAATATTATTAATTTACCTCCTTTTTAGAGCGCGACAGCTATGTTTGCAAACATTTTCTAAATTGCCTCTAAAATATTTTATATTTATGCATTTTAAATTAATTTCAAAATATTATGCATATACAAAATGCACTGTTATTATTAGTCTTTTTTGATCAAAGTAGTTATACATTGTTTGTTAAACAAATGAATGAATAGTTTCTGTCAAACAATTATCCCAGTGAAGGTGCATCAATATTATTTACAAACTCTTCACAAAAACACAAAATTATATAGCTATTTTAAGATATTTTTGAAAATATTTTCGAAATCAACAATATAATAATAAAATGTTTCATATTCACACATTTTAAGTCAGTTTGAAAGTATTAGTATATACAAGATAAAGTGCATTGCAAGTATTTTGGTCTTTTTCTGATCAAAGTAGTCGTGTCTTGTTTGTTATAATAAATGAACGAGTAGTGGTGTCAAGCAATTTTAGCAGTGAAAGTGCATCAACATTTTTTACAAAATCTACACAAAAACGGAGAGAACTTCAATGAAGAAGTAAGTGAAGTTATTTTTTAAACATTTCTATTTATGTTTAGATTGTTATTTTTCCGTAAATTTGTTTTCTCCGATTGAATATGTTGTACTGTTATAAAGAGGTTAGAACAAAATATTTCATTGTACATTTCGGCGTATTAATAATTTTTATTTATATCGGATTCAATTAGAAATATATTATTAATTGATTGAAAATATTTAAACATACCAATCTATATTGTATTTATGGTGACAATGAAAATACGTTAAGATATGTCGGTCTGTGCGTTTGTGTGCGTTACCATGTATCAATCGTCGTAACTATATAAGGTTTCATACACAGTATGTTAATGAATACTTAAACTTAAAGGCTATGTAGGGGATGCAAAACAGACTTTTACTTATAAATTCATATCCGGAAACGCACCGTTTTTGAGCTACAGGCTCTTAAAAGAGTAATTATCTACCTTAATTTTAGTTGGCTGTGACCTCCCACTTCAGTTATTATTTTCTTTATTTTAACTTTTAGCAATGAATTGCAAACGCATTTTGAATGAGCGTACTGTTCGCGATTATGCTAACTTGGTATTATTGTACGACCGAGTGCAGCACAAGAAATGCAAACGAATCCTGGTATTTATGAACGAATTTTTGAAAATATACTCTGAAAGTGTATGAAGTTGGTGGTCATTTTGAGCAATTATTCAAAAATGAATAAAATTATTTTAAAAAATTAAAATAAACAAAATTAATAACTGTAGTGATAGGTCACAGCCAACTAAAATGAAGATGGATAACTCTTTTAAAAGCCTGTAGCTCGAAAAGGTGCGTTTCCGGATATGAGTTTATTAGCAAAAATTAATTTATTTTGTATTCTTTATACATTTGTAACACGTATTCATTAACATCCTGTATAATATAAATAATATATAAAAAATAAATTAAATTTGATAGAAAATCTATAAAATAATGCTTTTCCTTGTATGATGCAAAAGTAATTAAAAACTTATACTTACTCTATGCCCAGCATCATGCGGAACCATATTGTCTTTAATCATACAAGCTACAAATTTTAGCTTAGTTTCTGCCGAATAATGTTGGTCCAAAACACAAGCATGGACTTTATTAGCATCGCATTCTATATATGAATGTTGGCAATCGAAAGCATAAGTGCCGTCTTTTTCTATCGTCTGTAAACGTGATTTATACATTATAAATTTCATTAATAAAAAAGGAATGATTTATTGTGAATCGTATTTTTTTTTAATGTATATGATGAATTGTCTACTCACCGTTGCTTTGCCATAGGGCACTAGATCGAGTTCTATAACATCATTTAGTTTTTCATAAGTAGGCACGAGTTGTTTCAAAATAAAATTTCTTGAATCTGAACATAAGGCTTCGTAATAAATAGTAATAACAACTGGTTTTATCAACTTAGCAGTTAAAGATTCTTTTTCAAATTCATCAAGTTCATTTTCAAGCTGCAAACAAATACATAATTTCTGTGTTTTATTTAATGTTTTATATACATACTTCTGAATTTTTAAGCTGCCCAAAATAGTGAAACGTCTTCCAAACCAGCAAAATTAAAACGATTAGGATTAACAAACGTAGTTTCGATATACCCACTGGAAACATTTTAGTTAATTGTGTAGCTATGTTATCATGACAATTATAATTTCGTGAGTGGAATTCGATTCCTCATTACTAATAGATGAAATTATATCTGCAACATATTGTAAATACAATGACGTATAATTGTTATTTTTGGTGCAATATAATATCACATATATTACGTGAAGAATAAGCAATTTTATTGTAATAATTTCCTATAATTTATTAAAATACATACTTAAATTTTATTAGAGGAGGGTACCACGTATCATTTGACAATTACTTGAATTGAGGTTATGTTTTATAACCTCAAATAAAACAAACATTAATCTTTAAACAATTTATTGAACTATGTTCATAATAACAACTATTTAATAGCTTTAGTAACAACTCTTAAACCATGTATAATTTTAATTTGTTCTTTAAGTGTTTCGTAAACTAATTTGTGTTGTTTGGGTATAGTGAGATCTTTAAAATCTTTACTTTCTACGTAAATTTCAAACATTGCACCGCACCCTCCTGATTTATCTTCTACGTAAATATTCGCTGATGGAAATTTTTTAGCTAAAATTTCTTCTATCTCTTTGGTATTTGTTGTTTGAGTACAATACCCGTTGAAAATCTACAGACAGAATAATGTGAGATGAATAAAAAAAATGTGTTACACTTACTGTTTGTCTAATAGGACGTAATAGAGATATTCTGTTTATTATTTTCTGCATTTTGATTGATATATTTTGAACGAACACTTATTTGTTACGAAATTATTAAAAAATTTAAGTTGACACATGCAACTAACCAGATTTTGCCATTTTCTTCAATATTTGAATTTAGTGTGAGATTTTACCGATAGATGGCAGCGACTGTCAGAAAATTTAGCTCCTCTCAAATCTGAATACATATTACTTCATAAAAAATTTTTACCGGGTGGTGAGGATTAGGAATGACAATTGGGATTTAAGTTTTATTCAATTTCCTGCTCTCCTTCATTTTACGTCAAAATTTGTAGAGACCAAATCGTTCGAAATGAAAAAAATGCATTTAAAACTGATTTTACATTTTCATATATTTCTAGTTTCTTTACAATTTTAAAAACAATTTCAAAATTTCTGTTAAATCGTAGCAATAGCCATAACACTTGTTTTTTCTGGTTTTCATAAATTATATATAAACGTCAAACGTATCTTAATTGACTCATAGAAAATAAATCCTGTATTGTTCCGTAAATATTTCTAGCTTTTTTTAAGAGCCTGTTGCTCGAAAACGGTGCGTTACAGGATTTGAGTTTATTGGTAAAAGTTAGTTTATTTTGCATCCTCTACATACCCTATAAATTTGTAACACGTATCATTAACACCATGTATAATATTGTTTTCTACAAAGTAATTTAATGGTTGACGGAAATTTTGAAATTTCTTTTTAAAATTGTGAAGAAACCAAAAACTCAAAAACAATAAAAATGTAAAATGTATACTACTTTTAATTTGTACAACTTTGTACTCTACAATTTGCACCGTAAGCAGGAAATTGGATAAATCTTAAATTACTATGTTCGCCTCTAACCGCCACCACCTGGTATGTAATTCCTATATAAAGCAAAGGACATGAGGTTAATGGTATGACTAGCGAATGAAAGTTGACGTTTAAATTATTTTTTAAATGCGGTTTCTTTTCACATTTAGGTATGAGACTTTTGCAAGTACCCATTCAAATACTGGACTAGGAAATCCTAGAAAACATTAGCATATATTGCTCAAAATAGATGGGTGACCTGCAAGATAGCAGAATAACAAGACAAGGGTGCTATAGTAAAAATATTTGACTCTGTAGGGTCCAGCAATAAAACTAATAATGACAAAACCTACTTGAGTCCTAGAGTGTAGTAAAATAATCTCATTGTTCCTTGAACATAAATGCTGTTTTTGTATGCCGCTATAGTTTTATTGCTGGAGCCGACAAAGTCAAAAAAATTTACTATAGGATATATTTAAAATATTTCATCATTCACAATCATCCATCTATTTTGATAAAAATATGTTTATGTATTTCTATAATAGTCCAGTATTTGAATGAGTACTTGCAATAATTCTAATACCTGAATGTGAAAAGAAACCACATCTATAAAATGATTTAAACGTCAACTTTCATTCGCTAGACCTACTTGCTTTTAATATTTTTTATTTTATATTGAGCCACGAATTTACCAATAATTTCACTGATTTCAAATTTTTATTTAGTTTTTGCTGGGTCAGGATTTAACAGTTTATAAGTGAGTAGTAAATACAGGCTGTCTCAATAAGCTTGCTCACTATTGGTAACTTTTTTATACGAGCAAAATTGTGCCATTTTATATTAGAAAATTGGTCATGTCGACAATAAAAAAATTGTATTAGCGGTTCCCAAAATTTGGGACAAAATATATTTTTTAAATGGAATCATATTCATTTATTGGAAATAAGGTAATATTGTTATAAAAAAAAATATATATTATCACGGCATATTACCCATTGCTGGGTGTGCCAATCTGCTTTGTTCGCAGATATCGGTAATGATGATGACATATTTGTACCGTGCGGGCGTTTACCAGGCGTCACCTCACGGGCACTCCTTGCTGGCGTGGAGAGTGCACCACAGGGGTCAATGTTGTGCCATTTAAAATTGGAAATATTTGGCGTCGGTCAGGATCGAACCCGGTTCCCCAGATTCGCGACCAGACACTCAGGCACGCGGCCACGAGACCCCATAATAATAATATTGTTTATGTACATTTTTTCAAAATAAACGAGTTATTTACGTTTAAAATTGTTTTTACCCAAGTAACCCATGGAAACATTTTTTTTTTTTATAAATTTATTATTTTATTAACAAATTAGCAGTAAGACTGATGAAGAATGGCGAGAAAAAAATTACCTTGCCAATATGTAACTTATCAGTTACCGTAGAATGGTCGGAATTATTCCCAAAGAGCTGATATGTGCGTAAGAAATGATAGCTTTTAATTTGAATTTTTACTTTGATTATTTTATTGTTACTGTTAAATAAGTTAATAAAAATATGTTTCCATGGCTTACTTGGTTAAATTAATTACAGTATACATTTTTTTAATTTTTAAACATTAATAACTCTTTTATCTGACATTACCTTATTGAAAAGAAAAAAAAATACTCTTTCTAATAAAATAATAATAATAATAATAATAATAATAATAATAATAATATATATATATATATATATACAGGGTGAGTCTGGGAAGACGCCCCCGCCCTTTAACTTTTTTATTATAAGTAATAGAAAAAATGGCTCATATAAAAGTTTTATTATTTTACATATACTATTTGATGGTAGATGTAGATATTTTTTATAAAATCAGGTTTACAAGATACGACTATCAACTTTTATTTTTCAAATGGCAACCTATAATTATTTTAATAAAATAGAAACCGTCATTTTTTTCTCTTTTCAACGATGTATTATTTTTTATTAATATATTTGAAAAATTTCGAGAAAAATGTGATAATTTAGAAATATTAGAAATAATTTTTATACAAATATTATAGGTGGCTATGTGAAAATAAACAAAACGTAACAGTGCTATACAACTTAGCAAACTAAAACAACAAGTTTAGTAACAAAAACAACTTAAAACAAATGTTTAAAATTACGACCATGTTCTGTAATACAAAAATTCAAGCGTTGAACGCGATGTGTTCGAACATCTGCCAGTATGTTTCGCGAAATATTCTGAAAAACATTTCGATTACGCTCTTTCATGTCTTCTACATCTGTAAACATTTCACAATATTTTTTTTTTGTTTACAAAATAAGTGAAATTAAGTAACAAACAAATGTATACTTTTTTGACATTAATTTAATTGTTCTACATTTGTTACGTTTTGTTTATTTTCACATAGCCACCTATAATATTTGTTTAAAAATTATTTCTAATATTTCTAAATTATCTCTTTTTTCTCGAAATTTTTCAAATACATTAATAAAAAATAATACATCGTTGAAAAGAGAAAAAATGGCGGTTTCTATTTTATTAAAATAATTATAGGTTGCCATTTGAAAAATAAAAGTTGATAGTCGTATCTTGTAAACCTGACTTTATAAAAAATATCTACATCTGCCATCAAATAGTATATGTAAAGTAATATTTTATATGAGCCATTTTTTTCTATTACTTATAATAAAAAAGTTAAAGAGGGGGGGGGGGCGTCTTCCCAGACTCACCCTGTATATATATTTGGAACTGCTGATACAGTTTTTTTGCTGATATCACCAATTTTCTTATTCAAAATGGCAAAATTTTGCTCATTTAACCAACTTTGTATCTCTTCAAATAAAATAATTACCAATAGTAAGCAAGTTTAGAGACATTCTGTATTAACCATCATACTACTGCACTTTAGAGACAATGCCAGTTTTTTTTTATATTTGGGGTTATATTTTTTTTAAAATATCTCTGTGAAAGTGTCAATGTGTCGTATAAAATAAAAGTGGAGAGTGGAGTTTGACATTTAACTAGATGTTCAGTTTTTAAAATAATCGCATACTAGACTTATTTTTACTGTTAGTTTAAATTAACGAGGTAACTAAAAAAGTAAATTAAAAAAATAGCTAGCAAAAAATACAGTATTTTATGCTTTAAATTAATTCTTAAAATTTTAAAACTGAAACAAATTTCTTATTGAATTAAAGTTTATATTGTGATTATGAATTCAGCCAATAAACTTATAACATTTTGTTATCGATTTATTAGTTTACAAATTTCCAGTGCATGGTGCATCTATAATGACCTAATTAAGTTAATATAGCTCTCAATTAATTTTTATCTTACTGTTTGACATGAATTTAAAAACAATACAGGGGTAAATAATATTGAAAATTAATAATAATATTTTTCGGTTTGTCACGTTGTTATAGCCTCGGTTATAGCCCAATCAAATACTTTTTTTATTACTTATCATTATTACATGTATTGTATTTGAACATACAAACGCTCAAGCCCCTGGTGGGAATCGAACTCACGACCCTAGGGTCCGCGTGGTGAAGGTCGCTTTGAGCGCAGCAGAAACACGCTGCCTTAATACGCTCGACCATTGAGACGGCATTAAAAATTAATACAAAAAACTTGTAGTTTACAGACGTACATTACGGGCATTTATAGCTGCTATAGAGAGTGTAGACCTCATAATAATTATAAATGTATTAATGGAATATTCCATTTGATATTAAATGTAATTGACACTCCTTAATATAGTTTTTTTATTATTTTTTGTAATGTAAATGAGTAAATGACAATGATTTATAGATGATTCAAAATATAAGGTCAATGCTTTGCTGTACTTTTTACGAAAATGTGAACGCACTTTGTGTAAACATCTTTCATAGTTTTTGTTTACGAAAATAAATCTTGTTTACAAATATTGGAAAGTTTAACTATTCTTTTTATAGTAATTAGACTCTTAGTACAAATGTACCAACTTGATTTTATGTTTGTTATAATAGTAATGGATATATCATTAAGATATTATCATTAGAAAAATACCAATATCTAAAAATAGGATATATTTTGTAATGAGAAATTTACTATGTATATTGATTTGGAATAAATTATTCTATGAAAAATGAATAAAATGATTAATAGTTAAAAATGAATGAAAATTTATGAATATATTTTTGCATTCATACATGTACATACAAGGTGTGTCAAAAATACTGTAAAGAAAATTAAGGGCATATAGTAATAAGTAAAAAAGCTTAATCAACATAGGACTGATCTTCAACTGTTTCCGAGAAAAATCGAAAAAACTGACAAAGATAGTGATCGAACAAAATTTTGTCTATGTCAGTAAATAGACTATAAAAAAAACAATAAAATTTTAATGTTTTTCTCAATTTCTAATAGTTACGAAGTTATTTGAAAATTAAATATTGTCCAAGGTCGCCACAACATTTAACATAGTACAATTATTTGATTTTAAAAAGAAACAAAAGCACATCTAAGATGACCTCTGAAAGTAAACAAAAAATCCCATTTAATCAAAGTCGTAACTATTATAGTTTTCGAGATAGCAGACGTAAACCCCGTAAAAACTCATTTTTCACTGCCTCAAATCTCGGAAACTACTACTCATTTTGGTCAGTACTATATGCCCTTAAATTTTTTTACAGTATTTGTAAAACATCCTGTATATTCACACCATTTCTTCCAAAGTGTGTTGGGTCACCCAAAATCATGCAAGCCTGCATTCATGCAACAATCATCTTTCGACACGCATTCCCATTCAGAGTCAGAAAAATTGACTGTCGGGTCCATTATAGATACAGTTCACTATAATGAGTATTATCACGGTTTATTACCGATATCTGGGTGTGTCAATCTGCTTTTCTTTATAAACAGAATAGTAAATCATGAATAGAGATTTTTTTGTGCTACTTGAAAATTAAAAATAACTTTTCAAGTTTGACTTTGGTCGAAATTACAACCTGTGGTAAAAATATATTGTTGTTATAATCGTAAAAAGAATTATAATATATAAAAACAAAATAGATAGCGTAATATTGTTTTTAAAATATACGATGTGAAAGTATAATTAAAATTTTTTCCATGCGGAATGTAAATAAACAGAATAGTATATAAGGATACAAACATATATTTCACAATATACGAGTACATTACATATATATTTAGTTTAGTAAATATTGTTATTAAAATTATTTATATTACTCATACCATAATCAAAATAGGTTACTGTTTGTATGTGGAAAATTTTACCCATTGTCATATTGAAGTAAACAGATACGTTAATAGAGTATACATTAAAATAATGTTGGTACTGATAATATTTATTACAATACTACAATTTGTTATAATATAAATAATTACTCGTAAATAATTTTATTTAGCATGCATAACAATATAGTCGCTTAATTTATATAAACTTCTATGTACATCCATTAAAATAATTATGAGAAAAAATACAGTTGAGAATAAGAACAAAAAATGAGTAAACAAAATTAGTTGAAACAATGGAGAAGTATATTAGAGTGTGAAACAATAGAAAGCAATTTATATTGTTTATACAACATGAATAATATAAAATACTTTTCGTATATGCATAGATGTTTATCAGGAACCCAAATATAGAAAAAAAATTTGAGACTGCATTAATTTTAAAGTGTTATACTTAACTTATCTACATAAAATACCATAAAATTCTGCTACTAAATTTAATTAAAGACGTAAAAAATAAAAAACAACGTCGAATTAACTGTCAAATTTTTCTTTCATAGATATCATTTGTCCTTACGAACCGTTACAGATAAATATAACATGAAAATCTACATTTTTTGGTGCATAATTCTTTTGAGAATAGACCTTTGGTGACCGAGTAAATTTAATTTAAGAACTTGTTAAAAATAGATTAGTATGCGATCCAAAAAACGATCAGATTAACTGTCAAATAAACAAAACAAATAGTTATCTATTTAACGAGTAGTAAGCTTTTTTATGAGTTGCATACATTTTTTTTTTCTATATCTACAATAAGAGCGCGAAAAAAAGGATCATAGCATTTCATTTTCCTTTTCACCCATTTGCGTTAAAAAATGTTAGTTTATTTATATAAAAAATATACACTGATGAAAAAAAGTGCATTGATTTTAATGGATGTAAATTAGTTATTTAAGCGTGAAAAAAGTGCCATAGCGTGATATTTTTTCACTCGTTTGCGTTATTGTTTAATAATAGTTATTTTTACGGTTGTTAAAAAGTACTATTTTTTTCATTAAAATGGGTTTATAAAGTATGCCTTTTTTAATACATGAAAGTGTGAAAAAAGTGCACTTTTCTTAACGCTGCGGAGTGAAATAATGAAACGTTACGGCACATTGCAGACGTAAAAAAAATTGTATGCAACTCGTGAGTAAATTATATCTTTTTTTCACTAGAAGGATTTGCGCACTCGTCTTCGGCTCGTTCGGCAAATTTCCCTTCTCGCGAAAAAAGATATATTTTACTTACTTGGTACATAAATAGCTATTATGCAACATGAATCTACAATAAAAGTGTGAAATAAGTGCTATAGCGTTTCATTATTTCACCCGTTTGTGTTAAAAAAGGTGCACTTTTTTCACACTTTTATTGTGTTTAAAAAGTAAAATATACTTTATAAATCCATTTTAATGAAAAAAAGTGTACTTTTTTAGACGTAAAAAAATATATACTTTATGAACTTATTTTAATGAAAAAAGTGCACTACTAGATCAATTTTTATCACAATTTAAATTAAGTTCATTAAGGTCATCATAAGTGTACATTTATAAATTTTAGTAGTAAAATATGCATAATTTCATGCTCTAAAATTCTATATTTAATCATTTGCTCTAAAATTTAATGGAAAGCAATGCGCGCTAAAAAACTGATTTCCCATGTTAAATCTGTATGTTCATGTTTTTATTAAATATCCTGTATGCTCATACATGTAATGTAACACATACATTATACAATAATGTATGTAGGTATAATTGTCAATGGTATGAATTAACATATGTAGGTATGTTACAAGTTTTCTCAATGAAACACATGACATTATATATTACAAATTTTACATGGGTGTAGGTACATTTCACTATTGTCACAATCTGGCACCAAGGTGAAATTCATATTTCAAAACCATTTCTATATAATTTAAATAATGCTGGAACGTATGGAAATGTTAATAGAGGTTAATTTTTTTATGTAGACTTATTTTTGTAAACAATATTTTAATTATGCTATAAGGAAAATATCATAGTTTTCATGTTTTCAATAATGACTTGAAAATATTTGTATTTACTTACAGGACAGGACAATAACACTTATTTAATTTTAATTTATTGTAATTTTAGAAACTTTGACTGGGGCAATGAATTGTATACAGTTTCGAACAGTTTCCTGTATTATAATATATTCTTTTATTTACAATTTTAAGCAAGATATAATGTTTATATTTTTACGTACTTTTGCGGATTTAACACTTTATCTGGGACACTTTTATCATTTAATTCTATGACTGTGGCTTTATGCAAGAACAACCAATATCAACATTTTGTAATTTTGGGTAAAAATGATTATTAAAGCTCGGATTTATATGCAATGAAAATAGGAAGAATACGCGCATATATATGCAGGATTTTATTGGAAAATATGCAGTTAGGTGTACAGCATATGCAAAAATATATGCAAAATATGCAGTACAAGAATAGAAAAAATATAGTAAATAATTACTCACCTCCATCTACACATCAGTTGTAATAACTGAAAAGTTTAAATACAACATAGAATTATTATTATGTAAAATATGAACAAAATAATGTTTCTAACAAATTTCTTTGCTTATAAATACAGTTATATTTACATGCTTAATATTAATATTTACAGAAACTTGCACCCGGACTACGGTATACATTTTCATTTGCAATAATAATTAAATGTTTTTCCAAGTTACCCATTTTAAATGATTGCCTTCTGTCACTCAGTATGTGTTTATACATAACCGGCAAAAAAATTTAAAGCTATACTGACCGTTACTTTCTCTGTAAGGGATTAGGATTAGAAAATTACAGCCATGAATTAAATTCTGGGTAATATTTGACGGCGTAGCACTGGTTCGGTGACCACAATGTTCTTCAAAAGTATGAGAATTTTATTGAAATTGATAAAAATAACGTAAAATTTTAAAAATGTGCACACTGCATTGAAATATGCAGAAAATGCAAGGATTATTATGAGAATTTTACTGAAATTGATAAAAATAACGTAAAATTTAGAAAATATGAACAAATATGCACATTACAATGAAATATACAAAAAATGCAAAAATTAGGTGAAATATGCAAAAAATGCAAAAATATGCATTTTGCATATAATCCGAGCTTTAATGATTATAAATCAAGAAACCTTCAGTATTAATAATACCGGGAGTACCTTTCTGTAAAATTTGACATTCTGCACACAATAGTCATTAATAATTAATTAATTTATTATATTATTATTAATGGGGTCTCGTGGTCGCATGCCTGAGTGTTTGGTTGAGAATCTGGGGAACCGAGTTCGATCCCGACCGACGCCAAATATTTCGAATTTTAAATGGCACAAAATTGATCCCTGCGGTGCACTCTCTACGCCAGCAATGAGTGCCAGTGAGGTGACGCCTGGTAAACGCCCGCACGGTACAAATATGGCATCATCATTACCGAAATCTGTGTACAAAGCAGATTGGCACACGCAACAATGGGTAATAAACCGTGATGATATATTTATTTTTTTATTTATATTATTATCAGGGAAAACAAAATTTGCAGTTATTTATTTTTTATTTGAAATTACGTTGCGAAAGTTAAATTATAGAACTTAACCCTCCGTCTGTCGGGTGCCCTTGCTGAAACACTTTAGATCGGGTGTAGTCTGCGAAGACCAAAATCAAATATCCTCTGAAGGGCACCAACATACCTTCCAGTGCTAATTTCGCTTAAATATGTTTTCTACGAACCTGTTTCTATACAAGACTAATTCCAAACACATTTTTCTTGTGTCAGTAAAAATTGATAAAAAAATTACAATTTTACAGCATGTTTTCCAAAATTTGAGAACAGCGCCTAAATAAATGAAAATAAAATTGCCTTATAAGAATATTTATTTAATAATATACTAATCAATATCAAAAATATAAAAACTAAAAAACAAAATTCTATGCATATATATATATATATATATATATATATATATATATATATATATATATATATATATATATATATACAGGGTGTCACAAATTAATTGAATTACAATTGGGATCTCGGAAACTAAGAGCTACGATGTCGGTTAAATGGGCAATGTTGTGCAGTTTTGAGTGGTCATTCAGATTTCGCTGAGAAAAATTTTAAATTCCGAACGGTTTGAAAGTTATTAAAAAAAACTGAAAATTGCTGTTTTAGATAATGTCAAATAACTAACCGTAATTATAAAATACGTAAAAATATGTTTCATATAAAAGTTTCATGATTTGATGAGGCAAGCTTAAAAATGATGCCAGAATAAAATTTAAGATGGCGGTTTCCAAGATATACGAGTATATATATATATATATATATATATATATATATATATATATATATATATATATATATATATATATTGTTACACGTTTGATCAAGTGGGGTCTGTCAGGATAAAATGACATGCGGCAATTATTTGAAATTTTGAAAAACAGTTTTGTATAGGTAAAACAGTAAAACAGTATTCAGTTACTTGAAAGTTACTGTGGCGGTAGAAATTTTGAAAGAAATAATAAACAAATTAACTAAAAATTTCAATTTGCCGTGGACTCACAGCTTACACCCGACAGACGGAGGGTTAATTAATCAATTTTTTAAAGTATCGTTGTGAGTGAAAATATGGCATTAACCAAAGCAGTTTCAAATCATGATTTATAATTTGACAGCATTTAAGTCCCTCAGTAATTAGTTTGACTGCTTTCATAGTTTCTGTCATCAGGAATTAATTTGACAGTTTTTAAGTCTCCCAGAAGAGTTTGAAAGCACTCCAAAAGAATATTGAATGGTTGGGAGCTTTTAAGAAGCGGAAGGAAAAAATGATGAAGTGTATTGTTGAAGGTAACTACTGTGAACATATTTAAAATAAAATATTAAAAAATATGAACCATGTGTCTTATTCCCAATGATTCTAGCATGACCCTCGCATTTCACAAAGAACAACACATTCTAAACAATTTGTTGTTGCCAATGTTCAAAACGAACAACAATTTTGTATAAAATTTAAAGAAATATGAACCAAAAGTATTTGTCAAAACATTTAGTAAAATCATATCATAGATTAATTTTAAATGTCACAAAAGTGACCCCCCCCTGTGGTGCACTCTGAACGTCAGCAATGAGTACCCGTGAGGTACGAATATATCATCATCATTACCGATATCTGAGTACAAAACAGATTGCCACACTCAGCAATGGGCAATACGCCGTGATGATATATATTTTTGTATAATTTATGTAAGTATTACATTGAAAATTGTACATTTCCTTTATTTTCTTAAAGAAATTTTTCGAAAGGGTTTATTTTTCTACGCCGCAATCACTTTCCTTGAAATGTAGGTGTAGGTAAAGTGTAACACCAACACTAACACACCTAAATCAACAAAAAACATTGAGAAACTCTACCTAGCAGGTCGTAGGTGCAAGAATGTTAAAGCCATCGAACCCAGGCTATGACTTTCAGCAAGCGAGTGCGTTGCCTCTACATCTACAATTACGTGGCAATCGTTCGTACAGCTGCTCGCAAAAATTATTCCATCATTCTTATTTTTCTATGGTAATATGCTGTTTTTTTGTACAAGACTTTTTCAGCATGTCAGAAGATACAACATTTTTATTTGTACCATGGAAATTTATAATGCTTAAATGTTAATAATTTAAAATGAAAATTGTTTGTAAATATATTTTATTGTAAACAAACATATTTTTCTATTAAACAATGAACAACTCAACAAACCTTGTATGTATATTATATTCATCTTCTCATGAAAATTCCTAAAATCAATAAGAAAACATGTTTTCCTGAATATTTTTCTTTGTATAAAAATATTTGGCATTGGCAAAAATTACTGTGGAAATACTACTTCAAAATGTATTATTAGAAATATGAATTAATATTTGTATACAGGATGTTAAATGAAAAGCGTGCCATAGGCGTTTAAAACGGGAAATTAGTTTATCTTTGCGCAAACGTTACCATTTTATGCAAAAATACTGCAAATAAAATTTATAGAGATTTAAATTCTGCATCTAAATCATGTAAAACGATTATTTTAGCTCTTCATGTAAATGGAAGAATTACCTATACAAAGTTACTGTTTTATGAGCATTTAATCTAGGCAGTAAATAAACATTTGCGTTGTTTTTAACTTTCAGTTAAAGCTATAATAGTTTACTTTTCGTGTTTTGTCGTAGTTTACTAACAACGCAATGGGGTATGTGACCAAATTTTTATTTTTACATATGATGCTAGACCAAAAAATATTTTTTTTTACATCGATTAATTATTCGTACTTTACGAGAAAATAATTCTTAAAAATTTGGGGAAGGGATTTGCGACGTGACAATGGTAGAAGCGTGAAAAAAGACAGTTAGACTGGGAGGGAAAGAGATAGTTATAGCCAGATGTGACCATGCCACACCCTGCCACACCTACCACAACATAAACGCGACGCCGATAGGCTGATTTATATCTGTCTCTTTCCTTCCCGCAGTCTATCCGTCTTCGTCCACAGTTCTAACATACTTACGGCATATATCCCTTCTCCAAAACATTAAATTGTTTATAACAAGATTATTACAAATTAATATTTAGTTTTTATTATTATAATGAAAAGTTACAGTGGTTTTTATATTTTATGACATATATATTGAAATTCGAATATGGTCACATACCCCATTGTCTAATTTTTTCATAATCCATGGCTGCCTACACTGAAAGCTAATGAAAACAGTAATTTTATAATTATTTTTTTCGCTTATGCGAAGAGCTAGAATAATCGTTTCACATGATTTAGATACAGAATTTTTGCCTAAAATAATTTGGTAACGTTTGAGCAAAGAAAAACTGTTTGTCCATGTTAAACGCTTATGTCCCGCTTTTCGATTTATACCCTGTACATACGCAATTAAATAGACAATTACCGCCTATGGCCCACTTTTTGATTTACACGCTGAACAATTTTTAAATTATAAGGGATCTAAGTGTTAGTACGTACCTACATTTTTTATATTTTTTTATCTCCATAGGTATTTGATATTTATTTTTAAAATTAATTCCATATTGGTTTTATATTTCAACAATATACCTAGCTAGAATTTTATGGCACATATACCTTTCCACACATTTTACATAATATATTTTTGCGCTTAAATCTCTTGAATAAAGACTGTCTATATATATATATATATAAAAAAACTAAATTTATATTAAAAACGAAGAGCCAGAACACTATTATTGTAAACAAGCGATATTGCGTTTTAGCTTCATGATTTTTTTGCGTATTACCTATTACCTACTCGTATTCATAGGTATCTATATCAGAAATCACCTATATCCATTGAAAAAAGTTGTGCAGGGTGCCCTACAGGGATCATAATTATATGGGAAAATGAATTCATAAATTAAATAATTAAATTAATAGTAATCTTGATTTTTGTCCATTTTTTTCTGTAGGATTTGTTATTTTTGGCATTTTTTATATTACGAGTACTCAAAGTTGTTGTAGAAAGTGTGCCATCATGTGGGCTAATTTTACGAGATACCATGTTATTAAAAAGTCACGTTTTACTTCTATGAAAATACGCAATTATTTCAAATGTAAACAATAGATTATAAATAAAAGTAAAACACGTGGAATGATTATTTTTATCTTTGTTTACATCTCGATTATTTATGAATGATTTAATGAAAAATATTTCTTTGTAATAATTGTTTTATATTAGAAATATTTTCGTCATCCGTTTCTTGCTTTACTGTTTGCAAACATCGCAAATAAAAACATTGCCTAATATTCTCACACATCCAAAACATCGTATATTTTGGTTACACGTGTACGCAAAATATCATCGAAATTCCAATGTATCATTGCACAAATCTGTGAAATTTTGCATGTGAAATAAGTATCATATCCCTTTAGTCATAACTTTCACTGTGAATCAAGATTTTTTCAATGTTTTTGTTTTGTTTTTATTTCCGTTATAGCGTAAAATTTTGCAGGTGAGTGTACCGTTTCATTGACGTCATTCAATGTTGTGTTGTGTATCACTCCACCGGGAAAGTAGTGCGTAGTCATTTCAAGTGACACAGTCCAACGCGGCATGTTGGCATTATCAGAACAGGGATATAAATACCCTAAACCCGCGAAGTTTTTGTAGTTACTCTTCAGATCTGCTCCGAGCTACAGTGAATAATAACAGTGATAGTATAGTTGTAGCACAAGTTGGTGAAATAAATAAAGTGTGTTTGTTTACATCGCACTATTTGTCGTCCGCGTAGGAAACGTCTAGATCTCCAAACCAAAACAAAAATATGCGCAGACGCACTGTGCTCACATCGCTTTGCTAGGTCATTTCGCTGCTTGACTTTTTACAGAGCAGACGTGTGATTTGTGTTGTGATACATACAGTGTTTGGTCGTGACTCAGTGTTTACCATTACCATGCCGTCTCGCGGTAACATGTACCTCATCCCTGGTGCTGCTGAATTTAAAATCACGCCTTGCCAAGTGGAGGACTTGGTTTGTGAAATCAAAGAGAACCTGCGCTTGTCTGCCTCGCCGAGAAAATCAAAACAAACCTTCGCTCGTAAGTCGTCCCGCGCTTCCCCGTACAAAGTGCCCATCCGTTGCGACAAGCAATGTGAAGGTACGGGTTGTTTGGATTGTATGCGTAAGCGACGATGTTTGGGCAAATGCGGCGTCCAAGAAGAAGAAGAGAGCGACCCTTACGAGGTGTTACAACAACTTCTTCGCGACGGAAACCTCATCCAGGAAGCTGTGAGGCGTGTTCAGCTGGGCTTGTCGCCTAAACAGAGATACTTCTATTCAGATTCAGAGGCTGAGGATGAACTCCGCAGCCCTGTGAAGCGATATCACGACACTACCATCGTGAAAGAGACAACGCGATGCTAAATTGCATCATCCTGGTGCTTGTAAATACATACGTACAAACTCTACCGTCAGGTTAGAATGTTTTTGTGCAATTACGCTTAAATATGTAGGTTTATGAACTTTAGAACTGGTACGTTTCCGTCGAGCGTGCTGAGTTCACAAAGTGTAGCTGGGTTACAGAATCTGGCGTACACATTTCCTGTGATTCATTCGTACCTATTAAGGCACCTGTTATTAATGGTGCTGTACGCTTAAATTCATCATGATTCAACTCGTAGTTTAGGTAGAAAACAGTATTGTTATTTCACTTCCTGGTTGCCTATATCAATTCGCCTGCCTACGATAATACCGCCTTTAACAAATGTGTAAATTTAGTTTTAATTCTACTTGAATAAATGATGCTGTTATTCTAAGCAGGCGTATGTGCATGAGCATGTTATTCCATTTCTTGATGTTGACAATATTATTTTGTTGATATAGGCAATCAGTATGAGATCTGTTTCTTAGTTCCTTATTGCTCGAATGAGCATAGTTGTTCCATACCGTACAAAATTATATAAATCAAACTTGTGATTTAAGTTTACAAATATTTTGTCTGTCTGTACGTTTGCCAGCAGTTTTTCTCAAAATAAAAACTTGTTTAATTTTAGTCTGGCGATGGGTATGTAAATTTAGGTCACGAAAAACAGAAAATCTCGACATTATTTTTGCACAACTGAAATTCGAGCTAGTGCATTTCACTTTCTAAATTTCACCGGCATACGTAACTAACTAAAAACAACAATAAACATTTTTTATGGAACAAATTTGTTGCGTTTTACAATTTTATTTGTCATGTTGACATGATCAGAAAGTATTCGACTTTTCATAATATTTCCATAATTGATTCCGTCTATGTTTTATATATGAAATGAGATTTAGACTGTATGGTCTTTAAATAAATGTTACAGACATTTATAATTTAATTAGAAATGCGGTAGACACACAAGCATTTCTCGTGTACAGTTTATTCATTGCAATAACAATAACGGAACCAGGGAAACACTTTCAAAAGCCGAGTACATTTTTATCTTCGTTAAACGACATTTTTTATTTAATAGACGACAAATAAGCATTTAAACAAAAGACTTTAAATTCTTGATTGTCGCGTTTGTTATTTGTGTATGTTCCACAAATGCGACTTGTGAATGTACCACCGTTCAAGGTCACATTCACGCTGTTCAACGTAAAGCTTGTTGTGGACTAGCAATTTGTTAACCGGCTGTTACGTATTCTGGCGGCATTCCGCTAGTCTGCATTTCCTAAAGCTAGCGTTTCGCATCTATGTAATTTGTATTTTTGGAACATACTGTACGGATGCGTGTTTGAAGCGTTGGTTTGTGTCAGACCAAATTTATTTATTTTAGTTTGTAATTGTTAAGTTAAATTATTTGAGTATGTGTATTTATTATCCCTCATATTTTAAGACAACATACTTCGTTGAGGGATAAAAGTGATTTTTATCGCCTTCTTGGAATAATAATGTCTTAACCTCATTTTAATATCATATATTTAATGTCTTAATGTCTAGAAATTAAATGTTTTATGTATTCCATAAAATTGTGTCTGTAAATTAAGCTAGACGGAGTTAAGAGACTATTAATCGAAGCAGGCATTTTCGAATTTTTTATTTATGGTGTATTTCCACATTTGTTTTATTATTTTTCAATTATTCTGTTAAAAAATTAGTTAGAAATGCACCATATGTAATATACATAAACACTGATGTAAATAATAATTAATGTAACTTACTTACATGTTTCAAATTGTTTTTTTATAAACAGATTTTAAAAATATTTATGTAATCAGGGCCGGCTTGTTCTTTAGCGTATGTGCACGATTTTACCGCGGAGCCTTAAAAATAACAAACGTAACGTATTTACGTAAGTTTTATAAAAATAACATGAATATTGCATGTATAATAAGTTTGGACATAATAATCTGCTATTGCTCAAATATATAGTCTCATTTAAAACTGTCCCCATTGGAATATTAGTATAGTTTTGTGTTTTATATCGGAAATTAAGCGTCATAAAAATTACTTTTGCACGCCATTGAATAGTCAGTTAAAATATCTAACTTTGTTATTTGAAACATTTTTCTTTATACTCAATGGTTTAGAAGTTTTCTTCATCATCTAGTCAAAATCGTTTTCGCACGTCATTGGATTGTTTATAATAATATATAACTTTTTTATTTGAGACATTTTTCTTTATATTCAATATTTTAGAAGTTATAAAAATAAAAAAGACCCAAATCAGTTTTTCGTCTTTATCCAATAAAAGCTATTTTCGCACGCTATTGGATTGTCTATAAAAATATCTAACTTTGTTATTTGAAACTTTTTTTCGATTCTTAATATTTTAAAAGTTATAAGAAAGATTAAAAAGACCCAAATCAGTTTTCCGTCATTATATTAAAAAAATATTTTAGCACGCCATTCGATAATCTATAAAATATGTATATTTGAAACAGTTATCATTTGTCTGTAGAATTTGAAAACAAAAATTATTATTATTATTATTAATTTAATATCCCAGTGGCAGTTTTAAATGGGACACGCTGTATATGAATTTTTAACCGCTCAAATCTACAATGCTCGTTTGCAATCAACTTCTGCCTTTAATAATATTTAGTGAAAAATATATAAATATTGAGCTATATTAATTTATGAAAAAAAAAACATGTTTATTCTATATTAATTTATTTAGCAATTGTAAATATAAATAATTTATAGACCGCATCAAGCCTGCCCTGTATCTGATCCTAAATTGTATATTTTGAATTTCATTTCTTTTATATGAGGCTGTACTTTCCAATCAATATTTGTACATTCATAATGTAAGTACACTCTCAAACAAAAATTGCACTATATTTCCATTGAATTGAATTTGTTTATATGATGTCTACATTTTGTTTATATGAATGCCCACAACGATTTGTATATTCATTGTCTTAGTATACCCAGGGTTGCTAGTAGTGGAAATATTATTTTCATTTACGTTTCCGATTCATTTTGTACTTCCACTACTAGTACAACATTTTGTGTGTTTCGTAAACACATTGTTTGTAATTTTATAAGTGTGATTTTATATAGTATACGAAATAAATAATAAATCAGTTGCAGATTAACACATTTTTCATTTTTAAAAACCTATTTGTTTGTCCTATATTTCCTGGCTTTGTGTGTCCGTGAGGTGACGTCTAGTAAATGACCTTTGTAGTAAATATAGTCAATGAAATATTTTAAATTTCAGGATAACCTGTAAAATAACAGTAAGTATGAAAATAAAATACTTATGCGATACTATCATGGAGGCATTTACGACAGATATTGAAATGAAATTTAAATGTTATTTTTCATAAGTTTTTACACAGGTATGGAAAATTCTAAAAGGTATACTACCTGTGAGCTCAGGTATTTAATGGTAAATAGAGAAAACTATATTGGCATTATAGAAATGGTATACCGAGGGTTTTTTTTTGTAATTCATGCACTAAACAACAGATTTGCTTTAAAAAAACTACCTAACGACAGTTTATAAATGAAACTAAAAATAAATAATCAGACATCAACTATACTTACTTTTGTAGTAAATCTCTTCGAAATTTAGAAATATTTGCTTTTCGATGGAATTTTCGTATTTATTTAAAAATCAGCAGTTATATATTTTTGTGGAATATACTTGTGTATGCCCGATTGCACCAATATTTCTAAATTGAGAATTTAACAAAAATTAAATTAAAATAAGCATTTATAAAATACATTTTATAAGTATAAAAATGTTGATTTTAATTTAATTTTTCTTTAATACCAATTAAAATGTTGGTGAAACCGAGCATTAATGTTTTTTATTTATAGTATTCACAAATTCAATTTATTTCTTTTAATGAGACTGTCATAGTAGTACCACTTTCATATAAAACGATTCAGCAAAAATTGATTTTTAAAAAATACAGACTTTAAGTGAATCAATAAAATGTCATCTACAGATATCTGTCTATAAATGGAGCTGCCACATTCAAAAATTGCGTAGGGAGATTTTTATGTAATCTAGCTACCTGTGAAAATAACAACTGACAATCGCAATATTTTTTGTCCACTTATTGTGACATTTGTATATTTACTAAGCACATTTGGTTAAATTTTAAACAGTTTTGCATTTTGTAGAAACGTTTAATGTAAGAAAATTGTATTTATAATCATTTCTAACATGTTATTTGATACCGAAATATAATGTGGTACCATTTGTCTACTTTTTTTATATAAATGATAGGACTATATTGTCTTGGAAGAAGTGGCAACCGATATTTCAAAAAACCTTTAAATACGTGACTTGAAAGACAGAATGAACCGTCTTTATATTAAGGGGAATAAACAGGAAGTGTATAAATTAAACCGGAACTGAATGTACGTTGCATAATTTACAATTGGCACCCTATTCCTCGGCCATCGTACTATCATTTTTATCAGTTCTTTATCTCTCATTTGAAATTAAGTTGTGAAAGTTAAGGTAGAACTTGTTGATCAATTTTTTAAAGTACCTTTTTGAGTGAAAATATAGAATGAATTAGAGAGCATTTATAGTGATGCACGCGAGGCTAGACGAGACGAGAAATATAAAATCGACCTTGTCTCGTTTTCGGATCTGTAATCTCGCTCTCGTTCTCGCACATTTTTTTAGGTCTCGTCTCGTTCTCGCACGAGAGTCTCGCTATAAAAATAAGCGCTTGCGCACTACGTATTTACGTAACAATTTAACTACAAGAGCCAAGTTCGCACCGTGTATTTGCAGTCGTATAAGTATAACTATAATAAAGAGACGAAACACTAAATTCTGGTCACCAAATTATTTCAATACGAACATATAATGTTTATTCATTTACGGTCATCAGAAAATGTGATAAGTTAGCAAATAATTTAATTTACCTCTAATATATCCAATTTATCACCAAATTGGGATTTCTAAACTATTTCATCAATAAAACGAATTAAATATTAAAAAAATATTTTTTGTAACTAAAAGTACCTACAACTTACACATTAAATACAAGCCATTATTTAAAAAATGCTACACTGGTAAATCGCCGGCAATCAGTCCCTCCGCTTCTCTCCGTGTTGACTCCCATCGACGCTTAATATAACATCCTTTACTTTTCAGAGGCGACAAAAATTTTTATCGTAGTTTTAACTGGGATGAATTAGGGGCTGAAATATTGGAGAAAACTAGTTCTATTGGATTCAAAACCGATTTTGTCCTTTATTTTGCATTTCCTCGTTCTGGGACCGATACCAATCGAAATCTACTATAGATAGACTCAAAAAATATAGATAATTCATATAATTTTTCACATTCACGAGTTCTCTGCACGAATTAGTGTTGACTCCACTCCTTGTACGCTGCATTTTTCATTGAATTTATGAATAAAAGTTATAAAGTTACAAGCGCTTTTTATTGCGAGACTCTCGCGAGATTTCTCGCTTCTCGCAGTTGTTATATCGATCTCGCCTCGAATTTTAAACTGCAATCTCGCCTCGTCGTGCATCACTAAGCATTTTCGAATCATGATTTAAAATTTAACAGCCCTAACAGTTTTTAATTCAGGTTGAATTTAATTTGACATCTCTGATAGTTTTTAAGTCACCCAGAAATTAATATGAAAAAATTCCAAAAGAAGATTGGTTGGAAGCTTTTAAGAAGTGGAAGAAAAGAATGGTGAAGTGGAAGTGTTATTATTAATGGGAACTACTTTAAAAATATTTAAACAAAATTCTAGTGGGATCCCCGTATTTAAAATTATAAAGTTTAATAAAATAGATTTTTCATGTATTCGTAGTATTTATTGTAATACGTGTATAATTTCAATTACTAGTACTGTATGATAAATTTGAACATCCGGGTTCGAATCCGGTCTAATAATTTCCTATTAACAGTTTCGAAATTTCCAAATGACTTTTAAACAGTCGCTGTTTCAATATGGTATGACCTTGAAATATTGATTAGTAATATGTAACAAAAACAAAATGTATCACTTATTGTACTTATATAAACATGGCAGCTATACATACAAATAATATGTGAATATTGTGTTTGTATATGGTTTAAGTTATTGTGCACTACTTTTTATTGTTATAACATAAATAAAAATAACATTGAAATATTTCTTAATATTAATAATAAAACGAAAATATGCCATCTACAGATTTGTTTATAAATAGAGTTGCCACAGTGCCACAGCCAAAACGTAGGGAGATTTTATGCAATCTAAATCTACCTACCCATGAAAATAACAACTGAGAATCGTAATTTTTCTGTCAAATTTCTATATACTGCTTCCCACATTTGATTCAAAATGAAAGTTTTGCATTTTTTGCAAAGGTTTGAGAACAAGATAATGAATTAAGTGAATCATCGGTATACTCGTAAAATTCTTGACAAAAAAGGGCAATGGACCTAAAATTATCCATAAAAGATGATTTAGCATATGTGGGGAAAACTTATTCTTCTAATTTTTATTTTAAAAAATTGAATCTGTTTTTTAAAATTTGCAAAAATTTGTACTTATTTATAAGAATTAAATTTTGAAATCAGTACATTGAGAAGTATCTTAAAGTATAAAAATTTGATTTTTAAAAATTTTGAACTTTTTAGTTGAAATTGATTAATGATTTTGGGGGCTAAAGTCGTGGAGGCGAATAAGGCTACCTTAATAAAAATGGTGCACTCTCCACGCCAGCAATGAGTGCCCGTGAGGTGACGCCTGGTAAGCGCCCGCACGGTGCAAATATTTCATCATTACCGATATCTGTGTACAAAACAGATTGGCACACCCAGCAATGGACCTTTTACATCAAAAGAGAGAGATAGACAAAAATGACATATATGTAGTGCGCAATAGGTTGTTTGCACTTTGAGGAGGCCAGTTACATTTCAAATAAAATTACAAATGGCGGAACGTAAAAACTCTGGCAAAAACTTAACTTTATTAAATAAATTCAGACAAAGCGTTTGTGATAAATATTTTAAAACAAGAGGAAGAGGAGATGGGAAATGAAAAAGTGGTTATTTGTTCTACAAGATGCGAAATAAACACCAGATAAAATGACAGATAACTGCGTAGTTGCCAGTTTGATATTAGGAAAGTAATAAACAAGAATAAAATTGTTCTTTTAAATATATATTTTTTCATTATTAAATTTTTCTTTATAATTAAAGACAAAATTATTTAAGTTTTTGTGATGTTTAAATAATTTTTTATCGAAAATAAATGGTTATCCTTTTAATCATTTTACTTGACAACATGGCGCCTCCTCGTTTCTAGTTTTTAAGAATTTCACTACGTGACGCATTGAAAAATGACGTCAGGGTGCAATAAAAATGTAAAAGGTCCATGGGTAATTAGCCATGATATATTGATAAATGAAATATTTTGGATAATAGTAATCTTTATAGAAAAAGCTTATATGTAGTTCATGTTACAGTTTGTTTTATTATAAATCTAAAAAAGTTAAAAAAATCAGCATTTTTTAAACTAATTTTTATTAAACTATGGTATTATAATAACGTCACTGAAGAAAATTAAACATTTTGAGAAGTAATAATATTCGTTTAGGCGTAGGAGCTAGATTTAGATAAACTTTTGGCATAATTTTAACCTAAACTGAGCCATCTGGCCATATAATTTTTGTTCTAAGCCCCAACAAACCCCCCCATTGTGCCATTGAGGAACCTTGTGCATTATATTACAGATATGGCAAAACCATTCTTTTCAGAATTTTTTTATATCTTGATTCATATTTTTTGGCACCAAATTTACTGGGCCTTATTTGCCCCGGGGTAGTAGGATTAATAAAGCTTTTGTTTATTATTTTTTTTTCAAAACAATAAAAATGATCTTGTTTTACAAATTATAAGGTTCAGAGTAATTGAAGCACGTAAACAATATAGAAAATTAAAAAAATTTAAATAAAATTTACGGTCGTTTGTCGGAAATTTTTATAAAATGGAATATCCGAAACAACTTCCCACAACAAACCCCAAGCAACAACAATAGGGCAATGCAAAGAGATGGCACTTCTGACTTACCTTTATATATATACAGGTTGTCTACTCTTTTTGTGGACCATAGGAAATTCAATGGTAAAATTATCTTATTGCTGTAAATTCTACCCTATTAATTTTCGAACAAAAATGTAAATACAAAAAATGTTCAGAATTTAAAACTGCATCTAACAAGTTCAAAATTATTGCTTACATGCGTTTTGTTTGGGAAAGAGAGGCAAAATAAAAGTAATAATTTTTAGCTATTTACAGAGTGCCATGAGCAATAGCACAAAATTTTAAACAGTTGTGATGCTTGAGTTTGGCAGATGACATCTGTCATAAAGTTTTAATAATGTATTGAATTCATTAATTTATTTATTAGTAAGCACTGATACATTTACCAACGCAGGAAAAACTCAATGGAACAATATTAACTAATGCAAATGTCAATTAATAAACTTTTATCTCTCAGAGTCAAAAAGTACGGCTATTTGAATTGTATGTTTTTTCTTGCATGGCACTCTGTAAATATATATACAGGGTGTTTCAAAACATGTGTCGGAAAATAAAGGCTGGGATTGGTTGGCTAATTATAAGAAAAAAAGTTCCTATTAACATGGTTCCGCAAACGCATAGAAATTACGGCCATAAAAACCTCACACAACCCTAAAATCTCCGTAAATGGCACATGAAAAAAATTGAATAAGCGCTTAAAAAGTAGCTAATATTAATGCTAAGATGTGTACAAAAGCTGAGTTTTGTATCTCAAACCGTTCCTGAGATATCGTCAAAAAATAAAAATAAATATTTTTTTTACACCCTGTATCTCGAAAACGGTGCGTTTGCGGAACCATGTTAATGAGAACTTTTTTTCTTATAATTAGCCAACCAATCCCACCCTTTATTTTCCGACACATGTTTTGAAACAGCCTGTATATATATATATATATATATATATATATATTTAGGCCCAATTGATGAAGTTTTTAATTCTGAACATTTTTTGTACTTGCATTTTAATTCTAAAATTAATACGGCAGAATTTACAGCCATATAAAAAAATTACCATTGTATTTCCTATGGTCCATAAAAAAGTAGACACTCGGTATATGTATTACCGTTATCTACGAGTCTGTAGAAAACCACACCGGGGTAATTAATATAAATATAAATGTGATTTATTGAGCCTTATTTGACTCAGGTACCTTAGATACATACTTTAACTCGGTGAGTACTATTCGATAAGGCATATGAACATAAATACATAAGTATACAAATTTTAAGAATTCATAAACACTAAATCTATTTTTAGAACGAAAATATTAAAAATATTCCCTACAAAAATAGACTGTTTCAACAACAAAACAATAATGATGTCTGTACATTTTTTATCACGATTGTTATTCATTTTGTTTAAATATGTGCTTAATTACGTATACAAAAAACCCAAAATATTACCTGCTATAAATAAAGTGTAAACACGACCACTCGATGATTGCCTTAAGGCGGTGTATTTGAGTTTAGTCGCTGTAAATGGTAATGATTATAAATAAAAAGGATATAAGTTTATTGACATAACATAGTATTTTTTTACTATGACGTCAAAAAGCAACGATTTTTATGGAATCTAATCCTGGGTTTTTGTACAAATACAAATTTTACAGACTTGAAATATAAGGAACGTTTATTCGTTTCTTTCCGATTCCTCGAGTAAGTTAATTTAGTTTGAACCGAGGTTTGAACTTAGTTAATAGTTAATCAATTTTTTATAGTATCGTTATTGTTGTGAGTGAAAATATGAAATTAACGAGAGATCATTTTCGCTTTGACAGTGTTTAAGTCACCAGAAATTAATTTGACATTTTACAATTTTTAAATCTCCCAGAACTACTTTGAACGTATTTGAAATAATATTCTAAAAAATATTAAACATGTGTCTTATTCTTAATCATTCTAGCGCGGCCCTGGTATATTGAAAAACAAGCCTTCAATTTATACAGGGTGATTCATGTAAGAATACAATACTTCGGAGTATGAATTCTAGAAATCAACACGAGAAATAAATCCCAAAAAACATTCGTGCTGTAACGTTTTCTAATAGAAATACCGAGGATTTATAGAGTATAATACTGAAATACCAGAAAATAGTTGGCTTATATCAGCGTTTCTTAACGTTTTTAAGGCGCGACCCAAATTTAGCTTTTGTATTAGTCCCGCGACCCACTATATAGAAAATTATTTAAGAAAATAAAAACACATGTCTTATTATAATCAATAATCTATTTATGAAAATTGGAAAATGAATATTTAAGAATATACCACATACTTGTTACAATTTGGTAAATAAATATGATACAATCTCGTCTGATAGACAAATGTCCGAAACATAAATATTACTTTCCCATATTATTTATCCAATTTGACTTTCGAACATGATTGAATATGCATTTCTTTAAAATTTAAAATAAAAAATACGAGTACCTAGCTTATTAAAATTAATGTTAACTAATATGTAAACCCTGCCTTTGCATAAGTTTTGAAAGTTCTTTAAATCGCGGTTCTATATTTGAAAGACCAGCATTCATTTTCTTGTTGGAGGTCATTCCTAAAATTTAGTTTTAGTAATTACAAGATCAGAAAAACCAGACTTTGCACATATAGATAGGTAATAGAAAAAGGTAATATTTTCAATTATTTGTTTCTCAAGATTGGTTTTTCTTTTTTTAACCAAGTATGAACTCAATCATAAGGTCTCGGTAGAATTATTAGCAGTAGCAATTCTACATTGTATTGCTAACATTAGTAATATTTTAGTAAAATTTTATATACATTTTATAGAAATTTGATTGGCCTTTACGCGATCCACCCACGACCTCCTCGCGACCCAATTTGGGTCGCGACCAATAGATTAAGAAACACTAGCTTATATCCTTATGAAGAGCAACTCAGAAGAATAATAGAGAGAATACATGTAGTTGGAAGAAGTATGAATCTGGAGTTGAATGTTGATAAATCCAAGGTGATAGTATTTGAAAGGAGTAAATTGGTGACTGTGTGCAATGTGTTTGTGGATGGAGTGAAACTGGAGCAAGTGAATGAGTTTGTATATTTTGGTAGCATGATATCAAGGGATGGTTGAATTAATAGAGAAATTGAAAGGAGAGTGAGTACGGGGTGTAAGGTAATGGGTGCTCTGGGTACGTTTGCTCGAAACGTAAACGTATCTAGAGAAGCTCGGTTAAGTATGTATAATGGAGCGGTAGTGCCTGCCTTGATGTATGGAACTGAACTATGGGCATGGACAGGAAAACATAAAAAGAGAGTGGCTGCCGTGGAAATGAGATATTTACGTGGTATGTATATGTGGATATGTAAGACGGGATCGCGTGTGGAATAGAATAATTTGGTGTATGAAGAATGTATGGTTAGGCAGAAGGTTGTTAAGCGAGTAGAAATGAGCCAGTTGAGATGGTTTGGTCATGTGGAGAGAATGAAGAGTGAACGGCTTGTAAAGCGTATATGTCTTGGTAAAATTGAGGGTGTTCGATTGCGTGGCCGTCTAATGTGTAAGTGGATGGATGTGATTGATAAGGTGCTAAAAGAGAGAAAGTTTCCGAGTGGGAAGAGAAGAAGAGCGTGTATGAATGCGATTATGAATGTGGCCGAGGCGAAAGAAGTGTGCTTAGACAGGAATGTGTGGCGAAGGATGATTGTTTCGTAACTATTATTATGGGCAGGTTATTTCGCTACCGAAAATCGGTCACTTTAATATGTTAAGAATGTGCAATATTTGTTGTATGATGTCAGGTTAGTAAAAATGTTGCTGAAAGAGAGAGTGATTATTTTTGTGGTTGATGTTATTATTATTATTATTATTATTATTATTATTATTATTATTATTATTATTATTATTATTATTATTATTATTATTATTATTATTATTATTATTATTATTATTATTATTATTATTATTATTATTATTATTATTATTATTATTATTATTATTATTATTATTATTATTATTATTATTATTATTATTATTATTATTATTATTATTATTATTATTATTATTATTATTATTATTGTTTCGGGTTTGTGCTAACCCACTAAGTGGGAAATGCGTGATTTTATGTATGTATGTATATCATTCAATCCTTCTATCTTCTTTTGTTTATTCCATTTGACATAAATGCGACTTAATTAATTTAATATTTGATCCATTTCAATCCGATATAAATATTATCAGAATATTTCTAATTCAAAAAGCTTCAAAGCGTTCTGTATTTAATAAATGTAATATTTTAATCATTCATTATATTTTTAAATAATACAGAGTTATTTATTGAAATGAAATGGCTTTGATTTTGAACATTTGCTCTAAGTTTCTTTTAATGAGTAAGTATTTATGACAATAAAAAAAATAACAAACTATTTATTGGGATTTTCTTTTCGTTTTGGTATCTAGAAGAATTCATACTCCGAAGTTTTGTATTGTTACATGAAACATCCTGTATAATTACATATTTAAAAATTTTATTTAACCCATTTTCGGCCAAGTAATAAAATAACATGATTGTTTTCGAAAATTATATTTTATTATTCAAAATGAATCAATTTAACAATATTAATTACATTTTATTTATTATTATAAACAAAAGCTAATTGATACACTTTTCAACAATTCAGTACAACACTGCCTAAAGTGTTGATGAAGAGAGGCCCCCACCATTTTTTGCCACGAATATTTATTCTATAATTTGATATTGCATATCGTGCAAATCAATAGCTCCCATAAATTTGTTCTTCTGGCTTATCATTTTCGGTTGAGTAATAACAACCTCTTTTCTCTTTTACGATTATATCTTTTAGTAGTATTCAAAAGATATGCACCAAAAGTGTTACTTGCCTATAACAATGGTATTATCATTCCACCTGACTACATTGACATTATAATTTTTATCAAAATAATAATCAAAATACCCTCTGTTTTCCTTGGACATTATATTTACTTCCTCGAAGGGACAGTGGGCTGTGCTGTTCTATCTAATTGTTCCCGTTGCATAATAACCTCTGCTGAGCAGAGAGAAAAGTTTATAAGATGAGAAAAAATTATCGAAAAATACTCGATGACAGCTGGGATTTTTTATATGACCCATAACTTGTTCCCCTATATTTTGTTGCTACTTGTAACTGTAAAAATAATTGTTCGAACATGTACACAGATACCGGATTCAGCCAATGGTGCGTTTACGCACCACTACTTTTTTAGTAGCTCGTGTAAAAAAATGTGCTAAGTGGTAAGTAAATAGCTATTTGTGTATTAAAAGCGCAAAATGGGACATTGTCGATTGAGAGGTTGTTGCCGAGCGACGCAGGAGGATGTCCATTTGCGCTCGAAACACACACAAGATTTTTTCTACAGTCGCCACAATGGGTTCCTCCACCATAACAAAAAAATATTTTTTATTTATTTTTACTTATCGGTATTTTCCATTCTTCTTGAGCTATTGCTTCAATCTAATCTAAGCATTTTATACTTTCGTTTTTGTAAATGAATGCCCTATTTTATTTTCACAGCAGTGCGGCATTTTGTTTGGTTATGTAACATACCGACAGAGCAGTTATATGTCAGATTGACTTGTTAAGTGGGTAATGTGTAACTACAGCGTCATTAATTCCTGACTAAACGTTTCCATTAAGAATGTAGCCAAGTAACATTTCTCAACATTGTATAGTTAGAAATTTGAGGAGCGAGCGTTTTTCTACTTTGTCGCTCTAGAGCGGCAAAGTGACATTTTGCGTTGACAAAAGAGAGCGCAAATGGCTACTTTGTATATAGACTGTAGAAAAAAAGTATTACTATATCAGTACTCAGACTTTTGTGGACAAAATTTAACAAAAAATATGCAATATTAGAGGAAATGAAAAATAATTATGATTTTTTTTCTGAAGTCGTACAGATGTAAGCAAAATAATGAAATTTCAAACATTTATAAAAATTTTGACAAACATATTGAAACTTTGCAAAAAACAGAATAAGATTTATTGATATCTCTTAATTCACATGCACCTATTTACACTTCAATTCTACAAAGGGAAGTTGCGTAAAAGAAATCATTACGTACCTACTGGTGCGAAAATGCACCATTGACCGAAAATGAGTTAAATATTTTCTATTGTTTATATTAAACCGAAAATAAAATACTTATATCATTTTCTATAATCTTATAATCTGTTTGTTAATAATGTTAATGTTACTATATCTAAACATGTGTAATCACACGTGTGGTATTTGATAACTTGACAAAAATTGTTATCACAAACACTTAAGATGATGAAATTTATAACATTATTAAGCATTTCCTTTACAACGTACATAAGATGATCTTTATAAAGTATAAACAGATGTGTCACATTGTATGATGTCATTTTTTATGATCTTAGGAGAGGAAAGAGTTTAGTTGTTTTTTGATGCGTAATTGTTAAACATAAGTCGGATAAATAAACAAACACTGCAATGATAAAGCAAATTAGGTGTACATTATAATTCAATTAGTAATGATAATAATAATAATTATATTTTACCCGTTCATGACGAATCGAAGTAGGTATGGATTAAAATATTTTGATGCTTAAAACTATATACAGGCTGGGGCCTAGAAACTTTCTTTTTTTTGAAGGCGGATAAAATAAAAAGTAATGCCGATAGACAAAATTTATTTTTTAATAATGAATGAACATAATTGGAACATTGAAATCATGTAGTTTTAAACAAAAAAAATTTGAAGGTGGCGACCACCGTTCTCTATATGCACTGATGCAACCGATTTCTGTATAGCTCCTCTCTACACGTTCCAACATTCGGGCAATTTCCTGCCGAATAAGATTCTCCAGCTGAAGCAGTGTAGGACGGAGTTTGTAAACCTCCGCCTTAAAATATCCCTATAAAAAAAATCACATGGCGAATCGAGATAAACTTTAACGGCATGTGATTTTTTTATGGAGATATCTCAAGGTAAAGGTTTACAAACACCGTCCTACAACCCGACATAGAAAATGGTGGCCGTCACCTTTAAGATATTTTGTTAAGAGCATTCTGTGCAGCTGCATCGAACTATTGACATTTTAAAAATTCAACACTAAATAAACATATTTTCAATATTAACCTGCATTTTATAAAAATCAATTATTGAAATCTATTAGTATTTGACTTTGACATCAATAATTATTTTTTAAAAATGAAGGTTAATATCGGAAGTATGTTTTTCTACAGTCTATATACAAAGTAGCCATTTGCGCTCTCTTTTGTCAACGCAAAATGTCACTTTGCCGCTCTAGAGCGACAAAGTAGAAAAAACGCTCGCTCCTCAAATTTCTAACTATACAATGTTAAGAAATGTTACTTGGCTACATTCTTAATGGAAACGTTTAGTCAGGAATTAATGACACTGTAGTTACACATTACCCACTTACATAACCAAACAAAATGCCGCACTGCTGTGAAAATAAAATAGGGCATTCATTTACAAAAACGAAAGTATATATCGCATAGATTAGATTGAAGCCATAGCTCTAGAAGAATGGAAAATACCGATAAGTAAAAATAAATTTTTGTTATGGTGGAGGACCCCATTGTGGCGACTGTAGAAAAAATCTTGTGTGTGTTTCGAGCGCAAATGGACATTGTCGATTTCGAGAGAATGCCTCGCTCCTGCGTCGCGCGGCAACAATCTCTCAATCGACAATGTCCCATTTTGCGCTCTTAATACACAAATAGCTATTGTATAGTGTTGAATTTTTTAAAATGTTAATAGTTCGAGTACTGAAACAATTTATTTGAATTTTCGCTTACAGCTGTATAGAATGCTCTTAAAATTGCATGATTTAAAAAATAAATAAATTTTGTCTATCAGCAATACTGTTTATTTTATTCGTCTTAAAAAAAGAATTTTCTCCTCCCTGTAGTTCCAAACATACAATAAACTTTAAATATTTATTGAAATTTTATGAACATAATAATCTTATTTTACTATTTTTGAATAAATTTTACGATTTCATGGTGTGTACATTTTATGTTTTATTGACAAAACAATCATGGTTATTCTAGTGTTTATAAGTAAATGTTTATAAACTTAATAATAAACATTTAATATATGTTGAACGAGTATATGGTTTAATAGGTTAATAATTAGAAGTATTTTCAAACAAAATTTACGATTTTGATAACGTGCAATTTTTTTGTATTGTTTACAAAATAAACTTGATTATAGTCAGGGCCGGCCCGATAGGCGAGGCGGCGAGGCGACCGCTTCAGGCGCCGAAATGTAATAGGCACCAAATTAATTTAATGCACGTAATAAATATTTACAACCGATTCTTCGTTTGTCTACGAAACGATAACAGCCATAAGAAAAGAATTGAAATATACAGGGTCCCCATTTTAAAAGTTCCCGCCTGAAAATTCATGATTAGGCTTTCTATAAGATACATTTCATGACTTGGTTTTTAAAATTTGTTTTGCTCTTATACCTACTGTGATAAATCGATTTAAAGTAGTAATATTCACAAAGTTGCTTATGAAATGTATTCTGTTTTGCCTATTCTTATAATTTCAGGCGGGAACAAATGAAATGGGCACCCTGTAATAGCACTCGATGTATCTATTAATTCTCTGGGTGAAAGATTTAAAATTTTAAATGATTTATATTTAATGTTAAACTGATATCAAAGACGAACTAATAAATTTTTATTTAATTTTGCCAAAGAAACTAAAAAATGCACAAAAAAATTATTTTTAATTTTAATAGGGTATTCTCTGAGGATTACTAATATTAAAAATTTATTAAAAATATTAGTGTTGATAGGTAAACAACAGGGAAAAAACAAAAAATCATAATATAAATTGATTGTTACAAAAGATATAAAGCATTTAAATATTGCTGATGTACTAGATGACCTTCCAATGGGAGACCAGTTGAAATCCCTACTCCATGTTCGAATGTGATAAGACGCCGCATGAACCACTGACAGCACACCGCTGGTACTGTACAACTAGTACGTCACTATCACGTGACACAAGAAAACCAAACTTTAAAAATTAATATCTCGCTTATAAAACGGAATTTTTTACTCGGGTTTTCACAGATACTCTTAGATATAACTGTTCTTTAAGAAAAATAAATAAAAAAAATATGAGAGAATACCCTATTTTCATACAATATTTTCAAACGGTGTTGTAGATTTAGCATAAAGAACTCTTCTAACATTAACATTACAAGTAGCTAACTATAGCAGAAGATAAACGTTGAACGCACTTTTTCTAAACAATAAAAAAATATTTACGAACAACAAACCCAACTATATGATCTAAGAATAATTTCCAAAATAAAACCAAATCTAAAACAATAGATACAGATTATAAAGATGCTACCGAAAAATTTACTGAAAGAACAGCTCGAAGTATGATTATTTAATAAATGTTTTTTTTTACTGCACAATACTGTTTTTAAACATGTTTTGTTCCTTTTTCTGCATTTTTGATGTTCAATCCCTTTTTAGATATATTTAAATATTTTATGAAATAAATTTAAGATTTCTTCTTATTTAATATATATTTTTCCTATTATACACCCGTTGCAATATTAATTTGAATATTTCAGGGTGTTTGACGATATGAGGATGGGTAACTAGAAAATTATAAATAAGTGACGTAGATTTTTTTTTCTTTTTTTGATCATTATAATGTTAGATCTTGTTTTTATTATAAATTACTAACCTATTTTTTGAAAAATTTAAATAGGCGCCGTTTTTGAGATTTGCCTCAGGCGCCACAATGCATCGGCCCGGCCCTGATTATTCTTTAGCGACATTAAAGACAATTAGAAATTTTTAAGAATTTATTTTATAATAAAAATAAAAACAAATTTGTCATGAAGACTTTTTTCCCATATTACCAAAATCGTACACATAGCAAACTAGTTTTTTATTCTGTTAAAAATTTTGAATTCCATCCTTTGCTGACTGTGTAAACACAATTTAAAAATACGGTCAAAATAGTTCAAGTAGGTATGTGAATATAAAAAAATGAACGTCGTGTTAACTGTCAAACTAAGTAACAAGACAAAAAGAAAACATTTTGGAATTACAATTATTGGTAAACTGAAAATGGAAAATAATTTTTGATATTGAAATCAGTTGAATTTGAATCTAAACCATGACAACCACAAGATATATGTAGGTTGGTATTATTTCCATCATTATTATCATTTACGGTGATTTGTATAAATAGAATATCATATATAAATATAAATAAAAGATACAATTTTAAACGTATTTATAAAGGCAGATAAAGTAAATAAATATTGTATTTACCTAAACAAAAACAAAAAGGTGATGAATACGTTACTTGATAGAATTTTAAATTTTTCGTCAGCCATCCGCTTGTTATATAAAATTTGACAATAAAAATGTAAATATTTGTTTTCTAGAAGGTCAGAATAACTTGTTTATCGCGTGATATAGATTTGCAAATAAAATATCAAAACAAAAAAAAATATTCGCGCCTTTTATTTGCTTTTTGTTAATTATAAATAAATATATCATCAGTGGTAATGAGTTTATTTTAGTATTAAAAAAATTTATTTGTTACATTCTAACGATTAGTCTTGTTATACTTATACGAGGGTCACGGTAGAATTATTGAAAATTTGAAAATCAGATGGGCTGTGGAAAACAAAATTTGTATTATCATTTTAAACAGTTATTTATCTGTCTTTTGAAATTAAGTTACGAAAGTTAAGTTAATACAACCTTTTTATTTAATGTTCTGTTTTTCTTTTAATTAACTTACATAAAACT
Source organism: Harpalus rubripes (assembly GCA_963082715.1). NCBI lineage: Eukaryota > Metazoa > Arthropoda > Insecta > Coleoptera > Carabidae > Harpalus > Harpalus rubripes. The sequence continues at coordinate 43,650,067 of OY720458.1, read as the reverse complement.
ACTTAATCAATTTATCAAGTATCGTTGTAGGTGATATTAACCAGCAACCATTTTCGAATCATAATTTATAATTTGACAGCTCTGACAGTTTTTGTCAGTCTGAAATTAATTTGACAGTTTTTAAGTCGCCCAATAATTAGTTTGACAAGTTTTGCAGTTTCCCGCTGTATTGTAACAGTTTTTAAATCTCCCAGAAATTAGTTTCAAAGCATTCCAAAAGAATATTGACTGGTTAGGAGCTTTTAAGAAGTGGAAAAGAAATCAGACATCGCCTAACAGGAACTCGAAGCTGTTGTAGAGAAAGTACCACAGAGATATCTTTTGAGTCTGATTATGTTCTAACTTAGGGTTGCCAGGAATCCCGTATATATGGGATTGTCTCCTATTTCAACTAAAATTTGAGCGTCCCGTATTTTGTGAAGAGCGCGAACAGTTTATTATTATACATTTTATTTTGAGCAGTTCAATAGAATAATTATATTATTACTCAGTAATATAGTATTTTAATTTAAACATTGTATTTTCAGATTTTCTGTTTCTGTAGTTAATGCTCATATGCTCGCATCTCGCATCATAATTATATTTCAATTACCAAATGTCTTGTAATGAATTCGCAAATTTTATTAGAAAAAATAAAGATGCAAATAAAAATTTATTGGCAGCTGCAATTTCGCAAAAGAAATATAAATTTAAAAATGTTTTTTAATATTTAAGACTGAAAATGTTACTTTTGTTATAGAAATTTTCTTAATTTTATGTTAATATTTTACTTTAATGTATTATTTATGTAACTGTTTTCTTACAATAAAAAGAATAAAACAAATGATTAGTTTCTGACTTCTATCCGATTTTAATTTTCTAAGAATTTGTTAAATTTGCTTCATTGTAAAAACTCTTTATTACCTTACTTTGCATTAAAACACGTTTGACCTTGAAAATTTTTTCTCGCAAATTTCGAATCCATCGATATATGTCCCGTATTGTGAAATTATAAATCTGACAAACCTATCTAACTGGTTGTCGTTTTGATGGTCCGGATTCAAATCCGGCCGAATTCGTACAATTTACAAATAATTTCCATGTTACAAATTGCACAAAAGTACCTATCCCCCGTGGTACACTCTCCATAACAGCTGTCAGTGTATAATTGAAGAGCTCCTGACGAAAACACCCTTATTCCTTTTTTTGTGGTAATCAAAGAAAAAACTTTCTAACTTTCTTATACTGTTAAGGATTTGTGTAACTTAATTCAACTCATCATATTGATATTATTAATTAATAGAATCAGCAACATCATAATAATAGTATATTCCGTAACTTAACCAGGACCATGGTTATGGTTTTTTGTGGTTCACGTGGTCAGGTTATGGTTATTGAAAAGGGTTGTGATTCGAAACATCTTGGTTAATTTGTGTCGGTAGAGCAGGGAACCAACACATCATTAGAAATAAGTGACACCGTAACTCTATTTGTCTATTTTATACTAACGTAAATATTATACATATCAGTATATATTAATAATAATTATATGTTTATACAATTTTATTTGTTATATTATAAGAAATAAGAAAATGACCACAACAACCACAAAAAATTGTGGTCGTTGTGGTCCCGAAAACGTAACCAAAATTTTCAGGAACCACATTCCAAAATGGAACCTCGATCCTGAAATTATGTTTTGGTTACATTCCGGAACGCTTAACCAGAACCTGGGTCACCGCGGTTAAGAGTAAGGACGTTTTTGAAGAAACGCTCCATCATGTAAGTAATAACTTGTGACTAAGATTCTTTTTTCGAAAACTGTTTGGCATTCATTGTTGAAAGAATGTTGCTGTATGGAACTCAAAATTTGTAATATTTGGACTATGATTGTTTTAGCCACGGTTTATATGTTTAATAATCTTAACCCCTTTCTGAAAAAAGGGCTGTTAGGATCTTTGGCATGGTTAACATGTTGAGTAATTTTAATTTCCCTTTACCCTCTGAAGATTAGAATATTTTCTCGAAAGGCTTGTATAGTTGTTTTTTTTTTCTTTAAAGGTTAGGGGTAATTTTTAATTTCATTTTCAAGCTGTACGTATATTTTAGGTGACGCCTGATAAGTATTATGCTTCTGGTGCACTCTCTAAAACAGCTAAAATCCGTAATGATAATTTTGTTAATACATATTTATTATCTCATGAATTCATAAAACAAAAATTTTAATCCTATTCTGAACTGTGTTCAAGATAAAATTCTGTTTTTGACATTGACATTGTGTTTTTTTTTGCGAATTATATTCGTTTTCTCAGAATTTAAATTTATAATCAAACTTTGTCTAAACTAAATTACATAATATAAAATTTATATACACAGACTACGCACGTTGCAATAAATTTTTAAATTAGTATCTGTGCCAAAAAAAATTTGTAAAACAAACGTCATTTCTTTATCTTTTGATAACCGGATTTGACGTGTTTTAAAAACTTCATTTGCGAAACTACGCACGCTTATAATACGTTTCAAGTTTAAACGTAGTAGAATTATTTTAATCACGATTTATTGCTTGTTTTGGTATTTAAATCTAAAGATTATATAATGAAGACAAGATATTTTATTGATTACATACATGTGTTTTTGATCTAAAAAATAGAAATCATATTTTGCGAGATACAGTTTGTATAATATCTTTCCAATATTTTTAATAATTATTATTACATTACAAAGAAGATGTATGCGAACGATATGTTTTATTATTGATATATGTAATCATTTATATAGACATTTTTTTGTAAATTTTTGAACCGTCATAATCTATAAGTGGCCCATTGTAATTTAACTTTTTTATTTTTCTTTTAATCATGAGATATTCTACTATCGTAAAATTAAAATTATTATAATAAAAATTGCTATATACAAAAGTAGAAAAATGAAAAAAATAGTTTAACGCGCAAAGTGTGTGTAGTAGATTTTACTGATGACACTTTTTAAAAATTTTTGACACGAGTATACTGTAAAGTGGAAGCTCTATGTAACTTTGTCACGTTTGTTGTGTTTTGTGTTATTACCTTTTACATACACGTATACAGGATGTATTACAACTAAACGAGCTACGTCAAATAATTTCTATACTATTAAAGATGCAATGAAATACTATAAGACAAACTTATAGAAGATCAAGGGGGACATCCAAATACAGAAGAAAATATTTTTTTAAATCAGTGAATCTGAAGTTACAACAGAAAGTTATATATTTTTTAAATGGGATGATATATATTTTTAAGCCCATTCGATAGAATATTTTGTTCTGAATTCAACCATGTAATCATTTTATGTCCTATCATAAGTAAAATATTGATAAAAATTCAATTGAAATTTAAATAAATATGATTGAACTATTTTTCAGTAGGCTATATATGAAAAACAATAACTGCTATCTGTCAATTTGAATTATTTACGATGGAAATCATATAGAACATTATTTATAAAGTTATTAACAAATATCTGTTTCTTTTTAATTTAAGTTCATTTGTTTTTCATACATAGCCTACTGAAAAATAATTATAAAAATGAAATTTATTTAAATTTCAATTGAAGTTATCTCAATATTTTTGTTATGTTAGTATATAAAATGAATACATGGTTCGATTCAGAAAAAAATACTCTATCGAATGGGCGTAAAAAATATACCATCCCATTTCAAAAAATATAACTTTGTGTTGTAACTTAACCACTGGTTTAAAATAGCATTTTATTGTATCTTTAATAATGTAGAAATTTTTGAGGTAGCTTGTTTAGCTGTTACAGCCTGTATATGTACTCGTGAAATAAAACAATAACTAATATGAACATCGAACGTCAATTTTTTGTAAACAAACCCGTAATCAAATGTCACAAGCGATGATGTTTCTATATTTCAAAGAATGGTTTACCTGATTGATGCAACCTGCCATTAGAGTTCATAATATTCAATTGAGCTTTTGGCATGAACTACCTAGTACCATAGACTAATATCACAGTGATATTAGTCTATGCTAGTACCTATAGTCCAAATATTGAAATGTATATAAAAGTTATACTCGTATACAGCGACTTTGATGGATGCCAAACAGTTTGATAAAACTGTTTCTCGCAAAAAGTATCTTAGTCACAAAGTAAATCTGAGCGTTTCTACAAAAACGTCTTATAAAAATTACTAATTAATATGAAATTGCTCTTCTTTGATTTTTTTTCTATTATGTAACAACCAGTAAATAATTTTTTAACATTTAAACATGATCCTAATTTAAAATAAGTTACAAAAATCTGTTGGCAGTAAAATAGCCGGAAAGGTTTTTTTTTGATTAACTCAGATTGAAAAAAATGGACTATGCTAAAAGCACCGGTAGTTGCTATAGAACTAGTAATTAACACTGAGTTTAAATTACAATAAAATAAAAAAAATTGACTGTTTTTAATATTACTTTTGCTGTTAATATGCTAGTATAACCATATGTGTTGAAGATGCGAAACATTGTTTAATGTCAACACCATCACATCGTATAAAAGTAGAGTTTCATCCGACTTGCTGAATTGTTGTGTAAATCCTTAAGAAGATAGGTTTATAAATATGTTTTAACAAATTATTGTTAATATAACTTTTTCATATTTTACTGTTGATAATGGTGGATAAGTGACCTTATAAGATTATATACAGATGTTTCAGAAACACTGTAAAAAAAATTAAGCGCATATAGTACTGACCAAAATCTTCAACTGTTTCCGAGAAAAGCGAAAAATCTAAAAAAACTGACAAGATAGTGATCGAACAAAATTTTGTCTATGTCAGTAAATAGACTATAAAAAAACAATAAAATTTTATATGAAACGTTTTTCTCAATTTCTTATAGTTATGAAGTTATTTGAAAATTAAATTTTGGCCAAGGTCGGCACAACATTTAACATAGTACAATTATTTAATTTTTTAAAAAAACAAAAGCACATCTAAGATGACCTCTGAAAGGTAAACAAAAAATCCCGTTTAATCAAAGTCGTAACTTTTATAGTTTTCGGGATAGTAGACGTATACCCCGCAAAAACTCATTTTTCACTGCCTTAAATCTCGGAAACTATGCAAGATCGGACCCATGTTGATTAAGCTTTTTTACTCATTTTGGTCAGTACTATATGCCCTTAATTTTTTTACACTATTTTTGAAACACCCTGTATAATATTAGTGATTTTAGGTCTTGTTGCATCCTTATGTGGGGTGTCATACTGATACATATTTTTTTGCATTTTTTTATTAGTTGGCACCCAATGGCAATAGCTAATACAGGGCATTTAAAAAAAAATTATTATAGTATTTCCGTTATTTGATTTTCCATAAATGCAGCTACATTTATATTTTACCCAAATTCCTGTATATTTTCAAGAGAAAGAAAAGAGACACAAAAAGTCACGAAATGCTCTTATAACCAAGTGAAATGTGAATTCCAAAATTATGTGGCCGCTAATGTGTAAGGACTGGTTTGTGATGAATTTAGTTTATAAATCATAATTTAGATTATAAAATATAAACATACTTAAAACGCATACGATGGTTTATGAACGATTTACAAATTTAGAAATTTGGAATTTAGATTTGGAATATAACTATATTTTATATTTCCAAATGTACATTTCAAATTCGACCAATCACAAGAGAGCACCATTAAACATGGCGATATTTGCTTCATTCATCAGCTGTCCTGTTTTTGGCAAGAGAAAAATTTATAAATTAAATTCATCATAAACCAGTTCTGAGTCATGTGTCAACTACTAAAAATTTGATAACTGACAAAATGTCAAATACTAATGCATTTCATTTTCTCATGTTGATATTATTTGTTTTGAACGTTAATTAATTACAATTGTTAATTTTATTGCTTATATTTTCGCTAAACATTAAACTATTTTTTAAAAAACAACAATATTACACATTTTAATTTCTTCAAGTGTCAACTACCGGAGCTTTTACCTTAAGGTTGTTATTGCCAAAAGCTCCAATCATTTGACCTTCCATTCAACCACAATTGTTTGTGCTAATCTCTGAACTCAAAAGAAAAAAATTAAGTATACTTAGAGATATGACCTTCATTTTCATTAGGTTCATTTATCATACATTACTTTGTTTTGATAATACAGACAAATCTTCTTCACTACTCCTAAACAAATAGTTCAAACTAACCAAATGTTTAAAACATTTATAGTAAACTTTTTAATAATTTATGAGGTAAATAGCCTTGAAATCGCAAATAATTTGAAAACAAATAACATTATGCAAAATATCGAATTATAGAATCAAAATTTGCCGATTGACGGTGTGGCTGTCACACACACCATACTAACTTTTTATTTCGTCATGGAATTTTTTATCACGCCTCAAGTAAAACATATGCGTAGCTTTCAAAACAAGAGCATGTGCGTGAGGTAAACAAAGATAAGACAAAATAAAAGTAGTTTATTTAAGATTTAAAAAGATGATATTGTTTTAATCTTCATAGATTTTAGATTAAAATGAGAATTTAAATCCTGCATGTGTTACATTTTCAAATGATGAAAATAAATATTGATTAAAGATAAATAATATTGAAATGTAAATATTTCTTATCATGTAGGTTATCAGTGTTCTATGTCAACTGAGTTAAAAATCAAAACAAACAATTTTGTAAGATGTTTACGAAAAAATAAAGCAACTTGCAATTAGCACTGTATGTTTAATTATTTTTATAATTAACATATATACAACGCAGAGAACATTTCACAAACTTTTTATTATGAACACAGTTACAATAATTTAACAATCGATGGTAAATTATTTCCAAGTTTCAAATACAACAGTCTCGGTTCTTGATTAACCGAATATTATGAAATACTTGGATTATTCGAAAATGTAATAATAATCGTATATACAATAAAAAAGTATAGCATCGATATTATAGGTTATAGCATAATTATGTTATAAAAACTACACATATGTCAAATTACGATGCGACATTTGTCGTTTTAATTGACAGTTTAGTTAACAGACAGTTTAACCAGGGATGAAAATATCAGACTTGTTATCAATTTTTTTAATATATGTAATTTACCGAAGAGCATTTTCAAATTATCATTTATAATTTGACAATTCTTAAGTAAACCCTTAAATTAATTTGACAGTTTTGTCTCCCCAGTAATTAGTTTGATAGCTTTGGCAGCTTTTGTAGTTTTTAAGTCTCAGAATAGTTATTTGTGTATTAAGAGCGCAAAATGAGATATTATTGATTGGATGTGTTCTCTCGAAATCGACAATGTCCATATGAGCTTGAAACACACACAAGATTTTTTCTACAGTCGCCACAATGGGGTCTTCCACCATAACGAAATTTTATTTGTTTCAAGTACATTAAACTAGTGCAGTGAAAAAGTGGATGTCCATTGGGAGCGTTCACGCCAAACTGCGGCAGCACAACATACTGTTCACACAATTTATTTTATATTTAATTCTAATTTATCGTTATTTTCTATTTTTCTTGAGCTATACTGCTTCAATCTAATCTAAGCATTTTATACTTTGGTTTTTAACTGAATGCCCTATTTTATTTTCACAGCAGTGCGGCATTTTGTTTGGTTATGTAATATACCGACAGAGCAGTTATATGTCAGATTGACTTGTGTGTGGTGCTCTCTCTACGACAGCTTTGAGAGCTCGTGATACGAGCCCTTAAAACTATACAGGTGTCTAATTTTTTATGGATCATAGGTAATTGTAAAATTTTCATATGGCTGTAATTTCTGACCTACCAATTTTAGAACAACAGTAAGTAGGTACAAAAAATATTCAGAATAGGGGATTCCACTATTTTTTTATAATTTCATCAGAAAGTATAAGTAAAACTAAGACTATTGGTGAAAATCCGGTGAAAAAATTTCTATTAATAAGCGAGTTATGGACCCCCGAAGTTTGAAAATATAGACGTGACGTCACGTTTTTATATAAAACTGTTTTCTTCGTGGATTTAAAATGTTCTTGAAATGTATGCTATTTTTAAATTGTATTTATAAAATACAAATTAATATTGTAACACTGTACAAGTCTACATGCTTTATAATTGCAAGTGTATCAAAATTATTAAGTTTAATGCGAGAAATTTATATTCAAATAAAAACTGTTTGAGAATTGCAGTACTGGACTGGTAGCCATGTGTCTGCTATTTGAATTTGTCTACTTCCATTGGTAGTAGACTCCACCTTCTAACTCAGTATTCGTTATATATTTATAGGAGGTTTTTGAGTCGCCAATCAAAATAATATATATGGATTATGAGTGACAAACTGCTAAAACAATAACCCCCCTTATTTCCGAAGTATTTCAATTATATCATTTTATTTCTTTATTAATATTCATTATTAAGCATCTACTTTCACTATTTCTTATTAATTCCTCTCAATTCGATTGAGCTGTAATCCCCTAATACAAACCGCGTTAAATGATCATAAATATAATACGTTCCTGTTAGGAGATAAACGTAAAATTACAGAATGCCATGCAAGACAAATTATACAATTTGAATAGTTGTATTGTTTGACTTTTGACAGATAAAAGTTTATTAATTGATATTTAATTGTTAATATTATTGCATTGAATTTTTTTGAGATGATAATTGTATTCATAATTACAGATAAATAAATTAATGAAATCAATCATTATTAAAACTATTTAACATTTTTGTGCTATGATCATGGCACTCTGTAAATAGCTAAAAATTATAACTTTTATTTTGCCTTTTTCGCGAACGAAACGCACGTAAATTTTGGACTTATTAGATACAGATTTAATTCTAAACATTTTTTGTGTTTACATTTTTATCAAATTAATAGGGCAGAATTTACAGCCATATTTCGTATGGCCCAAAATAAAGTAGACACCCGGTAGATATATCTGCGAATGAAAACAGATAGGCACACCCAGAAATGGGTAATAAAATAAGCCATAATAATATATTTATATTTATTTTACATGTTACGGAAATTTATTTTTATGAAATTAATTTGATTTATAAACATTGGTAATGATTTAATGGTTTTTATCAGGATGTTGATATAAATTTAGTATTTAAATATTTACAATTAATTATCTGTTAAAATTGATAACATTTCTGTCGTTAGACATTAAACATTCCATTCATAATTATATAAATAAAAATATTTGTTTTAATAAATTGCAACTTTTATAAAAATTAATTGCATTCGTTACATATGAATTGATTTATTATATTATAAATAAATAGGCTGTATCGAGGGACACGTTCATGTGTACCTAATATGAAATGTTGAAATGTAGGTACACGTTATTAAAACTTCATCACCGCTTATGATGTAGACGTAGATATTTAACATGTACCTTTATAATTGCGTACAAAATTTACACCATGAACGTTAACTTATACATATGTAGGTAGAAATGAAATGGTGTATTTTACTAAACATAAATATAACAAGAATAACCTAACGCACAAGGTCGTTTAAAATTTGAAACATTATTGTTAATATACAAATTCAAATAGCACAAAGATGACCCCTGTGGTGCTCTCTCCACTATAGCATTAAGAGTCCGTGAGGTGACGCCTGGTAAGTTCCCTTAAGAGGCATATTTACCCCTGTGCTAAACTATGAAGCGAAAATTCAAATAAATTGTTTCTGTACTAGAACTATTAACATTTTGAAAAATTCAACACAACACAAACCTACTTGCGATATTAATCTACATTTTAAAAAATAATTATTCAAATCTATTAGTATTTGACTTTGATTTTATAGGCAAAACAGCATGTCTCGATTTTCCCATAAAATCAAAGTCAAATACTAATAAATTTCAATAATTATATTTTTAAAATGCAGGTTAATATCGGAAGTAGGTTTGTGTTGTGTTGAATTTTTTAAAATGTTAGTAGTTCTAGTAGAGGAACAATTTATTTGAATTTTCGCTTCATATTTTAGCACAGGGGTAAATATGCTTCTTAACGATAGAGACAACTAGTATATGGCAGAGATAATAATAAATAAAATTTTCAGAAAATTTAAATGGTTTAAAATTTGTCCTAAATTTCATAATAAATTTAAGTATTAACAAACAAATATTTTTCTACGTAAAAGGCTATTTGCTTTGATAAAACTGCAAAACAAATAATTAGATAAATTTATTTATTTTCCTAGAAAATTCGTTATGAAATAAATATAAATAAGTAAATAAAAATTTGTTACTCCACAAACGGAAATACAGGAAAAAATATAAATGTAGGAAATTATGTGAATTTTCCTAGTAAAACCAAATATTATCTTTTTCCTTAAAATTTAAATATACATATCTAAATAATAAGGAAAACAATTAACTGTGTTTATCAACATAAAAAAGAATAATCATTTTAGCAACCACTGTATTCTTGTATTCAATAATTTATTTGTGTTAGATTTACAAGTATAACGTTTAACAATAATAATAATACATAAATAAATACAATAACATCAATAAATAAATAAATATGTACATAATAATATTCTAAATATTAAAAAAAAAATCGGTACCCTATAGACATGTTCTATTTATTATACCGGGTGGCGCTGAAAATCCGTTACATAGGCATTTGACATGATAAAACAGTTTTTCCTTGCGCGTTGCCCCCCCCCCCCCAAATTATTTTAGAAAAAAATTCTTCAAATAAAAGTTGTAGAGCATAAAATTCTACTTATAAATTAGTAAACAAAATTAATTTCGTATGACAAATTAAATATGAAAATTTTAGTTTAATAGTGCTAGCCGTGGAATTAAAAGAAAAAGTCAAACAAATGATATTTTAACTGTCAAATATTTAGACTTTTTCAGGCAGATAAAAAAAATCATACATTTGTTAAACTTTGTTTTAATTCCATGGCTATCATTATTTTTGTCGTAATTTTTGACATATTCATATCAAATTTCTGCCGTTACAAAGCATGCAAAATTAATTTTGTTTATTGATTCAAATGCAGAATTTTATAATCTACAACTTTTAATTTAAGCATTTTTTCTAAAATAATTTGGGAAGCAATGTGCAAGGAAAAACTTTTTTCCCATGTTAAATGCCTATGTAACGGATTTCGAGCAACACCTGGTATAATAATATATTTATATTTGGAATTTTTTGTTTATTCTAAAATAAAACAAAATTTATACGTAAGTTTCCTAATTAACAAATAGTTACATCACAAAATGGTTTTTCTTATAAAATTTATCTTTAATACTTAATGTCCTTTGCAATTGACAACTGATAAAAAAATATTCCACTGTTAACAATACGTCCCCAAATTACAACTAAAATTAACAATGAAACAGGTAGAATTATTGCTCTATTCTCCATCACTTGTGATCATTTTTGTTATACTGTTTGTTATCTTAACTATCAGTAAAAAAGAAAAATATAACATCAATATTTATAACATAGTTTTTCCGTGCGACATTTTTCCTTTTAACTGACAGTTTGTTAACTTAACAGACAGTTTAACCATAAATGAAAATACCGGGCCTAAGGTGGTTAAATTATAATTAAAACAAATTAAATATACCCCTTAACCTTAAAAATCTTGAGAGTTGTTAGGACCTGTGACATACATAGTTGATATATTGAGTATCTTAGCCCCTCTTTTTTCTATATTCGTACTCCTGATGATGACAATGAGAACTTAATTCTCGAAATAATTATTTTTAAGGTTAAGGGGTTGTTTTAATTTATTTTACTTATGTCAATTAAAGTAATGCGAAGAAAGAATGCAAAACCGAAAGGAAATACATATAGTGATAAGGTGACGTACAAAGGATGTGAGCTAATCTGATATAAATTTAAAGAAACTATAAACAAATAATTGTTATCAATTGGAATTTCACGATTGACAAGAAAAATTCCAATGTTTGTAATCATTCGGTCAATGGTTGATATATGTATAATAGTTATATTTTAAAACACAACCAATTTTTCCAAGAAAAACCCAATTGAAAATTATAATACAATGTTTTACAGATAAGAGTAAAATATATTATGTTTGCTCGTTTTGTTACCTTGCGTTTACGGTTTACCGATGCGGTAAAAATTTACAGTTCTGTTCATTTCGCGGTAAACTATAAAATGGCTAGAAACTTTGCGTTTCATTTCTCTAAAAACTTGCGGTAAAACGCCGCGGTACCTGGTGGAAGTAGAGGTATGGTGTGTTTCAAGATATTTGCAAATGTACCTGCCTTCGTAATGACGTGATACACCGCAAGACAGCATGGTATGTACGATCCTATAAGTCAGGGGAGGATTAGCAAAATTTTGGAAAATGATGTAGAGGTACTTTATCAAAATCCCGCTAATTAATATACCTGTTTTTATTTATAATTTGTGAAAATTTGGTGTAATGTCATATTCATTGTTCTGTATTTCTTAAAATTCAAGTGAAACATTAAATTTCACACAAATATTTCGTGTATCGGATTTCAAATATTTTGTTACAACCCTGGCATATTACCCATGAAGCCTACTTAAGAAGCCACCCGCTGCGTAAGTCGAGGCAGGTACGTTTGCAAATATCTTGAAACAAACTATACCTACTTCTATAGGCGCCGACTTTTCTATTACTCAGGGAGTGCAAAATTTTTTTTCGATAAAAAATATTTTTCCATATATTTTTATATCATGAAATGTATATCTTATTAATAAAAATTACAGAATAACTAAATAAAATACAGTTTAAGTATCTAAAAATCTTATGTCTTCATAACATGTTGTACCGAACAGTACAGTGTTTTTTTTCATTTGTAATTTTTGCATGACAATTAAATATAGCGACTTGATTTCACCTGTCTTGTGTCTTGTATCATTGTCGACTATAAAACTAAAGTGAAAATTAGATTTAGTGACCATCTACCAAAACTCAATGAAACTTAATCAGTGATGCAATGCCATGATTTAATATTTATAAATTAATGAGATCGAAACAAGAGCTCTAAAAAATTATAGGGGAAGGAGGGCCAACACATAATTTCGCCCACTGTAAATTTTGTAAGGGGGGGCAACGCCCCCTATGCCCCCCACAGTCGGTGCCTATGCCTATTTCGTTTCAAAATCAAAATGAGCTGGAGTAATAAATCAAAATTTTCAATTATAGAGTAAAGTCGGTGAATGTGGAATAGTCATCTAATGTGGAATAGGCGCTTTTTGAAAACATGGTACACGTCATCTGTGATCTAATGGCACAAATGCACGTGTGTAGGGGAGTTATTACCCACATAGAGACACCAACTTAATTGCATTGTGTATCAAAAACCTTGAAAAATAGTATGAGTGCCTGCTGAGCTTTTTAAGCAAGTGTAAAGATATGTAGTTTTATTACTGATTGTGTAGTAGAAAATACGACTTTTTGCAACTGCAGTATGGATAGGGGTTTGAAGATGTAGGCTAGATTTAAAAAATATTTTTCTAACTAATTTCTAAATGAAATTCGATGGCGAGAATTTAATGTCAACAAATCCGCGAATGTGGAATACCGAGGGGTATGCCAATGTGGAATATTCCAAATTGGCGAAAATGTTATAATATGAGTAGATAACTGTTCTTGGTTTAGGAAAATGTGCCAGAAAAGCATACCTAGCAAGAAGCAAACATGCAGAAGGCAGTGCGGAAACATCAAATGGGTTAAATGCGTTTAGTTGATTATGTAATAGTTTATTTTGTTACATTCCAATAGCATACTCATTTTATTTTTGTTTATATTTTTGGTAAGAAGGAATTAATAATTAAAAGAACATATTTGCATTGTTTTCCGAATTTTCTTATACTGTGAAAGTAAGTATGGTTATGTGGTATATATTCCACTTTAATGCACTATGGTATTCCACATTACCGTCCCTTTTTCAAGAGGTGTAAAAATATCAATTTTGAAGAAAATTGCTCTTATAAGTAAATTATTCTAGATAATCAACTTGAAAGTGTTACTATTTTGTAAACTACATTTTAAATGACCTATATACAATATTTGATGATTAACCGCCATCTTTTCGCATGTTTTTTTCAATGAAATAAAAATGGTATTCCACATTCACCGACTTTACTATAGTATTGGATTTTTGTTAGGGATGCGGTAAATAAACCCTCCATAAAAATTAGATATAGCTTTATTGTATAACTAGCGAATGAAAGTTGACGTTTAAATTATTTTGTGATTTTTTTTCACATTCAGGTATTAGAATTTTTGCAAGTACCCATTCAAATATTGGACTAGGCAATTCTAGAAATACATTAGCATGTTTTTCCCAAAATAGATGGATGACTGTGAATGATGAAATATTTTAAATGCACCCTTGTCTTGTTATTCTGCTAACTTGTTTATCTTGTAGGTACCGTAGTCACCCATCTATTTTAAGCAATATATGCTAATTTATTTCTAGGATTTCCTGGTCCAGTATTTGAATGGGCACTTGCAAACGTGTGTGTCAGGGGAGGATTCGAATAATTTGGGAAAACGGTGTAGTGGTACTTTCTCAAAATCCCGCTAATTAATACACTTGCTTTTATTTATGATTAGTGAAAATTTGGTGTATTGTCATATTCTTTGTTCTGTATTTCTTCAAATTCAAGTGGAACATTAAATTCCACACAAATATTTAGTGTCCTGGATTTCAAATATTTTGTTACAACTCTGTCATGTTACCCATCAAGCCCATTTAAGAAGCCACCCGCTGCGTAAGTCGAAGCAGGTACATTTGCAAATATCTTGAAACAAATGATACAGAAACGTCCAAAGAATAACATTGGGTATCTGCGCTACCAGTGGCGAATTTCCGCACAGGCGCAGGAAGCGCGCGCTTGGAGCCTCAAATTTCAAGTCTCAAAATAAAAAAATGTTTTATTATTATTATTTTCCTAATAAAAACAATTAATATTTTAATAGTATTCTCTAAATTAAATTGACAAATGAATAACGCCATCTATGCTATATATTTTGTGGCGGCCTAGCGGTCATATACAAACCATATGCAAGTTTGCTCTCTACTGCCGAGAGAAAGATAAAATATCCTTACTACGTACTTTAAATTTGACGCTAGTACGATTCGTTCACAACTCTTTCAAAATACTTTCAACTTTTGTAATTCCCGCTCGATTTGACGTCATCGCTTTCGGAATCTATTCTAAACGCTGTATTTGTGAAAATTATAACTTCTTCGCTTGTAAATTTTCAAAAAATACTTTAGTTTAACGGTAACCTAGCACACAGAACTCAATTTGACGAAATTCGGGTATATAATGTAATGTAAATAGATATGTTATCTCTGTTGGCATGATTGCATGCATTTCGCGATAAAATGATTATTAGTTTTTTAGGCTGTAGTTATGAAAAATGTGACATTTTCGCTTACAAATTTTATTAGAGGGGGCCTCAGAATTGAATTGCGCTTGGGCCTCTCAAGTGCTAAATCTGCCACTGTTCGCTACATTGAATATAGAGTGTGAGAATATACCTATAAATAAATATACTGCTGATGCCCTATCTCTCACTTAAGAGGAGTCTGCTACAAACATTATTGTCTATCCTTGTCAGTTAGAGTAAGAATTTCCCTCCCGCTAGTTCCCCTTTCTCGTTCTACACCAATAAAATCAAAGCAATCTGGCGCTTGCGCGGAGCTATTCTTACAGACAAGTGCAGCTATATATGCAGATATATATGTCTGCACTCGTCCAATGTTAGTCTCAGAAATCTCACTCCCACCAGCAGTATATTAGTTTTATAGGTATATTAGTGTGAGACACTGGAGGATGCTCAAAGAATGACGTCCGGTTTAGATTTGGAACAAAACTTACTTCTCAAACAATAGTAAGATCTCAATAAACGTTTCGATAATTCCTTTTGAAAACTTACAAAGCTGTAGAGAAACTTTTTCAGAGGGATTTGTTTATTTATTTATATTATGTGCAGAAAAAAGTTCTTCATCAATATTTATATTTATTTTAATGAAGGTGCTCCAGCTAACCTTTAAAAAATATTAAGAACTGAAACGGTCGATTTGTATCGAATTCTTTTCGACTATCCCTTAGTAAATAATTAACGTCACTGAAATATCTTTGACGGACTCCAGCTCATTTTGAAACGAAGTACAAAATTTTTTTTAAAATAGTTTAGATACCTACAAAGGTGAAATGGTTAAACTTGACATTCTTGTTCATCTTCGTCCTTTGGAGAATTTTTCATATCCTGGGCCAGGAGTAAAAGATTCATAATCACCATGGACAAATTCATGTCCAAAATTTGATGGCGGAGGATGTGAAAGGATAATATCGTCGTGTCCATAATTTGATGGTGGGGGATGCGAAAGGATAAAATCATCGTGTTCATGTCCGTGTTTAGGATAAGTATGACATCCTTTATCGAAAAGTAGGTTTCCATATTTGAAGGTGGCCCAGACTTTTGCTCCAAGAATAAAAATGGTAATTGCCACCGTTATTGCGATGATAACTTTTGCTTTTATTACTAGGAATGTGACAAAGGACATCAGGCCGCTTTTATCTGAAAAAATAAATAAAATAATCCAATAGAAATTGATTGTGAAACGCCATATTTTTATAGGAAACTAGGAATTGGCATTGGTTATTTTTGCATTATATTTAAAATATAATTTATTTTTGTATTATTGTCTACGTTAGCTGTGACAATTTTCATAACAAGCGAAAAGTATAAAATTCGTATGTTTAATTTTAACTAATATATTACATTGTTGTCATTATTACAATGTTAAATTTATGTGAAACGTGCAAAAATTTCGTAAATAAGGTTTCAATAAACTTAGAATATTTATTGAAAATTGATGTATAAGCTAGGAATTTCATCTATTTTAAAATATATTTTATGATTTTGATATTGTAAACGTGCAAATTTTCATAAATAAGTTTTCGATAAAATTTTCATATTTATTGCAAAATGAACAATAGGTTAAGAATGTCACCTATTTTAACTTTTAACCAAATTTTACGATTTCGATATTAAACACGTTTTCTTGGTATTGTTTGCAAACAAACTTTGTTTCGTGTTTAGAAATATAGTACTTATTAACGGAATTTTTATAACACAATAAATGTTTATAAACCTTTGTGTTTGTGTTGTAAAATAAATCAATAAAAATTACTGAATAAATGTATTGTTATCAAAAAAGCTGATTACACATTTTTTTATCAAAAATTGACATTGGTTGTTCTTGCTTTACGCTACAAAAAACTAAAATAATTTAATATTATAAATTACTCGTGACTGTGTGCCTGAGTATCTGGTCACGAATCTGGGTTCGATCCCGACCGACGCCGAGTTATTTCGAATTTTAAATGGCCCGAAAGTGACCCCTGTGGTGCACTCTTCACGCCAGCAATGGTGTCTCCTGGTTAACACCCCTAATGGTTTTCAAATTGGGAACTAACTTTGTTATTTTAAATGGGAACATATATTTTATTCGCTTAGTCGATTCAGTATTTTTTTCTGAAATCAACGATATTCATAGGTAATACCCTAATATTACAAAATATTTGAGAAAAATGCAAATGAAAATTATGCTGATTTAATTTAAATCTGATTGTAATAAGAGTGCTATGAAGAAAACAAAATATAAACTGCATACATATCGAGCTTTTTTTCGTGAATAAAATTCATTTTATCACTGAGAAAGTATACGAAATATTTGTTTGGAAATTAAACTACAATTAACATGACACAAAATTGAATTGTTTTCTTCAAAGCACTCTTTTACAGTTAGATTTAAACTAAATCGGCATAATTTTCATTTATATTTTTCTCAAATATTTGTAATATTAGAGTAGGTACATATGGATATCGTTTGAATTCGGAAAGAAATACTGAATCGAATAAGGGAATAAAAAATAGGTTCCCATTTAAAATAATAAAGTTGCTCTCCAGAATTTGAGGACCACTGGTTGAAAAAAAAATTAGGCTCATTAAAATAGTCTAGTAAAATAGAAATTGTTTGCTAATTTAAGCTCTTTGTTCTCGAGATAGCAATTAATAGTGGACAATTTAAATGAATGCCTGTATATCATCATTACCGATATCCGTATACAAAGCAGATTGGCACACTCAGCAATCGGTAATATCCCATGATGATATCTTTTTTTTTAAGTAAATTAAAGAATATTTTAAACCGGTGTGAAATTAGCAACGATATTTTAGCAACGGAAACGATTCTGATAACTATTTCATGAAGGCGGCATAAACGTTAATGTAATGAAATTTTCGGGGTTCATGAGCCATTTATTTACTCAAAGAGTAGGATGCTAGGACTGCTAGTACTAGTATTACACAAAAATAATCCTAAAAATAGGGGTGTAAGGGAGCAAAAAATATTTTTTTCATTTAAAATCAGACAGTTTTGAAGAAAAATATTCATAAAACCCAGAGAGGTCTTTGAGCCACTTTGTCGCTTGGAGAATATCATCCTGAGACTGCTAGTACTAGTATTTTACAAAAATAATCCCCAAAAATAGGGGTGTAAGGGAGCAAAAATATTTTTTTCATTTAAAATCAGACAGTTTTGAAGAAAAATATTCATAAAACCCAAAGGGGTCTTTGAGCCACTTTGTCGCTTGGAGAATATCATCCTGAGACTGCTAGTACTAGTATTTTACAAAAATAATCCCCAAAAATAGGGGTGTAGGGAGCAAAAATATTTTTTTCATTTAAAATCAGACAGTTTTGAAGAAAAATATTCATAAAACCAAGAGAGGTCTTTGAGCCACTTTGTCGCTTGGAAAGTATCATTCTGAGACTGCTAGTACTAGTATTATACAAAAATAATCTCCAAAAATAGGGGTGTAAGGCAGCAAAAATAATTTTTCCATTTAAAATCAGACAGTTTTGAAGAAAAATATTCATAAAACCCAGAAGGGTCTTTCAGCCACTTTGTCGCTAGGAGAGTTTCATCCTGAGCCTGCTAGTACTCTGGGTTTTATAAATATTTTTCTTCAAAAGTGACTGATTTTAGATGAAAAAAATAATTTTTGCTTCCTTACACCCTTAATTTTTGGGATTATTTTCGTGTAATATTAGTACTAACAGGCTGAGGATGATACCCTCTAAACGACAAAGTGGCTCAAAAACCTTTTCGGGTTTTATAAATATTTTTCATCAAAACTTTCTGATTTTAAATGAAAAAATATTTTTTGCATCCTTACACCCCTATTTTTGGAATTATTTTTATGTTATACTAGTACTAGCAGTCTCAGAATGATACTCTCTAAGCGACAAAGTGGCTCAAAGACCCCTCTGCGTTTTATAAATATTTTTCTTCAAAACTGTCTGATTTTAAATGAAAATATTATTTTTTGCTCCCTTACACCCATATTTTTTGGGATTATTTTTGTGTAATACTAGTACTAGCAGTCTCAGCATGATACCCTTTAAGCGATAAAGTGGCTCAAAGAACCTTCTGGGTTTTATGTATATTTTTCTTCAAAACTTGTCTGATTATAAATGAAAAAATATTTTTTGCTCCCTTACATCCCTATTTTTTGGGATTATTTTTTTATAATACTAGTACTAGCAGTCCTAGCATCCTACTCTTTGAGCGAAAAAATGGCTTAAGAACCCCGAAAATTCCATTACATTACCGTGTATGCCGCCTTCATGAAATAGTGATTAGAATCGTTTCCGTTGTTAACTTCACACCGGTATATTTTAACAGGTTTTTTCAGTGTTTTTCTTGTGTTTAATTTTGATAGCTTTGTTACGTTGTTTGTGTTATTACCTATTACATACACGTCATATAAAACAACAAACACGGTAGATAAGTAATATGAACATCGAACATCAATAAAATAACAAATGAATCAGACATTTTTGTTTGTAAACAAACCCCTCTTTATACCGCCTGCCAAACAACTGTCACAAGTAACAAGCAATAATGTTTTTACATTTCAGCAGTTGACAGCGTTACCATCACCTCGAACTGTCTTTACGAAAATCTACGTCTATCCAATAAAATTCAAAAATTTCAATAACTTTTGAAAAATTTAACATTTAAATTTCAAAAAGGAGTACGTTCAGATTAAAAAGTGTGCTAAAATACAAGAATCATGCTAGAATTATTGTGAATAAGAAAATCAGATAGGCCGACGAAAACAAATTTTGCAAAACAAATTTTACACTATTATATTAAACAGTTATTTATATGTCATTTGACATTAAGTTGCGAAAGTTAAGATAGTTAGAACTTAGTTAATCAATTTTTTCAAGTATCGTTGTGAGTAAAAATATAGAATAATTCATAATAGTTTTTAAGAAGTGGAAAGAAACAATGAATACTGAAGTGTATTATTGTTGACGGAAACAACTGAATATATATATATATATATATATATATATATATATATATATATATATATATACAGGGTGTTTCCTTTAAAACAACCAGCGGATTTTTGGGCCAACTAATGACTTTAGAAAAAAATGTTTTTTACGAGAAATGATCAAGAATAAGGGCTTAATTAATTAATAATAACAAACCGAAAATTCGACCAGTGGTTCTCAAACGGCAGAACAAAATTATATTTTTTTAAATTGTATCCTATATAATTTTCTAGCCCATTAGATAGAGATTTTTTTCTGATAACAATTATTTCGAGAAAAATGGTATTAAAAATAATGTTATAATATCACATTAGGCTATGCAATACACAGGTCTGTTGCCTAGTTACGCTAATAGTAAACCCATTTTTTTTACAGTTACTGAGTTTACATGCAGTTTTGAAATCGTTTTTAAAACATTTTTAGTTTTGAAAACGCCATGTATACAGTGTCAAAACGGTTTTGAATTATATCAAACCAAAACTAAAATTCATGGGTTGGACTTGAAAACTGGTTTCAAAATTACTCATGTATACACTTAAAATTCAGTTTCGATACTGCGCATGCGTACAGAGCATAACGCTTCTGTCGCTTTGTGTTACTAACCTTCAAATATACTGATAGTTGTGTATTTGTAGTGCGTAGTGGTACGAAGTATAAAAAATAATTGAAATAATAGCAAAACGAAGTATTTGGAATGAAGAGGATCTGTCACTTACATCAGCTAAATGCGTATGCGCCGAAACTGATTTCAAATCAATTTTTAAACTTGTTTTGAAAACTGCATGTAAACAGTTTTGCATAATTTTGACTGAAAACTAAAACCATTTTCAAAACTGCATGTAAACGTAGTAATTATTTCTAGTTTTTAATACCATTTTTCTCGAAATAGTTGTTATACAACCCTTTCCTATATTTATATCGATATATCGTTGAAATCAGTAAATAATACTCTATTTAAAGGGCTAAAAAATTATAAAGGGTGATATTTAAAAAAATTAATTTTGTTCTACCGTTTGAGAACCACTGGTTAAATATTCGATTTGTTACTATTGATACATTATCCCCTTATTCTTGATCATTTTTGGTAAAAAACATTTTTCTCTAAAGTTGTTACTTCGCCCAAAAAAGCGCTGGTTGTTTTAAAGGAAACACCCTGTATGTATATATATATATACAGGATGTTTCTCGGATACGGGACACCGCGATTATTTTCTTTATTATTGGAAATACAAGAAAATCATTCAAATAAAAGTTGTAGTAAATGAAGAGCACATTTACTTATTGAAGAAAAGATTTTTATTAAACCAGTGGTTCTCAAACTATAACGTACAGTTATATATTTTTTTAAATGGGATGGTATATATCTTTTGATAAAAATTGAACCTAAATTAGAACGAAACATAAATATTTGTTTATATCTTTATAAATAGGAAGAATAGGAATTATCGGGGGAATTATACACTCAATCTTTCAAATTGCAGTTTTGTTTTTTATATATATAGCCTACTGAAAAATACAAGTTATGTAAATTTCAATTGCATATTTCTCAATATTTTTTTTAATGTAAGGTTATAAAAAATATACATAGTTGAATTCAGAAAAATATACTCTATCGAATGGGCCGAAAGGATATATACCATCTCATTTTAAAAAATATAGCTTTATGTTATAGTTTGAGAACCACTGGTTAAAAAAAATCTTTTCTTTAATAAGTAAATGTCCCCCTTCATCTACCACAACTTTTACTTGAATGATTTTCTTGTATTTTCAATAATAAAGAAATTAATCGGAGTGTTCCGTATCCGAGAAACACCCTGTAGATGGTGTTCATTTTAAATGGGCCACCATTGATATCTCGAGAAATATAAGAGCTACAAAGATAGTTAAATGGGCAAAAGATTTCTATTTCAGAAGACAAATTTAAAAGGAAAGAAAAAATATTTTTTTCGACCAGTGGTTCTTAAAATACGGACCTAACTTTTTTATTTTAAATGAGAACATTTTTTATTAGCTCATTCGTTAGAGAATTTAATTCTGAGAATAATGCATGCAAAGTTTTATACTAATTTGATTAAAATATGGCTACAATAAGAGTGCCACGAATGGAAAAAATGAATACATGTTATTTTTATTACATAGAATTAGAGTGTCCTGAAGTGAATGTTTTGTTCTCAATTGATCATAAAAGTCAACGCAAACAAAATATTCACGTATTTCTTTGATGCCATTGTAATTCTATGTAAAAAATTAACACGTATTCGTTTTTTCCATTCATGATCCTTTTATTATGTAAGGGAATAAAAATATTATATTACATATTTCAGAATTAAATTCTATAATGAATGAGCAAATAAAAAATATATGTTCTCATTTAAAATAAAAAAGTTAAGTCCCGTATTTTGAGAATCACTGGTCTTTTCTTTAAAATTTTCTTGTGAAATAGAAATTGTTTGCCCATTTAACACTCTTTTTAGCTCTTATAGTTCTTTAGATAGCATTGGTGGTCCATTTAAAATGAACAGCCTGCGTATATAGGTATGTATATTCTCAACAATTTTAGCGTGCCCCTTGTACACCATTAAGCTATTTTTTTGTTTGTCCAGCGACTTACACATTTTTTTTGTATAAAATGGCCTCACCAAAGTTTTGTTCAATATAACCGACTTCGTATCTCTTATAGTTTCTGACATCCTAACCTAATGTATGCATACCTTATCTAGAATGTCCTGTTTGACTAATATCGGAAAAATACAACAAAGAGTGGTGTAGTAATATTGATTTTTTTATATTTAGTTGCATAAATTGTTTAGACATTTTTTAATTCATAATTTATTTACAATGAAATAAAGTACATAATGATATATTCATCATATACACATCTGCTTAAAGTTCCTGAAATTTGTTTAACAATATTTTTTATATAAACATAAATAAATTCATCAATAATAGCAATATACAAATTATTTTGCTTTATCCTTTTTTATATTTGATAAAATCTTAATATTTCAAATGTCTCTCATGTGAGTAACAAACAAGAGTGTACACGTACATACAAATATGAAAGGTATTTAATTAAGTTCAAAATAGAACAAAAGGTTTCATTTAATATGTCCCATAAACATAAACCGCATCATCAAAATGTAATTAAAGTTCGTTGACAAATTAAATTATTAACATCATTACAATTACATAGTTTGCATTTTCATAACAACGCAAAGCGTAACAAAATATTTATGTTTTTGTAGTGTTAAAGGCAAACTTTATACCTGTATTACATATATGTACATTGCTCATTTAAATATAAGACAATATATGGCCCTAAAAATCTAAACAGTACTGTTAAAAAATATTAATATAAAATACAATGAAAAAATTTATAAATTTGAAATGAATATGTTTATTTTAATAAAATAAAACGTTGTTCTATATAACTTTGTGCTAATACTTTTTTAGAATTTATTTTAAATTTGTTCCTTTCAACAGTAATACACTTGGAATGCTTTCAAACCAATTTCTAGAAGACTTAAAAACTATCAACACTGTCGAATTTGTTTCTTGTGACCAAAAAACTGTCTTACTAAATAATTACTGCCATGTTTATTTTATTTTAAAATTAAATATGTTCATAGTAGTTCGTAGTTCTCTTCAATAATAATACATTTCATCATTCTTTCATTCCATTTATTAAAAGGTCTTTTAGTCCTCTTTTGGAGTGTTTTAAAAATATACCCCGTATTTTTTTTTTAAGTCCAAAAAGCAGTTAAAATCTCCATTTCCAAATCGGGTGCGTATAGTGGACATTCTCTTACTTGTATATACAGGGTGAGTCGGGGAAGACGCCCCCCCCCCCTTTAACCTTTTTATTATAAGTAATAGAAAAAAATGGCTCATATAAAAGTTTTATTATTTTACATATACTATTTGATGGCAGATGTAGATATATTTTATAAAGTCAGGTTTACAAGATACGACTATCAACTTTTATTTTTCAAATGGCAACCTATAATTATTTTAATAAAATAGAAACCGTCATTTTTTTCTCTTTTCAACGATGTATTATTTTTTATTAATGTATTTGAAAAATTTCGAGAAAAATGAGATAATTTAGAAATCATTTTTAAACAAATATTATAGGTGGCTATGTGAAAATAAAGAAAACGTAACAGTGCTATACAACTTAGCAAACTAAAACAACAAATTTAGTAACAAAAACAACTTAAAACAAATGTTCAAAATTACGACCATGTTCTGTAATACAAAAATTCAAGCGTTGAACGTGATGTGTTCGAACATCTGCCAGCATGTTCCGCGAAATATTCTGAAAAGCATTTCGAATACGCTCGTTAAAGATCTGTAGGTATCTTCTGATAGACAAGATCCTTGACGTATCCCCAAAGAAAAAAGTCCATAGGCGTAAGATCAGGAGATCTTGCTGGCCATGAAATTTTAAAAAATATCTACATCTGCCATCAAATAGTATATGTAAAATAATAAAACTTTTATATGAACCATTTTTTTCTATTACTTATAATAAAAAAGTTAAAGGGTGGGGGGGGGGGGCGTCTTCCCAGATCACTCTGTATATTGTAACGTGTGAGCCCCGCTGCTACGCTGAACAAGCGTCTAAGTATAGAGATGAGGCAATCGTGCTAGCAGCCGGGCTACGTACAAACAAGCCACGACGTGTTTAATTACTTCCGGTCGCCTGAAACTTTTGTCTTCATTGTTATTATGCGGTCGAACATTCTAGAGCTCTCTCTGAAGTTAATGGGAGGTGTATAAAAGGAACACAGCTATGCTCAGGAGTTAGTTAGTTAGTTACATACAGAGTCATAGAGACATTCACATAGTGTTAGAGAGTAGAGTGTTAGTGAGTTTGAGAAGCACAGCAGTATCGTACTGAGCGTATGCTGGGATAGCTGTGGATGTGAATACTCGGTAGGGTTGACGAGTATTGTGAAGCTAGGTATAGGTATAAGAATTGTGGCATACGGACAGTCGGTGATACTGAGGCTGTGGAAGTGAGACAGAGAGTTACATAAATAGACAGTTGAGTATATAGACGCTGTGGAGGTCGGTAGACGGACAGTTGAACGGGATATAAGTATATAGTGATATAAATATAGTGATATAAATATCGCGTAAACAGTCTACAAGAGTCTGCAACAGACCGGTAGTCTAAGATTGGAACGCGTAGTGAAATAAATAATTAGTAATATCGTGGAAATATATAGTAGTGTTAATTGGTTTAGTCTTAATTAGTTTTTAATAATTGTTTAATATTAGTAATAGCCATATTAAATTATAGTTTAATAAACCTTTATTTTAATTAATAATAATTGTCTAATATGTATTTACACTTCACCCAAATAAATGAAACGTTACAATATTTTTTTGTCACAAACTGAAGAAAATATTCTGATTTAATTTCATATTTTCCCTCAACTATTGCAATTTAATTTCAAATGACAGCTAAATAATTGTTTAAAATGATAATGCAAATTTTGTTTTCCACAGATATCTGTTTTTTTTTTATTCTGAGTAATTCTAGCGTGACCCGTCCATAAGGTTTATATCGTCTTCCGTTTAATTATGTTTTCTTATTTATATTTGTGTGTTGAAAATATCATTTGCATTATCAATATTTAGAAACAAAAGTATGTACGACAAATATTTTGACCGCATATCGCAAATAAATTATGTCAGACAAATTAATTTAGCTCTGTTGCTATGGAAAAAATACGCGTTCCGAACGTTCAAGGAAATTAATTATGGATTTGCATTCTTTGAACTTCAAATGAGAAAAACAAGATTTTATTTGTCTATGATCAGAAGTGATAGGAAAACAACATTTTGTTTTGCTAGTCTATAATTGTTTTCATACACGGTATTGTTTTTGCTTTGCTACTAACAGTAAATAAATGCTATTTTTATCTCGGAATTACTATGATAGCATTTACAATAGTTTTTGTTGTATCTACTATTTTATCATAAATACTTCTATGGTTGTTATATGGCAAAAGTATGTATGTAGGTATCTATATGCAACTTTTTCAAAATGAGCTGGAGTATTAATCAAAATTTGCAAGAATAGTATTGAATTTTATATGGAATGCGATAAATAAATCAAATCTACCAGAAAAATTAGATATCCGAGTACCTACCTAATAATAAATGTACAATAAAGTACAATTACCCGGTAAAACTGTTTTAATATAATATTTATTTATTTCAGTGCACCCCCCTGACGAGCTCCAGTAAGAGCGAAACACGTCTGTGACTCCGGGTGAGTGGCCAATCTCTGAGATGTAACCGAGAGGTTGATTCAGAAATTTGAAATCTTGTCAAGTATGATTTTTAAATATTAAATTATACTTAGAGGAAGCGATGAAATTAACTTATACGGGGTTTACAACCTTTTATAGAGGGTTCGGCATCTTAGTGGTCAGGCCTCATAAATTATTCAAACTTAATGGCATCACTTTTAGGGTTATACTCAAAAAATTTGACTCTGTCGGGTCTAATAATAAAACTATAGCAGCATACAAAAATAGCATTTATGTTCAAGGAACAGTAAGATTATTTTACAATACTCTAGGACTCACAGTAGGTGGCGAACCTAAGAATTTCAACAGAACGGCGTTGATATCCAATGTTATAATACAAGCAGTAAGCGGCAATTTGCCGCTTTGTCATAATTAGTTTTATTGCTAGACCCGACAGAGTCAAAAAATTTGAGTTTTTTTTATAGTAATGGGTCGTATAAAGCCCGTGCATGTGACGTCACGGATATTTAAAAATGGCAGCCTGGTGGACCAACAAACCAGACTGACATATAGGAATCTGTTTAAAATGCCATAGTTTTGTGCAATGGTTTAATATTCCAAACGAGTGACAGTATAGTGACAGATTATCAATTTATAAATTTGCAACGGAAACAGATTTTGAAGATAGAATTATAACTTTAGGAAGTTATAATGGTTAGGAACGGTAAAGAGAAATGATCTTACGAAGGTATTTATTAAGTATTTTGTCTGATCCGTAATATATTACCTGCAAATAATATTAAATTAATATAAATCATTATAATGTAAATGAACGTAGCCTCTAGCCATCATGTTTTAGTAATTTAATTGCGTATGTTAGAAAATAGGACAATAAAAGTGTTTTTATACAGATATTAAAAATTTAATAAAATTATACTAAGACTATTCACATTGTGACAATCACAGTGAGCACACACAATCTCACCACTTTGCAAATCATACAAGACTTTTAAGATAATATGTTTGCTAGTAACTTTTGGGAAATGTAAACCTGTAATCAGCCAAAAATTTTGATAGTTATAATTTTTAATGCACAATCATATTACTAATATACCTTGTCTTTCACGTCGATAGTCAATGTGTTTCATTCTCAAAGCTGGATAGATTTAATTGATCCACAACGAAACTCATTGTATACGCCTCTAAATTTGTATAGGCTTTAAATACTTGTAATATATATGAGCTTCTGCTAGGCTCAAAGCACACTACAATATTTGAATATAAAGTTTGGGGAAATTTTCCGGGCCTAATCATTGTATTCATGTCAATAAGGCATGGATCTAGGTTATGATTATCAATAAAAGATATGTATTTTTAACATTTTCCGGGGGAAAATAACAATGTTCAAGTTAGTTGAGCCATAGTAATACACAAACCCCACAAATGTTATGAACAACAACTGAAAAACGGACAAAAAAGCATATAAAAGGCTAAACATCCACCAAACTCAATGTAAACAAAGGCACTTAAAAGGTTTGTTGGTCCACCAGGCTGGCGGGTTACCTAGATCCAACCACGTGATGCACGCGCCCTATTAAAATCATACTGAATTTTTGTATAAATTTTTGTAAATTGAAACTATATAATAAATAAGACAATAAAACAAAAACCCAGGGTCTTCACATATTCACATTTTATACAAACATCACTACTGAAACAAGCCAGAAACAACGTTTTGTTTTAATGACTCAACACTGAAAAAGATTTTTGCATGTACCTCAAAAGAAAATTTCCAAAAACTGTTTGTATTTAAAAAATACATTTGTATTTATTGAAATCCTTATAATATTTTAATCTCTTTTAATTTATAAATTGATGTTAGAAGTATATGTAAAACGCATTATTATATGAATACAGATTTAAAAGTATATAATAGTGGACTACAGCGCAATTGAATTAAGAGAAATTAGGAAAAAATATGGAAAGTATATGCTTAATAATGAATATTAATAAAGAAATAAAACGATATAATTGAAATACTTCGGAAATAAGGGGTTTTTTGTTATAGCAGCTCGTCACTCATATGAATTACATATATATTATTTTGATTGGCGACTCAAAGACGGCCTATAAATATATAACGGATTCCCAGTTAGGGGGAGGAGCCAATTACCAATGGAAGCAGAGAAATTCAAATAGCGGAGGCGTGGCTATCAGTCCAGTACTGCAATTCTCAAACAGTTTTTATTTGAATATAAGTGTTTTGCATTAAACTTAATAATTTAAATACACTTCCAATTATAAATCATGTAGACTTGTACAGTATAATAACATTCATTTATTTTTTATAAATATAATTTAGAGCATATATTTCAAAAACATTTTGATTTACGAAGAAAACAGTTTGATATAAAAACTTATATTCGTTACGTCACATTTATGTTTTCAAACTTCGGGGGACTATAACTCGCTTATTAATAGGAAATTTTTCACCGGATTTTCAACGCAGTATTAGTTTTACTTATACATTCAGATGATATTATATTTAAAAAATGGTGGAATCCCCTATTAAATAACATCATATAACAATTTAATCTCTTTTCATTTTACAAATTGATGTTAGACGTTGACGTTTAAATTATTTTTTCTATTTTGGTTCTTTAATATGTACTTTATGAAACAACCGAAAATGAAATTCCTGGACATGAAATAACGTACATTTTTTGAACAAATGACCAAAGTAGAAAAAATAGTATAAAATTCACGTTTCATAAGACATTTCAGCGCACTTGTCCCCTTAGAAAACTCGCGGCAAGCCGCTCGTTTCTAAGAATGACGCGTGCGCTAAAATCATGTCTTATGAAACTTGTATCTTAATGAACTATTATAAATGCAGTTTCTTTTCACATTCGGGTATGGGACTTTTGCAAGTACCCATTCAAATACTGGACTAGGAAATCCTAAAATACATTAGCATATATTGCTCAAAATAGATGGGTGACTACGGTATCTGCAAGATAAACAAGATAGCAGAATAACAAGACAAGGGTGCATTTAAAATATTTCATCATTTACAGTTATCCATCTATCTAGGGAAAAATATGCTAATGTAATTCTAGGATTTCCTAGTCCAGTATTTCTTACAGTTCAAACGATATGCATTTCTTTATAATTTTGTTTCAATTTCATGACTATCACTACAAATGAGATTTTTTTTAAATTATAATTTTAATTTTACATGTAATAAACATGCAAAATAAAATCTGTTTTAGATGTAGAATTTAATTATTTATAACTTTTATTTGAAACATTTTTGTCTAAAATTAAATGGGAAGTTTGAGCAAGGAGAAACTGATTTCCCATGTTAAACGCCTATGACCCGCTTTTTAATTAACACCCTGTATATTTCAATAGTGACTTTAACTGATCTCGAAAAAATAATTGAGAACTGAAACGGTCGATCTCTATCCAATTCAGTCTTTTCGACTATCCATTAGAATTTACCCAAAAATCAATAATAGAAAATAGCTTATATCTCTGAAATGGTTAATTTGAAGACCCATGTTGATTAAACTGTTTTCACTCATTTTGGTCAGTACTATACGTTCTTTAAATTTTCGACCACATTTTTAACACTTCGATATGCAACTTCAAATTTTTGTTTAGTCATTTTGACGTAACTTCTTTTAACAAATTTTCAAATAAGTAAGCTTCTTAGAAACAAACTATTTTTGTAAAGACAAAGACTAATTACATTATATCATAATAATATATGTACTGTAAATCGTAGTTTTTAATTTATACTTATAATGGAAAAATTCGTAATGATATAATTAATTTTTATTTATGTTTTCAAATACAACTTTAGTAATGAAAATTGAGTTTACAAACATTTATTGTGTTATAAAATTTCCATAAGTATTTCTAAATACTGTAATCAAGTTTGCAATGCTAATAAAACGTGCATAATGCAGAAATCATAATTTGTTTAAAGTAGGTGAGATTTTTAACCTACTAAACGATGTGTAATAAATATTAATAGTTTATTGTAAGTTTATTATCCCATGAATGACATTTAAAACAGTGTAACTAAGTTTATTTGTAAACAATTTTGAAAAAACGTAAATATGGAAATCGTAAAATTTGTTTAAAATAGAAGAGAACATTAACCTATAAACCCATTTGTAATAAATATTAATAGTTTATTATTACATTAATGTTATTTTTTAACAATGTGACTAAGTTTATTTACTTAGTCAATAATTTTCAAAAGGCTGTTTTCGCTTCAGAATGAGAAAACTTATTTAAGTGGAAAGCGATTTATAGTTCTAGAAATAATATTCTATGACGTAGATGTTGAACTTATTTTCTTCTCAAGCAGTGGAGTTCACTAATAATAGTCACATAAATTGATCTTTTTCAGCACTTATAATTCATTTTATTACAAAAAAATCAATAAACATTTTATTCTTACAAAAATTGTATTATTACCGTAAAATATACAATTTCAGCTTAAATTAACAACAAAAAGAAAATAGTTTTGATAACAATTAGGGTTTAAACTAAATTGAATTAACGATAACATTCGAATCATAATAGTTGGGCCACTTATAAATTTTACACAAAGTAGGCGGTGTATGATTTAACTGTTGACAAAACAATTGATACATTGTTGAAATCAACAAAGTGCTTGACATTTATTGTAAGTGATATGTTTTTACACTAAAATGGCTTGTGGTAAACCATATAGTCAACATCAAGATTTGAAAATCCATAATTCATGCCCATATGAACGGCATTTCAGCACAAAAATTTCAATTTCACATATTCGATACCGCGATCGACAGTACCAGGTATTATTAATTTGTTTAAATAAAGTGGAAATGTTATGGAAAGGATAAAAACTGGCCATCAACCGTCAACTTCTAATGCTGATCATCGAGCTTTAAGGAAAATTATGAAACAAAATCGCCTATCAAATGCTCGAGATATTACCGTACAATGGCGGAAAATGATTGGAAAACAAATTTCGGTATCTACTACTACAAGAAAAATTAAAGAAACAGCATACAAATTTTATAAGGTAATTTTTTTACGATTGCTCTGTTAAAAAGGATTATTAGTATTTTGTGTTTCACTAGGCCAAAAAAAGCCTTTGCTTACAAAATTGCAACATCGTAATAAGTTGAAATAGGATCATAAAAAATTGGATTCAAGCACCATGGTATACCGTCATTTGGAGTGATGAGTCCAAATTTGAAGTCTGCCTGGGAGATTGTAAAAAAACGCGCATAGCGTAATTTTTCTGAGACATACTAGACAGTCTGTGAATATTGTAATGTGCAGCGCCCACCGTCGCCGCCACTGTCACCGCCGCTGACGCAACAGACTTGTCGGAACATGCTTAATTACGCGGTTGATGAAATCTATTGTGTTTGAGTTTTTATCTGAAAGTGTTCTAGTAAGTTCTCGAATACGAATGCCGGAGTATATAAGCACTGTTTGCAAAGGCATTGGACAGTCTGATATAAATAAACGTTGCGTGTTAAATAGTTGGTAATATAAACAGATGGTCGACAAGTGGTAAACATAAATAAATATAGTTATATAAATAAATGAGATATATTGTTTAAATAAATAATCTTAGTGTTTAAGTGTTTTATAATATGCTTTGTCTTAATTAGTGTTTAATATTTTTTTTATTCGTAGTGTTCGTTATATTTGTCATCTTTTAATTATATTTAATATCTATTTATCGTTATAATAAACTTTTATTTTAATTAATAATAATTATCTAATATTTACACTTCACCCAAATAAATAAAAACGTTACAATATAAAGATTAAAATATCTCAAAAACTACTGCGTTTATCAAGTTTTATCAAGAGTGCATTTTTATGTATTTTTACATTTTATGTAATATTTAATTATTAAAAATGAAAAAATGTTAATAGGTAAAAAAATAACGATAAAAAACATTCACTATTCCCCCATATGAGATGCCTCTGGTTGAGATACAAAAACAAAAAAAGTATAAACATGCATCAGAATAAGTAGTATTGTCATACCAAGTTTCAGGGTTTTAGTGTAAGTGACGAGGGGTTCGTAGTAAGTACAGACTAATTTGAAATTTGTTTTTCCATTGCACAATAATAAATTTCAATTACAAACACGTAACGCATTGCGTTAAGCAAGCGTAAACAATGATGTGTAAAAGTCCCAAGTCTACATAATGACAACAACTTGTCAATAAAATAGCAGCAGCAGCGCGAATAAAAAACATCAGTGTTTGGCTGATGTAACGCAGAAAAATAAAATTGAGTAAACAAAACAATGGGAAAATACAACCATATCAGCTTTCAATGGGAAGCTGTTTTCCTCAGGATATATATCATGTTTAGTTCTCTATTTCACGAAAACTGAAAAATCATATTTATTCAAACAAACATAATATAAAGCACAAAGAAAAATAAATTATTATACATTTCTAGATGTGCTAAACTACACGTTTCTTTTAGCCGTATTTACAAAACAAATTTAGTTCCATATATAGTCATTAAAAATAACACAATAAACTTTTACTATTTATTACAAATTGATATATTGGTTAAGAATTTCACCTATTTTCAAACAAATTTTACGATTTCGTTTAGAAAACAATCGTTGTAATAGTGTTTAGAAATAGTATTAATGGAATTTCTTAACGCCGTGACTGTTTATAAACATTTCATTACTAGCAATGTACTTCATAAACGTAAGTAAAAATTAATACAATATTACGGCATTTTATTCGTTAAGAGATATTCAACTTACATATTTTTATAAATAAATAAAAAATAATACCATATTAAAAAAAAAAAAAACATAAGGCAATCCGTTAATGTAGCCCAGGTTTGGAAAACGAGTCGCTTTGCGCTGATTTTTACAAAAGACGAGTGCGATACAGGCCTTATGAAACATATTTTTTATACTATTTTTCTATTAAGGTACCTAATTTTGTATTTTTATTATTTATTTTGCGAGGTCAAAAATGATTTGGTATTTTTTAATTATTTATTTAATACAGCTACCCAACAGGCTTAGCCCAAATTAAGGGTAGGAAAAAAGTAAAAATTCGGCAACATTAAATATATATTACAGTTTGGAGATAATTTTCAAAAATTTTGCGTAGTTCAAAAAGAAAATATCGATAGTAGAAAATTTTGTATTGTAAAGGTGACACATTCTGTGTATGGGTGATAACATTAAACAGTTAGTTCGAGCTAAGGGCAGATAAAATGTGAAACTACTTCTGGTACGGACAGTGGGTGTATGAAAATGAAGGGAAGACAAAGAACGAGGATCATCAACACATCCATTAATTATTTTTGACAAATGTAGTACTAGTGCATTTTCGCGACGCTCAACCAGACTCCTAAAATTAAACATAACCAACAGCTGATCATATGTTATTGAATATGAAGGGTACGTGTTGTGAACTTTATAATAGAGATATTTTAGAAATTTCTTTTGAACGGATTCGAGTAAATCTTGATGAACTTCATAGATAGGGTTCCAGATGATGTGGCAGAATTCAAGTTTAGCCCGCACAAATGAGAAGTAGAGGCTTGTAATAGCTGAAAGATTTTGGAAAGATTTACTATTTCTAATTACAAATCCAAGCATTCTAATGGCTTTATTGTACGTGTCTTCTATATGGGGAACAAACGTAAATATTGTTGTACATTTGTTTAAATTAAGATATAATTTATTATTTGAACACCATTGAGAAAGTCGTACTAAGTCTTCTTGGAGAAGATGGCAGTCATTCACTGATAAAATAGGACAAAATTTTTTTAGGTCATCGGCGAAAAGAAGTTTGTCGCATTGAATAACATCCGTGACATCGTTAATAAACATCAAAAACAGTAGAGGACCTAAATTTGAGCCTTGGGGTACACCCGAAGTTGGAACAAAAGAGGTAGAGTTACAACCTTTATAATGAACATACATTTGTCGTTGATGTAGGTATGATGAAAGAAGCGAACGTAAGGGCAGGGAAAGTGAAAAGGATTCAAGCTTACTCATCAACACACCATGATCTATTCTGTCAAACGCCTTAGCAAAATCAGTATAAATGCAATCTACTTGCCCTTTACCATCAATAATAGAGGAGATCACGTGACTGAAATAACTTAAGTTTGTAACTGTTGACCTTTTTTCTACAAAACCATGTTGAGAGATGGAAATATTGTGTTTAATTTTAGTGTATATAGAGGCATAAATAATTTTCTCAAAAACTTTACTGAAATTAGACAGCATGGCAATAGGTCGGTAGTTAATGGACGACACATCTCCCGATTTCAAAATCGGATTAATGCGAGTTACTTTCCAAAGGTCAGGAAAAATGGAAGTTTTAATACTTAAATTGAAGATATGATACAGGGCGTTTGACAGAGGTTGAGCACAGTCTCTAATAAGCAAGCTCGGGATAAGGTCAGGGCCACATGACAATGTAGGTTTTAGTTGTTTTAAAAAATATATTATATCATCAGAGGTGATGTAATTGAGGGCCAGATTATCATAAGAGGGATTGGTAGGATTGGAGAAGGGAGGACCAGAAGAGGGTGTGTAAACAGAACTGAAAAAATTGGCAAACGCATTAGAAATGTCAGTTGGCGTGGAAAATATTGTGTCATTAAGGGTCATGTAGTTGAAGAGGTTGATATCTTCTTTTTGGAGTTCACAAAATTCCAAAAAGTTTTAGGATCAGACTTGAAAGAAGTTTGACAAGACTCCACATATTCCTCGTATTTAGTTTTAACTAAGATTTTAAATTCAGATCGCAAGCAGTGATACTGGGTACAATAAAATTGATTATGTGGATACCTTGATGACAACTTTCTCATACGATCTTTTTTCTTTAATAACTTAATTATACATTTATCAGTTATGTTGGTAGCAATGGTAGCGCTTCCCGCTAAAAGAATAACTACTCAGGAGAAAATACATTGTTGACTGACAGCAATATGAGGTTATGTCATTTGTCTGTCAGTTTTGAAGCAACAAAAATGACCGATAGAGGCAGCACTGATTTTAGAAAATAGCAGGCGAGAAAAGTAATTGTAAAAACTTGTACAGTGTTAGATAGGGATATAAGTAAATAAAGTTCATATATTTTTAAATGTAACCGTAAACACAACAGTTTGATTACTTTTTTGGTAAGTTCATAATTTTGCCACCAGGCGGCTACGTGTTCATTTTCTTCGCCAATAACGACGTGTTTTCAGTGCGTTTATAGACTCATAAAGACACCGAAATAGAAAATAGCTAGTTGTGTATTAAGATCGCAAAATGGGACATGGTCGATTGAGAGGTTGTTGTTGCAGATGGCAGCATAACTGTTCATACAATTTATTTTATATTTAATTTTAATTTATCGTTAATTTCCATTCTTTTTGAGCTGTTGCTTCAATCTAATCTAAGCATTTTATATTTTCGTTTTTGTAAATGAATGCCATATTTTATTTTCACAGCAGTGCGATATTTTGTTTGGTTATGTATTATACCGGCAGAGCAGTTATATGTTCGATTGACTTGTGTAGGTGGTAAATGTGTAAATTCAGTGCCATTAGTTCCTCACTAAACGTTTCCATTAAGAATGTGGACAAGTGATATTTCTCAACATTGTATAGTTAGAAGTTGGGACAGCGAGCGTTTTTCTACTTTATCGCGCATGAGCGGCAAAGTGACATTTTGCGTTGACAAAAGAGAGCGCAAATGGCTACTTTGTATATAGACTGTAGAAAAATAATTATATCATCACGGTATATTACCCATTACTTGGTATGCCAATTTGCTTTGTACACAGATCTCGGTAATGATGATGACATATTTTTGTACTGTGTGGGCGTTAACCAGGCGTCACCTCACGGGCATTCATTGCTGGTGTGGA
The DNA here is from genome assembly GCA_963082715.1 of Harpalus rubripes. NCBI lineage: Eukaryota > Metazoa > Arthropoda > Insecta > Coleoptera > Carabidae > Harpalus > Harpalus rubripes. The sequence continues at coordinate 43,613,472 of OY720458.1, read as the reverse complement.
GAGTGCGCCACAGGGGTCACTTTTATGCCATTAAAATATACCGGGAGTTTTTTTTATCAGTAAACATAGGGGTCATTACCATAGTTACAATTGAAATGATTTACAACAATGTATTAAAGCGTTTTTTTTTTTAAGTGAACATAGGGAATGTATTATAGTTTTCAAAGTCATTAAATTGTCATCTTATAAAATGACAATTCAAGAAAAAGTACAAATTAAAGCATGGTACAATTGATCTTAGGCTCATATTGATGTACCATGTTTTAATTTGTACTTTTGCTAGAATTGTCATTTTGAAAGCCGTTTTGATAAAAATTTATTTTTATAAAAAAAATTATGTGTCAATCGTTCACTCAGAGACCATTAACCTATAAAATGGTAAGTGTTATAATATATGTATAGCTACTATTATACAAATTAATAAAAATAAACTTGAAAATAATAATAATAATAATAATAATAATAATAATAATAATAATAATAATAATAATAATAATAATAATAATAGTAGCAACGCTTGTTCCCATTGCTAGGTGTACCAATCTATATATTTTCAGATTTCGATATAGACGATATACATACTCGTACTTACATTTTAAAGTCCAGGGCACTCAAAAATGTGGTGCACAATGCACCATAACAGTTATTTAACGGACTGCACCACGCGTACTCTAAAATAACTTTTTATTTGTTTACATCACGGTTCACATTTACAAATGAGAACTGTCATTACCACTGAGTCTTGCATAATAAGAAATGAAAAGATATCAATATTGCTATAAATACGATAATAAATTAAAGCATTTACATATATCTAAGTAAGTCTAGAAGTTATTTAATAACTATCTGCATCTTCTTTTCTTATTGATATTTATTATTATCTATTGTATTTAAACGCAACCAGAGTTGAACAGTATTTATGTACATATGTAGTTAAATATTTAAACACTACTAAAGAGAATAAATACATACGAGCCCACTTACACAAATGGTTATATATTTCTACAAATTTCTTCTGAATAGTTTAATATTAATATTTTTATACAAAAACTAAATATGTTATTTAAGTATTCCGCCATTTAATATTGGATTATAAATAAATATATCATTACGGCATATTACCCATTGCTGGGTGTGCCAATCTGCTTTGTTCGCAGATATCGGTAATGATGATATCATATTTGTACCGTGCGGGCGTTTACCAAGCGTCACCTCACGGGCACTCATAGCTGGCGTGGAGAGTGCACCACAGGGGTAAATTTTATGCCATTTAAAATTCGAAATATTTGGCGTCGGTCGGGATTGAACCCGATTCCCCAGATTCGCGGCCAGACACTCAGGCACGCGGCCACGAGACCCCATTGGATTATACATCGCCTTTATTAGTAATAACTGCGTTAATTCTGTTAGCTATTGTATCCACAAGGCCTGCACATTCTTCTGTTACAGTAGTGTATATATGTTTTACAGGGTCGGTTTTACTGTACGTACTGGATTTTTATGAAATTTTCATAATGTGCCAAAAATAAAGAATTTCGGTAGAAAATAAATCTGGACTAGAAGATGACCCTTTAAATGCCGGTCGAACTATTATCACGCTCATTTAGCTCACATTTTTTGTAAGTTTTAAATCTATATTGAAAGTAGTAGAAAAAAAAAAACTATGTATTTGTGTGTCTTATATTTTGTTGAAAATGTAAGCTGGTCTAACTATTATGTACTAAAGCTTAGAGGGGCCACAGAAAAAAATTATTTATTCTTGAAATATCAACGTTTTTCTTGAAATTTCACCTTTCCAAAAACTTGAAATTACAACTTTTTTCTTGAAATTTCAACATTATTTTATAGCAGAATATTATACTTCTATGTGGAGATCAACCCAACCTAACCTAACCTATGTAACGTGCACACACCACACAGCACACAGTTTCATTCACAGACAATGCATCATACTTCTATTAGTTCTATGTTCTATTAAATAAAAAAATAACATTTGTTTCTTTATATATTTTTGTATGAAATATTTTTGTTTTAGTTCTAAATATATTTTTTTATTTATGTTGCAGTTTGAAGTATGGCGTAGTACCGTAGCATGTAAATTTGCTTAGTGAAATAACATGTTTTGCAATAAAACAAAGGTAAATTTGATAACATAGCGTATTCATTAGAGTACACGTGTAAGAAATGCAAAACAAACAGTTTATTAGAATATTTAAATTTATTGTTCTATATTAATAATTCCATATCATTGTTTTACTACATATAAATTATATGTATGTATATTGATTTGCGTTATATATTTTTACTGAATATTGATGAAGTTTAAACAATAATATTTATTTTTCAGAAATATTATTTCATGTAAATAAATAATGGGCACGCTTTGTTTTCTACTCGTATAATCAAAATATTACAAGAGAATATACATAGATATAGAATATGCACGCAGTGGTATCTCGGAAATTATAAGAGATACGAAGTCGGTTAATTTAGATAAAAATTGCCTAATTATGAAGCTATTTTAATGGGTTCACATATTTGTTTTGTAAATGTAAATTTGGCAATTTTAATTTTTCAAATAATTTTTAATAATTGATAAAATAAATCCAAGAGGTTCATCGTTTTTATCTTTTTTTTTAATATGAAAACAACCGATGATAATAATTCATCTAATTTATATTCTTCATTACAGAAATTGTACAGTTACTTCTCAATAAAATCAAAACGAAACTTTTGATCATTTCTGAACTATTTCCATATTATGTATATTTCTCGCTTAATAATTCTATAAAAATATTTTCCAGGCGAAATAAAACAAATGTACTTCGATTTGAAACAAGTAACATTCTAAAATTAGAATTTTGGTTTATTGTACATGTCTGCTACACGCGCGCTGAGAAACACAAATTTTATTTATAAAAATTATGAAAAAATAAAATAGTTATTTATGCAACAAGTGTGTAAAGTAGTACTTTTTGGTCCAGTGCGATGTTTTATTTAATTGTAGCACAAGACAAAATACACTATTTTACACACGTGTTGCATGCAATATTTTTCCTACAACCGAAATGTTAGTAATGTTTATGATAATACTCGAGTGTTCAAACATCCAGCATCTGCAAATAGGTACGTTAGTGCTCTTTCTCATAATGCTGTACAAAATGTAACTTGAACGCTTGGAAGAATCTCAGACAGAAGTGGATTAGTCTTCTATAATTGTACAAATTATTAAAAATTAGGTTAGATTAGAATACATGTCAAAAAAATGTTAATGTTCTTAAAAATTAGATTAATGTTAAAATAGTATATTAAAGAAGGTGTTTTATAAGACATGTTTTTTTCGCACGCGTCAAAATTTAGAAAACGAGCGTTAGCGAGTTTTCTAATTGACAAGTGCGAAAAAAAGTCTTATAAAATGAGTTCTTTATACTATTTTTTATATTTTGCACCTTCTACAAACTAAAATATTTTAAAAAAACTGTTAATATCAAACCGAGTTGATTTAGGGAAATTTGTAAGTGAAATGTTGTAGTTGGTAACATTGAATTGACCACATTCAATTATTATTTGAAAGTTCATGTCATTTCAATATTTACGAACAAATTTAAGTGAATTTAGTGTAATCATGGAAGATGAAATCAGTTGCACTCCGCCTGAGCTACGTAATATAGCTCAGACTACAGGAAATAATCTACTTCCTAAAAAATCGCGCGAGATTTATGAGAAAGTATTTGCAAATTTTGACACATGGTGTAAAGAAAATAATGTCAAAGGCGTAACAGAGAATGTTTTGATTGCTTATTTTGAAATGCAAAGTAAGACGAAAATATGTATTATTATTATTATATTCATTAAATAAATTGATTAAGTAAAAGAAATTTTGAGGTTATATTGAAATTTCTTATCTTCCAGCTTTGACGTTTGACAATTTAACCCTTCAGCCTCAGTGTACAGGAAATTTTTATTTTTTCTTATATTTGAATTAAAACTTGCTTTAAAATTAATTAAAAATAATTTTCTATCGTTCAAAGGTTCAATCTACAAATTTTTAGTACTACTAGGTCCATCTATGTCGACTAATTCGAACATTATATTAACATTTACTTACTCAATTTGTGATTATATTTGTACATTTTCATGTAAATAATATTCCCTAAATAAAGAATAATAATAATAACGACATTATATTATTAAAATGACTTGTCAATTAACTAAAAATAAATTATGTAAAAATGGGTTAAAGAAACGTCATCTAGTACCAACCGTCTAAAACAAAAAATTGCGTATCGAAATGAAGTTCATTACGATACGCAATTGCGTATCGTAATGACCTCATTATGAACGCAAAATATAAAAAGATTATTACATTTGTTTCATTTACAGTGTATATTCATATTTCTTCATAAATTTTATTACTTTCATTATTATTTACTAATTAATTATCTACTTACAGGTAAATTAATCGAATTTTGCTGTTGCCTTGCAACGCCTAGTGCTCTAATGCTTGAAAAGTGACTCTCTACACACTGTAAAGAGTGCGTGAAAAGTACTTTTCACGCACGTTTGTAGGAAAAAATTATTATGTATTTTCTATGAATGTAAATATACATAGGTACTAGCATTTATTAAGTAATTAGGTTGTATTTTTAATTAATGATACTAGGCTCATAGAATGTTTAAATAATGATTTATTTTTTTGTGAAAATTCTGTTATTAGTCCAAACAAATATGTGGCTTAATGTAAGAACAACCTATGTTGTATTTTTGTAATTTTCAGAATGAATGATTTAAAATCAAGAAGAAATTTTCAATGTTATCGAAGAAACCTACGTATATTATTTAAATTGAAAAGTTGCTTTTTTGCTTTTTTCATGCATGAACAAAAATAAATTTTGATGACGTACCTTACTTCAGCTTTACTTTATGTCTTATTTTGTATAGAATTAATTATATAACTGGCTGTGGTTCTGACAGCTCGAATTCGATTTTTAGGTTAATTACAAGTAATATTGCACAACAGTTTTGCATATCCGTAAACATATCTACTATACGGTACAAACTTTATTTCCGAAAGGCACCCTATTAACCGATCTTTAAAAAAGGAAATGATCTTTGAAAAATTGTTATTAGATATTTTAATCATTATTTAGGATCTTTTAATAATTAGTTTTGATATTTAAAATAATTCAATGATCTTTTAATAACTGATCTTTAAAAAAAAAATGTTTGATCTTAATAAAAAAGGAGCTGATGTCTGTAATATTAAATTTGACATTTATTTAATTGTAATATTTAAAGAATGTAATTATTTGTTTTTTTTAGGTTGTAGTTGTGAAAAATGTGACTTTTTCACGAATATATTTCTTTTTCTATAGTCTATATACAAAGTAGCCATTTGCGCTCTCTTTTGTCAACGCAAAATGTCACTTTGCCGCTCATGCGCGACAAAGTAGAGAAAACGCTCGCTGTCCAAATTTCTAACTATACAATATTGAGAAATGTCATTTGTCTACATTCTTAATAGAAACGTTTAGTCAGGAACTAATGGCACTGTAGTTACACATTTACCACCTTCAAAAGTTAATCTGACATATAACTGCTCTGTCGGTATATTACATAACCAAACAAAATGTTGCACTGCTGTGAAAATAAAATAGGGCATTTACTTACAAAAACGAAAGTAGAAAATGCTTAGATTAGATTGAAGCAATAGCTCAAGAAGAAAGGAAAATAGCAATAAATTAAAATTAAATATAAAATAAATTGTGTGGACAGTTGTGCTGCCATCTGCAAAAGCTTGGCGTGAACGCTCCCAATGGACATCCACTTTTTCACTGCACTAGTTTAATGTGCTTGAAACAAATAAATTATACAAAATACTTATAATATTCATTACAAAATTGGCATTAATTTTTTGAAACAACGAAAGTCAAAACAATATCTTGAAGTCATATTTGATTATGTTCCTATCTTCAATGCAAAATTATTGAGTAGTACTTTAAGTACAAAGTGTACATCCTTTCTATTATTATTATTATTATTTCCTATTTTATCATTTTTATTGTTTTAAAAGAAGTATGTACGAATGACGTATTCTATACATATGTATATATGTCGATGGAATAAAATTATTATTATTATTATTACACTATATAATAAACACGTAATAATACTGTATTGTCAATCCACTTTGTATAGATTTTTTCTCTAACAAATAAAATTTATTATTATTATTATTAAATTATTAAAATGATAGTGCTAACTTTATTTACCACGGCACTAAAAACACTATCAAATTAATTTCAGAGTTTACTTAAAAACTGTTAAATTATAAATCATGATTCGAAAATGCTTTCTGGTTAATACTATATTTTCACTCACAGCGATACTTTAAAAAAATTGATTAACTAACTTAACTTTCGTAACTTAATTTCAAAGAACAGATAAAGGTTTAAAATTTTGTTTTCGAATTTCCACAACCTACCTGATTTTCTTATTATCCATATTTCTAGCGTGACCCTTGTATAATAGGTGATAATATATATCGCTAGTTTAATGCAATAACAACCAATGTTAATTGTTAATGTTGACTAAAATTAGATTGATTGTGCAATCGGCACCTATTCAACCAGTTATTTCATAAAACAAAAAAAATACGTATTGCAATAACAACCAATGTAAACATATCAGTAAAATCTGAAAGGCATTAGTGCTATAGACAATTTAAATCACAGAATTAGTGACATTTGCATCAACATTAATAGTGCCAAATATCAAGTTTCACAGAAAGGTAAGTACTCTCGGTATTATAAACACTAAAATTTTCTTGTTGGTTTTAATTTTCAAAATTACGAAATGTTTATATTTATTTATAGTTGTACTTACAAATAATTCCATGCAATCCATAATGATGGCTCCCTTTTCTTTTTCTGGCTACAGAATTTTCTTCGGCTACCACCAGAGAAAAAATAAAAATAAGCACAATTAAGACACAAGTAGATTTCATTTTTAAAATAAGAGCTACAGTGAAACTTAAAATACGAATGAGAAAACTTATATACCAACTCGGATGGTCAATATTTATACTTGAGAATCTTGACACTTTTGATTTTTGGTTAGCAAGTCTTTGGAGAAGTTTAGTAAATTAGAAAAGGGGTTATTTGGTCACTAGCCAATTAGAACATTTAGATATAGTTTAGAAATTTACAGATAATACGTTTCTAAATATTATTATTATATTTATTCTAAACTAAGTTAAAATATTTTAAAAATAAATAAATGAATAAATAATGGAGTCAACCGTAGCCTCATACATTGAAAAGACATTCCGGACCTTAGTCAATCGAAGAAATTCATTTCTCGCTCGTCGACAAACGCCAAAGAGCTATTGTCTCTCAACAAAAAGAAAAAGGACCTAAGAACTACCGCAACGACAGATATCTTTACTAGTCATTGCCCTCTGGAATACCATCTATGACTACGTTTATCTCGCATTAGTTTATTCACTTAAATGCTAACCCGCTTGAGTTAAGCGGGTTAAAAGCAGGGCTTCGAACCTGAACCGAAGCAAAACCGGAACCAAACCGTAACATTTTAGTAAACCCAAACCCAGAACCGAACCTCAGATAAATTTTTCAATATAACCCGAGACGGAACCGAACCGGGTATTAAAATTTCGATTCAGGGTTTAACTCCGGTTCAGGTTCGAAACGTAAACGTAATCGTAATACAGCCGATAATCGACGCCTTCGGTGTCTGCGTTGCTGCCCGTGTTGACTTTTCGTAAAAATGATGTTCGTTTCTTTTCTTGCATAAATTCCGACTGGCATTTTATATTATTTCTATATAAATATTATTATTCAAAAAACATTTATTCAATTTGATTAAGTCGAACCGAACCTGAACTCTGAACAAAACCGTAAATTTTATTTATGTTTAGACCAGAACAGCCCACGAACGCATCGCTCAATTAACCTGAACTTGAATCGAACCCAGTTTTTGACGGGTTCGATGCCTTGGTTAAAAGTGAGAGATAAACAGGTCGGTTTAGCGCTAAATAATGGGTTAGGTTCATGGGCGCCGACTTTTCAAATTTTCCTTGGAGGTACAAGTTTTTAATAATGACCAAAATCAAAACATAAAATTTACCATTAATGCATCACAAGAAAAATACTGGAAACGGATAAAAAAAGTAACCTAATTTTCAATGGAAATTATTTTAAAATAATTTTATTATCTTCAATGTACAGAGTGTAAATCAAAAAGCGAGACAGAGTTTTTCTTTGCGCAAACATTATCAAATTATTTTAAGCAAAAATACTTAAAATTAAAGTTATATAGTATTTAAATTTTGCATCTAAATCATGTAAAACGATTGTCATGTAAGCGAATAAATTAATAATAAATTTTTTATCAGCTTTTACTCTAGATTCTAGGTAGGCATGGATTATGACATTTAAATTTCTATAACTCTGTTTGAAGTATTTTTGCATAAAATAATTTGGTAACGTTTGCGTAAAAAAAACTAATTTCTCATGTTTTACATCCTATAATTAATATTACCTATTTTAAATTATATATTTTTTATTTTAGTTATAAATTGAACAAAAGTTTTACTGATTAAAAACAAAATTGCTGCGCTAAGGGAACAGTAACCGACTTTAAATTTTACGAGATGAACGGTTAAAGCTATAGGCTAACATCTAAATTTCTTGAAAACATAAATAATTATTAAAAATATATATTACTACATTGAAGACTTATAAAAACTGCTTCAAGATCGTGAGCGTTTGGTATTATTTTTATAGTAAACATGCGACCAATGCCCGGTTTCATAAACACTTGTGTTATAAATGAAGATTAAATGTTATCGCTGAAAATTAGAATATTAAAACACATTTATCATCAAACCGGGATATACAGTATTAATACAAAAATAATAACAAATCTAGATGACCGTCGCCTGGCCGAACCCGGTCACGCGGAATTCTCCTTCACGCCGTGATTATTTCTGTAAAAGAATTAACACATGAGAAATACTCAGTGAGGACGCAATCATTTACAAAAGGTTCAGGCATTCACACACCGTACACACATGTTGGCAACTACGGGCAGTACCGCTAGTTACTACGGACCCTCTGCCGCTTCGGTGGTGATCCGGAGACAATCCTCTTAACCAACTGGATCAGATCACTACAGCCCTAACTGCTGCTACCGTTGGCGACCACAGATGCGGGTCACTACAGCCTTCCCTGCTGCTACCGTTGGCGACCCTCGGGTTCACACGAGCGGCCACTACGGAACCACTGCCGCTTCGGTGGTGATCCGGAGACATTCCTCTTAACCAACTGGATCAGATCACTACAGCCCTAACTGCTGCTGCCGTTGGCGACACCAGATGTGGGTCACTACAGCCTTCCCTGCTGCTACGCTGGCGACCCTCGGGTTCACACGAGCGGCCACTACGGAACCACTGCCGCTTCGGTTGTGATCCGGAGACATTCCTCTTAACCAACTGGATCAGATCACTACAGCCCTAACTGCTGCTACCGTTGGCGACCACAGATGCGGGTCACTACAGCCTTCCCTGCTGCTACCGTTGGCGACCCTCGGGTTCACACGATGCGGCCACTACAGTACCCAGTACTGCTCACATGCACACTCACAATCACACACATGTTAGATTAACTCTCTCACCTGAATCACTATAATATCGATGTTCTCACACTGAAATCTAGAAATAAACTGACATAAAATACGTGAATACCAGTATCAATAAATGTAGCTCTTATCCAACAGCATCGGTTACGTACCTAAATAGCTAATTAGAGACAAAACATAATAAATTTAATAAAAATAATCTTACGCAAAATAATATCTGTGACAGTTCGGCCATCCTGATAAGTTCCTCGTCCTCGAGGAATCAATCCCAAATTCCTGCAACATCCGAAACGCTGTTGTCTTCCGACAGTTCACGTGTACTTAAATATGGATTCATCCTGTCAATCGCCACTACGTTACTATATTCTCCTCTTCTACTTCGATTTGTACCAGGCAAATCCTCTACTGAAAATCTATCGTTCAGTAGAACTTTCTTTATTTGGAATGGTCCTTCATATAGATGGTGTGAAATGGAATTGATAGTTTCTCAATGGGATTCAATAGTTCTTGCTGCTTTCTTATCTGTTGTTTATGGTAAAAACATCTGATACACAAGTCAGTGTACTTCGCGAATTTTCTCATTCCAGGAAACCAGTAAATTCCAAAATGTCCAAACTCATCAAGACAGGAACGTACTATCCGCAGCCGCTGTCCTCTAGGTACAACCCACTAGATTCCGGACGTGGTAATTCGCTAAACCCGTTCGTCTCGTAAACAGTAAATTTTATAAATATTCGTTTCGTAGTTAGTTTCCGGTGGTTTGCTTAAAATGTTCTTGATAATTTTCAATTTGTCATTTGTGCGGCGAGTATCCAGTCAGCTTGTTATGTGAAAAATTTCAAATTCTACAGAAAGTCCTTCTCCTGACACGGGGTTTTGACTTAGCGCATCGACGTGACCCATTCGTAATCCTGGGCGATATTCTATATCAAATGAATATACCTGCAGTTCCCGCCAGCATTTTCCATTCCATTTAAAATGTATTCCCAGCAGATATACTCTAAATTACTTTAAAGTTTCGACTACTGCTAAAGTCCCTAGATTATACGAATGATACTTCATTTCCGTTGGTGAAGTTTGGCGACTGAAATAAGCAATTGGGTGGAATTTACCTGTGTCCAATTTCTGCGGCAGGATTCCTCCTAATCCTAACTTGCTGGCGTTCATGTGCACCTCTGTTTCGGCTTTCGAACCGTATAGTCGCAAAAGTGGTCGTTCCGTAAGCTTTTCCTTTAGGTCTTCAAATGCTTTCTGTTGTTTCGCTTACCAACACCACCTTGTATCCTTTCTCGTTAGATTAGTAATCGGTCGCACAATCTTAGCGTAATCTTTAATGAAGTGTCGAAAATAACTTGTAAGTCCTACAAACTGTCTTACTTGATGCACATTCCTCGGTGCCTGAAATCCGGTGACGGCTTTTATTTTCTCCTTTCCAGGTCGAACTCCATCTCGATCAATCTGAAATCCTTAATAATTGATGCTACTCTGAAAAACAAACATTTCTTCATATTCAGTGTAAAGTTGTTTGCCGTAAAAAAAATGTCAAATAGTGTCGTCAGTCGCAGAATTTCCTTTGTAAATAATGATGGGCAGATGATGTCATCTAAGTAAGCCATGGCGATGGTGTTACGACATGATCCTAGAACTTTGTTGACCAGCCTCTGAAAAACTGATGGTCCATTAGATAATCTATAAGGGAGACGATTAAACTCGTAATGGCCGTCCGGTATTACAAATGCAGTTTTGTACTTCGAGCTCTGCGCGATAGGCACCTGGTAATGTCCTGACGTCATATCTAAAGTTGTGAAGTACTTCGCTCCTTGCAATTGATCTAGTTGGTCATCAATTCTTGGAAAGGGGTATCGGTCGTTTACTGTTACTTTGTTTAAATGCCTGTAGTCTATACACACTCGCGCTTCTCCGTTCTTTTTCTTCACTAGAAGAATCGGTGCTAAAACGGGTGAAGTGGATTCGCGTATAATGTCGCCATCAAGAAGCTTTTGTACTATTTCTTGAACGTGTTATCTCTGGAATTAACAATCTGTACGCCCTGTAAGTAATGGGTATATGATCAGTCAGTAAAATATCCACTTCGGTCGCATTCGTGCATCGAATATCCTTCACAGTTTTTACAAAACAATCCCTATATTCCTTCAGCAGACGTATTAGTTGTTCGCGTTGATCCACATTTGTATCCGTTCCCATGTGTAGTTCATTCTACGTAAAGTAAATTCTTTCATTTTTTGCGCTTCTGTATTATCAGCTTGACACTTCCATCTTGTTATAATTTTATCCTACTGAATTGTTAATTCCGCATGTGATCAGTTCAAGACTGGTAGAACACATTCCATATCCTTGTCTGCCACTACAATTGTTCGCGGGAATACGTGCTTGTTTCCTTCATGGTTATGCAAGTGGACCTCATATCGACGTACGCTTAGACAATTACCGCTTACCTCCGCAGTAGTTGTTAAGATGTTCCTTTCTGGCAGTTGTGGTTGTGGCTCTTGTTGATGTTGAACATGCTGATGTTGACGTTGTTGTGGTCGCTGGTTCCTACTTCCACTGAATTCGCCTCCATTTCGTTCTGCACAATTCGATACTCGTTGCCGTTTTTTGTTATAATGTGAGCGTGTACGTCCCAATTTCCACAAATAAAACAACAAATCCAACATTCCATCGTCGTACTGCTGCGTAATATAGTAAGGCCACTTGTTCTTCTGAAAAGTACGATGTAAATCGCGTTTAACGGGAGTAGAAAGGTTTCGTGTCGCTAATTTATCTTCGATCGTCTTCAAAAATAATAAAAAAAACTGCGGCTTCTCGCATTCTCTGATAAGGGCAAGTGTTGAGTAGCGCCAGCTTCTCATAATAGTATTGCATCATAAGTTCATCCGGTTTCTTGTTACGAGAAATCATTTCTTGAAGCAACTGAAAATAATTTTCCTGTGACGGAAATGCCTTCAACAACATAGCCTTCTATGACTCCCAAGAATGATTTATTCCTTGCAGCGCTTTATACCATATTTCTGCATACCCTCTCCAGCGACATCTCACATACATTATGGTAGTTATTTTGCCCCATTTATGCATAGCGCGTAAAGTGAACGTACATACTGAAATTGAGGACTGTTGTTAGGTAAAGTCATGTTGTAATGTTGTTCCAGGTTCGTAATTCAGCTAAACATAAACGTAATCAATATCCGCACTGTTCCAAAAGCTTTGTTGGTGTGATCCCAAAAGCTGAAAGTTAAAAATGTTCTTATCCCACTTCTGAAATGTTATAAATGAAGATTAAATGTTATCGCTGAAAATTAGAATATTAAAACACATTTATCATCAAACCGGGATATACAGTATTAATACAAAAATAATAACAAATCTAGATGACCGTCGCCTGGCCGAACCCGGTCACGCGGAATTCTCCTTCACGCCGTGATTATTTCTGTAAAAGAATTAACACATGAGAAATACTCAGTGAGGACGCAATCATTTACAAAAGGTTCAGGCATTCACACACCGTACACACATGTTGGCAACTACGGGCAGTACCGCTAGTTACTACGGACCCTCTGCCGCTTCGGTGGTGATCCGGAGACAATCCTCTTAACCAACTGGATCAGATCACTACAGCCCTAACTGCTGCTACCGTTGGCGACCACAGATGCGGGTCACTACAGCCTTCCCTGCTGCTACCGTTGGCGACCCTCGGGTTCACACGAGCGGCCACTACGGAACCACTGCCGCTTCGGTGGTGATCCGGAGACATTCCTCTTAACCAACTGGATCAGATCACTACAGCCCTAACTGCTGCTGCCGTTGGCGACACCAGATGTGGGTCACTACAGCCTTCCCTGCTGCTACGCTGGCGACCCTCGGGTTCACACGAGCGGCCACTACGGAACCACTGCCGCTTCGGTGGTGATCCGGAGACATTCCTCTTAACCAACTGGATCAGATCACTACAGCCCTAACTGCTGCTACCGTTGGCGACCACAGATGCGGGTCACTACAGCCTTCCCTGCTGCTACCGTTGGCGACCCTCGGGTTCACACGATGCGGCCACTACAGTACCCAGTACTGCTCACATGCACACTCACAATCACACACATGTTAGATTAACTCTCTCACCTGAATCACTATAATATCGATGTTCTCACACTGAAATCTAGAAATAAACTGACATAAAATACGTGAATACCAGTATCAATAAATGTAGCTCTTATCCAACAGCATCGGTTACGTACCTAAATAGCTAATTAGAGACAAAACATAATAAATTTAATAAAAATAATCTTACGCAAAATAATATCTGTGACACTTGTTAAATCTCATGTTAGTTAACACATGTTTAAAAATAGCAAATTGTTAAATTTTGACAGTGTTTCACAAAATTAACATTCTATTTTTAACAATTTGTTAGTTAACATAAATGTTATTATTGATAGGGAATTATGATTTATGTTGGTATTATTAAACTAATATAACAGCTATATACTCGTTTGTTTTCTTATAAAATCGCTGAGTGAAACGTCAAAATCGATCGTGATACGCCGTGGTAAAGAAAAATACAGATGCAAGAAAGTATTAAGAAGATTATTTTGAATTGTGAATTTACATATTACAGATATGTAACAGCAGAATAAAACGGCCAAGAGCAACAGAGAATTTGAAGGGTTAGCAACTCTCGAAGTTGATCGATGTTTCTTCGTAAGTCGACGCAATCGTCGGTGACGATCTTGCAAGATAGTGGACCAGTGATATTGGTTTTGCGAGCTTTAACCCACTTAGAACTTCGATTGTAATTCCGCGCTAAAACTGTAACACCCGTAATAAAAGAACGATCTTTTCTACGTACATTTGTGTTCTGTTTCTGTATTACAAAATCTCTTTGTATTTCATGAATTTCATCTCTCAAATCTGGTCGGAGACGATCTAGAATAGATTTCAGGTGCCGTTGTTGTGTAAGAAAGTATCGCACAATTTCTAAACCGAGATTTCGATTATTCATCTTCTTAATTGCATTCTTGGCGGTTTGTACCATTCTTTCTGCCTGGCCATTTGAAGAAGTGTGATTAGAAGCATATTCATTGGACTGATAGGTTGATTTCTGGTAGTAAAACTAATCAAATTGTCGCTAATATGGTCTAATATTATTCTAAGAGTTTCCTTGGTAAATCTGTATCTGATTTTAAATACCGTATCCATTATAAATTTAAAAAATAGCATTTTCAAAAAATTATTTTTATCGATTAACATTTGTAAGTGTTTATTCTATAAATTTTATTTACTGTTGAATATGTACTATAAATTTTTTTCTATGGAAATTAGAATACTCAATGTAATTATCAATATTACACAAATGAACTTATAAAACTTTCATCTAACCAAATATTCGTAATAACATCTGTAAAAAAATTATCAAATGTGAAGTTTAACAATGAGTTAAAAATTTAGAAGCACCTCGAAGCTACTTTTAAATTAACATAAGATTTAACATGTTATTAAATTTGACACCCGTTGATGAAACATACATACATACATACATACATACATACATAAAATCACGCATTTCCCACTTAGTGGGTTAGCACAAACCCGAAAGAATAAAAATAACATCATAAAAAAAACAGTCTCTCTCGTTGGTGAAACAATATTTGATATTTAACAAAATGCTAAATCATTTAACAAAGTATTAAAATTTAGCAAATGTGTATGAAACCGAGCAATAATGACATAAACAAACTGGAGTTAAGAGTTAGTTTTAAGTTACTAGATTTTTAAGCGGGTTATGTCACTGCGAGATAAACGTAGCCTATGCAAGATTGGTATAGCTGAAAACAGTATATGTGACGGTCGTAAGCGTAAAAAGTACCTCGTGCCTTGCGGGAAACACTCCTGGAGCAGTAACTGGCTTCATAACAACTCTGGAACTCCAGAAAACTAAGATAGGGCTATGTAACAAGTCACAATAGATCTTACAGGTCGCAGTGTAATCTTCATTACCGATTTAGCACACCCAGCAATGGGTAATATGCCGTGATCATATAAGTATTAATATTAAAAAAAAAAAAAATGTGAAGCATATGGGACTGAAATTCTACCGATTTCTTTGACCAAATACCAAATTTTACTTGCATTTTGTTGTGTGAGTGGTCAACCCACAGCTGACAAGCAACCAAGGGATCGATCGCTTATAATATTGATTTTCGAATCACTCGGACTCAACTATATTTCTGGTTATTAGTTAGACTTGTACGGAAGGCGAACCCTTGTCCTTATACACTACCTGTATTATCACAGAATCGCTACAGCTGTCTGCTTTCAGTAGATCACAAATACATATTTTTTTTAATTTTATACTCTTCGCCAATATCATTTCTCGGGATTCTGTTTTCCCAGAAATGAATAAAATTCTGTTATTGTATTTGTAAGGACTCACATGTACAAATAGAAAAATTTATAATTGCTTCTGTCTAGAAATATAGAGTTTGTTGTTTTATTTTATTTCTTTACCTGTCTGTATATAAAAGGTCTTTATAATTGAATGGTATAGAAGACAAACAACAATATTTTGCTTTATATTGCCGTATAAACAATGTGGAACGGAAAATGTCATTTTCAATTAGTAGACTAAACAAAATTGAGTTCAGCATTATTTATTTTTATTACTAATTGCCTTAATTAATTCCGAAAACTCATTAAAAAGTATAACAAATATATTCACAGTAAAAAATTACGCGGTGTATAATTTTTACACGTAGTAGTGATGAGTACGTACCATAGCGTTTAAATGTCATAGCGCCCAAATTTCATCGCATCTAAATTTCACAGCGCCCAAACTTTACTTCATCTAAATTTTGCCCCACCACCAATTATCACAGCGTTTAAATTTGTCCTGGCTTATTTCGGCCACTACGAAGGGTGTTGGTAATACAGCAAATTGTAAATATGTCAACATTTATTGTGAATTGTGCAACATAAAGCATCTAACCTAACCTACAGTGACCTCCGCTTAGCCATGACCACGTATTCGGTTTTTGAATGATTTGGGCGAAACGCTTTCTGGCGAATTTTGTATAATTGATCTTTCAGTGCACATTCTTCATTTACATTACATACTCGTAACGTGTTCGTAAAATATTGTACGCAGTATTTATTTGGTTAACTGCTGTTAACTACTATATTATCTACTTACAGGCACTGGGGCGCTGTATTAACTACACAACAAACTCGTCATCTGTTGCATAATTTAAAACAAATGTTAACATATTTACAGTTTGCTGTATTACCAATTCCACTTGTAGTGGCCGAAATAAATCAGGACAAATTTAGACGCTGTGACAATTGGTGGTTGGGCATCATTTAGACGCTGTAAAGTTTGGGCGCTGTGAAATTTAGACGCAATGAAATTTGGGCGCTATGATATTTAAACGCTGTGGAACGCTTCGGTAGTTATTATTATTATTATTATTATTATTATTATTATTATTATTTACAATCAATTTTGTAAATATCGTACAAAAATTCGCAAAAAGCACATATGAACCTGTTCGCTCTCAAAATCTACAACAGACTCTAGTTATTTATTTTTGTAAATATAAATGTGGATCTTATGGTTCGCTATGAGGTCCACGCTAGTATTGAATTTTTTTGTGAGTAAATAAGCCGTGATATAATTATTTACAAAATCACCATGCAAAATACCAATTCCAACTTTTTTATTGTTCAAATTTGCCGTGCGTGCTTATAATTAATTAAATCTTAAATAATTCTTTCAGATTTCTAACAATATCATAAAAGTGTGGTCTCGTGGCTGTGTGCCTGGTTTCGATCCCGACCGACTCCAAGATTATATCGAATTTTAAATGGCACAAAAGTGTCCATGTAGTGCACTCTCAGCGTCAGCAATGTATGTCCGTCAGGCTAACGCTCGCACCGTACGAATATGTCATCATTACCGAAATATGCGTATAAAGCAGATTGGCACACACAGCAATGGGTAATATGCCGTGATGATATAATATTTATATTTATTTATTTTAAAATCTCAGTCATACAGCATTTATTTTTATAAAGCCGACGTTTCGGTATACACTTATATCTTTTTCAGGGTTTACATAAAAGAATAATATGAGCAATATCACACTACAAGTAAGATCTTACAGATTTTTATATAATGGGGTCCTGCACTATAACAATAGAGTAAAGTCGGTGAATGTGGAATACCATTTTTATTTCATTAAAAAAACATGTGAAAAGATGGCGGTTAATCATCAAATATTGTATATAGGTCCCTTAAAATGTACTTTATAAAATAGTAACACTTTCAGGTTGATTATCTAGAATAATTCACTTACAAGAGCAATTTTCTTCAAAAATACGATTCGTTAAGACTTTTGAGGCCAGGGAAAAATATATGTATTGTATAAGTACCAGTAAAAATTATAACCATTTCTCAAATAATTTGCACAATTTGGAGCAGAACAAACCGTCATTGTGGATAATTTCAATGATAAACAATACTGTAACACTGATATTGAATTATTGAAGTGGCTCCAAAATGGCAGACGAGTCAGCTGTAATTTATCTAGTAGCTATAGGTATCGCCGTGACGTCATGCGGATATTAAAAATCAAATGCAGTTAAACTAAAAACAATTAAGACTTTTTAATACTACGAGTTGCTTCAAAATTAAAAGAACTTTCATTAAATATATTAAAAACATGTGCAGGATCCCATTATGAACACATAAATACAATCGTTTAAAGTTTATTTCAAACATTATACAAAAATTCTGAAAACAGCCGGAAATATTTTGTGGAATGTTTTTCATTGATACGAACTAATAGGAGTATTGTTATTGTTTTATGTACTATATTATTTTTGAATATTTGCAGTCCCTGAAATTAGGTATACTCAAATACATATATATACAGTGTGAACACTGGAAACCTTGACATAGGCGTTTTACATGGGAAAACAGTTTATTTCAAATATCATCTGTCCCGCAAGACTATAGTGGGAGTTTTTGATATGGTTAGAAAGATTATTTAATTTGGCATCGAAAAGTATCTGAATATTCCTAATTTAATGGCTTATTAGTAAAATATTTGCAAAAGTCTAATGTAATTTTACAGTTATTACTTATAATTTATTAAAAACAGTAATCATGGAAACGTATTCCATAGCTGAATTGGTTAGATCAGGGTACCGTAATAATTATTCAAGTTCAAATCCTGCCCGCCTTATATTTTTGTTTTTTTTTTTTTATTTTGTAAAATGTATTATTAAATACATTATAAAATTAAAATCTAAATTGTATTTTATAGAATAAATCTACGAGAAATAAAATAGAAAAAATATTGTACCTAAAGTACCTTATAAAATTAAAATTAATTTAAAAAATAATGAATTCTATAAAATACTTGATTTACTAAACAATTCATGTTTTATTTTCGTAATTTTACATTGTACAAAATAAAATTAAAAATAATAAAAATATGAGGCGGGCAGGATTTGAACTCGTGAATAATTATTACGATGCCCCGGTCTACCCAATTCAGATACAGAATACGTTTCCATGATTACTGTTTTTAATAAATTATAAGTAATAACTGTCAAACTGCATTATACTTTCGTAAATATTTCAATAATAAGCCATTAAATTAGGAGTATTTAGGTACTCTTTGATGCCAAATTAAATATTTTATCAAACCATATCAAAAACTCCCACTATAGTCTTGCGGGACAGGTGATATTTGTAAAAAACCGTTTTCCCATGTTAAACGCCTATGTCACGGTTTTCAGTGTTCACACTGTGTATATATATATATATATATATATATATATATATATATATATATATATATATATATATATATATATATATATATATATATATATATATATATATATATACCGAAACGTCGATTTTGTAAAAATAAATGCTGTATGCCTGAAATTTCCAGTATTTTTTAACACTTAATCGACACCACAATCCAGAAATTTACTCATCACGGATTATTACCCATTGCTGGATGTTCCAGTCTGCTTCCATTTGGAAATGGAGTATTCTTTTACTTTTTAATTTTTTTTCTGAAATTATCTCTTTCTTGAATCAAAAATATTTTAGGTGCTTTCCATTTCATTTAAAGGCAATACATTTTTTTTAAATTCTTCAAATTTTAAATTTTGTGATGGGGTCTCGGGGCCTCGTACCTGAGTGTCAGGTCGCGAATCTGGGGAACCGGGTTCGATCCCGACCGATGCCAAATATTTCCAATTTTAAATGGCACAAAATTGACCCCTGTGGTGCACTCTCCACGCCAGCAATGAGTGCCTGCGAGGTGACGCCTGGTAAGCGCCCGTACGGTGCAAATATTTCATAATTACCGATAACTGTGTACAAAGCAGATTGGCACACCCAGCAATGGGTAATAAGCCGTGATGATATATTTATTTTTATTTAAATTTTGTGGGTGTGACGTATATTTGACCGATAACATTTAAAAATACTTTCAGCGATATCTATGAACTGACTACTGTAAATTAAATATATAAATATATTTACAACCGACAGTTATGTGATAGACGGTGAAAGGGGAATTATGTTGAATAATGTTTAAAAACATTGATGTCCTAGTTTTTCTGCACACTATAAAAACAGTGTCATGAGTATGAGTCAGGTTTATAGCATAATTTGCTTCCAAATTTGTAAAAATATCAATAGATAAGAGTAAATAAATATATAAATATCTGCTTACAGCCATCGAGCTTCGGTTTTAAGACTTATAAATTAATAATAGGTGGAGTCTAAGGCTAAATTTTAACTAAAACTATTATGATTACCCCTTAACCTTAAAACTATTTTTAACAAAAACTAAATACGTATTTCGAGACCTAAGTTCTCATCATCAGTAGTACAAGTGAACGTTAAACAGAGTAGTCAAGATTACTCAACATGTCAACCATGCTAGAGGTCCTAACAACTCTGAAAAACAAGGGAAAGAATAATAATAATAAATTGGACGAAAATTATCTTAGTTTATAGGTAACCATTCACCTGTGACTCCCATCCCTATATAATCCCAGTTCTCTCCCTTGTTTTTCAGAGTTGTTAGGACCTCTAGCATGGTTGACATGTTGAGTAATCTTGACTACTCTGTATAATGTTCACTTGTTGTACTACTGATGATGAGAATTTAGTTCTCGAAATACGTATTTAGTTTTTGTTAAAATTAATTTTAAGGTTAAGGGGTAATCATAATAGTTTTAGTTTAAGACTTATGTATGTACAAAATTGACGTCATAAGTATGACGCGCTAAATTATTTAGACAAAGTCACTTGTTAAATAAAATAATTTTGAATATTTTTGCTATAAATAAAATTTTGTATTGAATTTTGAATCTAAAATACAGACAACAGACAATTGCATGCGTTTCATGGATGAAATACTACTAGCATAAATTTGGTTATGCGAACGTGTTTCTTTGCACGTTATCGCGATAAAAAGACGTTGTTTGTTATTAAAATATGTTAATGCAATCATTTTCAGTCATATATGGCTTCATTTATCGCTGATCTTTTAATTGTTAGCTTCCTTCCATAGAATAAACAATGATGTGTAATACGACACAGATAAACAAAATAGGTACAACAAAACAATAACGATAGCTGCAATAACTCTTTTGTTTAAAAACATATTAAATGCTTAAAACCCTTCGACGTATGAATTATAATATTTTAGTATTTGTACTTGTTTATCTATACAACCTTTCGATCATAAAATTAGTACCATTGTTGACTTTATATTTCAACCAGGTCTGGAAATAATACTATCTCTGTCTCACAATAGTTGTAACATTTGTAAATAGCTAACAAACTAAACCATGATGATAATATTGTGATTGTAACAGTAATTTGCAAGGCTAACAAAAACTAAGTGCTTTCTTTTACACAGAACCAGCGGTTTTTTAGTTTTATTGTACTTTTTTGGGTTATATTTTATATTGGGCTTTTTTGAGCTTTATTAGATATTTATTATAAACTGAATGTACAACATTTCAGATTATAAATTAAATTTCATATTCAAAATGACATTTTTTTTCGCATTTGTGCGTTTATCTATGCCACTTTTTGAAACTAATGCGAAAAAGTAACCAAATCAGCGATAGGCTGTTACTTTTTCGCACTAATGCAAAAAACAAAATTTCTAATTTATAATAATCTTTATTTGCTTCTTTTTAAATTTGCAGAAACCTAGTATATGATACGTTGCAAAATCGTGATTTTTGCACATGGTATCTTCAGATCCAGTGCGAAAAACACCATCATTTTGCAACTAAACAAATAAATAGCTAATCTGGATTTTATAGGATTCTTAAGTGTTTTTTTTTTTAAAAAAAACCGGGCGGGTTGGTGAAAATACGACCCTGGTATTTTGTATCAATATTTTTCAGGCTAGAGTTATTGAAAATAACAAACTCAGGTAGGCTGAGAAAAACAAAATGTGCATAATTTATATAGTTATTTATCTGTCATTCGAAGTTCAGTTGCGAAAAATAAGTTACTTAGAATAGAACTTAGTTATTTTTTGAGTTTTCACATAACGTCAAAATAAATAGCGTGAACGCTGTACCTCATTTTGACATCAGTGCGCATGCGTACGTAAATTTTTTACGGTATGTATATGAGGTCAAGAAATAGCGTCCGTCGAAAACTACTTTATTTTTCACGTTAAAGTAGAAATAACCAAACTTTTAAAGGAAGATAGCTGCATCGTTTTATTTACATTTAATATGTGCAAGCGTAACTGTTTGTATTTAGAGATTGCAAGGCTGTAAGTAATATTTCTATATTAAATGTTATTTTTTGGTTGTTTGTGTGACAATTTATTAAGACATCGTTGAAATCTTTCTCACTTAAATTTGTTACAAGCAATCAAAATAAGCCTTTCAAATTCGTCATCCATTTCCTTATGTGACAGATAAAATAGCGTGTATACGGTATGTGAAAACATGTGTAGAATAACGTTCACGTAACCTGGAATTTTAACGTTCACGCTATCATTTTTGACGTTATGTGAAAACTCTTTAATAATTATAATATGATAGCTTTTAAGTCAACCTGAAATTAATTTCACAATTTTTAAGTTCGCCAGCAAGCAGTTTGACAGCTTTGGCAGTATTTTAAGTCACTAAAAATTTATTTGATAACTTTGGCAATTTTTAAGAAATTATTTCTAAAGCATTCTAAGAAAAGATTAGTTAGGAGATTTATTAAATGGAAGAAAATAATAGTGAAGTATATTATTGTTGACTCTGCACATATTTAAAAGAAAATTTTAAAAAATATGAACCGTGTGACTTATTGTCAATAATTCTAGCGTGATCCTCGCATTTTAATTTCTAATTAAGTGGAAATTTTAAAGAAACAAAAAAAAATGTAAACAACGTAGTGAACTTTGTACATAAAGTGAACTGAGCGATAGTTGACTGTAGAATGAATGAGGGGTTCCAAAATGAAAAATGATCGAACTTTCAGTCTTCTGATGAAATTATTTATTTCATGCCAACGTTTCGGCTAAAACATTAGCTTTCATCAGGGTAAGAAATTGTCTAATGATACAGGTTTGTGGCAACCCCCCCCCCCCCTAAGTAACAATTGTGAATAAAATTATCACAGAGTTGCTCGTCGTACAGAATAAAATCATAAATAAATACATGTAAAACAGTTTGAACAGTCAATTGTTAAAAATAAATATAAACTTATATTAATACATGGATGGTTTCGAAATATTTGTCAAGTGAAAAACTTAGTTTCAAAAAGGACAAAAGTGTTGCCATCTCCACAACAGCTTTGAGAGCCTATTAAAGAACGTCTGGTAAACGTGCTCAATGGTATCCTCCACTATTTTTTTATGAAATTTCATCTAAACTGAAAACGAGTTGTAGTTTTAGAAAGTCTTTATTGTTATTAGTTAAGCAGTCATATTTTTTTAATATTCAGTGGCGTTGATATAGAGATGATTTTATTCTCAGACAGTGGACTTGGATAATAATTGAAGTTACATAAATTTATCTTTTTCAGCACTTTTAAAAATATACAAATATGTTAAATGTTGTGGGAAATAATTAAAAATATAAGTGAATAATAAGCTATTTAATGAAATAATTAATAAAAAATCTGATGTGGCCAGCACATTACCTTCAGTCAGTTATATGTATTTTGTACAAATTCCATACAGAAAGTTTCTTGTAAGATCCTATATATTTCCAATAAAATAAAACTCAAACATATTATGTAAATTGCACGTTGAAACTGACATTTGTCAATCAGAATTTTCTTAATGTAATTTTATAATTTTTAATTATATCCATTGAATATGAAGTATAAAATGTAATCAAATCGTATGGAGAATAAAATATTGTTAAATATCTATAATACGAGTAACATTAAATGTGAAAAAGTGATATTTCACAGCATTTTTTCGAGAAAAACTGTTAAAATCTTCAAATTATTGTACTTCCGGTCGACCAATTATAACCAGAATCTAATCAGCTCTTTTAAAGAAAAGAAATACGCAAAAATTATAATTTTGGAAAGGTGGTATTGGAGTTATGCGATCCGAAAAAATCGTCACACACACATACATACATACATACACCCCCATCCATACATACATACCTACAGACATCATCGTAAAAATAGTAAAATCGTATTCTAGGGACCCTAAAACGTGCTTATTCATTAAAAACTCATCAACGAATTTTTGACCAAAGACAATACCTTAAAGGTAAAAAACTACATAATATTATAGTCAGTTTCGATTACCACTGGTAGCCTATGTTATTCAATATATCTTTCAGTTTCATACCAACGTATGTATTCGGTTATGGCATCATAAATTTAAACAAGTGTTATTTGGTTTATTTCCATTATATTATGTCGCTATTTTCTGTAAAAAAGTTGTTAAGTCTTAGCAACGCTGCTAAAAATTGTAACCAGTGTAGACAAATATAAAGCCTGTCATTTTCATGTTTTATTCAGTGTCCTGAATTATTATTGTTTATTTGCAATAGCAATGTTGCTAAAACTTAGCAACTTATAGAATTGGGGCGATGGTATGGTGATTATCGAAATCTGCTAATAACAGAAGATTGGCACACCCAAAAATGTTGATATGATGAAATTTATAAACATTTATTTTGAACGAATTACAAAATGTGGAATCTGTCATTACATTGTAAAGTGTGAGCCCCGCTGTTACGCTGAACAAGCGTCTAAGTATAGCAATGACGCAATCGCGCTAGCAGTCTGGCTACGTACAAACAAGCCGCGACATGATTAATTAGTTCCGGTCGCCTGAACCTTTTGTGTTCATTGTTATTATGCGGTCGAACATTCTAGAGCTCTCTGGAAGTTAATGGCAGCTGTATAAAAGGGGCGCAGCTATGCTCGGGAGTTAGTTAGTTACATGAAAAAACATATAGAGACATTCACATAGAGTGTTAGTGAAGCACAGTAGTATCGTGGTGAGCGTACAGTAAAGTGTCGAGTGGAGTAGGTACTCTGGAAGTTGCTGGGATAGCTGTGGATGTGAATACTCGGTAGTGTTGACGAGTTTGGGAAGCTATAGTGTACGAGGACAGTAACTGCGTGTCTGAAAGTTACTGGTATATTAGGATAGCTGTGAAAGTGAATACTCGATACTGTTGACGAGTATTGTGAAGCTAGGCATACAAGAACAGTAACAGCTAGTTGGAGTGGATACTCGGCATTGGTGTTAAAGAATTGTGGCATACGGATAGTTGGTGAAACTGAGGCTGTGGAAGGAGAAAGTCAGTTACATAAATAGACAGACAGTGAGGTGGAAGGTGTGACTTTTGTCCTAGCAGTTGAATATACAGACGCTGTTGAATCAGTTGAGTATATAGACACTGTGGAGGTCGGTAGGCATACAGTTGACGGTGATATAAATAAACAGTGACATAAATAGTCGAAATAAATAATTAGTAAGATCGTATAAATAAATAGTCGTGTTAATTGTTAAATAAATAAATAAATAGTGTTAGTGTTATCTAGTTAATTATAGTTTTAGTCTTAATTAATTTCTTTTTAAATAATTGTTTAATATTAGTAATAGTCATTTTCATTATAGTGTAATAAACACTTATTATAATTAATAATAATTGTCTAATATTTACACTTCACCCAAACAAATAAAAACGTTACAATATTTTGTTATAAAAATATTACAGTTATCGAGTAAATGTCCAAATTTAAATTACAAAAAACTAATTACAACGTTTACTACATGTAACAGTATTTTGTTAGTAAATACTTCCTTTTAAAGTCGTAGCTGATGAGTAATTTTATCACATTAGAAATTAGTTCAAGGCAAACCTTGCACTAGTTTAAAATAGCAAACTAATTCCAAAGTAAAATTAGCTTTGTGTCTCTACTGTCATTATCAAATGCATTATTCACAGCAATACTATGTTTTATTAGTAGATAGTGATTGAACTACATTTATTACTTATACAAATATGACAAGTTTCAGATTAGATCGTTTAAAAGAAACTTAATATGGGACATAAAATTGTAATGCCATTGACATACAATTACTGAAAGAATAATAATTTTTATAAAGTAAGGAAAACATATCATTTCTGTGTTTTTATTTCCATAAGTATGTCTTGCACGATTTCATCCTCATTATCGTCAACGCAAAAATGCAAGGATATAAAACGTTTCAATGAAAACTGTCTCATCCCCATCGTATCACCACCGGTTATATACAATATATGTAATAAAAACCGTGTAATAATAAATAAAAATAAAATAAATATTTACATAAGTAGGGTACAGAAACAAATTAAATACATTTTTATGAAAATTTAAATAATTCTCCTATATTGTAGATTATACATGGTGTTTCCTTTAAAACAACCAGTGCTTTTTGGGCGAGCTAATAATTACGGAAAAATGTTATATAGGTACAAAAATTATTACGAATAAGGGGTAAATTTAACAATAATAACATACCGAAAATTCAGCCAGTGATTCTTAAACGGTACAACAATTTTTTTATTTAATGGTACGCTATACAGGTTGAATCTTTGAAATGACTTTCTTCGATATCTCCCATGTCGTTAGAAATACATAATAAAATCATTCACAGATTTTATTCGTCAACTGAAGGAGAAACGTAAAATTATTTTCACATATACAGAGTGTTCCAATACGGCTCGGCGAGAATTATTTGTCTTTTTTTAAATTGAACATCCTGTATATTTTCATATATTTTGAATTGTATTTTATTCACCTATATGCACATACTTATAAAGTTTTTTTTTTTAGTTTTCCAGGGCATTGCCAAGTTATTTCGTTTTTTCTCTAAAAAAGACCTAATAAACGTATTGTTTTATAAAAGCGTATCTACTAAAGTTTTTTTAATAGTAAAAATTAAGAATTTTTTCTATACAACTATAACTCTATGTTCATATATAATTATACGGGCTGTTCAATAAAGCGAATCAAATTTACTTAGTTTCAAATAAATATAATTTGTCATTTTCAAATGGAACAGCCTATATTTTATTATTCAGTAGTATTTCTTTTTGTATTATTTTTATATTATAATGATATCCTATGCCTAAAACCAATAATTTCGGAGTTTTTTCGCCATTTTTCTCTAAATTTATTTAAATTAAATTTAGTATACTATGGAAATTGGGTTTTTACTAAGAAACAATTGCAATAATGGACAGTATTTTTCATTAATTAATAAATGAAACTTTTTTTTTATTAATATTAGTGCGATTAGGTAATCATAATTTATTCATATTGTAACGTGGAGGAGTGAGGTGAAAGGTGTGACTTCTGTCCGAGCAGTTGAATATACAGACGCTGTTGAGTCAGTTGAGTATATAGACGGTACAATATGAATATGAATCTTTCCATTAGGTACATAATTTGTCTCTGATTTTAGCGATACCTAGGGTTGTATAACAATTATTTTGAGAAGCATGGTATTAAAAATTTAAAATAATGTTACAATATTAAAATTGGCAATAGATTATGCACTTCAGAAGTATTGCTATTGATACGACTGTTGTCTAGGTTACACTAGTAGTAAAGCTATTTTTATTACATTATTTTTAATTTTTAATATCATTTTTCTCGAAATAATTCTTACACAACACTATACAACATTGATATCGCTGAAATCAGAAAAAATTCTCTAGTGGACTAAAAGATTGTATTGGGTACCATTTAAAAAATATAATTTTGTTCTACTTTTGAGAATCACTGGTTGAATTTTCTGTTTGTTATTACTAATAAATTTGCCCCTTATTCTTGATAATTTCTTTATATAACATTTTTTTCTTAAGTCATTAGTTCGCCCAAAAAAGCACTATTTTTTTTAATGAAACACCCTGTATATCTGGTTTTATCTTTTGTACAGATAGTTTCTGAAAAACAGTACCTAATATAAATTTAAAATAAATAATGTAACAGCTTTTTTTTCTAGACTCTAAACTCATTTTTCATTGCATTATATCTCGCAAATTATTGAAAATCGGACCCATTTTGTTTGTACCCGAAGTTGTAAAACATCCCGTATAGTTAAATAATTATAATATATTAACAAAAATATAATGATATACAAATAATAACTCAAAAGAAACTCGTGTGTTGCTCTCTCCACGACAGCTTCGAAAACCCATGAGGTGACGCCTGGTAAACATCATCAACGATATTTATATCGTTATTAGTGAAATCTGCGAGTAAAAAGAGATTAGCACACACAGAAATGGGTGGCGATATAAATATTGATTTATTCTATATTAATACTAAGTATGTATTTATTGATACAACATTAAACTGATAAATAAATATATTTTTCAAGTACTTGAAATACATGATTCATAAATAAATATAACTTTTAAACTTTACGTCAAAACTACAATCATTAAAAAAATTGAATTATTATTCTTTAATACGTGTATAGGTACTATATGAAATATGTGTATCACTTTTATATTTTAAATTTATTTTTAAAAAATCTGCATTGAACAATAACAATATGTATATTCATTTACTTTATTATTATTATTTAAAAAACTTATAAGTATGGGATAAAATATTTTGGTTTTGTACTCTTTTACCCATATGGATTTTTTAATAATTATAGCAATTTTTACAACATAAAACTTTTTCATTTAAATTATATATTTTTAGTGCACGCATGTTAAACTGAAAAATCTTTATTTGTTATATAACTTTATTGTCTTGTAATTATAGAAACAAAATATTATCCATGCTTTTGATTTATTAACGTAGAACGTAGACATTGATACTTACATAAAAGTTCTTTATAAAGTTGTCACATGTATGTGACATTTGTAGTTTTTCTAAAAATAATTTTTCTTGTCTTATTTTATAAATATCAGACAGGCAGACAGATCGGTAACATAATTGGGAAAATAATTGTCTCGTATTCTTATTTTATGTAATGATCGGAAATTTATTGGAAAAATAATGTCTGATTCTGAAATATTATTTTTCCACACAAAAATAATAATAATCAAGTTTCATAAGGTGTAATCTGTTAAAGTACGAGTCCATGTTTTACAAAGGACGAGTGCGATAACAGGCCTTATGAAACATGATTTTTATATATGGAGTCTCGTGGCCGCGTGCCTGAGTGTCTGGTCGCGAATCTGGGGAATCGGGTTCGATCCCAACCGACGCCAAATATTTCGAATTTTAAATGGCACAAAATTGACCCCTGTGGTGCACTCTCCACACCAGCAATGAGTGTCCGTGAGGTGATGCCTGGTAAACGCCCGCACGGTACAAATATGTCATCATCATTACCGATATCTGCGTACAAAGCAGATTGGCACACCCAGCAATGGGTAATATGCCGTGATGATATATATATATATATATATATATATATATATATATATATATATATATATATATATATATATATATATTATTTTTTCTATTGAGGTAATTTTATAATTTTATTAGATTTTTAAAATATGCGACTTGTCAAAAATATGACTTGTTTTTTATAAATTGTTAGCAGCACTCAGTGCCGGCTCTAGGGTTGCTTGCGCCCCGATGCAATTGAGCGCCCTATAATTTTTTAGTAATTATTTAAAAAATTAAAGTGAAAAATTCAAAACATATTTTAATTAATGTAAAATTGTGTACATCAGATAGGTATTAACAAACATACGAGGGTTGTCTCAAAAGTAAGTTACACTATTTTTTTATATCCGCGCGGTAGGCAGGATACGTCTGGGATTCGCATGGAACTTTCGTCCGAGTGTGATGGCAGCACTGTAAAATTCCTAAGCGGCCGCCATGACCCATTTGTCAGTTGCGATCAAGCCACTATGGAGCTACCACTTACTTCTACCGCCGATTGCGAAGTACGCAGTGTGATTCGTTTTTTAACGGCAAAAAATAAAAATGCAACTGAAATTCACCGTGAATTGTGCAGTGTGTACGGTGAGAACGTTATGTCGAGGCCAATGGTTTCTCGTTGGCGCCAATCATTTATTGAAGGCAGGACAACAATGTTCGGGGCCCGTGAAGTGGATGGGCGGCCGCTTCGTTGTTCGTCGTGTATTGTTGTCCTGCCTTCAATAAATGATTGGCGCCAACGAGAAACCATTGGCCTCGACATAACGTTCTCACCGTACACACTGTACAATTCACGGTGAATTTCAGTTGCATTTTTATTTTTTGCCGTTAAAAAACGAATCACACTGCGTACTTCGCAATCGGCGGTAGAAGTAAGTGGTAGCTCCATAGTGGCTTGATCGCAACTGACAAATGGGTCATGGCGGCCGCTTAGGAATTTTACAGTGCTGCCACCACACTCGGACGAAAGTTCCATGCGAATCCCAGACGTATCCTGCCTACCGCGCGGATATAAAAAATAGTGTAACTTACTTTTGAGACAACCCTCGTACTAACAACAAAGCAAAATATATGAAAGTTCACATAGACTAGTATTATAGACACACAACATTTTATGTCCACGTCCACTATTGGACATGGATGGAGAATATAATTTGTAGTTGAATTTTTGTAAGAAGAAGATTTCATTCATGGTTTTATTTATTATTTTATTTGGTTGCTATCGAATTTCAAATTATGCGTTGTTGTATGTGGGTGGGCAGGTTATGCTCCATACAAAGGCGCTTGACCAGGGGCGACATTTCAAGACAGTAAATAATAGTAAATACAAGCAAACAAAAAAATCATTGTTATATTGACCTGTGAAGGTGTTGATTACAACAATGAATATTTTCATTATAGTTCAAAAATATTGATTACAAGAATGAATTCGACAATGAATCAAATATTTAAATACTAGCATTTTGTGAAGAATCAAATGTTTATGATTTACAATAGGGGATTACAGCTCAATCGAATTAAGAGAAATTAGTAAAAAATAATGAAAGTAGATGCTTAATAATGAATATTAATAAAGAAATAAAATGTTATAATTGAAATACTTCGGAAATAAGGGGGTTTTTGTTTTAGCAGCTTGTCACTCGTATGAAATCCATATACATATATTGTTTTGATTGGCGACTCAAAGAACACCTATAAATATATAACGAATACCGAGTTAGGGGGTGGAGTCTACTACCAATGGAAGTAGTTTTTATTTGAATATAAATTTCTTGCATTAAACTTAATATTTTGATATACTTGCAATTATAAAGCATGTAGACTTTTGTACAGTGTTACAATATTAATTTGTTTTTTATAAATATAATTTAAAAATAGCATACATTTCAAGAACATTTTAGATCCACGAAGAAAACAGTTTTATAGAAAAACTTATATTCGTAACGTCACATCTATATTTTCAAACTTCGGGATACCATAACTCGCTTATTCATAGGAATTTTTTCACTGGATTTTCACCAATAGCTGAAATATAACTTCGGACAAAGGCACCTTTTACTCAAGACATGAAGTGGCATTGCTAGAATGGATTATTCGGGAATTTTTATATAAAAGTATTTAACTTATTCAATCCATATTTGCTAATATTAAATTGTATTCTAATAAATTGTTCCTATATTAGAACTATTAACATTTTAAAATATTCAACATTAGACGAACATACTTCTGATATGAACCTGCATTTTTAAAAAAGTTTCATTGAAATCTATTAGTATTCGACTTTGATTTTATGGGGAAAACGGCATTTCTTGTTTTTCCTACAAAATCAAGGTTATACTGATAGATTTTAATAATACTTTTTTTTAAATGCAGGTTCATATTAGAAGTATGTTCGTCCAATTTTGTATTTTTTAAAATATTAATTGTTCTAGTACAGGAAAAATTTATTTGAATTTTCGATTCATATCTAGTACGCAGGGTTCCATTCCTCTTAACCTTTCAAAATACAGACTCAGCCTGACAGACAGCAGAGAGTAAGTTTTGGGCCTACGTTATCCTTGCTGGCTGTTAATGATTTCATAGTTAATGTTGTTGCCAATGTACCTACATACATTATTTCAAACAATAATTAGCATTAGCAACTATGAAAGTATGCTGTTGTCAATGAAAAACCAAAGGCAGTGTTCAAAGGAAAAATGTGTAGAAATACTAGACCAGTACTATTTAGAAGAGATTTTTATTTGTAAATGTGGAAATCTTGCAAAAGTATGACATAATAATACCAATGTGTAAGATTTTACTGAACACTAAAGTAATAAAAAAATAATTTACCTAAGACTACAAATAAAAATTATAAATTAGAATCTCTGAGCTACAGTTAGAACTTAAAAAAACCCCCTTATTTTCAATGCGCTTGTCTACTCTCAAGTTTTTTCAATTCGTAATTTCCTTTTCATATATTTTAGATTTTGAGTTTTATAAAATATCGATAATATAGTAATTTTCATGATTCTTACGATTATTTTATTATTGTAGATACTAGTGGAATAAGTACGATAGGTATTTATTTACAGAATATTTATTGTGTTACAAGCACTCGTTTCTAGGTAATTTAAGTAAAATTGTTGTAGGCTTAATAACTTTTTTTATACATACCGGGTGTTTTTTTTAAAAAAAGTGCACATAGGCGATTAAAATGGGAAATCAGTTTTTTGCAGGCTGTTGTCCCCCGTTTTAATTTAGAACGATGCTTGTGGTATCAATAGAAATATAAAAAATTCTGCATCATATATGACACCAAATACACAAGCATCGTTCTAAGTTAAAACAAGGGGCAACAGCCTGCAAAAAACTAATTTCCCATGTTAATATCCTATGTACACCTTGAAAAAAAGGTACGTAGGTATATATATTTTTTATGGGGTCCTGCACCATATCAAAAAATAATAAAATGTACACTTCATACTATCACCTCAATAAATAGCGATGAAGATGAAAAAACAATTTTTTAATAATTATTTTGCGAGATATTTGAGGTTTGTTGTCAGTGTCACTGTAACGTCACAGTGCTACCTTTCTCTCGCTCCCTACTATAGAGCTTGTGCGAGAGAAAGATATAGCAATAGGTGTCGCCGTGTCGTCATGTTGACATTAAAAATCAAATGCAATTAAGCTAAAAACAATTAAGACTTTATAATACTACGTATTGCTTCAAAATTAAAAGAACTATAATTTAAAATAATAATAAAAATATCAGAATGCAGGATCCCAGTTATACAAACAAAATTTTGCTGTTCATGTTTGCAGGTAGTGTAAACATTTATTTTGTAGTCTAATAACTTTTTTATTCATAAGTACTAATATACATTTCATGTTACCTATAGGTATTCATTTATTTTCATATTTTTATACGGGGTGTTAAAAAACAAGTGTAACACATTTATAGGACATAGAGACCTCAAAATAGGCCCAGCGCTGTGACGTCACACAATGCTGTTCCAGACCTATACATAGAGACGGCAATGGTTTGGCTCATTTGGGTTATTTTAACTCTAGTATCTGGAACACCAAAAATTTTACAAGGTCACTATAGCTACAGAGTTACGAGAGTTAGTAACTGGAATAGCTATTGTTGACTGACAGCACTTTGAGCATTTGAGGTTATATTATTCATTCTGTAAGTTTGGATGCAGTCATACCACCTCTACAAAACGAAAAGCGCCAAAAACAGTGCGTTTATAAATCTTCTTAACAACGTGGTTTCAGTGCGTTTATTGACTCATACAGACACCGAAATAGAAAAAAGATATTTAAAAAAAATTATGAATATACAGGTGTTAATGAATACGTACTACAAATTTATAGGATATGTAGGGGATGCAAAATAGACTTTTATTTATAAACTCATATCCGGAAACGCAACGTTGTCGATCTACAGGCTCTTAAAGAGTAATTATCTACCTTAATTTTAGTTGGCTGTAGTGATGCAAGATACCTAGGTTTTTATTTTTCATGGTAAATACCCGGGTATTTACCCATAAGTGGGTATATATTAAGTGATCATAAATATTAAAAAAATGGGTATGCAATATCATTAAAAATATTTAAAAGAATATGATTAAATATTCTCTTTTTTAAATAAAATAAAAACAAAAAGAACCACAAAAATTAACAATTTTTATACGAAACATGTATTATGTGTTAAGACTTGCTTCGTAGAAGTTTTACAATGGGGTCCTCCATTCGTTTAATTTTGAAGCAATTCGTAGTATTAAAAAGTCTTAATTGTTTTTAGTTTAACTCCTTTTGATTTTTAATGGAAACATGATGTCACCTATTGCTATCTTTTTCTCGCACCGGACTCATTAGGCTGCGAGAGAAAGATAGCAATAGTGTGACGTCATAGTGACTCTGAAGGCCAACGCGCACTTCAGCGACCGAAGCGAAGCGAAGCGAAGAGAAGTTTTTTCATTCAATGTATTCTTATGTATATACGCGCACTTTGGAGCAGAGCAACGAGGCGACTATTCACTAGATAATACGTAGCTGACTCGTCCGCCATACTGGAGCCAAAATGAACGCAGTAAATTATGAAATAAAAGTACATTTTTTATATGTTTATGTATTAACTATTTTTCATAATTAAATATAACTTCCATATTTGCCATATTATATTTATTTAAAATAATAAAACAAGAAAAAATACGGTTCGTTAAGATTTTTTGAGGTTAGAGAAAAATATATGTATCGCATAAGTACCTGTAAAAATTATAACCATTTCTTAAATGATTTGCACAATTTGGAGCAGAACAACCCGTCATTGTAGATAATTTCTACGAGTAATAATACTGTAACACTGATATTGAATGATTGAAGTGGCTCCAGAATGGCGGACGAGTCAGCTGTAATTTATCTAGTAGCTATAGTGACACTGACAACAAATTTCAAATTTCTAGTAAATATAATTATAAAAAAAAAATATTTTTTTATCTGAATCGTTATTTATTGAGTAATACTTTAAATATTAGTATACATTCATTTAATTTGTTTGATATGGTGGAGGTCCCCCATTGGGTAGGTAAATAGACCTCGGGGTAAATACCCAATTTATTATTAAGTTATTTTTTTATTTTAACTTTTACTTGCATATTGAATTGCAGACACCAGACGCGTTATTATGAATGATCATACTGTTCGCGAATCGCGATTACGCTAACATGGTATTAATGTACGGCCGAATATATGGCAGCATAGGAAATTCAAACAAATCCTGACGATTTTTTAACGAATGAATCAAAATATGCTCGGAAGGTGCAATGCATTGATGTTCGTGTTCGACATTTTGAGCAATAATTATAATATATAAAATAAATAAAATTATTTTAAAATGTAAAAATAAACAAAATAATAAAACTGAAGTGATAGGTCACAACCAACTAAAATTACGGAAGATAATTAGTCGATTTTGCATCCCCTACATACCCTATAAATTAATAACATGTATTCATTAACACCCTGTATATTTAAATACTCAAATATAAATTATATCTCTGATTATATGTCAAAAGCAGATATATTTATCATTTTTAGGTTTCTTCTATTTAATGTAAGTCGAAGTTTATTGCCAAAACTGCTTAGATCTCATTCATATATTTTTTATAATTTAAAATAAACATTTTTTATGTTGGCCAAAACACGATTTCTATTTGTATTGGGTTTCCTGCGTTTTTCAATGAAACTTTTGAGTATCTAGGTACTTTAAAGGAGCAAGGAAACTAATATTAACATTATTATTTTGCTAAAATTTTCTTACATGATAAGTGGTGGAATGTTTCGGAACTGAATTTGTCAACAGAGGCACTTTCCGTTATTTGTTTTTGTTTATACATACTATTAATAGCAATTTATTACATAATAATAATTTATGTATTGAGTATGTGTGTCTGGACCATTTATTATTCTAATTAAAATGCTTTCGTATATTCTAAATTAAAATATCATCACAGATAATTATAAATTTAATTAATAGAATTCCGCAAATAACGGAAAAAGTTAAAGCAAACAGTGGGATCTTTATGCTTTTTTGAAAAAAAGGTAAAGCAGTATTATTGATTTTTATAATGAAATATATAAAGGTATATACAGGTGAGTCTGGGAAGACACCCCCCCCCTTTAACTTTTTTATTATAAATAATAGAAAAAAAATTCATATATAAGTTTAATTATTTTAAATATACTATTTGATGGCAGATGTAGATATTTTTTATAAAGTCAGGTTTACAAGACACGGCTATCAACTTTTTTCTCTTTTCAACGATGTATTAGTTTTTATTAATGTATTTGAAAAAATTCGAGAAAAATAAGATAATTGAGAAATATGAGAAATTTTTATTCAAATAATCTAGGTGGCTATGTGAAAATAAACAAAATACAACAATGAGAAACAACAAAATAAAATAAACATTTAATTGTTGTTGTGTTTTTTCTTATTAATAAAAATTATTTCTTATATATCTCAATTATCTTATTTTTCTCGAATTTTTTCAAATACATTAACAAAAACTAATACATCATTGAAAAGAGAAAATGGTGGCGGTTTATATTTTAGGAAAATAATTATAGGTTGCTATTTAAAAAATAAAAGTTGATAATTGCATCTTGTAAACCTGACTTTATAAAAGATATCTACATCTGCCATCAAATATTATATTTAAAATTACAAAACTTTTATATGAGCCATTTTTTAAAGGTTTAAAAGTTAAAGGGGGGGGGGGGCTCCACTACAACTTTTTTGGGTTTTGTGCGGTAGTTTAACCATATACAATTATTATCTTAAATAATAATGATTGAGACTTCAAATTTTATTCCCAGTATTGAGTGGATTTTTTAAACCTCTTCGGAGAAAAAGTATGTTCCAAAATGTGCCAAAACCCAATCTTATTTAAATGGGAAAAATCAAGTGCATTTAGGCACGGTCAAATACTAATATTAAGCGGGATTATTGCCAGCACATTTTTTTTTTTTATTTAGTTGGAACCACTTTTGGGGGCGGCCCGGTTAAAATTCGACTTGATCCCTTTTAAGGTCCACCCTAAAATACATATTCAATTTGACCTGTTCTTTCAAGAAAAAAATAAATCAGAAAATGTGAAATGAATTCATTATTATTTTAATAGCATTCAGCATTTCAAAAGAAGTTTGGTTGGGAGCTTTTAAAAATTGCAAAGGTGAATGGGGGGTCATACTACATTTTCCAATTTATTTATTTTTCTGAAAGTACACTTAAAACTACTTTCGAAAATGTATATTTTATGTCACATAAGTTTCTAGTTTTACAGAAATATTTTTTTAAAATTTATATAAAATTTAAAATGACGTCATAGTTTTGCTTCCGTAGTGTCGCCTATCGAGTAAAAATGGAACTACATTTGACGTTTATGTTATCACAAGCAAGGGTAGTCTTCAAAACTTTTGGAGTGTTTATTGCCTTATACCATCTTTCCCTTACATCTTGAGCCATAAGAATACGAACAAAAAATTTATTTTTACTTCTCAACGAGCTGTTTTCGTAGGACGGCACAGGCACAGAACAATATTAGGTTCCTTTCGGTTACTGATATCCAAATATGCGATCCCAATTAGATCATGCATGTTTTTTTGCTCTAAGATCAAATTCTCTCACTACCGAATTTTGGATTGCAATCAGTTATCCCCTTTCCCTCCAGAATCGCTGTTTTTTTCCTCGGTATTATAACCTCATTTGTTCGTTTTGATGAAAATTTATTCAACGCAGAATGGAAAACTCGTACAAAAATTATAATGATGTAAGCATTATTTGTTTAGATAATTCAAGTATGTATAGGAATTCACTTTGGTTTATAATGCATTTTGCTAAATTTATGGTAATGTTAAATTATAGATTTTTGTTGGGCCGATACAACAATTTGTTAATATTCACCAAAACAAATATTTCTGGTCCTTGGCGAAAACAATTTCAACTTATTACCATATCAAAACAAAAAAAAACATGTTCTTTTGTTCTACAGATTGCAATAATTTTTGACGTCATTAATCGGATCGTGCCAATCCGATCAGATTGTGATAGCGGACCAAAAGAAACCCACTATTGTACAACCATTGTAATATCTAAATCAAACATAAATTGTATTTATTTATAATTTTATTTAGCATATTTCGTTATTTGTACTTACAGTTTTTAAAAAACAACTTGTAAAGATATTGACGTTACTTTCAAAATGTTGGTTATATAAGGTTATATTAGAAAAGTGATTCATGTATAGTACAGGCACGAGTACGGGTGTGCCTCACTATCGTGAATTTATGTACAAAATTATGACGTTACAAAATCAGACTCAGAATTTTTAAAAAGAAAAACATGAATGAAAGGTATAATAATATTAAATATTTGATGCATATATGTATAATATTAGGTAATTTTTTCATTTTTGGTATTACC
This sequence comes from Harpalus rubripes, assembly GCA_963082715.1. NCBI lineage: Eukaryota > Metazoa > Arthropoda > Insecta > Coleoptera > Carabidae > Harpalus > Harpalus rubripes. Next base: position 43,574,884 of record OY720458.1, on the reverse strand, counting down.
CCCTTGAAGGGAACTACTTAGTATGCAAAATTCTAAAAAGGTTTAAAATCTGTGAGATCATATATTTAATGCTAAAATAAAACAGAACTTCATTGGCATTATAGAAAAGAAATGCTATATCGCGGGGAAGTTTTTTTATAGTTCATACAATAAACGACGGATTTTTTTAAAAAACTACCTAACGACAGTACACGTGACAGTTTATAAATAAGACAGAAAAAAAATTGGACGTATATTCCCAATAATCGGAATAAAAAATTGCTAAATGTGACAACTATTCTATTATGGGGCAGAGGTTCCGGTTCCAAATTTCCATATTATAAACGTCTATGTCAAGGATTCTCATTGTGTACTTATTATTATAAAAATAACCAATTTTGAATAATGAAACGAAACTGCAATTTAACTGAAATTGAACTAATATAAACCAGCAAATATCTCGCTTATTATTACTTTTAGCGATTTCAACTATATAACATAAATTATAATACGTTAACTCCTCTATAAAATTTCGGAAGTCTATCAATATTATCACTTCCGGTTTTCGAGTAATTGATAGCAACTTTTAATCTTCAAATGGAACACCCTATATATTTTTTTAAATTTGAAAAATACATGAAATTTGCTATCCAAATGTATAAAAACAATCATATGTTGTATTATTAAAAAATAGAATTTTGGTTAAAATTAGGAGGCTTTGCATTTCATTTATTTTACATAGACCTTTCAAATATAAAGAAAATGAATTAATTAAATATTTAAATTGATATACATTTACTTTAATACGATATTTAATTATTATATCTGTTATTGGTGCACTCTCCACGCCAGCAATGAGTGTCCGTGAGGTGACGCCTGGTAAACGCCCGCACGGTACGTCATCATGTGTACAAAACAGATTGGCACACCCAGCAATGGGTAATAATCCGTGATGATATATTTATTTATTTTTTATTTTATTTTTATATCTGTTATTCCATGTCATTAGAAAATGTCTTATTCAAAAAATTGTACTGCAATGCCTCCTACATTTAACAAAAATGTAATATTTTAATAATTCGCCATTCTCTTTTTACTTCCTTGCACAAAGTAAAGGAAGTATTGTATTCGCGAAAAATTTCGGTTTCCAGATTTCAACGGGAATATCCATTTTGGCCATCCCTGAATCCATTCTGACTAATTTCGTTGTGACGTCTGTACGTACGTGCGTACGTATGTACGTACGTACGTACGTATCTCGCATAACTCAAAAACGGTAAGCCGTAGAAAGTTGAAATTTTGTATTTAGGACTTCTATAACATCTAGTTGTGCACCTCCCTTTTTGGTCATTACATAATTTCCAGAAAAGGTACTTTATTTGAAGTCTATAATAGATTTTAATGAAAAACTATATTAAAATATAATCCAAAACTTTTCAAATTTAGTATGTAAGACTTTTATATCAATTGGAATAACATAGCAGAATTTGGTTAAAACTGGCTAACCGGAAGTGATATATTACCTGAAGTTGTTAACAGTTTTTCTTGAATAAAATGGTTTCATTTTGATTTTAGAAATAAATGCTTCAAATAAGAGTTTTAGAGAATTAAATTCTGCGTCTAGCACATCAAGTATTATTAAATTAGCCCTTTGTATAAGCGAGATATGTAAATTTAAAACTTATATACTTTTTGGTTTTTGTAATGAAGCTTGCTTTGGATTAGGACAAAAAATAACAAAAAAAATAAAAAATAGATGTTAATGTCAAATTACGTCAAATACGTGCAATTTTATAATTGAGTCTATACTTCATCTTCATATTGGTCTTGCGTACAAGGAAGTCGTATGGTGTCCACATCAGATTTTTTAATAATACAACATATGATTGTTTTTATAGAGTTGGATAGCAAATTTCATGTACTTTTCAAATTTGAAAAAATATGTAGGCTGTTTCATTTGAAAATAATAATTTGCTATCAATTACTCCAAAACCGGAAGTAATAATATTGATCTACTTCCGTAATTTTATAGAGGAATTAACATACTATAATTTATGTTATATAATTGAAATCGCTAAAGGTAATAATAAGCGAGATATTTGCTGGTTTATTTATAGACGGACATCCTGTATATCCTGCAAATAACAATAGAGTCTTTGTTAAAAATAGACTAAACAAGTAACGAATTTTATAAGAAAAACAACAATGAGTAATGATAAAGATGATACATACATCGGAATGATGAATCGTTGCTATTTTACCATAAGTTCCTAGAAATATTTTTATAGATAAGCGCGGAATAATAATTATCGAATCATCGGGAAAGTTACGTTAATGTCGTAAAAACGTTTGAAATATACTCGTACCTTTGTACTGGTTATCTGCGTTATTTATACCTTCGATAAATTTATAAATATTATATTTATCTCTTATGCAATGTCACGTATAAAATGTAAACAAAACAAGTTCCAAATCATAAACAAATAAGGATTAAAGTTTACTTAAAAGAATAGTCTAAATATATGTGTTTAATTCGGCATAATTAAGTAAATATTTTTGTTTTTACTCGTAAGAGTAAATATAAACTTGTTTACGTCCTATTTTACAATACACGAACATGAACAATGAAATATCTGAAAACGGAAAGTCATTATTTATGTATGTGACAATAACACGTTTAAATTTTACGAAATTTATATGAATCACTGTAAATACCCGATTTATAAACAATAGGAAAAAATCAATAAATACGTGTTTACAATGTAACAAAACACAAACAAGGAAAGAGTAAAGCCTGATATATAGATTGCACAGAATATAATGAAATAGAATAGAATAAAGAATCGAATAGAATAGGAATAGAATTTTTTTAGACCATTTATTCCGGGTATCTACTTATTGTGGACCATAGGAAATATGGTAAAATTCATATGGCTGTAAATTCTGCCCTATTAATTTTAGAACTAAAGTGGAAATACAAAAAAACTTCAAAATTAAATACTGCATCAAATGATATAATAGATTCTTGTCATGAGTGCTATGCAAGACAAAACATATACAATTCAAATATTCGTTGTTTGACTTGTTAATATTGTTCCATTGAGTTTTTTCTGTGATAGTAAATGTGTCCATGCTTACTTATAAATAAATTACTGAATTCAAAAATTATTAAAACTTTATGACAGATGTCATCTGCTAAACTCACGCAATACACCTGTTTTAAATTTTGTGCTATTCCTCATGGCCCTCTGTAAATAGCTAAAAATTATTACTTTTATTTTGCCTCTCTTTCGCAAACGAAACGCATGTAAACAATAATATTAGACTTAGAGGTGGGCGCGGGCCGTGATTTTGTCGGGTCACGATGGGTCATGACGTGACCGGCGTGATCGTGAATATGATTTAAATTTTGTGTCGTGATTGGACGTGAGCGTGAGGCACTAAAAAAATATCGTGCGTGATCAGGCGTGATTGTAATTTAATCTGGCGTGAGTACAAGTTTTCTTCTATTTTTTATTTAAATAATTGTCAATTTCCATCTTTTACTTTACATTCTTATTATTATTATTATTATTATTATTATTAATATTATTATGTCCAAATATGTCATCAACAGTATTTTTTGCATAAAAATAGTGTTATTGTTGTACCCATAATTGTGCAGTTGCTCAGATTTCACTAACGATATACAAATCTAAGCCCGTTTGACACGATCATAATTTTGTTAACAAATTTGTTACCAAATTTATAATGATATTTGTGAAGGAATAGAACAACCTATTTGTCCATAAACATTCGTTTCCAATTAAACCAATCTGTTACCTAACTTATTACCAATTTGTTAAAAATTTGATAACTTTTGACTGTGTTAAACAGGCTTAAATGTACATAGAAACAATTACGTGACACGAACGTTACCCGACGGGCGTGATCGGACGTGATTGCCAAAATAAAATCATGAGCGTGAGTGATCGTGAATCAAACATAATAAGTCGTGCGTGATTGGGCGTGATTACAATTTTAGTTCCGTGAGCGTGCGTGAACGTGAACAAAAAGTTACGCGCCCACCTCTAATTAGACTTGTTAAATGCAATTTTTAATTCTGAACATTTTTTGTATTTACACTTTTGTTCTAAAATTAATAGGGCAGAATTTACAGCAATACGAAAATATTACCGTTGTGTTTCACAAAAAAGTGACACAGACTCCCGGTAGGTTGCATGCTTTGTAATAACAAAAATTAGGTACCTATGAAATGATGAAAATCATCTCAAAAATAGCGATAGCCATGGAATTGAAACAAAAAATTAACTAATGTTAACAATTTATCTGTCAAAGTTGGTTACCTTTTTTATTATTATTTGTAGTTTCTGTTTCAAGTGAACAATGGACCTATTAAATTAAAAGAGAGAGATATTAATAAAAGTGAGATGTGCATAGTGCGCAGTTGACTTTTAGCGCATGTGGGTGATATGGTGGAAAACATTTAAATTTAAAATATGACAACGAACCCACGTACAACAAAATAAGAAATCCGAGTAAATTTAAATCATATCCGATGAATACTTTAAAAAGAAAGGAAGAACAGATAGAAATCAGAAAAGAGGATAATGGCACTATTCTGAACAAATCTGTGCGTCTCACAGGCCTGTAAATAATGAAAAAAATCGCAACGAAGCTGCCATTAATCAACAAAAATAGATGCGTTTTTGTCAGTTCTTTTACAGATCTATAAGACGTAAGACTTACAGATCTGTTTAGAATTAGCCTATTAGTTTTATTCCTGGGTGTGCCAATCCGCTTTGTACGCAGATATCGGTAATGATGATGACATATTTATACTGTGCGGGCGTTTACCAGGCGTCACCTTACGGGCACTCATTGCTGGCATGGAGAGTGCACCACAGGGGTCAATTTTGTGCCATTTAAAAATCGAAATATTTGGTGTCGGTCGGGATCGAACCCGGTTCCCCAGATTCGCGACCAGACACTCAGGCACGCAGCCACGAAACCACTTCAAACTTGCAAATTTAATATACCAAAACAATCGAAAAGTGACAGTTAATAGCATAGTTGTCAAATAATTTGCTTAATATTACAATCTCTGATAAAATATATATATATATATATATATATATATATATATATATATATATATATATATATATATATATATATATAAATGGTTCCATGCATTTACATGGGTATATACAGGGTGTTTCAAAAATACTGTAAGAAATTTAAAGGCATATAGTACTGACCGAAATAAGTAAAAAAGCTTAATCAATATAGGACTGATCTTCAACTGTTTCCGAGAAAAGCGAAAAAACGAAAAAATCTGACAAAGATAGTGATCGAACAAAATTTTGTCTATATCAGTAAATAGACTATAAAAAAAAATTTATATGAAACATTTTTCTCAATTTCTAATAGTTCCGAAGTTATTTGAAAATTAAATATTGGCCAAGGTCGCCACAACATTTAACATAGTTCAATTATTTGATTTTTTTAAAAAAAGCACATCTAAGATGACCTCTGAAAGGTTAACAAAAATTCCCATTTAATCAAAGTCGTAACTCTTATAGTTTTCGAGATAGCAGACGTAGCAAACGCCGTAAAACTCATTTTTCACTGCCTCAAATCTCAGAAACTATGGAAGATCGGACTTGGTCAGTACTACATGCCCTTAAGTTTTTTTACAGTATTTTTGAAACACCCGGCATTTCTATTCCCTGTGCTATTCTATGCTATTCTATTCTGTGCAAACTCTAAATCAGACTGAAAATATCTTACGTAGATGAATCGATATAAATAAATAAATATATCATCACGGCTTTTGAGATTTGACGATATACAAGTGAACACTAGAAACCGTGACATAGGCGTATAACATGGGAAATTAGTTTATTCAAATATTACCTGTTCCGTAAATTTTATGGAATGACACAATAAACAAAAGCACGTGGTCAGGTTGTATGTTTTTGTTTGATAATTACGCGCTTCTAGGCTTCTACCTTCTATCATCTACCTTCACTCATCACTCTACTTTCTTTGTCATTTACTGACTTCTGTCTCTTTTGGGGCTTTATTAATTTTATTCTCGAGTATTATAAATTTGTTAGAAAAATAAAAAGAGGTTTATTTTTCTTATCAAGATTAATATAGAATATAATATCAAAAAATCGTGCTATGTAAATATAGCTTCATCCTAAATATATTTAAATTGCGTAGTATAATTACTAGTTAAGCGTATATACTGTTTAGAAATGAAGTATACAATTAATATGTGCAAAATTAGTAGGTCAGTTGCTAAATTTCGATAGGTCACCAGACTGTATCCACAATAATACATATCAAAAACAAATTTAGAAAGTACCTACTCGAAAGTAAGCACCAGCAAAGTAGCATATAACATACGAGTACTCTAACTCTATCAGATGCAAAATTAGATAACACATTAGTTTACCATTTTTGAAAGGACCTTCGAAATCGATGTCAGAAGGTAAACTAGATATGAGTAAACGATTTCTAACAATAGGAATGATATTAATAAGGTTAAGAAATAAATCACCTGATATTTATGTATTTCAAACCGTGTTTATATTTACAAGCAAATACATTGGGCTCGATGCTTGATGTTTATTTTGACAGTTATTTATACATAAATTATGGAAAATATGTACGAATTAAAACCACAAATAGGGGACATTAGAAGACATAATAAATATACCTATAATATATACAATTTTTATATCGGGTGGCCAGGATAACTTTTCCAACATAGGGATCTCGAGAATTAAGAGATACGAAATCGGTTAAGTTAGACCAAAGTTGCCCCATTAGGAGACCATTTTAATGGTGTTTTGTTATTTGAGAAAAAATACATAGGTTACTAGATATTAGCAAAAATGTAAATTTTGCAGTTTTTTATTTTTGCAAATATTTTCCAAATGTGAAATAATACTGGATTTTAATTTGCACATCTTTAAGGCACTTTTTTATGTTCTTTCGAATGACGATGCTCAATTTTTTTTATCAGTATTAGTTTTCGGGTTATGATGTCAAAGTTTTAATTTTAATATGAACGCCATATTGGAAAGTTGCACCATTGAAAAGAGCTTTCCAACCATGTGTAATTTGTTTTTCATTTGTTTCAATTTCAAACAATAAAATAAATAAAATATAAATATATCATCACGGCAATTTGCTATGTACACAGATATCGGTAATGATGAAATATTTGCACCGCACAGGCGTTTACCAGACGTCACCTCACGGGCACTCAATGCTGGCGTGGAGAGTGCACCACAGGGGCCAATTTTGTGCCATTTAAAATTCGAAATATTTGGCGCCGGTCGGGATTGAACTCGATTCCCCAGATTTGCCACCAGACACTCAGGCACGCGGCCACGAGCCCCCTTTCAATAGTTGTTGAAATTAAATAATTGAATAACACAACTGGAAAAACAATTTGATTATTTGGTAATTACTTTATTTAATTCTCAAAATTTTGTAGTCTTAATATTTTTATTTAAAAAAATGTTTCAATGCTATGTATGTGAGAAATATTAAAGAATATGAATATTATAAACTTAAAATTAAACAAATGATAATACCTGACTGATGATTTCATTTGTTTTATTGCAACATCCATTGTTTTCAACCTATAAATTTAGAAATTGTTGTATTTTCGCAGTTTAAAACGAATAAAAATAGACAAATTACTTATGGTTGGAGCTAAAAAATTCTTTTTTCAATGGTGCAACTTTCCAATATGGTGTCCATAAAAAAATTAAAACTTTGACATAATAACCCGAAAACTAATAGTGATAAAAAAATGAGCATCTTCATTCGAAAGAACATAAAAAATGCCTTAAAATGTGTAAATTAAAATCCAGTATTATTTCACATTTGGGAGATATTTGCAAAAATAAAAAACTGCAAAATTTACATTTTCGCTAATATCTAGTGGTCTATATATTTTTTCTCAAATAACAAAACACCATTAAAATGGTCTCCTATTGGGAAAACTGATCTAATTTAACCGACTTCGTATCTCTTATAGTTCTCGAGATCTCCATGTTGGAAAAGTTATCCTGGACACCTCTGTATACTTACTTAAAACTTAAATACATTTTACCCTCGTCGATAAACGCAAAGTTATATCTCAGTAAAAATGACCATAGAATTATGATAGATATCTGAAATATTATATATAAGAATGATACCTATACGAGTCCTGCGCCAAAAGAATTGGCCTACATAAAATTACTAAATTTAATGCCTGAATTTGTTTCTCTCATTTATTTAACGGCAATGGGGTCTCATGGACGTTTGCCTGAGTGTCTGACGCGAATCCCGACCGAAGCCAAAACTTATTTCGAATTTTAATTGACACAAAAGAGACCCTTGTGACTGTGATACACTCTCTACGCCAGCAATGAGTGTCCGTGAGGTGTTGTCTGGTAAACACCCACACGGTACGAATGTGTCATTATCATTACACTCTCAAAAAAGAAGATTGAAAAATACTCCAAATTGACTCATATTTTAATCTAGTAAAAGACCAATTTGGCATCGCAATCTGATTTAAGTTAAATATTTCAATGATTGGATTATTTTAGATCTTTTAAAGAATGAACATATAATGCAATTTTATAAAATCGAAATTTAATAAAAAACGAAGATTATGATTTAAACCTTAGAAGACTAATTAAAATATAACAGAGATTGAAATTAGCTAATAAAAGATTAAATTTCATCTTTATATGAACTATTTTCAATTGAAATATTATTGTTTCACTATTTAAGGGATTGTAAATACCTATTTTTTTAATCATAAATTTCCGTTTATTTTTATCAAAAATAAACATTATTGCAAAAATATAAAAATAAATACATTTCCTGTTTATCTTCTAAATTAAAAATATAGTGTACTTTGTATAGCTTCGCCAGCGCCTGTAAAATATTTGTGCTTGACAATGTTACATATAAGATATTTTTCTACGTATATGTATAATAATAATAATTATTATTTTGTTCTATTAGCATTGCTTCATTTGTTTTCTTCTTAAAGACAAATTCGTCCAAATTTTCTTCGATCTGAACCAAAGAAAATATGAATAATAATCCATGTATAATTTTTAGGTGTTTTCGCAAATCATTTATTTAAGCCATTTACGACTAATATTTTGTTTAGAGAAATAATCAAAACATAACAATTTTAATAAAACTTGCCGTTTATCCACGAGTTTAACTTGAAATGTTGGTGGTTACGGTATACATTATGTTAATATTTATCGTTACTTACCTTCCAATTTTTTACTATTTCATCATCTATTTCTTCTTGTATCAAGTAGGTTTTCATTTCTTCAACTTTCATAACTATTTTAGTAAAAAACACTGCAAAATAAACTTAAATATTGCAAATGGCGTTACAAACACAACAAATAAATAAATAAATATATCATCATGGCATATTACCTATTGCTGGGTGTGGCTAATCTGCTTTGTACGCAGATTTCGGTAATGATGATGACATATTTGTACCGTGCGGGCGTTTACCAGGCGTCGCCTCACGGGCACTCATTGCTGGCGTGGAGAGTGCACCACAGGGGTCAGTTTTGTGCCATTTGAAATTCGAAATATTTAGCGTCGGTCGGGATCGAACCCGGTTCCCCAGAAGAAGAACCAAACAGAAGGCCCAGCCAGCTAACATATTGTACTGGTTCAAGGGTTTGTTTATAATACAGGAATGGGGAAATCTAATCTTTATAGATTGAAATTATACATAAAAGGGATTGAAGTATATATTTAAAAATTATATTTATATTATTTCTTTTAGAGGATTGAAATTTTCCCTTTACTGATAAATTATATATAAAATGAGATGTAAATATAATAATTCATAGTACTCAATTATTTATAATCATTTAAGATTATTTATTTCAAACTATATAGATTATTATTATTATTATTATTATTATTATTATTATTATTATTATTATTATTATTATTATTATTATTATTATTATTACTATTATTCGTGTCAAACCATATACATAATATAAATAATTAATACACAATAAATATATAAAACATTACAACAAATATATCTCACTCCTTAGATACTGAAGTGATCGAATTTCGATAGCGAAATACCGCATCCGGACCACATGGAGTGAGTTAGCTGAGCTTGTTGTTATAACCATATAAATAGTCAAATTTGGAAATTATGGAAATAGGCCTTATGCATCGCCCGGCATTAACTAGGACGGAAAAGATGCATCTTCTCCGAAGATTCTCTTCTTCATGCCAGAGGACAGACCGTCCGCAAAAACTGGCAGATTAAATAATTTCAATCATTTAAACGATTTAATTTTTTGACAGATAAATAATAAATGCGATTTATTTTAAGTCAGGCCGGAGTAAAATATTGTCAATTTGTAAAAGAATGAAATTTTCAATCTTCTTTTCTGAGAGTGTACCGATATTTGCAAAGAAAGCAGATTGGCATACCCAGTAATGGGTAATATGCCGTGATGATTTTTTATTATTATTTAATTTATTCTTTACACTTATTCAGTTATTATTCCTAAATTTACTTTTGTGTTATTGGACTTAATTTATTGCTTACGATGCGTTATTATCATGAATAAATGTATAGTTGCCTTGTAAGTTAAGAAAAAAAGGCCAATTTTTTGGCGCAGGTCACAGGGCTTGTACTTAAATACATTTCACCATCGTCGATAAATGCAAAAGAGCTATTAGCTATCAACAAAAATGACCATAGAATTATGACAGATAAACTTTACTGGTTATTGTCCTCTGAAATACTCTGTAAAAGGTACCTCACGGCAATTGAAATCGGGTACTGACGCCTGGAGCAGTAACTGGCTTCATGAGAACTCTTTCCAAGAAAATTAAGATAAGGCCATGTTAGAATAGATCATACAAGATACATGTCTCAGTGACAAAAGTGACTAGCCCCCAATTAATGAGACCCTTAGCGCAAAGCTTAGCGTAGATGGCAGCATATGGATATTCTCCTAAATACGTATTACAATGTGTATACTTTTGTAAGAATACACAGATATTATTTATTGTGTGTAATCGTGACTTTTCATGGTTGTGGCACATCATATAAACACAAAATATAGAATAATATACAATAAGTAGTCTAAATTTATTATTTTTATTTTAATTAATAGTTATGTTTGACGCTCGTTCGACGTTTCAAAGTAAAAGGTAAAAGTAATTAGTCCAGTAGCGAACCTATCGGGAGAAATATTGTGCTAATGCTCTCATTAATAATAATAACAATACATCTCAACGCGATGATTCCAAATTTTTAAACCACAAGTCGATATCTCTTTTCGTTCTCGAGATATTTGCAATTATGACTTTACCCATTTTGGATTATGTATAATTGGCAAAGGCGCTAAACATGTATTTGTACCCTTTTTGGGTTATAGTCAAAAAATGGGAGATGTAACTCAAAATAGGAAGAGGTACAGATTTGTGAGTAATTTATTTTATAAAAGGGAAGGTTCCTCTTTTTCATCACCTCGGAGCCTCCACTACTTTCAAGTCCGGCCCTGAATAAAAAGTAGACTTTTTGATTTTTTTGCTTTAGTTACTTACCTATGTATTTTAGAGAAAAGTTGTTCATAATTAAAAACTACACAATATGAGACTAAAATCAATCGCATTATTTTTTAATTTACAAATTTATATATTTTACAGCATATTGGTGTCATTAGATGCAGAAGCAGAAATTTTGTAGAGTAAAATTACTTTAAGAATGTGACACTGACGTCACGACAACTACGCGAAGTTCATGACTTGTACATGACGTAGGGTCTCAATTTCAACTTATAGGATTGTCCAGTGGCGTATCAGTTAATTCTACGCCACTGAACATACCTATAAGTTAAAATTGAGATTCTACCTCATGTACAAGTGTCGTGACGTAAGTGTCACATTCTTAAAGTAATTTTACTCTAACTTTCTATTGACATCCCAACCATTGTGGTCAGTCAAAACGGTACACAACAGTCTGCAAAAAACTGATTTACAATGTTATAAATTTATAGGATATGTAGGGGATCCAAAATAGATTAACTTTTACTGTTATATCCGGAAACGTACCGTTAACGAGCTACAGGTTCTTAAAAGAGTAACTATTATCTACCTTAATTTTAGTTGGCTGTGTCCTGTCACTTCAGTTCGTATTTTGTTTATTTTAACTTCTAGCCAGTAGCGTACCCAGAGGGAGGGCGATGGGGGCGATCGCCCTCCTTAGACCTACACATATTTTTTATATCAGTGATATTTCGAGTTAGTTGTAACAATTGTCATAAAATTGCTCTAAGTGTTGTTCATTTATCTGGAAACTTTTCTAATAATGGCCCCTCTCTTAAGTAAATCGGACTTAAGTAACGTTCACAATAAAAAAAGAAATAGGGGATTCCGCCATTTTTAAAATATAATTTCATCTGAACGTATAAGTAAAACTAAGACTGTCGGTGAAAATCCGGTGAAAAAATTCCTATTAATAAGCGAGTTATAGTCCTCCGAAATTTGAAAATATAGATGTACCGTCACGAATATAAGTTTTTATATCAAAATATTTTCTTCGTGGACCTACATGTTCTTGAAATATATTTATTATTAAGCATATACTTTCAATATTTTTTCCTAATTTCTCTTAAATCAGTTGCGCTGTAGTCCTCTATTGCAACTTGTTATCAAGAAAAAAACTGGCGTGATGAAAAAATTGCGCTAGAATTTCTAGGGAAGAGACAGCCATTTTCAAGTATAAATCATGCTATTAGTAGGTGACAGATTTTCTTGTTTAATATTTTTAATGTAATGTTCCTATACCTTAATATCTTTAAAAAATCTTTGCTTTTATTTTAAATATGAGAAAATAAGTATATGAAATTGTTAAAAATATATGTATATTAGGTGGACCTAAAAGGAGGTCAAGTCGAATATTAACCGGGACGCCCCCTAAAATGGTTTCAAATAAATAAATAAAAATTGTGCTGGCAATGATTTCGCTTAATATTAATATTTGACCGTGCCAAAATTCCCTTGCTTTTCTCTATTTAATTAATATTGGGTTTTGACACATTTTGGAAATTTTCCTAGCCAATAGGAGGTTTCAAAAATCCACTCAATATTGGAATACATACTAAAATGACCCGAGAATATGTGGACAAAATTTGAAGTCCCAATCATTATTCTTAAGATAAATATAGATGGTTAAACTAAAGTAGTCTAAATTTATTATTTTTATTTTAATTAATAGTTATGTTTGACGCTCGTTCGACGTTTCAAAGTAAAAGGTAAAAGTAATTAGTCCAGTAGCGAACCTATCGGGAGAAATATTGTGCTAATGCTCTCATTAATAATAATAACAATACATCTCAACGCGATGATTCCAAATTTTTAAACCACAAGTCGATATCTCTTTTCGTTCTCGAGATATTTGCAATTATGACTTTACCCATTTTGGATTATGTATAATTGGCAAAGGCGCTAAACATGTATTTGTACCCTTTTTGGGTTATAGTCAAAAAATGGGAGATGTAACTCAAAATAGGAAGAGGTACAGATTTGTGAGTAATTTATTTTATAAAAGGGAAGGTTCCTCTTTTTCATCACCTCGGAGCCTCCACTACTTTCAAGTCCGGCCCTGAATAAAAAGTAGACTTTTTGATTTTTTTGCTTTAGTTACTTACCTATGTATTTTAGAGAAAAGTTGTTCATAATTAAAAACTACACAATATGAGACTAAAATCAATCGCATTATTTTTTAATTTACAAATTTATATATTTTACAGCATATTGGTGTCATTAGATGCAGAAGCAGAAATTTTGTAGAGTAAAATTACTTTAAGAATGTGACACTGACGTCACGACAACTACGCGAAGTTCATGACTTGTACATGACGTAGGGTCTCAATTTCAACTTATAGGATTGTCCAGTGGCGTATCAGTTAATTCTACGCCACTGAACATACCTATAAGTTAAAATTGAGATTCTACCTCATGTACAAGTGTCGTGACGTAAGTGTCACATTCTTAAAGTAATTTTACTCTAACTTTCTATTGACATCCCAACCATTGTGGTCAGTCAAAACGGTACACAACAGTCTGCAAAAAACTGATTTACAATGTTATAAATTTATAGGATATGTAGGGGATCCAAAATAGATTAACTTTTACTGTTATATCCGGAAACGTACCGTTAACGAGCTACAGGTTCTTAAAAGAGTAACTATTATCTACCTTAATTTTAGTTGGCTGTGTCCTGTCACTTCAGTTCGTATTTTGTTTATTTTAACTTCTAGCCAGTAGCGTACCCAGAGGGAGGGCGATGGGGGCGATCGCCCTCCTTAGACCTACACATATTTTTTATATCAGTGATATTTCGAGTTAGTTGTAACAATTGTCATAAAATTGCTCTAAGTGTTGTTCATTTATCTGGAAACTTTTCTAATAATGGCCCCTCTCTTAAGTAAATCGGACTTAAGTAACGTTCACAATAAAAAAAGAAATAGGGGATTCCGCCATTTTTAAAATATAATTTCATCTGAACGTATAAGTAAAACTAAGACTGTCGGTGAAAATCCGGTGAAAAAATTCCTATTAATAAGCGAGTTATAGTCCTCCGAAATTTGAAAATATAGATGTACCGTCACGAATATAAGTTTTTATATCAAAATATTTTCTTCGTGGACCTACATGTTCTTGAAATATATGCTATTTCCAAATTATATTTATAAAAAATAAATGAATATTATTATACTGTACAAATCTACATGATTTATAATTGGAAATGTATTTAAATTATTAAGTTTAATGCAAAATATTTATTTTCAAATAAAAATTGTTTGAGAATTGCACTACTGGACTGATAGTCACGCCTCCGCTATTTGAATTTCTCTATTTCCATTGGTAGTAGGCTGCACCCCTAACTGGTATTCGTTATATATTTATAGACCATCTTTGAGTCGCCAATCAAAATAATATATATATATATATATATATATATATATATATATATATATATATATATATATATATATATATATATATATATATATGGATTTCATATGAGTGACGATCTGCTATGTCAAAAATCCCTTTATTTCCGAAGTATTTCAATTATGTCGTTTTATTTCTTTATTAATATTTATTATTAAGCATATACTTTCAATATTTTTTCCTAATTTCTCTTAAATCAGTTGCGCTGTAGTCCTCTATTGCAACTTGTTATCAAGAAAAAAACTGGCGTGATGAAAAAATTGCGCTAGAATTTCTAGGGAAGAGACAGCCATTTTCAAGTATAAATCATGCTATTAGTAGGTGACAGATTTTCTTGTTTAATATTTTTAATGTAATGTTCCTATACCTTAATATCTTTAAAAAATCTTTGCTTTTATTTTAAATATGAGAAAATAAGTATATGAAATTGTTAAAAATATATGTATATTAGGTGGACCTAAAAGGAGGTCAAGTCGAATATTAACCGGGACGCCCCCTAAAATGGTTTCAAATAAATAAATAAAAATTGTGCTGGCAATGATTTCGCTTAATATTAATATTTGACCGTGCCAAAATTCCCTTGCTTTTCTCTATTTAATTAATATTGGGTTTTGACACATTTTGGAAATTTTCCTAGCCAATAGGAGGTTTCAAAAATCCACTCAATATTGGAATACATACTAAAATGACCCGAGAATATGTGGACAAAATTTGAAGTCCCAATCATTATTCTTAAGATAAATATAGATGGTTAAACTATAGCCCAAAGGCCCAAAAAAACTATCTACAATTCACTTCAGAATATTGATTGGGATATATAAATTTTGTCCACCTATTTTCGGGTCACTCTAGTATATATTCTAATATTAATTGGATTTTTTAAACCTCTTATTGCCTTTGACAAAAATACAAAATGTGTCAAAACCCAATGTTATTTAAATGGGGAAAAATCAAGTGCATTTAGACACGGTCAAATATTAATATTAAGCGGAATCATTGCCTGCGCATTTTATTTATTTATTTGGAACCACTTTAAGGGGCGGCCCGAATAAAATTCGACTTGACCCCTGTTAAGGTCCACCCTAATCTATATATTAAAAAAATTCGTGAAAAGTAAATACACAAGAATTATATATAAATTTCCTCTATATCGCTCCCCCTAGACCAAAATCCTAGGAACGCCACTGTTTCTAGCATTGATTTTTAAAAATAATTTTATTCATTTTTGTAATACGTATTATAATAATTGTTCAAAATGACGACCAACTTCAATGCAAGGCATTGCACCTTCTGAGGAGTATGTTCATTCATGAAGCATCTGCAATTCAATACTAAAAGTTAAAATAAACAGCGACAGGCCATAGCCAACTAAAATTAAAGTACCTACATAATTACTCTTCCAAGAGCCTGTAGCTCGAAAACGGTGCGTTTCCAGATATGTTTATTAGTAAAAGTAAGTATAATATACATCCGCTACGAACCCTATAAATTTGTAAAACGTATTCGTTAATACCCTGTATAATTAATAAACACCCGCTAAGATACTTCAAGTAGACACCAGGTATATAACATACAAAAATATATATTTTTACTTCAGTCTTTATTGTGGAACGGTTTACAATCATTAGATGATGTAATATAACAAAGATGACAATAAATTACAACAATTGGCTATAAAATATATTTTCTATATCTATTTTTTTATGTTTTTTTGATTAATGACATTAAATGTACGATTATGAAAAATACAAACATTAATGGAATATGATACATGACATATTCAAGACATTTATGAAAACACAAACAAAATAATTGCATAAAATATGTTTTTATTTTGCTTGTTTTTTCGTACAAACAATATTGCACTACGTACATTAAACATACATGTACAATAAGACAAATGGATAGTGGGATACTATAACAACAAAGAATATTTCTAGTGTATTTGTGAAAACAGTGAACATAGATCTTTCTACAAGAAAGGAGATGAGATACACAAATTACATCCATGCGGTTTTAGACATAAAGATTATGTATTATGACATTTAACAGAGATTATATTTTGACATTTATTTTAACATATATTCCTGTCCTATTATGGTGACGAAAAAAGGACCCACATTTTCATATGTTTATTACAGAGCATCAATTATTAGTGATACAATAAAAATTATTTGGACCGTCAGGGATAATAATTCTTAAGAAAAAATCAGTAGTTTAGCATTATTCCCTATAAATTTTTAATGTCATATCGAAAACTGCAATGTGTTAACAAGAAAAAACTAACTCGGAGTAGGCTATGAACAGAGAAACGTATGTCTGATTCAAGTTGTCAAAATGGACAATTTTCATTGAGAATGAGACATCTATTGCAAATTTTTGAAACTTCAAATTGTATTCTCTACAAAGCGACCTTTACTGAACTATCAAGAGTGTTAACTGTCACCAGCAAATGAATAAAACATTACTGTATAAACAGTTTCACCCCAGGACGCAACAATATATTCCAACCATGATTTTAATCAAGACAAAAACATTCTTATTTGGCAATCAGAGATGACAGCTTGAGATAAACAACTATAAAGTTAGCTAACCATATCATCATGTAAATAATTTCACAGGGCAGTTCTCTAATCATGCGCACAACACCAGTAAAAATGGTCCATTGATCTAAAAATGTAATTTTTCTGAAATTCATTTTAACCGGCCTTTCGAAGTTTTCTAATTTATTTCCATTTCTAAAATAAGATTCAAGAAGAAAAGCTTTGATTTCTTTAGATAACATTTTTGACAATATCTCTTGTCATATTGATATTTTATTTAAAAAAATTAAATGAAAACATACGTTTCATTGTTCAGAGCCTACTCAGAGTTAGTTTTTTCCATTTTGAACATACTGTAGGCGTTTTCGTAGTCAGTCGGAGCTATCCCACGGATCTGTTCAATGACGTCACAGATATATCAGATCCATCAGATAATCGAAGCTTTTACGAATGTATCAGAGATCTGTAATGATTTTGACGTATAAATCTAAGGTTATAGAATAAGTTTAACTTATTTAGATTATTTCGATCAGAAATTGT
Organism: Harpalus rubripes; assembly: GCA_963082715.1. NCBI lineage: Eukaryota > Metazoa > Arthropoda > Insecta > Coleoptera > Carabidae > Harpalus > Harpalus rubripes. The sequence continues at coordinate 43,556,765 of OY720458.1, read as the reverse complement.
TCCATGTGCTCATTTATTTGTTCGAAATAACTAATAAAGACTTCATAAAGTGCAAATACATTTTTTGAAACACAAATCTTTACAATTTTAAATTTGCGCGCGCAATCTGTACTAACCCTGCACATGGATCAGAGTTGGCAATTTTTGATCGGATCGCTCAGTCTGACTGATTCGAATGAGTTTACAAACACGTCAGATTAACCCGATTGACTCTACGAACGTTTCAGATTACATCGGATCAATCCGACCGACTTTACGAAAACGCCTCGTATATGAGCTACAAAGAAAATTAAATCGGCAAACAATTTCTGTTTTATAAATTCGACCAGTGGTTCTCAAAGTACAGATACAGATCTTACTTTTTATTTAATTGGGAACATATATTTTTATTTGCTTATTCGTTAGAATGTAATTCTGTGTTCAATAATATATTTTTTTTATTCTAACAACGATTTTTTTTGAGTAAAATACATATATGCTCTGTTCCATTTAAGTCATTCAGCAACAACGCAAATCTGAAGTAGTCGAAATTACATTGGGTAAACTTGTCTCTAATTTCAGCCAATCAGAGGTCAAAACTATTCCCTATGCTCCGCAATACTGAATGGCTTAAATGGAACAAGGTATAAAGTGTTTTATTAATTTTACATAAATATAATATCAAAAAAGTGTCAAGAATGGAACAAATGAAAACATGTTATTTTTTACATAGAATTAGTGTGCCATGAAAGAATACGTGAATATTTTAATCGTTGATTGATCATATTTTTTTTTTATTAAATGTCACTTATTTCTTTCATGACCCTCTAATTATGTTATAAATTAACATGTATTTGTTTATTCCTTTCATGGCACTCTTATTAATAGTAATATTTAAATAAATTTAATGCCTTTATATGCATTTTTCACAAAAAAAAAATCGTTATGCGAGGGTATTAAAATATATTGCTAGACAAAAAAAAATCGGACATTTAAAAGTATTCATATATTTTCAGATTTGAGATATTAGATATGTGGAAACTATACTGAACTACGAACTCCGGCCTGTCTGGTTTGTTAACAATCTAAAGTATTCTTAGAATTAACTAAAAAAAAAAAAATGAATGTTTCATATAGATAATGAGGCAACCCAAATTATACCACCACATTCTTCTACATAAGATACCGAATAAAAATTGTTTAAACGTTTTATTCGTATCTGTCATAATAAACGAGTTACGAGGTATTTTAAAAATTAACAAAAAGCAAGTTTTAGCCTGTAACTCAAAAATAAAAGACAATTGAAAATTACTATGGAGACTATCAATTTTGTTTCAAAAAATTGACTAATGAATATGCAAACGATTTTGCTCTATGAAAAAATTCAACGCATTACGTTTGATAATATTGAAAGTGTCTCATTTTTTTGTCCAGCAGTGTATTATATTATTGAATGCAGTTATCTAATTTAGTAAAATTTAAGGTAAAAATGTTGAGTTTTAAAGTAATATATTATGCCGCTACGAAAGGTATCAAATAGTTTGTGACGTAAGAGTGACTAATGACATTTCTATTTTTTTTTGACATATTATTGTCGTGTTAACAGGAAACAGTTTTTCAACTATTGACGTGATGTCAACTCTCTTGTTCGTGTTAGTTTTACATTTTGTGTGTTTTCAAGTTTTCTATTTTTATATATTTCTAAAATGTCATCGCACCTACGTCACATCCGGTAAAATTATAATTTTCGATCTTTGATACTAATACATATGTGAGTTTCAGAAAATAAAACAAAAAATATGTTCTTTCATTAAAATGAATTATATTATACTTTTGTTTCGCAGAGATCGATTTGAAATTCCAGCGTAGGAGAGAATTGAAAGAAAATGTGATTTTATCATTAATATCTGTTTTATAATAAACATATAAAGTGTGTCCATAATTTTGAGTCAACCTCTCATGAAATTATTTTTATCTCTGCACTCACTTTTACGTTCTGCCTTTCATTACTTCTTTTCCGTAGCATATTCTTCTGCCTTATTGTACACGAACAGAATTCAACAAAACAACCAAGAAAAAATAACAAGCACATTTCTGCATTAATCAAAACAAATTAACCAAAACTGCTACAAAAAAACAAAACAAAAAATATGTTATGTTATACTATATTTTCTTAGGCCGTACTCTTCGTCTAACAGCATTGATATTTTGTACAATTTGGTCAATTTCATCGTTATCTACAACTCGTTCAACAGAAGGAGATTTTCCTTTTACGAAAATATTAGAAAAGTTGATTCCGTATTTGCTTATGAAATCTGAAGCGAGTTTAGAGATATATTGAATGTTGTAAATGCCAACCAAAGATAAAACTATAAACGGAAGTGCTAAGACAGACGTATGACCGATATCTTGATCGTGAACTTGTGATTGAGGGTTGAAATCCATAACTAGATATTTAAACGAAACATTTGCTGTGAAGTATTCAACATCAGTTTTGTAATGATGAACAGACTGAGATAAAGTTGATTCTAGTTGTATATAATATTGTTTTCCGTCGACGTTTAATGGAGGAAGGTGTACCAAAATTCCTGGTTTGGTTGTGTCTGTTGCTTTGTACATATTGGGATCTAATCTTATTGTATAAACCGGAGAATTTGGACTATTTTCTTTGCAAAGTTTCAATCGCAAACTTCGAAAATATTCTGACTTTGTGCTGGTAACTAAAACAACTATATCCATGTGTTGAATATGTCTCAAAGCTATTAATTTGACATCATGTACGTCCTCATCATTTGTCTGAACTGGGATATATTCCGGCACTGCCCGTTCTATTTTTTGAGTAGGGTCTAAACTGTGTTTGATCCTAACCTCATATTTACAATGAGGGTGTAGACCTCTTATTCTAAATTGTCCAGACTCTTCAGTAGTTGCTTCTTCGCTGAAATGTTTACATGATTCTACTCCATCGGCGACGACAACCATTTTGTCTTCTGGTTCACCGCTAAGAGAAGTTACTATTCCGTAAACGCTGTAAGCTACGCGATGACCGCTGAGTTTTATATTAACTGTAGCGCCTTCAGCAATAGATATTATTTTCGAAGTAGGTTCAAAATTGTATTCTTTCATCATAGGACGTAGAAAATAATCGCTTGGGCTTAAAGAGCTAAAATTTATTATTCCCTCTGAATTTGTTTGTAAGTTACTCCTGTAACTTTCTCCTCCCGATAAAGATATTAAAGCACCCTGTAAAGGACTGCCATCTTTTTCATCCATAGCCTGAACTATAATTTCCGCGAGTTTATGCGCTTTAAACAACCCATTTTGGTCTGGACCAGTAAAAGTATAACTCAGTTTACTAGCTGTAACTCTATAAACATTCGAATCATCTAAAGTCGGGAATCTATATTTCCCATTTTCATCTGTTTCTCGGACTAATTCTATATCTCCCGGTCCTTCAACCATTATTTTAACTCCTTGTAAAGGAGGCGAAATTTGTCCTTGAATCACTCGTCCTTTAAGACCTAAAATCCTCGATCCGTGATCTACGCAATCAGAACTTCCAGTGATCAACAAAGTGCTGGGTTTGAACCACAACGTTTCTGCATATGGCGTCAAAACTGTCTCCTCATGTTCAGCCATGTGAAAGTGTACTTTATAATAGTAAGAATTATCTCTGACGGTTGGTACTATGGGTCCTACTTCAGTGGTACTGACACCAAGAATACCAACAGTAACAGTGAGATCAGTAACTTTTTCTGTGGACAAAATCTCGACGGTTGTGGCATGCCTGATAGCCGCTAAGATAATTTCAGACGATTCATCATTCGTGTCATGTGTAATTACATTGTTTTCGTATAAATGGCAACTGGATAAATTGAATTCATAAACGCCGGAATGGTCAACGCAGTGTATGTTTGGACCAGGGTTTATTTGAAGAGATTTTTTTGTGTCGTTTGGCGATGAATTTAGGGGTTGATATGAAACCTGTCGAAAATTAGAAAAAAAAAATTAATTATTTATAATACATTCAGGTATTACATTCTGCAGGTGAACCCAGAAGTAACTGATTCAGTTGACAGCACAATGGGGTCCTCCACCGTAGTAACAAATTAGAAAATGGCTCATTTATATTAAAACTAGACCTTAAAACTGTATGTTAAGAACTATCAAAGTTTAAAAAAGTTATTAGTAAAACAATCGAGTTTTTAATACCATTTCCTCATCTTTATTTAAAAAAAGTAAATAAATAAATTTATGATGCCACGCCGGACTCCATGCGTTTGAATGAAAGTGAAAGATATGTTGAACGACATAGGCTGTCGGTGGCACTTAAACTTTGGACTACAATATACGTAGTTTTTTATTAATTATTTTATGAAATTGCTTATTATCCACATATATTTCCAATAGGGTCCTATACCATTTTTTCTTTATTTTTTTTTCTGTAAGAACAGGATGAAATAAGAATTTTAGTGCAAACGCGATTTAAAAATTTTACGTAATAAGCGAGATATGAATTTTTAAATTTAAGAAATTCTTGCGTGACGTAGCTGGTACTTCCAATGGTCGACAAACTATCAGTTCTAGAGAGCATAGATTTTTTCATGTTTGCATAGCTGAAATATTTTTATATAAAAACTTATACGTTATATTCACGAAGAAATTATTATTTAACATAAATAATAAGCATTTTTTTCTTAATAAATTATAAAACATTGAAACAGTTTGACATTATTATGACACAAAGTATGACGGCGGATGGCGCTAGTGTTTGTTTGTTTTGATTAGTTAATATTATTAATTTAATTAATACATATTGCAAATTAATTTAATTATAAATACATTATTGTTGTTAATATTAGTAGATATTATAATTAAACAAATTCATGAAACATAAAATTGTAAATTCTTTGTTAGGTTATACAACGTGACAGTTCATAATCTTTTAAAGGCGACCGCAGAAGACGCGCGAACCTCGTTTTTAAAATCAGGCGACCAATCAAATTCTTAGAACCTAACGCGTCATACCTAATTAGTAATCAACTTTAATCGCTTGTAGTTTGCGACCTAATCAATATTGAAACAAATTTTTTTCACTAATACTCATTAATTTATGTATATTTTCGTCTTCTTATTTAAGATACTTAAAACTTGACTGTGGTATAGTACCCTATTAATAACTAAAAAATTATTTTAACATATTTAATATTTTTTATAAGTGTTAAAAAAGATCAATTTATGTACCTCCAATAGAGGGTTATGATTTTGACGTCACACGCAAGAAAGAATGCGACGATGTAGAAGTTGAGATGGAAGATCGGATTACAAACAAACCACGCCATTTTTAAAGTTCTGTCTTCTTCCACTTGTGTTTTGACTTTGAGTTTTACATGTGATTCAACGGTTGTGGAAACTTAAAGAATTTCACATTTGTCATGTATTCTTTATAATTATAGCGTGAGTCACTGTTGCAAAGACCATACACTCGCTTGATACTTGGCACCATCTTGCAACTGTCACCATGACAGCGATTTGTTTGAATGAGTCACAAGTGTAGTACAAGGAAAATACCAATAGATGGCAGCCCGAAAATATACCTCTGTATAACCCTCCATTATCAGCGAAGACTACGATTTGATAACAAAATAGACTTTCTAAAACTACGAAAAATCGCTTGCAGTTTAGATGAAGTTTCATGAAAAAATATATAGTGGAGGACCACGTTATATATTTTTAACAATTTCACTGCGGTAAATATAAATTTTGTAAATATTATTCATATTATAAGCCGAAATAGGAGGTAATGTAAACATACAATTAATTTATTCCTCAAATAACAAATATAAAATCGTGTTCGTATTAGTTTGTTATTCTCTATCTCTTTCTTTCGCGCACTATTTCCTATATATCCATCTCACTCTAATACTTTAGAGGTATCGTAACATTGATTAGCCATATTTTTATTTGTATTCTTTTGGTATTTGTATGAAATAGTACACATGTTTAAAGTGTTTTACGTTTTTGAAGTGATAAATATTCTCACCTGTGTATTATGTGAAGATAGAAATACAACAGTGTATCCAGTTTGAACAAAATCAGGAACTATAGTGATTTCGGAGTTGACGACAATGGTATGTTTTGCTGATTGCCAACAATATTTATTAGATCCTAGAGTTACTTGATAGCTACTAGTAACCACATCATTGAAAGCATACTGCCCATCTAGAACAAATAATATTTACACTAGCGAAAAGGGTCTCGGTAAAGGATAAATCCAGACTAGAAGATGACCCCTTAAGGTAAAAGCACCGGTAGTTGACACTTTAAGAAATGAAAACATGGTTTATTGGTTAACAAAAATACAGGCTATTATTCGCATTCATTGATGTCTTAGGAAGTGTTAAAAATAAAATTGTAAATAATTATCGTATAGAAAAAAATATGAAAATGAGAAAATGAAATGCATTAGTAGTTGACATTTATAAAATTTACGGCTAAATTGCAGTTTATCCAGAATTCAAGAATTTTATATTAATGGTTATATATACTTGGTAAACCATAAAAACACTAAATACCGCTAAAAATTGGATGCAGAAAGCTATATTTATAGAGATTTTGGCATTTTTTCTGAAAACAATTAGGTTAGATGAACTACATATATTTCCATGTTTAAGTAGATAATTACGCTTTCATACGAATAATACTGTTTCAATTAATGTATATTTGCAAAATTATGCCTTATTTTCCTTCTTATCCTACGTTTTATAACATTTTTAATTTATAATTTTGCGTTCATCTGTCAAACTATTGTAAACTAACTTGAAGATAGTGGACCAAGCGATGTCGAATGTGTGTGCCTAGTGTGCGTTAGGTATTGTTTTTGGCAAGATTTTTTAAAAATTTCTTTAAAAATACATGTGCGTTAGGTATTGTTTTTAGCAGGATATTTTTAAAAATTTCTTAAAACATTACTGTGCGTTAGGTATTGTTTTTGTCAGTTTTTTAAAAAAATATTTTTCCACAAAAATATATAAATACCTGTTTCCGCGCTCCAATTTTGTTTCCTTATTATATCTTAGCTAAAATAAGACATTACAACAAAAAAATTGCAATTTCTACTATTCTGGATAAACTGCAATCCAGCCAAATTTACTCCAGTACATGATTCACACATTAGAGACCACAGAATATTGTAATTCACTTTTTATTTGTTTATCACAGCCATGTGGTTGTGGTAGCATAAATTTAAAATTTTTGGCATTCAAAAATCTCTATGTAGCAATAAAGTTTTGTGGGACAAATAATATTTGAAAAAAATTTTTTTCCCATATTGAATGCCTGTCACGGATTCTCGTGTTCATCCTTTATATAAAAAATGACAAAAACTAAAAATAATTTTTAATTATTAAAATTATTTTAGAGAATTTTTACAAGTTACAATTAATTTGAGATATTTTGTTATATCTTCAATACTACGACGTGTTCGGACAGAACTCTCAGTTCGTTCTCGAGATTTTTCATGTTAATGAGAGTGGAAAGTTCTAAGTTATGTGAGATTTCGCGGAACACTTAAAGATTTTCGCGGCACACCCTTTGAGAAACACTGTATTAACAGCAAAAGCAATATTAAAAACAGTCAAATTTGTTTATTTAATGTAATTCTAACTCAAAGTGTCAACTGCTAGTGCTATGTTAACTACCAGTCCTTTTAGCTTAAATGCCGGTTGAGCATCAAGCTCTTATTATCCGTCATGTTTTTATTTTTCTAATTTTTAAGTCTATATTTAAAGAAGACGAAAGAATTTTGTAAAATTTTCTCACCATTTGTGTAGATTTTATAATTTGTTGAAAATGTAAGCCGGCCAACTATTAAGAGCCTAGGTTCGTATATTTATTTCTGTATTTCAAACTTACCAACCAAATTCGCCGAATACGCGATCTCTTTCGATACTGCATCCCCGGTCATATGTCTCATCAAAACTATTAACTTATCACAATCCTCTTTCTTTAAACATTTCACTTTTCCCTTCACCGTGGCCTTGAGCTGAGAGAAATTTACGTCTGACATTGGGTTAGAAGTCACTTGAATGGCCTGCACTACAGGGAAGAACTGTACGTCTCCAGAAAGTTGTGTGACTCTCGCGTTATAGTTTCCTGGAGGTAAATGTATGCAGTATTCACCAGATCCCTTCATGGTTTCGGTTTTGTATTCCTCTGAAGATGACCTGCTGTTAAAGGTCACTATATGGGAATTTTCGCTGGTGACAAGGCCGCAGACTTGAAAAGCAGAGGGGAAGAATTCGGTGGTGAAAGTTGTGGTGGGCGTGATTTTCAGGGATTTCTTGTCAAATTTCAGGCCGGCTGAAAAAAATATATTGTTTTCTAATTAGGGTGTGACGTCATGAATGCTTTCTATATGGCAAAATTAAAATGATGGGTAAAAATTCATGGGGGTATCTAATGTAGTGAAATTTAAGGCAAAAAATGTTATAAAATTGTGGATTATTTATAAATCCAAATTTATTTTTTTCTAATATGTTTTCTTATAATTTATTTTGGCGCTAAAAGGTATCACGTGGTTTGTGACGTACGCGTGACTGATGACGTTTCTAATAAATTTCGTACATATAAATGTCCTGTCCAGGAAGCAGTTTTTCTGTCACTGACGCGATATCAACTGTCTTGTTCGTGTTAGTTTAATTACATTTTGTGTGTTTACAAATTTTCTAGTTTATTTCTTAAACGTCACATCCGGTAAAATTCAAATTTTTAAAAATTCATATTACAAATTTAATGAAAAACTCAAAATTTTAGGTTTATAATATAAATATGAGTTTCAGAAAATAAAAATATATGTAATTGTTTTCCACGGCCTACCTGATATTCTTATTCTGAATAACTCTAACATGATTCTCGTATTTATTTTCGAAATATATTTACTTACGTGCTTCAATGTGAATGCTATAAACGCCGGCACTTATTTTATCCAATCTAAAACCTCCATCTGCTTGAGTTGTGGTCACTGGTTTATCATTTACAAAAACAGTTCCTCCCTGAATGCTTTGGCCGTTTGGATGGGTGATAACCCTTCCAAAAATTGTGAAACTTTGAACCTAGAAATATTTTCATTATCTTTCTATCGAGATTTTTAAAAATTTACAGGGTGTTAATGAATACGTGACACAAATTTATATGATATGTAAGGGATGCAAATTAACTAACTTTTACTAATAAATTCATATCCGGAAACGCACTGTTTTCGAGCTAATCTCAAAACAGTAATTATCACTTCAATACATATTATAATTATTGCTCTAAATGACGACCAACTTCATTGCACGCATTGCACCCTCACAGCATATTTCCATACATTAGTTCAAAAACGCCAGGATTTGTATAAATTTCTTGTGGTAGCGTACATTCGGCCATATATTAATACCATGTTAGCATAATCGCGAACAGTACGCTCTTACATGTGTCTGCAATTCAATGCTAAAAGTTAAAATAAACAAATTAATATCAGGTCAGAGCCAACTGAAATTAAGGTAGATAATTACTCTTTTAAGAACCTATAGCTTAAAATGGTGCGTTTACAGATGAGTTTATTAGCAAAAATTAGTATATTTTGCATCCCCCACATACCCTATAAATTTGTAACATGTACTCATTAATACCCTGTATAAAACTTACTTCAAAAGGCTGAGAAAGAATCACACTATCGCGACTGACTTTAAATTTTAACGACTCCGGATAGACATGGTAAATCATATCAGGTCGCCTATAAAGTGGAACTAGTTTATAAGATCCTGGACTTAGTTGAGGAAATGAGAAAATTCCAGCATCGTTTGATGTCGCGTAGCACAGATAGTTTTCGTTAGTAGGTGCATTGGGGTGCTTAGCTTTATTACATCTCTCGAATATGGGTGATTGGTTGCCCTAAAATGACACAAAAAATAGAGAAAATATATAAAATAATAATAAGCACCAATCAAGTGCTTCGGCACTATTTTTTAAGTTAAAATTTGATATTTTTGATTCATGGAAGAACTAATTTCATACTTTAAAAACAGACTATAGAGAACCAGACAGGCATAAGAATGCATGTTATGTTTCTTCGTTTACTACTCGCTTGCCATCTATTGGTGTTTACCAGTAATATTGTGGCCGCTTACGCCATTATAATGTAGACAAATGGGTCATTGTATGAACAAACAAAAAAACAAGGGATTATTTTCTTTATAAAGAATAACAGAAAATCAAAAATTAGTGAAATACTCTACAGCCTTCATGGCACAAGCACTCCATTATACTCACTTGATCGAGTATCATAATATATATTTCTTTTTTAGTAAAAGTGTATTTTAAGCATACTTACATCGTTGTACAGTAGAAAATCTATTTTAGAAATAGGTTGTTTTTCAAAAACAACTGATCCAGTCACATCATACCCTATTGCTAAGAAACTATTTTTTGATATGGCCTTATTTTCTGACGCCACTTGTACTGAAAGTTTATTTTCTTTCAAAATCCATCTAAAATGTTAATATTTAGCAAAAAAGCATAATAATATGCATGGTTTGTTTACTTTGGATGTGATGCACTTAATGCATAAGTCCCTGGATATACAGGTGTAAAATAAAATGAACCATCTTCATTGGTTACAGTTTCTCTAATATCGTTTGGTCCATTAAGGGTAATTTTTATCCCTTTTGGACCTGGACCACCGCCAATATTATCAACCTAGAGAAAAAAAAAATACGTCTTATTGATAGTAATAGGCTATTCCAGAGAAATTAGTAAAATAAACCAAAAGTATATGCTTAATAATGAGTATTATGTATTAATAAAGAAATAATATGATATAATTAAAATACTTCGGAAATAAGGAAGCTTTTTGTTATAATATAATGTAACGAATATGAATTATTCTGATTGGCGACTGAAGAACGCCTACCAAGTGTGTAACCAATGGAAGTCAACCGATTCAAATAGGGGACGAACTAGCATCAGTTGCGCCACTGATATTGTCAAACAGTTTTTATTTGATTATAAATTTCTTCTAATAAACTTTATTATTTTAACATACTTGCAATTATAAAGTATGTAGACTTATACAGTGTTATAATATTCATTTATTTTTTATAAATATAATTTAGAAACAGCATATACTTCAAGAACATTTAGGTCCACGGAGAAAATAGTATTCGTGACGTCACATCTACTTTTTCAAACTTCGGAGACCGTAACTCGCTTGTTAATAGGTATAGGCCTTACTGATTCAATATGAATTTTATTTTATTAATCCTCCATCTGTAAAGTTTGTACATGGTTGTCAAATATAATTCTACCTATTTATCGTATTTTCAGATTATAATTTTTAGAGACAACAAAAGTTAAATCTGGGTGGTATATAATTTTCAAATTATTTAAATTCAGTTAATTAGTCTTCTATAACAAACTAGTTTTCCGATGAAATGTCGTTGTGGATATAAAAATTTTAATTTCAAATGTTATGTTTATTTTGACATTTCCTTTGACGTGTTAAAAAGTCGAATTTAATTGCAAATATTTCAGCTACCGCGCGGTCAATTGTTTTTAAATTAGAAGAGCATGTGGATTATACTTCAATTAAGATGTACTTTAAATTTTAATTATTTCTGGGTAAAATGATTCCTCGGTATAACTCCCTTAATACAAAAAACAACATATGTCAGTAATTAAAAATACTAAACTAACAGAAAAAAGTTTCTAAACATTTAAGAAGGTGAATGGTTACACAAAAATGTTTAAAAAACTTTTTTCTGTTAGTTTAGTATCATAATCACTAACGTATGTTGTTTTTGTATTAAAACTGAAGATGGACCAATGTGGTCCGAAACGTCGTGTTTAATAAAAAAAAATCATACTGGATCAGTAAGGCCTTTTCTTCACCAAAAACCTTATAAATAAAAATAAAAATTGTGGAATCCCCCATTTTACGATATCTTAAGGTGGTTCCATTATTATAAGCATTTACGACAGTTTTTAATGAAATTTAAGGATGTTATTTTTCATGAGTTTTTAGACATGCATGCAAATTTTTAAAAAGTTTTACCAGTCGTGAGCTTAGATATTTGTAAGCAAAGTAGAGCGAAAATACATTGGCAATATAGGAATAATGTCCCCAGAAGGAAGGTTTTTTCGTAGTAACTCACATAAGTTCAGTTACCAGCTACATTTATAGTTATTCTCTTCTAAAGACGTGAAATATGTGATTTTCGATGGAATTTTTGCATTTATTTAAACAGTTATATATTTTACTTAAATATACTTAGTATTTTATTTTTATAAGATATTTATTATAATTTAATTTTTTTTAATAACCCTAATTAAAAATTTGGAATATCTTTTTTTTATGAATTTTTTTACTTAGCAAAACTTTTGTATGAGACTGCCATGATAGAACCATTTTAATATAAAATATTATTATTATTATTATTTTGAATGAAAGACATTAATATGTGATGTACATAAATTTGATCGGAAAAATGAAGACTGCCATGATAGAACCATTTTAATATAAAATATTATTATTATTATTTTGAATGAAAGACATTAATATGTGATGTACATAAATTTGATCGGAAAAATGATTTTGTGACGTAAATATATGTAAATAAGTGAATTTAATTGATCAAAATATATACAGTAAACGGAACATGCGTATAAATAAACTATTTCAAATAATGTAATTGCACTATTGATCTGCCCAGGTAACATGGAAAACTTACCTGTCCCGTAATTCCGAAACCCTCGAAAACAAAGTTAATATCTTTTCCCTTGCTGCAAAGATCATTAACTCCATCAACTTTTAGTAAAACTTCTTTTGGCATAAAGCTCCAACCAGTTGGTGGGTTTATCTAAATTTAAATATTAGCACAAATTTTTAATTTATCACAGAAAACTTACTCTTAAATAATAATCTCCTTTATCATATAATGGCAGAAAATAATATCCATTATTTGGCGCACAAAACGTACTATCTTTTAACGAACCTTGTTTAGTAAATCTAAAAAATCTGATTAATACCCCGGAAAAGTGTATGTCACGGAAAATACTTACAATTTAACCTCTATCTTGGAAAAATCTATAGGTGCATGACTTTTTATAAACCCGCCACACCCAAGAACATCATTTGCACTACACACATTTATTAAATGCAATATTATACACTGAATTATTAATTTATATTTGTTTAACTTCATTTTAAGCGATTTAGATTTGCATACAACAGTGGTTGCTCAGAGCCGCATGTGACATGTGACAATTTTTTGAACCAATCACAATGAATGTTGTTGAGTTGTCAACGAAGTATAGCTGGGCAATGCAAAAAAGAATATAAAAGTGCCCTCACGTTATCTCGAAATATGTTACTGTTTTAATAATTTTCATTAATATATAAACATAAGTATAATATACAAAAGAATAACAGCAGAATTTATGCTGTATTGATAAAAAATGAATATATTAAAAGTCTATTTTGTCTGGTGTACCTATAACACCACACAGGCGCGCAATTCAAACTATTAAGTTACATTTATTGGGAATAGTGCATCACCGAAAATTTTAAACTTAAGTTTTCAAAAATGCATATATACATACATAAAAATAACGCATATCCCACTTAGTGGGTTAACATAAACCTGAAAATAATAACAGTAAGAGCCCAGCTGACTCACTCCACTATCTTAACATTCTTACTAATCGTACATCTTTATACAACAAATATTCATCACTCCTTACATATTAAAGTGACCAATAATAGTTACGAAACAATCATCCTTTGTCACATATTCTAAGCAGACTTATTTCGCCTAGGCCACATTCGTACATGTCTTCTCTTCCAGCTTGGAAACTTTCTCTTCCTTAAGCACGCTACTAATCATATCCATCCACTTACACATTGGACGGCCACGCATTCGAACACCCCCAACTTCACCAACATATACAAGATGTAACAGCTAAACGAGCTATCTCAAATTATTTCTATATTATTAAAGATACAATAAAATACTATAATACAATATTATAGAAGACAAAGGGGGTCATCTGATTAAAGAATTTTTTTTTTAAACCAGTAATTTCATGCTTTCCCATCCATGCTACCATACATCAAAGCAGGCACAAGCACTCCATTATAGGTACCGGATGACTTTTTTTTCCGAACAGAAAATCCAATGTTAAAATTTTAATTTGGCAATCTCTTACCTATTAATTTTAGAAGAAAAGTGTTATGAAGAAAAATGTTCAGAATGAAAAAGTGCATCGATTGACTATTTGGTACGCGAATTAAGGCAATTATCAGAATTCCGTGAAAAATAAGACAATAATTTGTTTGTTGTTTCTGACGTATCTTATATATATATATATATATATATATATATATATATATATATATATATATATATATATATATATATATATATATATATTTAATTTTATTACATTATAATAGTAGGAAGTCTTAATCTACAAGTAAAAAAAAAATAATCTATTAACAATAATAAAATAAAATGTAATTTCAAATCTGTCAGATATGGCATAAACATCAAACATAAATTATTATTTTATTTTTCATGGCACTCTGATAATTGCCTTAAATTATGTATTTTCTTTTGCTTCTAACCAGGGATGGAAAACATAACATAACGATACCCGATAACGTTATGTGTCATTTATTTTATTTTTTTTCAATACCGTAACAATAACAAAATAACGTTATGTAAGCGTAACGTAACAAATAACGATTCACTATAACGTTATCCATATTTACAAATTTAAGATTTTGTCGTTGAGAATATAATTTTCTAATTTATCGCTGTTTTGTTGATTTTATATTATTTATAATAAAATACTTGACACCTTTGTATTTAAATATAATTATTCCCTTTTCTAATTTTGTATTTACAAATCAGTAATTTTTTTTGTAATAGGTAGATAATTTTAAATTCTAGAATAAGGTAAGTATAAAAAACATTATCAATAAAAATTTTTATTTTAATTTTTAATGCATATTTATTACAAATTTGAGAAAGAATAGTTATTTTACCATTATAATAACGAAGTAAAAATACCGTTATTATAAAGTTATATAACGTTACTTTGTTTTTTTTAAAGTTATTTTGAACGTTATGTAACGAATTATTTTTTATAACGTTACGAAATAACGTAACGTTTTGTTAACGTTATCCCATCCCTGCTTCTAACTCGTGCATAAAATATAAATGAACAACAACCTTGGTACTCATTGATGCATTTTTTCATTCTGAACATTTTTCTTCATAACACCTTTTTTTTAAAATTAATAGGTAGAGATATCGCCAAATTGAAATTTTAACATCGTATTTCCTATGTTCGGAACAAAAAGTAGACACCCGGTATACATACACTTAACCGAGCAAAAAATAAAACAAGAATTTTAGGGAACTACACTAAAGGTTATATTTATTGGTATAAAGTCAGTACTGAGTATAACAATAAGCTAATTACATTCATTACGATAATAGTATATGTCTGCACATTAACAAATATAAATCATGTTCTGATCTATTAATTATAAAAATAACGTACAAAATCTGCCATAACACATCATTAGAAATATATAACAAATAACATTATAGATGCTAGGTAACATTAAAGATTTAAGCAACTCAAAATCGTTTGCAAAACATCGTAAGTTATTATTGTCTTGTAGACGCGGTCAGTGTACGAGTACATCAATTCCTTTGAATAGTATGTTGGTTATATATTTTCACAGAAGTAACACATTGAATTTCACCAACAAAAATATCAACATATGTACTTGATACTTTTACTAGTAAACATACAACAAATTTTCATGCTGATGGGGTCATTTCAAAATAAATTTGTCCATTTTTTTGATTAAATTATGAAACTCATCTAATTTGATAAATATACTAATATAAGATAATTTGAAATATGCGACTTTTCATTTATAAATTTGCTAATAACTCATCTCGCGGCTGTAAACATGGACTACATTTGTGACGTCACAGCTTCATAATCACACTAAGCCATACACACACACTCATTTACACTCCAAGTGATTTCCGTTTTAACCGCTGTAAACCCAAAACAGCAATCTAACCTAAAATTGTGATAGATAACAGCAGAGTATACAAGAGAGATTATTATTGTGTATTTATTTAAAAGTACTAGTGCAGTAGAAGGTATATAAATAAAATATTTATTAAAATAAATATCAAACCAAACAATCATAGTTCCAAACTAAACCGGTAGAGCTCCACTACAGTATCCGTGAAGCTATGACGTCAGCGTTGAAATATTTGAAAGGTAACTATTAAAATCATATCTCTATTCTAAAGACTTGTAAGGTGTAAAACATACACCTACATATTTAATTTGACCTATTATTTCCAGAAAAAACGAAATTAGAAAATGTGAAATGACCCTATTATAGATGTTAACATAAAAATAACATTTAAGTACAACATTGACAACTTTTCAAGCGATGTACGAACGAAAAAAAATAATGAAATAAATAGTAAAAATTTATTTAATAAATATAAACAAAAAAATGATATGATAATTGAGTTTGCGGGTACATGTTTATAGTTTGCAATGATTATCTTCTTTCCATCGCTGAATCCAGAGGGTGATCCTTGCCAAGTTGTCTTCTAGCTGCTGCGGAGTAGTATTATTTAATTCATGTACAATTTCTTTGGCGTAAAATTCACGAGCTTCTTCTAAAATTGTTTGGAAAATTTCGCAATCTATGTTGTCTTCCAATTTTTTGCCAGTATAGCCTCTAAAGTAAACATACGAGGTAAAATTTCGAAATGCAAATATTAATAATATAATTTTCATATAAAACTAATTTGAAGCACAACTCTTTATAAGGGCGCGAGCAAACACGTGACTCGAGCGACCTTGAAATGCTTGATTGTTTTATGTGCGTTTGTTACTTCACAATTTTGTTTTTTTAATTTGCTCTTTTACATTTTTTTCGAGTATTCGTACAATAAAATATTCTTTTAAAGCATATAGAACAAGAAATTTGTACATATTTTTATTAATAACCCGTAAAATTATTGGAAAAATTTTGTTGCTCATGATTAGATACCGGAAAATAATCAATGATTTTGTAGAAAAAGGTGCTTAAAAAAGTTTAACATTTTGTCAAAAAAGCAACCAAATAAAGCAAAAAAGTTTTTAAATTTTTTTTATTAAATATATTTCACACAAACAGAATAAAGCAGTTAACGAAATCTAAATCATTACCAAAAAAGAAACAAAAAATTAAAGAATTTACGGGAACAATAATATTAATTTTATTTAATAAATATAAGATTAAGTAAAATTATTCTTCGTGGAACAAGTTCACAATTAAATATTGTTCTAATATCGAAAATTAAGCGCCAGTTACAGAATGTAAATGAAACTAGGAAACGCGATTTTTCTCGGAAGTTATCAGAGATACAAAAAATACTATAGAACAAAGTTGTAGGAGACCAAGGAAGGTATTTGTTTATAGAAGAAAAGATTTTTTTTAAAACCATTGGTTCTCAATGAGATTATACCTATTCGATAGCGTATTTTTCCTGAATTCAACAATGTAATCATTTTATATGCTTACATAACAAAAATATTGAGAAATATTCAATTGAAATTTAAATAAATTTTATTTTTATATCAGGGAAAGACGATCATGACAAATTGTCAGTAAAGTAAAATAACCTAGGAAAGATTTTGAAAAATCAACTGGCACCGCCGGGGCTCGAACCAGGGACCTCCCACTTGCCGGGCGGGAACTATATTTTTATACTTATTTTTCAGCAGGCTATGAAAATAAAGCCTGATATTTGAATAATTGAAGTGATATTTATCAATTTTAGTGCATAATTCCTATTGTTGCAGATAGAACATTATTTATAAAGTTATTAACAATTATTTGTTTCATTTTAATTTAAGCTCAATTATTTTTTATACATAGCCTACTGAAAAATAACTATAAAAATGAAATTTATTTAAATATCAATTACATTTTTCTCAATATTCTTATTATGTAAGGATATATGATTACATGGTTGAAATTAGAAAAAAATACCCTATCAAACACGACTAAAAATATAAGCCATCCCATTAAAAAAATATAACTTTGTGTTGAAATTTGAGAACCACTGGTTTAAAAAAATATTTTCTTCTGTAATGGGCCCCTTTGGTCTTCTACAGTTTCGGTCTACAGTATTTTTTTTGTAACTATAATAATAAAGGAAAAATTTGCGGTGTTTGATTCCGCTGTTACATCCTGTATAGAAGCTATGAGAATTTTTGGAAAAACAAAAGCACAGAGAACGGGCACTCAGCTGTTTCCGTGAACCTTCAAAACAGCTGATCTTGCTGCCCCGTGCGGTGTGAAGTTGTTACATTAATAAACGAAAATTTAAACTTAAAATAAATACCTTTATACAAGCATATTTTGAAAATATAATACCTATTTAGAAAAAAAATTTCATGAAAAAGTAATTTGTAGACTAATATTTATAATTCTAGACAAATTTTAATTGTTAGAGGTCAATGACCCCGCAACAAGTCTAGAAAAACTAAAAAGGTTTATTTCATTTTATGAGCTAAAATATTGTATTTGGAGTATAGAAGTTATAAATATTTCACTTAATTTCAATATTAAATTACTCCCTTATCCTTTAATTAATAAATTTCTTTCAAATTTCTATATCGTTAACTGCTCTGATAAAACTTTATGCTTTTAATTCCGAAAAGCGTTTAATTACTCTTGGTTGTAAACACTTTGGTGGTAATAAGATAATTGATTATATCCATTGGCAAAATATTCGGAAAATCCGATATATCCTATGAAAACTCACTTTCATCGCAATCATACGGCTCAATATTACTAATTAACTTGATTTTAGCTAAATAACGATGTTGCATATCAGGTGATAGCTTCTTGAAATACATAGACATTGTAAAAACCTCCTATTAAGCTCGCACAATGAAACACTAGAAAAATTTATTGTTCTCACCAAAATGTAAGGCAAACTGACTTCAGATTTTGAATTAGCGCCAAGAAAGTTGGTTGCCAATGAAGTCAGTTATAGGCCAGGGCAGCAAGATCAGCTGTTTCGAAGGATACCGGAAACAGCTGAGTGCCCGTTCTCTACATCAAGATTCCAATGCTGGCTTGGATACAAGATAGATATAAAAATTTACCTGGCTGATAATCGGTCGTATAAAGTAGTATTATCGGTCCTCAGCACAAAAACTATGTCAAACCAACGTTCAGGAAAGAAATCACAGCTATGGTAATCGACGACTTTTCCTCCAGGAGTCATTTGGTCTTCCAACAAATCTAACAACTGATATTTTTCTCATAGTTTAAGTATTTAACAATAAAAATAAATATTACCTTGTCTTCGTCCAATACTGGACACATGTATACTTCATCGTATTCTTCCAAACAGTTGTTGTCTTTGGCAATACGAGACACCTCCATCCATTCTAAACCAGCTGTCTCGGAGAGTTTTTGACAAAGTGTAGACTTGCCAACACCTGGAGTGCCTAAAAATAGGTGGATAAATACATAATTCATTCATAATATCATTAATAGTTACCTGTCACAAGTATATTTGGTAAAGGGCGAGTTGTAGACGGCATGTTTTTGTCTATTCTACGACGTAATTATGGTTATTGATCATAAAATTGTACAAAATTATTTGTTTATAAATAGTAATGCACGATTTATTTATAGAACTGAAATAATTTGTAAAACTTTAAGTAGAAATAATTAAATATCAATATTTAGCGTGATTATGTTTGAAAAAGGTTAGCTCTGTCCGGGGCCACTACATGTCAGGTACTACCAACCTATTTAAAAAATAAGCGGAAAGCAAAAAAACATTTAAAAAAAAGTTGCGCAAAGGTCATAGTTCAATTTGCGTATATGAGCAAGATGTGTCCGGGCAAAGGAAAACTACACATATATAAATATACACACATACGCCTTAAAAATTACAATATACCCTGCCCTATTTGCACATTTTTGGGTTATGGTATGTTTCTAGATACACATCTATGTGTTGCGGGTAATAAACCATCTATAAAAATTATAGATATTACAATAAAAGATTGTGTTGAAATATAAACAATATTTAAATTGATTTTTCGGCCATATTGTTTTACGATTTCTTTTCATAAGAGTTTTTATTGTTGTCTATTATTTTTACAAATGGACAACACAAAAAATATATAATCCACAATATTCATCACTTGTTTTAGTAAATGATATTTTTGAATATAATTATTATCTAAGACCGAATTGTATCTTGTACAAAAGATAACTCAGTATTTATTGTTGCGAATTAAAGGGTTAAAATAGTACATAATAATGTACAATCCGTCCGGAAAAAAAGTAGACACGTGGTATGCGTGTCTACTTTTTTTCCGAACCGTAGGAAATACAATGGCAAAATTTTCATATGGCTGTAATTTCTGCCCTATTTATTTTATAACAAAAGTGTAAATACAAAAAATATTCAGAATTAAAAACTGTATCTAATAAGTCCAAAATGATTGTTTACATGCGTTTCGTTCGCGAGACGAAGATAAGATAAAAGTTGTAATTGTTGGCTATTTACAGACTGCCATAAGCAATAGAACAAAAATGTTAAACAGTTGTTGTAAGGTTTGAGCTTGACAGATGACATATGTCATAAAATCTTAATATTTATTGATTTGATTAATTATATTTTTGTGAGAAAGTAAATGTATTTATGATTATTGATAAATAATTTAATGAAATCAATGATTATTAAAATTTTATGACAGATATCATCTGTAAACTCAAAAAATATAACTGTTTAACATTTTTCCTTTATTTTTCATGGCAGTCTGTAAATAGCTAAAAATTATAACTTTTTTTGCTTCTTTCTCGCGTACGAAACGCATGTAAATAATAATTTTGAACTTATTAAATGCAATTTTTAATTCTCAACATTTTTTGCATTTACACTTTTCTTCTAAAATAAATAAGGCAGAATTTAGTCATTTAAAAAAATTACCATTGTATTTTCTATGGTCCGAAAGAACTAGACACCCGGTATTTCTATTTGTGATGGACATACATTTATAAATTTATTAACAAATCTTTTTTTACAGATCATGTTTTCGACGATTCAGTGGTAACAGATGTAGACATCACGACTTGAAGAACCCATGCGTGCGTCTATAGTATCTTGGGACTTCTCTCTCCGGACCTGATGGACTTCATTTCATTGTCTGAATCAGGAAACCTTCTCCTGCTGTATTATGAAGTTGTGAACCGGTTCACCTGACCTCCAGATTCCAAATTCTACATTCTAAGTTAAATTTTGCACCTATAAACACACTATAATATTGTAATTTTTCTAAACTTTGTCGTGGGTTTTTGTTTCATATTTTTATTTACCACTCTTACACAGTTAAAGATAACCATTTTATTATAATGTGGTAAATAAACTTTTTTGGCCTTTTTGGGAAGATTTTAATGTTTGATGTTTATTTTACATTTCTGGACGTTTCGAAGGCCCAATGGCCTTCATCTTCAGCATCTAAATTCTACAGGTTTTGGATTTTACATTTTCATTTTGCTTCTTTTTCTCCTTTTTATCGGGTATGTTGCCCGCGAATTCCCATCATCGTATCAAATAAGTGAAGACCTCCATTTTTATTAACTAATTAGAAGCCTGATTGCTATTTGAAAGAAAAATTCTTATTAGTTTTTTCCTAATTTAAGCAGAAATACTTCAGAGATAGAGTTTTTATTATTATTTTTTTTTATTTTTTATTTAATTTTGTTGTTTTGTGGCCCATGGAATGTGGGCCACAGAACAAAAACTCTTATCTTCCCAAAAAGGCCAAAAAAGTTTATTTGCCAGATTAATCTCGAAAGGGAAACAAAAGTCCACACAGCAAACTACATTTTTTTATAACGTAACAACTAACGCTAATTAGGTGTTAATTAATTACATATTTTATACTTTGGCGCACAAAATAAACAATGTTTGTTTGTTTCCAGGTCCCGCGAAGGGCCGTACTACACCCATCGATAGGATACGGCAACCACAACACTGGACGATGATAATAGAATAAGAATAAATAAATAAATGAGTTTTTTCTTTACTTTTCCTATGTAATAACAAGAGACAGGGAAATATCTAATTTTTAATGATTTTTCCGAATTTCCTATCCTATAGTATTAAGTTCTCTAGGTACGAAAATAACCTTCCGATAGAAGTCAGCCCTTTTACAAAGGGCTGAGGGCTTATTTGAGTCCTTGGAGAATTATGCAGATCCAAGTAAGTTTAACAACATTTGTCCGGGGTTTCTAGCCGCGCAGGCCCTTCGCCCCAAACTTGAAGGGCAAATATATTGTAAACAATGGTTTTCATCAATTGTATGTAAGCCAATGGAAACCGCGGATTCAAATCCTCCCGATACAGTATTTTCCGGCCTTTTGGCCCTTTTAATTAACAAATTTATGCGTTAAACCCTTCGAAAAAATTGGGGGATTCATATTTCGGAAATGGCTAGGTTTTCAGCGATTTCTTTGAAATTTCGCGTTTCCTTAGCATCCTTTGAAGCACAAGGGGCGTAGAATAAGTTTCAAGGGCGTAGAGCCAAGGGTATAAAAATTCGCTAATTAAAATTTGTCAGTCTGTTTTATTAAAATAGTTGACCAAATTCTCAATTTTTATGACCACATATTTTTGCTATACAGAATTTAAGTCGTAGATGATATTTTTAATAAAATTAGCCATGTTTTAAAGGTAATTTTCAAAACATATTAGCATAGTTTATTTGTAATATTTCCCTAGTTTTAAAATGACATTTTACAGCAGTTATTAATATGAAGAAATTTCACAATATTCAGAAATGAAACAAATTGGCTTTAAATATTTTTATCCCTATCTACTATCTTCCAATCATAGTAACATGGCTCATTCGAGATAGTAGATAGAGACAAAGACTATCAAAGTTTAAAAAAAGTTATTTGTTTTTAAAATATGAATTCGGGCCAGTATATCCTTATAATCCTAAACATTTCGTTTTCCAAATAATTTTACCCTACTAGAAAGATTTGTATTTCAACTAAGCTGATTACGAAAGAATTTTTATGAATATGCATAATACAGTTTTTATGTCTTATTTCCTTTGTAAATGTTAAATTAATACATACCTACTTCCCTGTCTCTTTGTTGTGGTATTTTTCCCTGAAATAAATAAGAGGTGTTTAGATAAAAAATTGTATTAGTTTAAGTAACTTTTATTGTTTATTTGTAATACATTATTGTCTTTATTATGTTCATAGCTTAAATTGCATTTATTTTTATTCTTATTGTTTGTATTTTATAAATAAATATAAATATATTTACCCTTGTGTTGAAAAAATAGAAATAAGGATGTTTAAATAGTTTGTATAAATTTCACTTGTATTTATTATTTTTGTATTTTACGCTGTCGTATTTCATGCAATTATACAATAAAATATAAATTAAAATATAATTTGTATATTTATTACTCCTCACACGTATGTAGTTTTCAAAATGGCCAGAAGGGTGCAGCACATGTCAATAATATAAAAAATGATAAGTACCCTTTTTTGCATGGCTACTACCTTGTTAAACTAAATGAATCGTGCATGGATGCTACCTTTATAAACAGTGAATCGTGCATGAATGCTACCTTTTCAAACTCAGAATCGTGCATAGATGCTACCTTTTTAAACAGCGAATTGTGCATGGATGCTACCTTTTTAAACTCTGAATCGTGCATGGATGCTACCTTTTTAATCAAAATGAATCGTGCATGGATGCTACCTTTTTAAACAGTGAACCGTGCATAGATGCTACATTTTCAAACTCTGAATCGTGCATAGATGCTACCTTTTAAAACTAAATTAATCGTGCATGGTTGATACTTTTTTAAACTCAGTGAATCGAGCATGGTTACTATTTTTAACAGGGGGCATATTTCTAAAGAAAGTATCATTTAGAAAAAAGGGCACATCACTTTTTTGTTTTTACTTAAACTGCAACGTTTATCGACAGGTACTGCACCCTTGTAGCCGTTTTAAAACTACATACGTACATAAACTTAGAAGGTATTTTAATATATATATATATATATATATATATATATATATATATATATATATATATATATATATATATATATATATATATATATATATATATATATAACATATATGTACAGGGTGTAAATCGAAAAGTGGAACATAGGTGTTTAACATGAGAAATCAGTTTTCCTTTGCGCAAACACTACCTAATTATTTTATGCAAAAATACTTCAAATAAAAGTTATAGAGATTTAAATTCTGCATCTAAATCATTTGAAACGATTATTTTACCTCTTCATATAAACGTAAAAATTGATTATAGAATTCCAGTTTTTATGAGTTTTTACTCTAGGCTGCCAAGGATTTATGACAAAAAATAAACAAATATGTTGTTTTTAACTGTCAATTAGAAACAAGAAAGTCTAAACAATTTACCTTTTTGTGCTTTGTGTTAATTTAGTACTGTATTCTAAATTTAGTTCTAATTGATAGTTTGTTTATTTTTTGTCATAAATCCTTGGCTGTCTAGACTAAAAGCTGAAAAAAACTACTTCTTTATAATTAATTTTTACGTTTATCTGAAGAGCTAAAATAATCGTTTCACATGATTTGGATGCAGAATTTAAATCTCTATAACTTGTATTTGAAGAATTTTTGCACAAAATAGGCGTCACCGCACGGGCACTGATTGCTACTTGGACAGTGTACCACATAGGTCACTTTTATTTCATTTAAAATTCGAAATAATTTTGGCATCGGTCGGGATGGAACCCAGATTCGCGACCAAACACTCCGGCTAGATATTTGTAAAAAAAAAAACTGTTTTCCCACCTGTCGCGGATTCTCGTGTTCACATGCATTCATCATTATATGAGAGTAATTTAATATACCTAGCCATGAAAGGAAATAATGGGCCCATAAACCATATCGAAATATAACAAATTTATATAAAAATAATAAAATGCTTAATGATTAATAAGTAGTAAAGCTAAATAATTTTAAAATAAATATTTCATCATAAAGTCGTAACGAATTAAACATTTATTACGTCACGGTTGTAGATTTGATTTTATTGGCCAGAAATATGAGAATCCGCCTATAATTCACAGCGCCCCACCCACAGACTATCCATTTTCCATTCCCATTGGTGACAAAAATGACGGATCTCTCACGAAAAAATATTGTTACGTCATTGGTCTGCCACACGTAACATCAAAAATTTTCATCAATGGTCATATCTTTGTACAGTTTCATTTAAAAAATGGGTTTATTGGCCTATTGAACGAAAAGAAAAAATTTGTTTAGTTCTGACATCCCCACTTCTTTTGAAATCATAAAATTTTAATTTTAAAATAAAATTTACAACATTTTTGATGGTTTTCTTGTGGATTTGTACACTGTGAATGATCCATAATCGATTCCCGGCACCATTGAAATTGCTTACATCGCAATTTCTCTGTAAAATTCGTATAAGAATATGGGAAATGGATATTGTAAGGATACAAATAAGTGTTTAACGTCATTTTTATTTATCGCAAATTACAGCAATGTTCACTATTCTCTCTTTAACCATACAACGAACATACGTCATACGTATTACACATTTAGTAAACCAGAAGAACACAATAACATTGTGTCATGTCATTTTTAATGAATCCATATGATATCTTTTCGGCAAAGTATTGTACACATAATACTTAACAACTTGGAATAAAATATAAACATTTCATACAAGCTTAAGACCTTAGAAAACTTGAAGTTTCTATAAATAATGTACAAAAGCTGCGAACAGAAACTCCTACGTGCGGAGAGATTACTCGTTGAAGTGAACATAAATTTTATTTGCAAACTGCAAAAGATTTATTTATATAGAAAGTATAGAAACAATTTTAGCATTACGTTAAATATATGACACAACGGTTTAACAATTCATATATACTATATTTACATACCAAAATTGCAAAAAAAGCAACACGAATTAGAAGAAAGTAAATATTTTAAAGACATTGCACAACCAATTCTTGTTATTTGTTACTCATATCGCCTGCCTAGAATAATGTAAAGCTCGTGCCAAAAGATAAGAGAAAAATCTGCACAGTAGAACATTAAAATGCTACCACAGAATTTATATTCAACGCTTAGTCACTTTGTAACACCTCTTCTTTTTCGAACTGAACTAGACTGGACGAATATTGGTCTCTGCACATTTCCCTTCACTATTGAGACGAGCTACACTTAAAATTTTAATCGTCTATCTAATTATAGTCCGTGCCAAACGTCATGAGCTATTGCGCAGAAAGCAAAACTCTTTCTTTCTCTTTCTCTCTCTCCTATTGCCTGACCTATCTCTAGCTGACTCTCTTCTTGATCTGCGCATTTCATAGCTCATCACCTCTACCACGGCTACCATTTAAAAATACAATGGAATGATTAAAAACAATAGACGTTTACAGAATTGAAGTCATACGCAAGAGAGAGATAGAATATCTTGATACAAATAAACCCCCTCCCGTTGTCTTTTTCATGTGTCATTTAGGGTTATAATCTAGCTTTCTATTCCGAATTATTTTATTGTATTAAAAATGAGTCATTAATTTATGAATAATCACTTTCTAATCTAAGGTAGCTAAATTTTGACTAATATAACAAAAGTGAAAAACCTAATAATCCCATCTGTGAAGGACAATAACAAATATTAATATTAGTCAATTTATCTGTCAATGTTGGTTACTTCATTTTTATTTGTAGTTTCTGTTCGAGTGAACAATGAACCTATTAAATTAAAAGAGAGAGATATTAATAAAAGTGAGATGTGCATAGTGCGCAGTTGACTTTTAGCGCAGGTGGGTGATATTGTGGAGAACATTTAAATTTAAAATATGGCAACAAATACCTGTACAAGAAAATAAGAAATCCGAGTAAATTCAGGTATAATATATGCGATGAGTACTTTAAAAAGAAAGGAAAAGCAGATAGAAGTCATAAAAGATGACATAATGGCACTATTCTGAACAAATCTGTGCATGTTACAGATCTGTAAATAATGAACAAAATCGCAAAGAAGCTGCCACTAATATATAATTTTATATTAATCAACAGGAATAGATGCGTTAACCTAAGTTTTATAAAGTTATGTGCGATAACAATTTCGATGAGCGATGATTTAACTATTACTACATTCTGAACAATATTTACAAAATTGTTTTCTTGTTTTTATATGTTCTTGCATACTTGCACTTCAAACTTTCAAATTTATTATACCAAAACAATTGAAAAGTGACAGTTAATAGCATAGTTGTCAAATGATTTGCTTAAGATCTGATATTACAATCTCTGATAAAACATAAATTTTACATAATTTTATTATTAGATGCATTTCTGTAATACAGAAAATATTATTTACTTTTTTGTCTTTTCCTCATCAATTTTAATAAGCATAAATTTATTTTATTTCATTCTCGTCATTTGGCAACATGGTGTCACCCACCCATTGATTCAGAAAAATTCTACTAGATGGCGAATCTAAAATGACGTCACAGAGTCATAAAAAATTAATAGGTCCTTGTTTACTTTGAACAGAAATTACACATAATAGCCTATTAAAAATAAATTACCTTAACTTGACAGATAAACCGTTAAACATTTTTTGTTACAATACCATGGCTATCACTATTTTTAAGGTGATTTTCACCATTTTCATACTTGATTTTTGCCGATACAAAGCATGCAAAATTAATTTTGCTTATAGATTCAAATGTGAAATTTTATGCTCTACAACTTTTATTTGAAGGTTTTTTTACTTAAAATAATTAGAGAAGCAGAAAATTACAAAAGTATACATGTTACATGTTAAAGTTTTATGTTCGGGAGTTCCAGTCACCATCCTTCATATTTAAATTTAAAATAAACTGGCTCCGGAATAGGCTTAAGTTTTATGAACCTACAAAACCGCAATATTGGACTATAAAAAACTGCCAAAAGAAAAAAGTTTAAAACTTAATACAACTTGTAATCAGACCTGGACAATACTTACAAGAAAAATACTTTATTAGGCTTGCAATACTTTCAGTACTTCAAGTACTGTACTTGAAGTAGTTTTTATTTATAGTACTTTGTACTTAACAAAGTAAGTCTATTCACATGTACTTGGTATTTAATACTTGGAAAAATACTAGAAGTACAATGAAAACTACTTAAGTATTTTAAATACTTGAAGTACTTTAAATGTACTTGAAGTATTTTAAATGTACTTGAAGTATTTTGAATGTACTTGAATTACTTTAAATGTACTTGAAGTGCGATAAATAATTTAAAAGATAACAATGTTATTAGAATTGTTTGTCTGTCAGTGTGAGTTTCATTAATAAATATATTTTCAGCGATAATATGAAAGCAAAGATATATTTGCAAATTTTTTGGCATAAATAAATTAATTCTAAACTGCATACTACATGTACGTATAATATGCTGGGACTTTACTGTATCGCCTGACGTAAAAATGACGTCATTCTAACATCTAGGTACAGTTTCTCGTATCGCTTGGCGATCATGACGTCAATTTTACGTCATGCGATCGCTAGGTAATACGGCAGTCTCAACGAGGAACTCTTGTTTTAAATAACCCAATAAATATCTCAATGAATTTTTTGTCAATAATCACCTTTTAAGGTCCATATAATTTAAAAATATATCAATTATCTGAAAAAGTACTTGCACCCAAATTTACAAGTACTTTTTCAAATACTTGGTACTTTCAAGTAATTTAGAAACTAAAAAAGTACTTGTACTTCAAGTACTACTTTCCGGTACTTTGCCTAGCTCTGCTTGTAATAAGCATAATTTGCATCTAGCAGTTAAAAAATAGCGTTTTGTATTTTAGTTTATTATTTTTAATTCATATTATACTTAACTATACGTATAGAGCAAATTCTATTCGCTCATATATAAGTATATGGATACATTTATTCTAGGCAGACGTTATGCTATATTATAATGAAGTAATAGTGAAAATGCTTTAAAACAATTTCGGTTCTATTTGTTCCAATCAACATGAAACATACAAATTGCAATAATAGAGCGGTATAAATACAGCAGTATTTAGTTCATTTTATAAACACAATAAATACCTCCTTAACAGTTTTCCAATTCAGATGAGCAATGTAACCTTTAGTTCAGAGAATCAAATACTATGAAATAAATAATGCACATTTACTGGATTACAATTGACATTTACTGTAACTATATGTTATCCGGGTTCTATGATAAATATTTGATACATCAAGACTGAAGCATGAAAGCATTAGTCTACAGTTTTACTGAACGTAACACTTCCATGTGTAATACTAACTCACTATCTGGCAAGAAACAAAATTTCTATTTTGTCTTCGAGTGAATGTTAGCGATTTTGTCGGTCTTTTCAAGTACGATATACGACACATAATTATTCGACCTATGAAAATATTTCGTGTATATTTTCTTCAAGATTAGTTCAAATATTCCTAAATTTTTTATTAAGAGACATACCCGGAGGTGACGATTAGGGGTGAAACATAGGGATTTTTGTTTTATCCAATTTCCTGCTCTCCTGTTCATTTTAGGCAAAAACTGTAGAGTGTATTATTTTATGCTGTACTAGTTTGAGTCCCATCTTCACAATAAGGATCCAAATATAAGTTTTTTGACTGCGGTGCCATAGGTACTGAATTATAAGAGTTTATAAGATTGGCACACCCAGCAATGGGTAATATGCCGTGATGATATATTTATTTATTTGATTGGGTATTTGATTAACTATATTTACTGGTGCGTCTTGAAAAAAACAATTAAAACTATTAACAACTTTTAATGGATCGGCTATTGTTTCTCTGCCTACCTTTATAAAGATATTTGACATTGGTGTGTTATTTTTGGCGGAGTTGATGTGAAAATGTGTTTCGTGTGACTTTTCTTATCTTTTAAAAAGTGTTTAGTGTTTTTAATATTTACAATTTTATATAATTCATATTTTTATATGTTTTAAAATGTGAATTGTAAAAAAAATCGATATACCAGTGCACTTACAACAGTTATGGAGAGGAAAAACTTCCGAGACGTCCCTCGAGGAAAAGAATTAAGGGCACCCAATTAAAACTTGCAAAATTAGAACAACGAAATACTGATAGAATTAGAAAGTGTTGGGGGTAACATTAAGCAATGCAGCGCTCTCTACAGATCCGCAAACGGAAACAGTTGCATATCCACCGTGGTGTACAGTTGTTCTTTTATCGACCAAAACTGCACATCAAACTCATATAATAAACAGCAATAAAAAAAAACAATATCTTTAGCATACAGCATATATGGCAGATACTTAGTAACAGAAGAATGTGGACATGAACCAGCTGTTCGGATGAGGGACCTACAGCCACAAATTGCCAGTGGTTCCACCCAAATGGTCAAGTTCTCGGGGCACAAACATGGCGTCAGTTGTGTGGCGTTTTCACCAAAACAGTACGTTGTGAGCATTGGGACTCAGTATGACATGATTGTCAATTTATGGGATTGGCGAAAAAAAAATATCAAAATAGCCAGTAACAAAATTTCAGGCAAGTCAATGCAGTGGCATTTGCAGAAAATGGAAGTTACTTTGTAACTGTTGGAAATCGGCACGCAAAATTTTGGTACTTACAGTTCGCCATTTGTAAGACTATTATAGTTGTTCAGAATCAAAAGCTGCATACAAAATTGTTTTTTTGGATTTTACGCCAAATGTCAATCTAACTTATGGAAAATTAATCCCGTATTCTTCGATAACTATTTCCCACCATATAATAAAGACACGTTCCTCATTCGAATAAACATTAATTATTTAATTTACTTTTTACAATAAAAAAATGTCATACATTCGTCATGGTTATTGCTACGAATAAATTTTGAAATTGTGAAGAAACTATAGTGTGTTAAAAAAACTAACTCTGAGTAGGCTATGAACAGAGAAATGTATGTCTGATCATTACTCAGTTTAAAAGTCAAGTTGTCAAAACTGATATTGAAATGTAATTTTCAGGAGGAATGATAATAAAGAATGAAATAGAATATTGCTATTCGACGTTTTGTTAATTTATTTCCATTTCTAAAATAAGATCCAAGAAGAAAAGCATTGATTTCTTTAGATAACATTTTGGACAATATCTCGTGTCAAATGGGGTATTCCGATATTTTTTAAAAATAATTTTTTTCATTAGTACATACCAGTATGACTCTGAATATCTAATTTTGAGTAAGTAAATGTATACATCACGTGAGAAATGAATTTTCAAAAATTTCATTGCAATTCAAATTTTCTTAACATTGGCGTCAAATCGATAGTGACATCTGCAACAAATTTCAGCGTCTAAATCCACATGTACATGACAGCCATTTGTTTTTTTACACATGGTTTCAGTAGCAGCGTGTATTACAGTGTTTGTCCTGTGTTAGTTTGTGGTAAAAATACGAGTAATATTTAATAATTATGGAACTTGATTATAAAAAGGCTGATTCTGGTCTGGTGTGGATTCTACCATGGTAAATGATTATTTTCTCCATAACTCACAATACGTGAGCGCAGAAATACGTAATGTTAAAAGCCGAAGGTATATTTTGTTCGCGAATTGTTGCAAATAAAGTGAACTAAATGTCAAACATGAAATATACGAGCGTGTTAACTACTGGCACCACCTATGATTCTAAACATAAATATCTACCGTGAAATGAGCAACAAATTATCAAATTCACTTCACAAATTTCTACTTTATGAAGATGTAAACTATAGAAAAAAGTTATTATTTCCATATCACCCGAATACCTCATTGACATTTAATGAATTACTTTTAAATAAAGACTTACTCTTAATTGTGTTTCACTTTTCAGTTTTTGCCGTTAATTGAACAGGAGCAGGAAATTACATAATACTAATGCCCCATGTTAAATCTGTATGTTCACGTCTAACCGCCACCACTCACTAGTTTAAAATTTACTAAGACGCAGCAAAGTTCAAACAATATTTTTTATATTTATTCTCGATATTATTTTGTAAAAATTAGGCCTTATTCAAAAAATATTTTAGGGGAGGTTCATTTTTTTTTTTTTTGATTATACAAATATTTTCAATTGTCGGATAATTGTGGGTCAAACATTGTATATAAATTCATTTAACTAGTGTAGCAATGCATTTTTGTTAGTATACCGCCTAGAGAACAATAGTGCTAACTCCATTTATATAAATATTTAAGATTTGAAACATTAATATGTAGCACAGAATAAATACATACACCACGTCTATATACCTATTTGAAAAATATTGAATCAGGGCACTATTTTTTTTTCTCTCTGATGTTGGCAATAATTGTATATAATAGTGATGAGTTAAATGAATTTATTTATTGCAATTAAATCGCTACCCAATCGAATTAATAGAATTTCATCGTTTCGTAACCTGAGATGTTCTGTTTTTAAACTAGTTTCACAATACATACACATCTATAATTAAAATCTACAATTTTCAGAATAATGAGAAATAGCGATTAGGCTACCAAGTAAAAATACGATATAAAATAATAAATAAACGCTTATATACAAATCATTAAAGGATAATGTACAATTTTAACCTAAATATTTTTTTTTTTTTGTAAAATTTGTGAAATAATATAAAAATATAAGAAGGCAAATTTATTTCCCGAAAACAATTAATCGCTGAGTCCCATTTTACAGAAAATCTAAAAATCATTCACATTTACAGTCATTCGCGCTCACAATCTTAAAAACATTAAATTCAATTTTTGTACCAATTTAAGGATATACTAACTGCATTTAGTAAGAATTCTGCACCGGCAAATAAACAGTTAGTGAAAAATAAAATATACAATTTATACAAATGAGCAACATTATCAATTTTGATAATAATGAACCATCACTGATTAAAGAACCAAAAATCATTTCCGAATCATACTAAAGCATTTTTATAAGATCATACAAATACAAAAATAATAATTTCTTAAGTTTAAACTTATAATCAAAACTTTTCCCGATCTTAAATTCAATTCTTAAATTTAGTATCACAGAAATTTCTGGTTCTGCAATCATTAACAATTCAAATTATAAAATAATCATAGATAAGGAGTAGTTCACAATAGATATATTGATAAATGCAAGAAATTTTTCATAGAAATTGTTTCTTGGTATGTTTTACTCCATATTGTATAGAAATATGAAGTGTACTGCAAGAAATCTAATAACTAATACAAAATAAATACATTTTGTAATAAGCAGCATTAGTTTCTACTTTATTCCTTAATCAAGAAACTTTAGACAGAAAATAAATTAGGAACATAAACAGCTGCCCAAGCAAAATATAATAAACTAAAACAAAATGTAAATGAGAAAAATATACCGTACCTAATTATATAATTATTTTCGAATTATTTAACGGTATTTATTAATACATATAATCTTGTATAATATTAATACGAATATAAATAACTGAAAATTTATTTAAACACTTTGATTGTACGAGGGCTGAAAAATTTATGAAATTTGCAAACTAAATAAAAGGAATCTTCATACGTTCTCCGTTATTTTTAAAACGTAAAACAAGAAACAGCCAACTGTTTGTTTGGAAATGGATAAAGAACAAGACAACTGCGTCAACAATCGTCAGGTGCGTGGTAGTTTTGGGAGCAAATTACGCTCCGTAATAAATCGTACATTTTTGCCGGTAAATTTAAAAACATTATTTTATACATTTTTTTCATATAGCAGCAGAACCGAGTGATAATGTAGCCGGCTTGTTCTTAACGTGTACGCACCCTGCTTTTCACTTTCGAGAAAGCCCCAGTGTTAATAAAAAACATAACTCGGAGTTGACTATGAACAGAAAAACGTATGTTTGATCAATATTCAATTCAAATATCAAGTTGTCAAAATTGATCATGAAATGTAATTTTCCTGAAATTCTAGCTTATTCCCAGTTATGTTTTTTAACACACTGCAGTAAATCATTAAAGTGTCACTTTAATACGGATATTAAATAAATTTCAATATATTTTTAATCAAAAATACACGAAATATATAAATTGTTAACGAAATGTGTATATGAAAATGTAAATATATCCTAAATTATATGATTTAGATTATTTAAAGTGATTCATAAACATGCTCAAATTACTAATATATTATTGTATAACGAAAATAAATTTGTTTATATATTTTCAAGAAAAAATACTCGCAATAATAACGAAATGACGAAAAAATGTCAATTTCTTGCAGTTTAAAAATAAATAATCAACAACAAATACCAAGAAACATGGTACACGATACGAATAACAAATACTAATGTGAAATACTCTGCCACTCCGAGATCACAAATTAAAACACTTATACTCTCGTAACATGAGTGCATCTAAAGAAACAAACTTGATTACAGTGCTCGCTATCTAACATTGTCTGTACGTTTTACGTATTACTTACTTACTGTCTTCTCTTGGCTGTTGTTCGTCGGAGAATCCTTCTCCTCCGCTATCCTGGGAAGCAATTCCCCAGGTCCTGACAGGTTCAATGATAGTCTGTTCTCTGCTAGAGTAGGATCGGTAGGTTGGACGGTCGTTTCAGCCTCCTGGTGCTCCTTGTCTCTTTCCGCCGAGGTAGTTGCCCTCCAAACAGTGCCAGTATTCCCCCTGGGGGTTGCTTTAACAACAGGGGGATTCCCAGAAGAAGCGCAACATAATGGACTTATCAAAGTGCATTTGCTTTCTGCGCTTCTGGGGTGCAACCGATCTGGACTTAATGCGCGTCTTAACAATGGTGATCCTGGCTCAGCACCTTTTGGTCTAGCGAATCCTTTTTTCGTTTGCCCTGACACAGTCGTAGTTGGGGTACTTCCCGCGCTAGGACTATACGATTGTGTTGTATTTGAGCTTCCCGGTTGGTGTCCTACTGGAAAGGCTAAAGGACTCGGCGATCTTGTAGGAGAAGACGGTAAAGGACTCGGAGAAGGAGTTCTCGCTAAAGGACTCAAAGGAATATGTCCCACTGATTTTCTTCTATTCGGGACGTTCGTTGGACAGGAAGGACTAGCTGCATGAAGACTTTTAGCGCAAGAAGTCGAATGGAGTTTGTGTTTCAACCCGTGCAAAGTTGAAGGACGTTGATAGTGTTTGTTACTGTTATTACGGCTGTTAGACGAAGGAGTATTTGGAGGAGTTGATGAACTCGGTGAACTAGACGGAGACGAAGTACTGGTGGAATGGTTGTAACTATCCGACGGCGATAATGATGATCTGTTTAAAGGAGGACCTCTCAAAACAGGCGACGCTGGATTAATCTCCTGAGATCTTGGAAACGATTGAAAACTCCTACTCGGAGTGACAATAGGAGACGATATCCCCGCTGCTATTTGTTGTATTTCAACACTCGCTCGTTTACTGCTAATCCTTCTAAACAAACTAGTCTTCCGTTTTTTGTCTGATTCACGTTTCTGTTTTCTCTGCCTGTGCAGACTTCGTCTAGCAAGTTTACTTTGCCAAAGTTCTCGTTTTCGACCACCGCTTTGAATAGAAGTCTGGTCGAGAGGTGTGGCTCGTAAGCTAACGTGCTCTACACCTCCCAAAAGGAGTTGAAGAACTTGGGTGTGATAGAGGCCTTGAACTGCTTCGCCGTTTACGTGAGTTATGAGGTCTGCTGGACGCAAACCTGCTTCAAAAGCGGGGGAGCCTTCGTCTACGGCCTGGATAACAAATAATACAGTTATGTAAACTTCTAATTTCATTAATATATAAATTAAAAGATTTTCCACAAGAATAAAACAAGTCCATTTGTTGAAGTTTCTAGGTTATACCGTGATATTATTCGATTTCGATTGCATCACATTGTGAGAAACAAGCTTCGAAAACACAACAGGAAAAATAAAAGTGTAACTTTCGTAATTCTACCAAATTAGACATTTGTTGGCAGTTTTCACGTTTCTGGATTCCGGATTCGTCTATTTGATAAAGAGCATTTCCGACATTTTTCGCGGCATTTCTATTAATAATCAAAGATAATTTAAATTATTTAGAATTTCTTGATTCAGAAAACTCTTCTAATAGGTACATTTCTAACCCCCAAGCTCGTGCTCCAAAGAAGTATCAACTGTTACTCCATATTCTATTTCAATGGAGACTTGTAATTTTAGAATTTTACTGTTGCTATCTACTGAGATCTGAAGTAATCTCTTAGACAAAGACGATAAAGAGACAATAAAGCACTACCATGACCTCTTAGATAGAATTTAAAACAGTATTTAAATGCCTTGGATAATTTTGTTTTTCGGTATTATTATTATTATTATTATTTTAGAATTTATTATCAGCTAACAAATAACTGTTATAACAAAACTGATTACCCATACATACGTCAAACTCCTCGGCAAAATAAAACAGCAAATGTCAAACCGGATTAGGACAATACGTTGAGAAAAGAAGAGAGGCCATGGTATTACAAACTATCTCTTTCTATGAGCCTGCCGTTTTCTTCTAAAGACATGTAGTACTAGAGTCCCCATTTTGTAAGCGATGAGAACCGAATGTTTCCGAACACAACCGGCACTTTCTGCGTTATGAAGTTTAAAATGACCATTACTTAAATGATCACATGTCACATAGGAACTAAATTAAGTATACGCTGTTAATATTCATTAATTCCTGTCGTGTGTCCCGGGCATAATTTTATTTTTTAAACATCGTTTCTTTCATTTTATAATTCTATTTCATTGGGTATATGCAAAATTTCTTCAAAAACCAAACAAGTCTATATTTTTTTAATAAAAGATGGCTCTTATGGTAGAAACATTTCCGTAAATACTTTGTTTCCGACTTTGATGAACAAAAAACTAATATAATAAAACTGAAGTCTCGTAGTATATTATAAGAGGTTTATAATGCCTTCTTATCGTTCAAATTAACCTGAAAATTAATGTTAAACATTTTTTGTTCATTTTAGTTCGATAGTAGAGAACAGATTAAGAATTGGCAACGTTGCACTAATTGTTTTTATTTTAAAAATTTTTTTTTTCATGTTATAAAAAACATTGATTGCTGAAATTGAAAGATAAATTTAATATAATAAATTACAAACTACAACCCGACCTAACGTCCGATTGGGTAACTTTGGAGGCCTATAGTTCCTACAAGAGGCCAATTAGGGTAAATTTAACAGTAAATTTTGAATCATGGTGGTCACCTTTACCATTCCTAAAGAGATGGTCGCCTATTTACCAAACGCCCTGTATGCACAGAGAAAAATTGCGCCATACAATGAACGGTTTTGAAAAGAGATTTTTTGTTTCTTGATAATTTCAATTTGGAAATATGTTCGGTTTTTATATAAAAAACCCTCAAGTATTGCACCGTATGCGAATTCATAATTTATGTACACATTCTTAAAATTTCTGAATATTTTCTTACCATTACTAAATGGTGCATGGTGTAGAAGTCAGTATCCCCATAATACACTCTAATAGTATGGACCGTAAATCCGAAGCCTCTTGGACCTCTTCGGATGATTATTGGCGGTTTTAGATTCGTTACCAAAGGAGAAAGTTCTCGGCAGGGAGATGTATCTCTTGAACTAGCTGTACTCGATCCTCCACCACCACTAGGCGAGTGTATGCCCACTGGTGTCGCCTGGAACTCTTCCCCTGTAAAGAAATAAGTTGTATAATGATACATATTTCCATGCATTCTCATGAATTTCTCACAAATTCATACATTCAAGAACCATTCTTTTCCATGTATTTCTATACAAACAAGAACTGTCAAATGACCGAAAAAAAATGTGAGCTAATACCCGAATCCAGACCTATACAGATACCGGAATACTCAACAACTAGATAGACGAACGAATCCGAATAACAAAGTAAAAAGAAAAATGATGATGACATTGTTTTATAATTTTAGTTTTCCTGAATATTTTAAATATTAAAGAGGTTAGAAATCCTGTAGAAATAAAAAGAAATGTCATTTCTCCTTAACACCACTGTACGAAGTACGACGAAAGTACAATCCGTGACATTTCCATGACTTTTCCCCTGAGGAAAATATACTCTTCCCTAATAGGGGATTCCACCATTTTTTAAAATATAATTTCATCTGAATGTATAAGTAAAACTAAGACTGTCGGTAAAAATCCAGTGAAAATTCCTATTAATAAGCGAGTTATAATCTCCCGACGTTTGAAAATATAGATGTGGCGTCATGAATATAAGTTTTTATATAAAACTGTTTTCTTCGTGGACCTAAATGTTCTTGAAATATATCCTATTTCTAAATTATATTTATAAAAAATAAATGAATATTTTTATACTGTACAAGTCTACATGATTTACAATTGGAAGTGTATTTAAATTATTAAGTTTAATGCGAAACATTTATATTCAAATAAAAACTCTTTGAGAATTGCAGTACTGGACTGATAGCCACGCCTCCGATATTTAAATTTCTCTATTTCCATTGGTAGTAGGCTTCTCCCCCTAATTGGGTATTCGTTATATATTTATAGGCCGTCTTTGAGTCGTCAATTAAAATAATATATATAGAATTCATTTGAGTGACGAGTTGTTATAACAAAAACCTTCTTATTTCTGAAGTATTTCAATTATATTGTTTTATTTCTTTATAAATATTCATTATTAAGCATATACTTTCAATATTTTTTCTTAATTTCTCTTAATTCAATTGCGCTGTAGTCAACTATTCCCCGACTGTTGGCCACCCTGAAAGTGTATCTGCATTTTCCACAATTTCTTTAGAGAACTGTCTATATCAATTTTATTAAAATGCAAGCTATTAATTTTTCCATGTTATAAAAATAACTCTTTCAGATATTACAATTTTTTATTTTCAAATTCATGCGAATCGTAATACATAATAGCTATTCCACGTATTCAAATGTACTGTACAATGATTGAAGATCTAAAAAGCTTCGCTCCGAAGTCGATATTCATATATTGTCAGCTACAAAATCGATATATGATCTATTACACATTCACATAACCGCATACCCGAATAATTTTAGAACCGGAATTAAATTTAACCAGTATTCGGTTCGCACTAACTAGATCAAACCTTCTCAACTGACATTCTCCCACTCATTCAATAATATTGTATATTAATTTTTGTGAATATTACCTGATGGAATCATCAAGGACAACCCAGAAGCTGACGCACTCTTGACGACTGCTCGGGAGCGATGTTTCGTAGTCGAAGGGTTGTTCTGATTCCTGTTAACAGGTGACAACTCCCTGGTGTTTTCAGATGAGGACGTACCGGTTTCAAGGCTGTTGGATAGCAAACTGATCTCAATTACTCTACTGCCTTATTAATACAAAGAAAGATTTTGTTCGCATGGTATAATCTATTATACCTGAACTGTTAAAAGTGCGTAAAGTATATTGTGTTTGTATAGAGTATATATATATATATATATATATATATATATATATATATATATATATATATATATATATATATATATACATATATATATATATTATTTTGCTAAACTAACCTGCTATGCTCATCTTCAATAGAAATAGAAAAGCGAGGCAACATATCTCTGTTATGCCCGGTTCGTCGTTTTCGTTGTATTTGTGGTGATACGTCGTCGCTGTCTGTTTGAGATGACTCTGGTGTGCTAAACGTTTTACTCAAATCTAGAGAAATTTGCTACAAAATAAAAAATTAATTATTTCAATAAGTTATTGATCATTTATTGTTACACACTTTTTGATATATTTCATGTATATGTTACCGCTAATACCCGAAATTCGTTATTACGTATAATAGCTAAGAAGTTCAGAAATTATGCGAAACAACTTCGCTCCGTGTTGGCTTCCATCGATGCTTAATATAACATCCTTAACTTTTCAGGGATGGTAAGAACTACATTAACAGTGGCTGGAGGGAAGAGGAGCTGGAATTTAAAGTTTAACAAAAATTAATTCTGTTGGACCCTTTGTTTCAGCTGATTCTCGTGTTCTGTGAAGACCATTCACTCATTAACTCTGAAGCGACTATCAAGACACGTGACAGTGATAAATGTTCACGGAATGTGTATTCATCTTTTATTTGGTGACATCTAAATTGTTTCGCATAATTTTTGAACTTCTTAGTTATTACGCGTATTAAAGGATTTCGGATATTAGTGGTAACCTATATATGGTGATGAAACAGTTTTTCTCCTTTTTGTAAATTTACACTTTTAACTCGAGGTTGATGCAGATAAACCATGCCTTATCCGGGATTCGAACCCAGGACCCTTGGATCGTGAAGCGATAGCGCTACCGCTACTCCACCTGGGCCGGCAATTATTTTAATACGTTAGAATACTACGAGGTAGATTATATTAACAATGAGGAATAAATATATAAATTCATAGTTACCTTTTTCCCTACTTTTCGATGTTCGATTGGTGGCGAATCAGAATGCTCTTTATCAGGCGTGACCAACCCAGAAGCTTTTATTTTAAATTTGGGATCTGAGACATCCGGAGTTTCCGGTGTCGTAGGTATGACAGTTGCAGTTATTTTGTTATCAGAGACAGTGTGTTCCGTAGTACTGGTTATTCTCGAACTTTGTACTTTGCGGTAATTTGCAGAACAAGACGAGAACAGGCCAAATACCGGAGAATCGTCCGTGTCATCCGTGTCGTCGCCTAGTTCGTGGCTATAGCGATCTATCCGACCTAAGAAAAAAATACAAGAAAATATGTAAATTTTCATCGCGAGAACAATTTTCTAGAAATCGGTTAAGTAGGCTGTGTATGGAATTATGATTTACCTTTGTTAATAAATGGTCAGGATGAGAAGGAAGGACTCAAAGGATAATAAAAAAATAAAAATTCGGAGTCTCTACAAAAAAGAAAAAAATCATAAAATTCTTTGACATGGTCTTTTTTCTACTTACTGTCGAAATAGCTTGTGTCTTCCTCGTTTTCCAACTGAGGTACGAATTCTGCCTTTTGCCTCAAGAGCGAGTTCCAGTCGAGCCCAGCGAAATATACGTGTTCCTTGACTTCATGTGAACCGACTGTTCCTAGTCGATCACGAGGCGAATGTTGCAACAACGCAGTAATGAGATCTTTCGCCTCTGGCTGCACGACCCAGTCTTCAGTATCTGGCCACTCTATATCATCTAACATACGGAGAAGGAAGATCTTTTGTTAAACACTCTTAGTTATAACTAAAGGTATATTCACAATCAAATTTTAATCCAGCACAATTTTATGCTTTCTTAAAATTGTAAGCTAAGCAGAATACTTTAACTGTATTTCGGGTTCAGAAAATACGTCGGTTTAAATCACGCAAGGTCCAAGTTTCCATTTCAAGTCGGGAGTGAATTCGCATGCGCATTGTAATCACCCGATTTTTTTCAACAATGGCGCTGTAAACACTGCTTTGAATTTATTTGTTTTCGTGAGGTTGTATTCGAGGATGTTTAATATTAGTTTAATTGAAGAAGTGCAACTAAAACTATTAAAATTACCCTTAAAATTAATTATAATAAAAACTAAATACGTATTTCAAAAACTAAGTTTTCATCATCAGTAGTACAAGGGAAAGTTAAACAGAGTAGTCAAGATTACTCAACATGTCAACCATGCCAGAGGTCCTAACAACTCTGTTGTTAGGTCATTCCAATAGTTTTAGTTATATTTAACCTTAGACTCCATCTATTATTAACCATTTACCCGCCGCTCTATGATCCACGCATTTAAATACTTTGAAACTTTCACCCCGTTATAATTAGAGTATTTTAAACTATATTTTGAAAAAACGAAAAATTTATGAGGCGTAGATTAGCTTATTTTACATGTTCCCATTTTGGGAACGTTGGCGTTTAAAGATACTAAATATGGATATTCAAAAAAATATTTATTATCTATTTCTTGTTACATAATTAAATTTATATATAATATAGAATATAAAATACAAGCACTATTTTTTATGATATCTTCCACAACAAATTATGAACTACACGACTACCTAGAGGACTTTTGGGCTCTTCACTTTTTCCACAGTAGATTTCCAAATTATATGGATAACCACACAGCATCCATATTTTGAAACCAAATCTTATTGGTTTATTCCTAATGAACATTTTCGCAGAGTGATGACCATTTACTCATCGATACTCAGCGATTGGTGGAAAATTCCAAATTGTTGAAATTGTACTTTGAGTTTTTCGAAAAATTCTGATACTTAGCAACTTTTGTCTGAGAAAGGTTTTTATTGTCGGCTATATGAAAATATCGTTTTATCGTTCGGAACGTTTCCCTGCTCATAGTTTTAGCAAAAATTCGAATGCAGAAGTCTTCCGCAGTAGACAGTAATCATCTTCGGAGGGGAGGGAATGATAACCACTAATTAGCAAAAGACCCAAAAACTGTCTCATATTTTCTTCCGACAAGTGAAAAGAATGATTATTTTTGTCTCTCCGTGCGTATAAAATTGTCTGTGTTGTTAGATAATTCACAATATCAGGTGTTAGAAATAACGAAACTATTTCAAATTCTGATTTTTGAAAATGCTTACTGCCAACTTTAGGTGGATCTTTAGGATCTTCTTTTATTGCAACGTCTTCGCTTTTTCTCCAATAAATTTCAGATTGCTGATTATTTCTTTGAAGATACGCTAATGGTATATTATCTTCATCATCATCATCGCTATCCCGGGCTGAATTATAATCGTGAATTTCTAATTCGCCTGGAACTTCGCTTGGCAAATTGACTTTGTCAAGAATATCTTCAGTAATATCTTCCTCATCAGAATCTACTGGTTGGTCACTAGAACCTGGTGATAAAATGACTAAATCCACTTCATTTGCATGTGAGTTACACTGAATGGCCTCAACTGCATCACACAAGTATCGATAGCTGCTACGAGTTGAACTAAATACTCATCTCTTCGTAATTCATTATAAATTGTAATATACATATATTAAAATTTTATTTACCCATAAAATGTCCCGGGATCCATAGTAACAAATATTTTATATAAATCGACGTTTTCATAAGTACAGCACAGATCATCGGAGCAAACTTGCATAAGGTATTCCCCGAATTGTGATTTGGTTATACGCCAACGTTCCCAAAACGGGACATGTATTTATATCTAATTATAAAATTCTAATGTAAACAGATCTAATTTTATGCAATGTATGGTACGAATCCTTAAACTAAAGAGAATTAATTATCAATAAAATAATTTAAAATATAATGCTAGGCATTTTTTATATTTTTTTTTTGTGAGTGCACATTTTATTGCAAATTTTTTTGTATTTCCGGAAACCATATTACAAATACATATGCATGCAGTTTGCAAACGAGTAAGTTTTATTAACGAAGCAACCTAACTTTTCAAAATGCTAGGTAAAAAACTATCATTTTTGCCATAGATTACGGATAATTAATATGCGCATTGTGATCACCCGATTTTTTTCAACAATGGCGCTGTAAACACTGCTTTGAATTTATTTGTTTTCGTGGGGTTGTATTCGAGGATGTTTAATATTAGATTAATTTAATAAGTGCAACTAAAACTTTTAAAATTACCCTTAAAATTAATTGTAATAAAAACTAAATACGTATTTCAAAAACTAAGTTTTCATCATCAGTAGTACAAGGGAAAGTTAAACAGAGTAGTCAAGATTACTCAACATGTCAACCATGCCAGAGGTCCTAACAACTCTGTTGTTAGCTCATTCCAATAGTTTTTGTTATATTTAACCTTAGACTCCATCTATTATTAATTAATAAGTGCAACAACTGACTTTAGTATTTTATCATATTGTTCATAAATTTCAGGAATGAGTAGAGTGGTTGCAAATGGTAATAATGACTTAAATTAAACAGGGTCTAAATTTCTTGTGAATGTATCTAAATAGTTACTATATATCTTTATAAGTCGGTTATAAAAAAACATTTTTTATTTAATTCATTTCTGCTTTTTTCATTGGCAAATTTTAGTAATAATGATATATCTGTACCGTTGAGAGCGCTTACCAGACGTCACTTCAGAGGCTCTCAAAGCTGACGTAGAGAGAGCACCACATCGGTCACTTCTGTGCTATTTGAAATAAATTTACATAGCGACTAATTTCTGCTCTCTGATTAGTCTATTTTTAATATTAAGGTAGTGTACATTTTTTTATG
Source organism: Harpalus rubripes (assembly GCA_963082715.1). Classification (NCBI taxonomy): domain Eukaryota; kingdom Metazoa; phylum Arthropoda; class Insecta; order Coleoptera; family Carabidae; genus Harpalus; species Harpalus rubripes. The sequence goes on along the minus strand of OY720458.1, from coordinate 43,512,430 downwards.
AACAAAGTTTATTGTCACGAATTTACTTTCTTTATTTAACGAATGTAACGGATGGGAAATTAATAAGCGTTTACAGACAAATGTGTTCAATATTTAAAAGATTTCTATACGCAAATGTCTGTCCTTCATACAATGAAATGAACTGAATATTTTTAGATGATTCTAAGCCTAGAGCGAGTTTCTTCTTACCGTTTACAGTATGAGCAAAAAGTTCTTCGGGAGTTTCGCCGAAAAATGGCACACAACCAATGAGAAATTCGTAGAGGATAATTCCCATAGACCACCAATCTACAGGTTTGCCGTAACCTTGTCTTAGAATCACTTCAGGCGCGATGTATTCCGGTGTTCCGTACACTTGTTTATCCGAAAACTGTCGTGTTTCGCAATCTAAATATCCTTCGTATAGATTTGTAGCCACTAAAAAAAAGACATTTAAATTAAATGGAAACCAACAGTGGCATATCAAATTTTATTTACATGACATGAGCCCCATTTTACTTAATCCGAAATCTGTGAGTTTTATGTGCCCCAACGCAGTAATCAATAAACTATAAACAACAAACATTTATTAATTTATATAAACTATAATTGTGTCCATCTTACTTGTCCGGTTTTAAATCTCGATGAACTATACCATAACTATGAAGATATTCAACAGCTAGAACAGTTTCAGCGAAATAAAATCTAGCCATATCAGGTGGGAAAGGACCAATATTCTTCAACAAATTGGCGCAATCTCCACCTTCCACATACTCCATAACCAGGCATAAATGTTTACGGGTTTCAAAACTACAGTACATACTAACAACAAATGGGTTGTCCGCGAAACTCAAAATATCTCGCTCTGCGAAGACCTAAAAGACAATCAAATATATTTGTATAAACAAAACTTAATTTGTATTTTTGTTAATTTATTTTTTGGCTTCACAGTACAAGCTGATTTAGAACAAGAGTTGTTGTGGAGGCCATTTCAAGTTAAATGTCACATAAACAGATGACCTATTCATTATAGTCACTAAAAAACAAGAAGTTAATATTCCAATTTTGTTAATTAGGTTATATTAAAAAATAAAACTTTTATACCTTGTTTTTTAAATTGGAAATGTTGAGGTTATTAATAGAATATTTTGTAACGTTTCATACTATACTTCTTCTACGACTGCAATTGAAGACAGTAGTACTCTTTTTAAGTTACTAATTTTTACAGAATGACAACTGTCAACTTCTGCAGCTATAGTCAATAATATTTCGTTTATAGGTAGTTCAGAAATATTTTAATTCGCTCCATAATTTGTGCTGACACCTACTAGGAAACTACATTTTTCTGCATTACAAAAAAAAACGCATGCAGACAAGACCATTATTCTAGCTTTTTTAGATAATTTTTTTTTTGCTTTATTGATAAATTACATAAATCTAATACGAGACACAAAAATATTAAAATACAAGACAATGTATATGAACTATCTTGACAGTTTCCTGAACATACGACATACGTCGCCCTATGAACAAATAATTCTATAACATATGAGACAAAAAGAAACTACTTCAATAGCGGTTTCCAAGTTTTTTTTTACATTTTTTAATATTATTAATCTGTACATAAAAATATTAGATCCGCATTTTGTAGTTTTTGCCGGAAAGTTTCTAATACGCCAGAAAATTTTATTGTTTCAATAATGAGACCCGAGAAATCGACGGCGCGTGTTACATCAACTACACCGAGAACATACGTTTCTAGAGCTGAGTGAGACGGATTTATGGCAAACACGCTGGGTACGTCGTTTCGTGTGACGTCAAAATCAGCGCGACCGCGAGAGGCGCGTTTAAACAGCCATTAACCAATAGCATTTGTCAATGCCCAGAACATTACAAACATGGCTGATTCTGAATTTTATGCGCTCGATTTAAATACATTGTTTCATTTTGATATTAGGGTAATAAAAATCAGAAAAATTAACAATTATATTCACCTTAATATAAATGATGAACATTGATATCCAATAAGTATTTTTTTTAAAAGCCGTAGACTTGGAAACCACTATTGGTAAATTTGTAATTTTCGATGGATTTTTCGCATTTATAAAACGTTATACATTTTTTTTTTGAATATATTTAATGTTTATTTCTTATTTTTATTCGCGAATAAAATTAAGCCGTAGCCATCTAGTGGCAAAATAAGAACTATTTGTTGTCGTACTTCACTGAAAACGCTATTTGGGCTAGTGATATTTTATTTGGTTATTGTTTGTGAACAGTAAGTCTTTGTTTTATTATTTCTATTTTACGCGTTCATTCACTACTTCAATACATAGGTATTGACCAAAATCAGATTTTTTGAAGACTACTTTCCAGTTTAAATCTGTTTCATCCTTAACCTGTTTTACACTTTCCTATTTAATGACTGAAAGTTTCCTGATTTTTTCTTCATTTACTCTATTTTCTACTTAAAATTCCTTGAAGAATTATTGGAATTTAAAAATTTAAATAATTCTCTTTATGAGAGGTGAAGATTATTTTCCAAAAACATTGTCATATTTATCTGCAAATAAACAAATGTTGAAACGTCCATGCACAAAATTGAAATAATAACATTGAAACTTAATCTTCAAACTTATCAGTAAGTAAAATAAAATCTGCCTAAATATTTTAATAATAAGTAGAATAAAACACTCTTGAAAACTGCGTTTTTAACATGTAAACAAGTACGTTTGAAAATGACAGTACGACAACCATCCGACATCTTGGTTGATAACAGCGCCGCCACCGGTGATTTTATTCACGAATATGATATTTACAATTTATTAATAACCCTAAATTATTGACTACGTTTACACCGTGCATACTATTCTGATACGCAGACCAAGTGTATACTAAAATTTATCTTAGTATGGTATGTTTACACCGGTATTTAAATAAACATACTAAATATTTTGGTACGTTATACGCGCTTGCGCAGATTTATCTGTCAGAGTCAGCCTAACCTAAAATTATTTAATAAGGAAAAATATGTAATTTACATCGCCACACTATTAAAATTGTAAAAATTACTAAACTTACACAATTTCCCTAAATGTTAATACACCATTTAATTGAATTAATAGTAGTTATAGATGGCAGAAAAATAGCATTTGGTACGCTTGCTGTTTACACCGTGCATGAGTAAGGTCTGGTACATCCCCCTTTGAACGTACCAAAAATGTGTACCAGTTGCGTACCAAAGGTTTGGTACATAGTGTTTACACCATTCGCCGCCATCTTGTTACGTCACTTGATATGCGGACTAAATGTTTAGTACGCGTGGTGTAAACGTAGTCATTGAGTACGTTTACACCACGCGTACTAAACATTTAGTCCGCATACCAAATGACGTAACAAGATGGCGACGAATGGTGTAAACACTATGTACCAAACCTTTGATACGCAATTGGTACACATTTTTGGTACGTTCAAAAGGGGATGTACCAGACCTTACTCATGCACGGTGTAAACAGCAAGCGTACCAATGCGATTTTTCTGCCATCTATAAGTACTTTTAATTCAATTAAATTGCGTATTAACATTTAGGGAAATTGTGTATGTTTAGTAATATTTACAATGTTAATAATGTGGCGATGTAAATTACATATATTCACAACTATTTTTCCTTATTAAGTAATTTTAGGTTAGGGTGACTCTGACAGTTAAATCTACGCAAGCGCGTATAACGTACCAAAATATTTAGTATGTTTATTTAAATACCGGTGTAAACATACCATACTAAGATCAGTTTTAGTATACACTTAGTCTGCGTATCAGAATAGTACGCACGGTGTAAACGTAGTCATTGAAAACGTAGAATATCTATTTTTATAAATTCTTTTACTTAGCGAAACTTTTGCATGAGACTGTCATGATAGTACAATCTTAAGTATGTTAATCTCGTTATAAATCAGCCTGTATATGTGAGGTATGAATAAAATCACAATTTTTCCTACCTGTTCGACCTGATTGCGAAGCATGAGATTATTCTTATTGATCTTCTTCATGGCGAACCTCTGTCGAGTTTGTTTGTGCTTTACGAGATAAACAGCACCATAAGCCCCGTTTGAAATTAATTTGATAACCTCGAAATCTTGCTCCTCGGGCACATTCGAACCCCATTTTTTGTTGGGTGTAGACGTCAAACAGACGCTGCGTTGCGGACCGGACGAATTTGACGCGGATGAACTGGACGGCCAAGTGCAATCTCTGAGTTCCTGCTGCAATTCTGCGATCGGATCACGATTTAGACCAAGTTTTTGGATTATGTATTGTGGAATATCTGCTTTTATGCCCTAGTAAAGAAACAAGATTCCACTGTATCAACTATACTTTGTTTCGGTTAATAATGAATATTAAAAATTATTAAAACATAATAAAAACTTTGTTAATGGAGATTTCCATGATTCTTTTATGTTAGTTAATAAAAAATATTAGATTCCTACTTTTTATTTTTATAATACACGAGAAAAAAATAATTGGGGTCTCCACTATTTTTATTATTTTTTATGAAACTCCATCAAACTGAAAGCGATTTGTAGTGTTAGAAAGTCTTTATTGTTATTCGTTAAGCCGTAATAATTTTTTAATATTCTGTGACGTAGACAGAGATGATTTTGTTCTCAAACAGTGGACTTCGCTAATAATGGGGTCCTCCACCGTAGTAACAAATTAGAACATGGATCGTCTATATTAACACTAGACCTTAAAAATGTATTTTAAAGACGATCAAAGTTTTAAAAAAAGTTATTAGTTTTTAAAATAATCGATAATCTATATCTACGTCACAAAATATTAAAAAAATTATTACGGCTTAACGAATAACAATAAAGTCTTTCTAAAACTACAAATCGCTTTCAGTTTAGATGAAGCTTTATAAAAAAAATATAAAAAATAGTGGAGGACCCCATTGGAGTCACATAAATTGATCATTTTCAGCACTAATAACTCTTGTGGTCAATAATTAATTGGAAGTGGATAATAAACAATTTATTAAAGTAATGAATATGAAACTACGTATATTACACAAACAGTTCAACTTTTGATTATCACTGGTAACCTATGTCATTCAAAATATCTTTCACTTTTATACTTGAAAATGGATTTGAAAGTACTTAGTGAAAATTTCGAATAGAGTAAATGTGTGACGTAGATATAGAGATAAGGAAATGATATTACAAAATCGATTATTTTAAAAATTAATAGCTTTTTTTAAACATTGATAGTGCGTAATATACAGTTTTAAGATCTAGTTTTAATATAAATGATAATTTGTTACTACGGTGGAAAACCCCATTGATAATTAAATTTATGAAAGATAAAGAGTTGTATCAATAATATACAAAACTATGATTCACGTAATAGTAAATAATATAATTATTTATGCACTCATCCGGGAGAAAATTAAAAAATCATATGACAGTTTATAAATTAAACTGTTTACTTTTAATCATACTAATAATCGCTTATTACATCTATATATAGAACAAATACTACGCGTATTATGAATATAGTATTCCCTTCTATTTTTAAAGTGGAAATTTATGTAAAATTATTCTTGGAATTTAATGTTTACTAACCTGAACGCATTTGACTTCACCTTCAGCTGCTTCTAAGAAATGGTAGAATTCTTCGGGATCAAACTCAAGACATTCTAAAAGCCGAGCTGGTCGAGAAATGATCAGCAACAACTTTTTTATCAACCCTGTGACTTGGGATGCTGCCTCTTCTGACTTTTCTTTGGTCTAAACGAAGAAATTATACGAAATTATATCAACAAACGGCGAAGAAATAAAAAATGCTATACCGGGTTTTTTTTTTTGGGTGTTTGTCATTACTATTGTTACATTTAAAAAGATTGACAGCAATGTATTATCGCGTTTTTTTTTCGATTTACAATTTGCAACTGCGCAAAATGAATTTATAATTTCATAAAACATAATTCTTCATAGTATTACTAATGGACAGAGTTAGTGTAATTTTTCCCGACAAAAAAAAACATATCGGGTTTTAAAAAACCCAACTAAAAAAACCCACATCTATAAAATTATATTTTATTAGATTAGGCATATGATGCAGTAACATACGAATACCATTTTTCGTATTTTTTTAAATTTGATACCTCAAATCTCAAGTATCTATTTAACAAGTTTATGAGCCTTGTCGGCATCTAAGCAGTTCCCTAACATTAATCAAAATCCAAATTTAGAGAAAATTCCTTCGATCGATGCAGAGCATACTATGCAAGATTGAATATTAATTAAAAAACTGCAAAATTCTTCTCACATAATTTGACCCGTTTAAATTTTAAGATGCTTTAAATAAAATTATAATTGGTAAAATCCTACTATAATTTGATGTCTGTTAATAAAACGCAATAAAATCTATTTTTTTAAAATAAAATCCGTTTTTTAAAGAACACCGATTTTTTTCAACCCTGCTTATGGAATTGAAACAATATGACTAACAAATGTAACGTTTTTCCTCTCGAAAATTATAAAATATACAAAATAATAGTATTTCTTAATTTTGTACCTTTCTCCGTGTGAATAATTCTCCATTTTCAATGATTACTCAAACAGAGCATTTCTGACACGTAAAACAGTATTAGGTACATTTGTTTGTGATTTTGTTTCAATTCCATGGCTAACACTATAAAGAACTAACTTTTATAAAAAAAATAAATTCGATTTGCTCGGTTTCAAAACGTGCAAAAATAAAATGTGATTATTGAATTGAATGTAGAATTCTCTACAACTTTTATTTGAAGCATTTTTGTTTAAAATTATTAGGCCACTTTTTTGCAAGATAAAACTGTTTTCTCATGTTAAACTGCTATGTAAAGAATTGCTTGGGACACCCAGTATATCGTACTGTTTGAAATATAATATTACCCGACTTGTATTTAAGAATATATGTAGTCATACGAACGAAAAATCATGTCACGTTTAAAATAAGAAAAAATAATAATGATCAACAAGATATAAATAAAAGACGAGAAAGAAAATATATGTAAAGACAAAGCCGAATATCGCATCACGGAAAAAAATCAAAATGAAAAAGAATGAAATTATAATCATGATTCATGATTCAATATTAATATCAAGACAATATAATGATTCTGTACGACAATGAAAAATTGTTCGCCATTATGGCTCACAATCGCTTGAAATGGTAATCAAGAAAATAAAGAAATCAGAGTTTTACAATTCTAAGTAATGTTGTATAATGCTTTTTGCTACTTTTTGTTCCAATACAAGAGAATGTGATTGACCTCTATTTCATGTGACGCGATTTTCGACCTTGTTAACAATTTATACACTCGCTTAAATGCTCAAACAGGTAAATACCGTACTACCTCGAACAGGTACTGACAAGTTCTAAAAATATGTGAGAGAAAACATTTTTGCAAAAAGAGGATCGCATTTTTAGACCTAGTGGATTCTATGAAAATCGAGGGATATTTAAATAAATTTGGGTTTCTTTATCAACTTAGATCGAAATCAAAAGAAAGTTTTTAATTTTAATTGAATAAATCTTGATTTATGAGAAAATTGTCTTCGTATCTAATGTAACTATAAAACTAGTTTTCGTAATTTAATAGTATAACAAGTTTTTAATAAACGTTTTTTATGTACCCGTGGCTAAAGATTTTCTAAAACGAATCGCATACTATACTTTTGCTACGACTGCAAATTAGGACAGCAGTAATATACTTTTTAAGTTACACTGAACAGGATGGAAAATGGGCTATTGGCTTTTTTAGTTTTTTTTTAAAATAAAATGCTAGTATAAAATTTATATGAATATTTACTACAAAATATTATTACTGCCGTGTATTAACTGGGCAAAATAAGCCATTAATCAAATATAATCGATAAAATGATTGTTAATTTGAAAATATTCGATTAGTCGGTTGTATGATAAATTTTTGGCACTTATTCTTTAAAACTACTTATAACTGACCTATACAACACGTAAAATGTAGAATTTTTTTTATTTATATTTATCGTTACACGTTTTTTGTTACAATGTATGTATACAGGGTGTTAATTAAAAAGCGAGCTATAGGCGATTAACATGGGAAATCAGTATTTTCTTGCTCAAAACATTCCATTTATTTTTGGACAAAAAAGTTTCAAATAAATGTTGTACAGAATTAAATTCTACACCTAAATCACTGAACAGATTTTATTTTGCATGTCTAGTAAAAAATCCAATTTGAAATTTTATAAGTATATCGCGTTTGTAGTGATAGCCATGGAATTTAAACAAAATTATAAAGACATGCATATAGTCTGAGCAGTCAGAAATTCGATTTCAAATAAAAATTGCAAATAATTATATTCCCTACACCTAAATCACTAAACATATTTTGTTTTTTATTCTACATCCAAATCACTGGAACAGATTTTGAAATAAATTGTGAAAAATTGTCAGCCATCGGGATTCGAACCCGAGACACCTATCTTGCCGGGACAGTGCTCTAAGCAACTAAGCTATTCTCTGCTCTCCCCTTGATGCCTGAACAATCTTTCACTTTTAACGTCGTATAACTGCTGAGGATATTATTAATCGTCACATGATTAGATGTGGGGTTGCCAAGCTACCACTGCGTTTAAACATCTAGTGAACCCTTACCAGTCGTCACCGTACGGGCACTCATTTCTGGCGTGGAGAGTGCACCACAGGGGTCAATTTTGTGCCATTTAAAATTTGAAATATTTGGCGTCGATCGGGATCGAACCCGGTTCCCCAGATTCGCGACCTGACACTCAGGCACGCGGCCACGAGACCCCATACAAATTCAAATAGGATTTTACAAGTTACTAAACATGCAAAATAAAATCTGTTAAGTGATTTAGGTGTAGAATTTAATTCTCTATAACATTTAGTCGAAACTTTTTTGTCTAAAATTAAATGGGTAGTTTTGCACTAGGGAAAATTGATTTTACATGTTAAACGCCTATGGCCCGCTTTTTTATTACCACCTTGTATAAGGGCGATATTTTATAGGGGGTGAGACAATTTTACTAATAAATATTTATACCTTTGATTTTCCACTGGAAGATGATGAAGATGAAATGATGAAAGTCACACATAACACTTATGCCTTATCTGGGATTCGAACCCGGAACCCTTGGAGCATGAAGCGATAACGCTACCGCTACTGTCGGTCGTAAAATATAGATAAACAGATACGACCCAATATGGGCTATTATTCCAACTCAATCGAATTAAGAGAAATTAGTAAAAAAAAAAACGAAAGTGTTTAATTATGAATATTAATAAAGAAATAAAATGATATAGTTAAAATACTTCGGAAATAAGGGGGCTTTTGGTATAACGGCACGTCACGAATATAAATATATTTTGATTGACGACAGAAAAACCGCCTATAAGTGTATAACGAATAACATGTTAGGAGGAGGTTCGTACTACCAATGGAAGTAAAGAATTTCAAATAGCGAACAGTGGGCATCACTAGAGCAATGCCATTCTCAAACAGTTTTTATTTTTTTTATTTTTATAAAGTATGTTGTACTCGTAATATTCATTTATTTTTTTATAAATATAATTTAGAAATAACATACTTCAAGAACATTTAGGTCCACGGCGAAAACAATTAGAGGTGACAACTCATATTCGTGACGTCACACATACTTTTTCAAAGTTTGGGGGATCATAACTCGCTTATTAATAAGAATTTTTCACTGGATTTTCATCATTAGTCTTAGTTTTACTTGTAATTTTAGATGAAATTATAAAAAATTGTGAATAGCCTATTAACCGATCACCGGAAAACTTTAATATCGATTTCAGAGAAATAAAATGGGAAAGCTCTATTTTAGAGTGTATAAAATTCTTACCTCTGCTAATAGCCTCTCTAGGTTCTCTGACATCTCGTAGAAATATCTACTGGTGATCAACTTCGCCTGAGACTTATGCAAGCAATCCCTTGCCATTTCCATGACCTGATGATGCACGAATCTCACAATAGGCAAGGCGTCGCAAGGCCCAGATCCCGTGTTGCTGCTTTCCAGTGACCGATTCTCGGAGATGAAGTGCCCGAGACGTTCCTCCATCTGATGTGTGGCCTTTGGAAAGCGTTCCTTGTACATCACGTTCATCATGGAGATCTCGTTGTCGATCACTGGAGACCGGCTCGGACTACTGGAAGAGAAGTGTCTTTCAATTACGATATGGGGAGAAGAAACATATATGACAGTGAGAAAAGGGCATGCATAAGTTTATTCACGCTGCAATATTTTTATTTATTTTTCTGTAACTCTTTTGCTTGAATCCAAAATATTCATTTCTTAGGTGTCAGGTTTAACCCTGTGGATTCAAATTTTTTTTGTCGGGGACGATGAGAAAGTGTTGTCCCCTTTCCATAAAATACATTGATGTTAGAGAGTTAGAGTGCGTACCCGGTAAAAACAAGCCAATTGCGTCGTCAATCGTCAGGTGCGCGGCAGAGGGAAAGAAAGTGACGTTGACCGAATGATTAGCTACGGCCCGAATCCATAGGCTCGTTAGTTTTATTTAAAACTGGGGCCCCCTACTGAAGCGTATATTTTTGGTCATAAATTTCAAATATTATTTTGTACGAATTTTTCATTGTATTTAACTTTAATTTGATTAATTTATTTTTTGTCAAACATTTTCTAATATGTTATAAAACATTAATAAGAAAATAACAAGAAAATCATAGCAAACGAATTCTAACAGATAAAATGTCAATAATTGTTTATCTTTTTGTTCAAAAATGCGATTGCTAATGCTATTACTACGAAATTAAATAAATTTAATAATTAGTTTATGTGACCAAAATATTACATAATTTACATGTATCCGGTATTTATAAAATTAGTTGTAATGATTGTAATAAAGTTTATATCGATCAAACTAAAAGACAAATTGACACTCGGTTTAAAGAACATTTTTATCATCTAAAAAGCGGTAATCCAGAAAAATCTAGCGTAGCTCAACATATGTTCATTAATAATCACAAAATTAACAATTCTAATATTAAACTTTTAAAACATATTAATAATGATAGATATTTAGATGCATACGAGAGTTTAATAATAAATAAATATAAAAATAATTTGATGAACGCAGATCTCGGTCCCATACCAAACTCAAAACTTTTCAATTTATTACAAAGTTAAATTTTATTGGACGATTTAAAATTTAATGACGTATTATTGGACGAAAATTATCTTAGTTTATAGGTAATCATTCACCTGTGACTCCCATCCCTATATAATCCCAGTTCTCTCCCTTGTTTTTCAGAGTTGTTAGGACCTCTGGCATGGTTGACATGTTGAGTAATCTTGACTACTCTGTTTAACGTTCACTTGTTGTACTACTGATGATGAGAACTTAGTTCTCGAAATACGTATTTAGTTTTTGTTAAAATTAATTTTAAGGTTAAGGGGTAATCATAATAGTTTTAGTTAAAATTTAGCCTTAGACTCCATCTATTATTAATTTTTCCATGTATATATTTGGTATCACATGATGCAGATTTTTTTTATCTCTCTATTGATACCACAACCTTTGTTGTCAGTCAAAACGGGTAGCAAAAAACTGATTTCCCATTTTAATTTCATTTGTACCCATTGGAAAAAAAAACAGTCGGTATCGAACTACATATTTTTGATGTAATGGTTTGTTATAAGCGCATACTACTGTAGTGCAATACTGATGTTTTCTGAAATTTGTTAATAAATAATTTTTTTCTTCAAGTTTAATAAATTTACGTTCCAAAATTTAAATACGGTCACATTGATGTTATTATTATAAAAGTACAATACATGATATAAAACATAACTATGTTTTACTCGTAAATATCAGTCACTACATTCATTATAAGAAATAGACCATATTACTGTCTCAACGCGCATGCTCAGAATGCACCAATCATATGCTTGGGAGTACAGTGGAAATGAAACCAATGTTATCTTGTGGGAAAAATTGTGTTTTTAAAGCAAAATATTATTTTATGTAGACGTAAATAAACGATAATTTTTTTCTTGCAAGTTTTATTTCATGTTTAACTACTGGATTCTGCCCTTATAATATATAAATAATCAATAAAATTAACATTAAAATTTAAAAATTTTAAGCACTTATTTACTCTTCTGTCACTGACAGATAACCTCAAACTAAGGTTTTGTTGTTGTGATTCTTTTGTAAAGTGCGAAACATATTTTTTTATTATGCCTGTCTACTATTGTTGCTTCCCGGATTGTGATTTGAATCTATTAATTTCAAAGGAATATCTTTTCCTTTTTACCTAAGAATACGCGAATCAAGTTGAGTGGATTCTATCTGGTGACCAAACATTGCACTAATTTTGTGACGTCAAAACGAGTATAGTTTTTTAAACTCTGTAAGAAGTAACGTTAGAATTTTAGACGAGATTTTTAAAATTCAGCAAGTATTTAAATTTATATTTATTTATGATGATTGTGAACACTTCCTGTGTTTACATTAAAATTCGCTATTCCTAGAATTTTGAGACATAGTATACTTTTAGAGAAATAAAGGTAAGTATAATGTTTTTAGTTGCTTATTAAAATAATGACATAAATTTAGAAGTGTTTAATTGTTGTCATCTGATTGTGTTTTAGCTTCATCCCCACAAAACTTTCTACTACACGCAGAAGCATTTAAATAATTTAACACATCTTTTATTAACAGTCTCATTACTAATAAACTATTAATTCATTAAACAGCAATACACACAGAAACTTTAATGCAGAAGTGAACGACAATTTGAAAACATACTCGCTGTGACGTTACGTCACGTGTTAAAAGTTGCTGGAAAAGTTCATTTGAATCGCCTATAGTACAGATAAAAAAGTTAGTATCGCCTACTTATTGGAAAAATTAAAAAATAGTTTGTCACCCTGGCACGCTTTTTTCATTATATAAATATGCCGGCAGAGGCGCTATAATAAGTAATATGGTCTATTAAACCATCAAAATTGTTTCCTTAAAAAAAGCGACGATAATTTGGGGGAAAGTACTGCTTGCAATATTACAACTAACTTAGAGGAAACTAGGCGAAAAGTTTCCTCACATCCACCGGATATATTTTCCCTGGAACAAATTATAATTTCCTGTAATATTTATGGAATACCTACGGAAAAAATACCTAATGTACATTTATATCTTTATACATATCTGAGAAAGGTGCATAATTGCGGTTTTAATAAGTAAATATGCTAATATATTAAATATAAACATGTGGTTTTTCTATCTATAGTGATATTTAAAAGAAAAACAAATCATTTTTCTTTGTATTCATATTTTACATAAAGCAAGTTTTTGAAAATCTTAGTGTTTCTTGTTTATTTTAAATCACTCATTTCCAAAATTATAAAATGTTGATATTGAGTGTACTTGCATTAGGCTACAAATTATATTGAACTAAAACCGATATTTAATAAAAAAAAAAAAAAAAACCATTTAAACATTCTATGACGCCTAGTATGTATTCTATGTATATTTACATTTATAGAAAATGCAGTTTTTTTGTGTCGTTGGATACCTCGTTTCATAATTTTTAAATAAATAGAATTCAATCAGATTGAATATCAGTAGGATTAGAGTGTAGCAGACTTGTGTAAACTAATGTTCTATTTTTAGTACGTTGCTTGTTGTTTCAAATCGAAATAAATTTGTTGTATTTAGCCTAGGAAATATGTTTATATAATTAATAAGTGTGGAAACGAAACTCTGCGGGATTTTCAAACAATTTTTCGATATAAAATAGATGTAATATGAAAATATTAGTTCAGAATTGATCACTAGATGGTACCAGACGTTTCGTTTTAATTTTATTAAGAAATATCTGTACAATATTTGCAATGAATATAAAATAGATGAATTATCAATTCCGAAAATTACAATAAAATAAATAAATAAATATATCAACATGGCATATTACCCATTGCTGGGTGTGCCAATCTGCTTTGTACGCAGATTTCGGTATTGATGATGACATATTTGTACCGTGAGAGCGTTTACCAGGCGTCACCTCACGGGCACTCATTGCTGGCGTGGAGAGTGCACCACAGCGGTCAATTTTGTGCCATTTAAAATTCGAAATATTTTGGCGTCGGTCGGGATCGAACCCGGTTCCCCAGATTCGCGAACAGACACTCAGGCACGCGGCCACGAGACTCCAAAATTACAAAATGTTAACATTGGTTGTTACTTGTTACTGCATTGTCACAAATAAAAAATATTTATACAGGATGTCACAGTTAAACGAGCTACCTCAAATAATTTCTATATTATAGAAGACCAAGGGGGACATCCGAATAGAGAAAATATTTTTATAAACCAGTGGTTCTCAAGTTACAACACAGTCACATATTTTTTTTAAATAGGAATATATACAGGGTGTTTCTTGGATACGGGACACGTCGATTATTTTCTTTGTTATTGAAAATAAAAGAAAATCATTCAAATAAAAGTTGTAGTAGATTAAGGGGGACACAAGACTTGTTTAAGAAAAAAAATAACCAATGGTTCTCAAACTAAAATATAAAGTTATATTTTTTTAAATGGGATACTATATGTTTTTAAGCTCATTCGATAGAGTATTTTTTTCTCAATTCAACCATGTAATCATTTTATATCCTTACATAACAAAAATACTGAGAATAATGCAATTGAAATTTAAATAAATTTTATTTTTATAGTTATTTTTCAGTAAGCTATGCATGGAAATAAATTTAATTTAAAGTAAAACGAAACAAATGTTTTTTAATAACTTCATAAATAGCAAGAATAGTAATTATGCACTAAATAATTCAAATATACAGATAGCAGTTTTTGTTTTTCGTACATAGCCAACTAAAAAATAAATAGAAACGTAAAATTAATTTAAATTTGAAATGCATTTTTCTCAATACTTTTGTTATGTAAGGATATAAAATGATTACATGGTTGTATTCAGAAAAAATACTCTATCGAATAGGCCGAAAAATATATTATCCCATTTAAAAAAATATAACTTTGTTATGGTTTGAGAACCACTGGTTAAAAAAATTTCTTCAATAAGTGAATGTCCCCCATCCTCTGCTATAATTTTTATTTGAATGATTTTCTTCTATTTCCAATAATAAAGAAAATAATCGGGGAGTCCCGTATCCGAGAAACAAAAAATAATGAGAAAAATTAAATTAAAATTTAAACAAATTTTATTTTTATATGATAGAAGACTGTTTTGCGTGTAAACAGTGAATTCATTTTTTATAGTTATTTTTCAGTAGGCTATGTATGAAAATCAATTAAGCTTAAATTAAAATGAAACAGATATATGTTAATATCTTTATAAATAGTGTTCTATTTGATTTCCATCCTAAATAATCTAAATTGACAAAGTAGTTTTTGTTTCTCATACACAACCTACTGCAAAATAGCTTTTTAGTCGACCTTAACAAAAAATTGAATTTTTCGTACGCAAAAGCGGCCACAAAATGACCGTTTTCGGCCTCTTTCATTATTATCATTACATTTGTCATGTATTCTTTATAATTATAGCGGGAGTCACTGTTGCAAAGACCATATACACGTTTCATTTTTCATATTTTTGGCACCATTTTGCAACTGTCATCATGACAGCGATTTGTTTGTATTATAGCCGCTGAGTCACAACATGTGTATTTTATCGTAGTTCAAGAAAAATATCAATAGATAGAAGCACAAAATATGTCTCTGTATAACCCTCTAGTGTAAAAAATTGGAGTACCCCAATCTGTCGGAAACGGAATATTGAAGCGCAAATAAGCCCATTGACTTTATAGATATTATGAAAAACCCTATCCTATACATATAGATAAAGAAAGAGTAGTGTATCTCGCAAACCTTAAACTTCTACTGCGAGGCCGATGCAAGGGGCTCCTGTGACTGACAACGGGCTCTTCCTGGGAGCCGGCGTCGAAGTGGTGAGTGAGCAGCTTGAGCTCGTCGCTGGTCGGCACGTTCGGCAGCTGGTGCAAGCGTTCCAAGCGTTCCTGGCTTGAACACTTAGACTGGAATATAGCAGGTAGCTTTACACGCACGTGACGTGCACACAACAACAAAACTTACCGACATGTTTGAGCTGCCGGGCGTCGTGCCGTACCCCGACGAGGGTAACGAGGCCACTGACCACCTGCGGCCGTCCCCGCGGGAACCCGCAATCCTGGAATGAATAAAATCACAACTATTTTGCAAAGCCAACTATGACAACAGACACAGCATATCGCGGGTGACCTATCTGATGTTAGCTAAAGTTTCCGGAATATTTTTAAATAAATAGAAATTATTTAAGATTACATTATAAATAACAACGCAAAATTCAAATCTACGAATAGCTTATAGCGTTTTCAGCTTACAGAGTACAAGTGCGCACTGACCACTGAGTGCAACATATCACGGGACCACACTTATTGGCGAAAAAACTGAACTATAGGTGGCAGGCCGAACGGTAGCAAGATGGCGGAGGAATAAGGAGAGTTCTCTCATTCCTTATTGCTGGCAATATGTATTTCAAAGTGTAAAGTATTTAATATTGAGAAAATTAACATAAAGTTCGTTGATATTTTTGAATACATTGCTTCTGCTCGTCCTATTAAATGAGAATATAAATTATTGGACAGCAAAATTTAGTTGTAGAGCAGGACTGGGAGGCAAATGCAAACATATTGTTACAGGTTTGTTGCATATAAACAGGTTAGTAAAAAATCAAAACTGTATTTATTATTTTACAACAAAAGTTGTTATTATTATTATGCTATTAATTTATTTGTTTATGGGTTTGTGTATTACAGAGCAGAAGAAATAGAAAAATTAAGTTGTACCGGTTTGGAACAAGTAAGGGGAAAACTTGTTAAAAAGGATGATAAACAGTATAGTTTGGCTATAAAATTAAAAGAATTTTGCCATCCTGTTTTAAAAAAGAAAAAATAGAACCGACTAGAGATGTCAAAGCTATATGGGAAGAAAATTTCAAAATCATATTTTGTCACTTGGGATATAGTGTAAATTTACAACTTTTTGACTTGTAATTACTGCATTGTGGCACTGCGCAGTATCTATGGCATTTACTGATCATTATTTAAACCTGACAATATAATATACACTATATATGCCTTTTCTTTTACAACAAATATAAATTAAACCTGTTTAAAATTACATTACATTACGTTTCAATGTATGCTATCAACGTTTCCTTATTCCTCTAGTTCACAAATCTGCCACCAGACGTCACCCACTTTGAATTTTTTCGCCAATAGCGTTTTCAGCTTACACAGTACAAGTGCGCACTGAGTGCAACATATCACGTGACCACACTGAACGAGTTCTGCCCTCATCCGGTGGCAGTGCAGTTTAAGCTGAAAACGATTTTGTTTAGCCACCATATTTGCACTGACACTATTGCACTTGCCTAGGGAGTCAGTGCACAATAGTCGCACTGACACTACTGCACGGTGCAACTTTTTCTTAAGCTGAAAACGCATCAGCTGACTAAATTTTGCACCCAATGACAACCTGAAAACGCTCAGTGCAAAAAGTGCGCGCTCTACTTGCAAGCTGAAAACGCTATGAACGAGTTCTGCCCTCATCCGGTGGCAGTGTAGTTGAAGCTGAAAACTATTTTGTTTAGCCGCCATATTTGCACTGACACTACTGCACTTGCCTAGGGAGCCAGTGCACGGTGGAACTTTTTCTTAAGCTGAAAACGCATCAGCTGACTAAATTTTGCACTCAATGACAAGCTGAAAACGCTCAGTGCAAAAAAGTGCGCACTCGACTTGTAAGCTGAAAACGCTATTATATTGACCGGCAAAAAAACTGACCACTTTCAATTATTATTAAATGTTATACGTTGAATTTGTGCCATAGAGCAAAACCGTTTGCACAGTTAATTTTTTGAGACAAAGTTGATAGTCGCCATAGAAATT
Organism: Harpalus rubripes; assembly: GCA_963082715.1. Classification (NCBI taxonomy): domain Eukaryota; kingdom Metazoa; phylum Arthropoda; class Insecta; order Coleoptera; family Carabidae; genus Harpalus; species Harpalus rubripes. Next base: position 43,494,437 of record OY720458.1, on the reverse strand, counting down.
TTCTATTGGACATTGCAGCTAAGCGATATGACATCTAGCGGCAAATATACGAAACCTTGTATGCTACATAGTAATTTAATTGTCATATTGTGGTTATATTTGGTTTGACTAATTTGCAGTTTTCGCTTAATATTTTACTGTTATTTTGTATTTTTTGTTGTTTTTCTTCTTCATTGTAATTGTTATTATCATAATTATTGCTTGTCTTTCTTATTTCTTAAAATAATGGCATCAAATTGCTGCGTGCCATTGTGCAATTCTTTAAGAAGAAGGAATATGGATATTAGTTTTTATAAATTTCCTGCTAGTGAAGATATAATTAAAATAAAAAATCAACTCGGGGTATATGAGTTTACAAGTAGAAGTAAACTCCGGATTAATAAGTTAAAAATTGGCAAGAAAATCAGTCCTTACATGACAGTTTGTTCCTTCCACTTTGTTGAAGATGACTTTTTCAGAGGTAAATTTGCAATAATATCTAATATTTATTGAGACTAAATAAACTTATTTGTACTTTTCAGTTCTGCAGCGGAAAAAATTGAAAAGAACAGCAGTTCCGACAATAAATTTGCGACAATAAATTTGCCAAAAGTAGTACATGGCAGTGCATCTTCTACTGTACCTTCTACTTTTGTATCAGTCCGTGAAGAACGATTATCCATAAGAAATCATGTGAAAGATACAGTTACTTTATTACATACAGAGAAATTGTGTACTGGAGATTTAGAAGACGAAGCTGATATAGAACTTCAAAATGAAGATGAGGTGGAAGCTGCAAATGCCTTATTATCATTAATGCAGAGGCAAGCTAACATTGAAGTGTCTGCCCAAATTTATACAACGGAGAGCTGATCTATTGAATTGTAATAACTACTGTCTGTACAACACGGTTAAAACACCCGAAAGCACTTGTATACAAATGTTCGCAAATGGTTTGCATTTAACCTTTCAAACAGTATGTAGCATGTAAGGTTTTCAATTTTCGCCGCTGTGGCGCTGCGATCTTAAAATCAATTTCAAATGAGGCGCGGGCAGACACGTGATTTTGGCAAGTGCTTGTAGGACCCCACAAGGGTGCCAAGTATGCAGATTGTGTACCTTGCCTGTGTTGCCAAAACAATTTAAACGTAATATTAATAAATAAATTTTTAAAACTAGTTGTTATTAATGAATATCATGTTTTATTTCCTGACACATTAAACTTAATTTTTATAAAAATAGAGCGTTCAACATGAACTGATGATTTCCTCAAATTTAGCAGGCCAAGAAATCTTTGTATCCTAGATGGCAGTACTAATAGCTCTATTTTTATAAAAAAAAAATATTTTAAAAATTAAGTTTATGTGTCAGAAAATAAAACAACATGATGTATTAATATTAACTAGTTTTACAATTTTATTTATTAATTTTACGCTTAAATTGATTTGGCAACACAGGTAATATACACAAGCTGTATGCTTGGCAACCTTGTGGAGCCCTACAAGCACTTGCCAAAGTCACATGTCCGCCCGCACCTCATTCTCTTTTGTTTTAGAGTTACAGGCTAAAACTTGTTTTTTCTTTTTGTTAATTTTGAAAATACTTCGTATCTCGCTTATAATGAGATACGGAAAAATCGTTTAAACAATTTTTATTCGGTATCTTATGTAGAAGAATGTGGTGATATCATTTAGGTTGCGCTTTATATATGTATATGGACCATTCATTTTTTTAGATAGTTATAGGAATTTCTATAGTTAAATGAAAACTGTAATTTCATATATGAGATATTATTTTAGGTTGGTATATAGTTTCACATTATCTCATATCTGAAAATATATGGATATTTTTAAGTGGTCCGTTTTTTTCCGGTCAGTGTAGTTTTGATGGACATAGCAGATAAGAGATATTGCCAGGTAACCTGCGATATTGTAAATGAATAAATGGTGTCGTCCTATTTTATCTGTCGCATCTGATCTTCTGAGGTCAATTTTAGTGGTATCTACGAGGCTGATTTCAAATGTTATCTACAGTCATGAAATAAAAGACTAGCCGTGGATCCGGTACTCCTTTTTCGATTTATATTTTTTTTTTCTTGGAAGATCCAATAAAATGATAAATTATAGCGTTTGTTATACTTTCCAAATGTGTATGGTTATTGAAATATAATTTTGTAAATATTTTACTAAATTTCAAATTATGTGACGTCACACTTTTAATACCGAGAGTTTTTTTATCAGTGAACATGGACGAATGTCGTTACCATAGTTACATTTAGAATAATTGACAGCAATGTATTATCGCGTTTTTTTTTTAATGAATATAGGGAGTTGTCAGTCATCAAATTGTCATCTATCAATTTCCGAAATTCTTTTTATCGAAAGGGTATTATCATTTTTATTTAACTGTATAATTTAATGTTTCTTATTATTAATTACATAACTTGTTGTGATTTTCTTTTCATGCTCTCCATTGACGCACCTGTACTTCTATGGTTGTTATATATTTTTCTAATAGTTGGTGGAGTCGCTTATTAAAAGTAGCAGCAAATAAATCGGAAACTTGTCTTAGACTCATATTGGACTTGTAACATATTATGATTGGTATTTTTAGTGCTGTTGATTTTGAAAAAAATAGAATTCGAAAATTCAGTTGAAAAATAATTCGAAATTCGAAAATTCGGATTTCGAATTTAAAAAAAAAATCGAATTTCAAACACATTCAAAATTTCAAGTATTTACGAAGTTATAATTAAATATTTTCAAGTGTAAGTTAAGAGGCATTTATTACACTTTGCTTTGTTATTATTAATTTCAGAAAAAATATTTCCAAATTGTACTTCGCGGCGACATGTTGATTAAGAATATTTTACATTGTAAAACACGAATAAATAGATGGCGGTTTCAACTATCGAATTACAAAATTCGAAGAATATTCCGAATTTTGACTTCGAAATTCGTAATTCGATAAAGTATGAAGCTTATTTTTCGAATTTTGTCAACAGCACTAGTATTTTTTCGTCTATTGTATACATACATCATTTTGAAAGATGACAGTTTGATGAATTTGAGAACTCTCTGTTCAGTTTTAAAAAAAAGCGCGCTAATACATTGCTGTCAATAATTTTAAATGTAACTGTGGTAATGACATACGCTCATGCTCAGTGAAAAAAAAACACTCTCGGTATATGCGCTTCGTTTTAGTCTTAGTGAAATTTTGAATAATATAACAGTGTATTTTGTTCGTTTGATACTATTTTAATGTTGTGACGTCATACTGTTATAACGCGAATAGTTTTTATTATAATTACTACGAACGGAAAGTTTACCATAAAATCATTTAAAATTAGTCATATTTTGATAATGTAACAAAAAATTACTTTTTTAGTACCAGATCCCATTGAATTTTTTTGCTGCCAAGTTATTGCAACATTTTTTTGCCTGCTTACTTACTGCGTAAAATAAATAAATAAATATATCATCACGCCATATTACCCATTGCTGAGTTCCAATCTGCTTTATAAACAGATATCGGTAATGATGATGACATTCGTACCGTGCGGGCGTTTACTAGGTGTCATCTCACAGGCATTCATTGCTGGGAGTAATAATTTTTATACCATTTAAAATTAGAAATAATTTTGACGTCGGTCGGGATCAAACCCCGATCACCACATTCGCGACCGCACACTCAGGCACACGGCCACGTAACTCCATAGGTTTGGTTCAAATGGGGACTTACAATTTTAGAATTTTAATGATGAGTTCTGAGGTAACCTCTTTAGACAAAGACAACATGCTCGAATACCATGACCTCTTAGATAGATTTAAAACAATATTTACATGGCGTTGCATATTTTCGTGTTTTGGTATTATTATTATTTTCTATTTCAGTGTTCTTATAGGTCTATAAAACACTTTGTTTAGAAGATCTATAAGCGCACTGTTTGATACAATGTATTAACGTATACAATGAGACAAAATTCACAACACACAATATACAAACTGTCAAAATATGAAATTTCAATGGGGTATGTGACCAAATTTCATTTTTACATAATATGATACTAGACAAAAAAATAAAATACCCGTATTTTTTTACATCGATTCGTACTTTACGAGAAAATAATTATTAAAAATTTGGGGAAGGGATTTGTGACGTGACAGTGATAGAAGCGTGAAAATAGACGGTTAGACTGGTAGGGAAAGACATAGTTATGACTAGATGAATATACCTATAAAACTAAAATAATATACTGCTGATGGCCTATCTTTCACTTAAGAGGAGTCTGCTATAAACATTATTGTCTATCCTTGTCAGTTAGTGTAAGAATTTCCCTCCCGCTAGTTCCCCTTCAACGTTCTACACCAATAAATTCAAAGTAATTCCAGCGCTTGCGCAGAGCTATTCTAACTCTAACAGACAAGTGCAGCTATATACAGAGAATTTATTTTAACGTGCAACATATGGTCAATCACTTCCATGGTTACTAAACGCTACTGTCAAAAAATGACAGCAATGTAATATTTGTCCATTTTAAAATGCAACATACAAAAATTTGTAGTTATGTATTTTCAATACTAATTTCCAATAAATTAGCCTACATACTATTAACAAAAAATCAAAATTTTAATGTAGCACATCTTAACAAACTTTGGCTTACAAAAATTCATAATTTTAATGTAATAAATGTTCAAAAATACCTCCATTCACACTTAGGCAATATCCTAGTCGCTCGTAGAAAGAATTGACACCATTTGTGATGTGTTCTGGAGGTTTCTCCTGTGCTGCAATACTATTTATAATGTTGCATTTTAAAATGGACAAATATTACATTGCTGTCATTTTTTGACAGTAGCGTGTAACCATGGAAGTGATAATCCGTATGTTGCATTTTAAAATAAAATCTCTGTATGCAGATATATATGTCTGTACTCGTCCAATATTAGTCTCACAAATCTCACTCCCACCAGCAGTATATGCCAGATGTGACCATGCCACACTCTTCCACAACTACCACAACATAAACTCAACGGTGATAGGCTTTAGGATTTATAACAGTCTCTTTCCTTCGATTCTAACATACTTACGGCATATATCCCTTCTCCAATTGTTAAAAACAAGATTCTTACTAATTAACGTTTAGTTTTTATTATTATAATGAGAAGCTACATTGGTTAGTTTTTATATTTTATGACATATATATTGAAATTCGAATATGGTCACATACCCCATTGTTTAGCAGAAAGCGCTATCAACATAACTGAGAAAAAAACACAGTCATATTTTGACGTCACATATAAAAAAAATCTCATTATAAAATTACCTCAATAGAAAAAATAGTATAAAAAACATGTTTGAAAAGGCCTGTTAACGTGCCCCGTGCCGCGAGGCGAGTTATAGAAACTTGATTTGGAAGTTAATAGATTGTCTTCAGCTGATAAATAATTTTTATAATAAAAATGACCACTCATACAAACGACGGACACCACGGCAAAATAAAACAGAGCAAATGTCAAATCAGATTAGGATAATACGTTGGGAAGAGAAGAGAAGCCTTGGTAATACTCAACTATCTCTCTCTTTGAGCTTGTCTTCTAAAGACATGTAGTACTGGAGCGGAGGATGTGTGTTGTGTGACGTCACATAAGTCCCCATTAATTTCTGCAAAGGTATGACTGCAGTCGTAATTTCATCATTACCGACATCTGTGTACAAAGCAAAATGGCATACCCCGCAAATGGGTAATATGCAGCTATGACATATTTTATATATTTTTTTATATGTTCTTGGTAAAAAAGTGCAATGAACCGCATAATTATTCATGAAAGAATGATTGGCGTATATAGGGAAGATGCACTGTCATATTTTACAGTGAGATTATGATTTAAGCAATTTCGATGGGGCTGAGAAACTATAGAAAGCTGTCCTCACTGCAGAATTGAATAAAACCTGTTACATTTTAAGGCTCTCCCAAACCATTGGTGGCGACGACAACAATTTCGCGTTCATTGCGGCAACGAAATTCACGTGTCTATATCCACACCAAGCGTCAGTTCTGTGGTAGCATTTGCGACAATGTACTCCACTTCACAAGATAATAAAGAGGCACTTTTATATATTGCTTTAGAAGTTGAACATAATGCCAGGTTTCTATTTGTATATCGCTTTAAATCATATTCCTATTAATTAATTGATCAGGAGAAAGAAAAAAAAAGGGGATTCATTCGTAAAATCAAAGCATAAGGATTTCGGAGAATTTCATACACTGACCACAATTTCGGCAAGATAAACAATGGTTCTATTACAAAAATGGACACAAATTGAGTATTTTATAACTATTTCTATTTTTCTGTAGATGTCATAATGAAATCACTGACGAACAACCAGCGACGGCGATAAAAACCGTGCATGCAGCGAAAATAAATAAATCGCTAAAGTTTCGCGAACGTTTGTGCGATAACTTCGCGTCAGTGTGGGGACTGTCACTTGTTGTTGTGTACTTTCATCGACGACAATGGAGACTTATACAATTCAAATTGTTCGGACGCCATCTAGAGTTAATAAGAAAATTCGGTGGCCAAGTGCGCAAGATTTAGCTCTACAATGGGGTCCTGCACCATAACAAAAAATAATAAAATGTACACTTTATACTTAAAGTATTACTCAATAAATAGCGATTAAGATGAAAATAACAATTTTTTAATAATTATTTTGCGATATATATGAGGTTTGTTGTCGGTGTCACTATAGCTACTAGATAAAGTATAGCTGAGTCGTCCACCATTTTGGAGCCACTTAAATCATTCAATATCAGTGTTACAGTATTATTAATTATAGAAATTATCCACATTGACCGTTTGTTCTGCTCCAAATTGTGCAAATCATTTGAGAAATGGTTATAATTTTTACAGGTACTTATGAAATACATATTTTTTTCTCTAACCTCAAAAATCTTAACGAATCGTATTTTTTATTGTTTTATTATTTCAAATAAATATAACATGGCAAAAATGGAAGTTATATTTGATTATGTAAAATAGTTACTATATAAACTTTAAGAAATGCACTTTTATTCAATAATTCACTGCGTTCATTTTGGCACTAATATGGCGGACGAGTCAGCTATGTAATATCTAGTAGCTGTAGTTGTCACTGTGACGTCACATTAGTGCTACCTGTCTCTCGCTGCCTATTATAAAGCTTGTGCCAGAGAAAGATATAGCAATAGGGGTCGCCGTGACGTCATGTTGACATTAAAAATCAAATGCAGTTAAACTAAAAACAATTGTAATAATATAATACTACGAATTGCTTCAAAATTAAAAGAACTTTTATTTAAAATAATAAAAAATCAGAGTGCAGAAGCCCATATGACACTTATCACGTAATCCACCACGTGTTTATTTCCATTCATACCCCAGCATTCTAACCATCTTTTCAACTGTAAGACAGAATGGTATTCAATGTTTTTAAACACAAATCGTGCCCCCGGTACATAATCTTGTGTTAAACTTATTATTTATTTGTGAACTTGGGTTTTCAGTGATATTCCATGGATCACTACATTTTATTACAAGAGATAGTTAATAACAGGCACTACATAAAATACCATAAACCAAACTTAACTGACTAAATAACAAACAAATGGTGGGATCAACGAGAAGAAATGCTGAAGGGGAGAGCATTTGATCGACTCGGACATGGTACATAACCTCGCTCTTTCTAAAAATTTGTTGTCCTCCTCTAAAAACGCACAAAACTCGGAACTGCATAAAAATGTCCTCGGCCCGAGAATTATACGAGGTCTGTTAGAAAAGTATCCGACCTTATTTTTTTGTGAAAACCTGATGGATTTGAATCAAGCACGCTTGCATGAGTCGACCTTGAACCTTCGTGCGCATGCGTGAATTTTTTCTAGCCTGTCGATAGCGTCTGTTGCTGGCAAGCAGCATTTGAGTGAGGTAGTGTGTAGTGCTCTCGTCGGTTTTTCATTGCAAGGAAAATGACGGAATGACTGGAGCAGCGCTATTACATTAAATTATACCTGAAACTAGGCGACAGCCAGGTGGAAACCATTTGGAAGATTCAGACGGCTTTCGGTGACGATGCTACGGGCATCACACAGATTAAGGAGTGGTACAACCGGTTTAAAGACGGCCGCACATCGGCGGAGAGCGAGCCACGCTCCGGTTGGCCATCAAATGACCAGGTCATTGCCAAAGTAAACGCTGTGGTGACGCGGGACCGTCGTGTGAGTATCCGAGAAATGCTGGACATGCTGGACTTCACAAACAGTGACCCCGACTTCATGAACACCATAATCACTGGTGACGAGTCCTGGGTGTACGGGTACGACCCGGAAACCAAATCCCAGTCGTCACAGTGGACGCATTCCACGTCACCAAGACCAAAGAAAGCCCGCCAAGTGCGTAGCAACGTCAACGTGATGCTGACTGCTTTCTTTGACTCCCGTGGTGTGGTACACCACGAGTACGCACAACAGGGTCAAACAATCACCAAAGAGTACTACAGGAATGTCCTCCGTCGCCTACGTGATGCTGTGCGGCGCAAGAGACCGGAGTTCTGGTCAACAGGAAATTGGCGCCTCCATCACGACAATGCTCCAGCTCATTCCTCGCACTTGATTCTGATTTTTTTTGGCGAAGAACAAGACTCCTGTGGTTCAACAGGCTCCATACTCTCCTGATATGGCCCCCTGCGACTTCTGGCTGTTCCCCAAACTCAAGAGGCCATTTAAAGGAACGCGATTTCAGACAACAGAGGACATTATGGCTGCAACGACAGCCGAGCTAAACTACATTCTGAAAGAGGCTTTCTCGGAATGCTTCCAACAATGGCGGCACCGCTGGGAGAAGTGTGTGGAGTCCCAAGGAGACTACTTTGAAGGTGATTAGGTTTCCAACGCTCCAGGTATGCCAGATTTTTTCCCCGGCCAAAGGTCGGATATTTTTCTAACAGACCTCGTATATTATATTAAGTAGTAAGGTATGTTTCGAAAAGTCACAGCGCCACTCAACTATTTTCCCATTAATTATATAAGTGAAAATAAATCTATTATACAAGGTACTTTTTGAAGGTCATTAAGGCTGAGTGCCGCTTTTGACTACATTTTTCCTGTTGATTGGATGTAAACATGAATAGGATGCAAAACGTTTTATTCAATTCCAAGGTGAGGAGAGTTATCCGCAGTTTTATTAAACATTTTATTTCTATGATTTCTTGGAAACTAAAGGGTCAGATATAGGCGGACCAGTTACTGGTAAAATCGACGCGGATCAGATGCTAAGTAACAAATAGGATAACACACACAAATAAAACATGTAAAAAACATTTAAAACATTTGTGTCATTTTTTTTTTAATGTTAAATTAAATAAATAAATATACCGGGTGGTGACGGTTACGGGTGAACATAGGAATTTCACATAGGTCTTTAGTTTTATGTAATTTTCTGCTCTCCTGTTCCTTTTTCGGCAAAAACTATGAGTTACAGAATTAAATGTTAATTCAAAACTGTTTTATATGTTTTATGTGTTTGGTTTCTTCACAATTTTAAAAAGAAATTTCAAAAGTTCCGTCAATTAGTAGCAATAGGAATGGCAATTGTTTTCTTTTTTTCTGGTTCTCATAAATTATTCAAAAACGTTAACTTATGGAAAATAAATCCCATATTCTTTTATAACTATTTCCAACATAATATTTCTTTATAATAAAGATACGTTCCTCATTCGAATAAACATGCATTATTTAATATAATTTTTCAAAAAAATGACGGAATATGAAGAAAATAACTTTTAATTCTGAACTTTGCACTCTAATTGTAATAATATATTCTACAATGTTTAAAATATGTAGTTACTTAATAAATGAGTAAAATAAACTTTTTTTACTTGCATAAAAAGTATAACGGTCCGAGTTCTGTGGGCACGAGTTTCAGATTCGAATTTGAACACATCAAAATAAAATTTTATTTTGAAGCGAGTTTTTTTTAAATAGGGAGTTATTGCCCGGAGGGGGGAGGGGGTTGTCCATAGGTCAACCAATTCAGAGCCCATATTATCAAATTTCAGTCACTAATCTAAATAAAATAAGTAAATATCGAGGTAAATATTGTCTAGAAAGCACTTTCTCAAAAACATGAATTGTGAATACCTACGTATATCAACACTCATTGTCTGTTTTTAGAGTTTATAGAAAGCAGAATCAAATACAAGTTTTACTTCACTTCAAAGGAAACTGTTTTTCTTTAAAATATTTGTTTTAAGTTCGTTATTTTTGTACACGCGAATTAAGTTTATTTCAAAAGATAACATTTTGATAAAAACTAAATAAAATTCAAAACAATTTGAAATTTAAATAAAGTTACTCATTGTTTGGAAAAAATTTCTGCTACTGATAACTGTAAATCCAAAGTTATATGATTCAATGTTTTGAAAAATAGAATTTCATGTATTAAAACAAAAAAAATGAGGATGAGGATAAATTCATAAATGTGTAACAATATAAACTATTGAAAACAACATTTGCAAAATGTAAATGTGAAAATTCAAAACAGCACAGGAAAATTTTACATGAAGCACTATTTTGTGATGCAAATATTTGCAAATTCGTTGTCTTTTGTGATTGTGAGAGAGAACAAAATATTCAATATGTAAAGACATTAATATGTAATATAAGGTAAATACAATGAGACTAAAGACAACCTGGTACATTATTAAGTTAAGCAGGTAATTTTAGTATCGCTAATAATTCCAAATACTGAAATTCTTTGATATGACTTTTCCTCACGAAATAGCGTTTTTTCCGTAAAATAATTTCATATAATTATACAGCGTGGTGGCGGTTAGGGCTGAACATAGGGATTTAACATGGGATTTTTATTTTATGCAATTTTCTGCTTTCCTGTTCATTTTACGATTTGTTTCGAATATTTTATTTCTAGATATATTTAAAATAAATAAAGTTTCTTATCACACTCTAGTATCTATTTCTGGTTTTGTCAATTTGCTTTTATTCAAAAATTTTGGTAACGACGACAATATATGAGTGTCAGGGTCACGCTAAAATTAATGATAATAAGAAAATCAGGTAGGCCATGGAAAACAAAATTTACATTATCATTTTAAACATTGTCATTTGAAAATAAGTTGCGAAAATTTTTAAAGTATCGTTGTGAGTGAAATTTACAAGACTATTTTCTTCAATTTTTCGCAAAAAAATATAAGAAAAGCTGCCATACTCATTTGATTAGCAGGTTTTCGCCTGCAATAGTGTAATTCATGATTATTTTGAAAACATTTCAATATTTCAAAAGAAGAGTGGTTGAGAGCCTTTACGAAGTAAAATAAAAAAGAATGGTGAAGTGTATTATTGTTAAAAGGAATAATTTTGAACATATTTTAAATAAAATTCTATAAAATATGAACCATGTGACTAATTTTAGCGTGACCCTCGTATATGTACCGTAGAGGGAGTTTAGCAGGTGTTACCTAACGGGTTTTCAACGCTGTCGTGGAAAGAGTACCACAGGGGTCAAATTTACGTCATTTAAAAATTGGAAAGTTTCAAGTTAGAATCGAACTCGGGCCTTCCGAATTATAATCTGAATTAAAGAGGCTCGACTGCATTTTTTTTTTAAAGAAATTCCATCTTGGAATTACCTATGTGCTTAATAATTGTTGTTTGTCGTATTTGTCTCCAAGTTTTCATTTCATGTTATTTCTAAATTTATCTGAAACTATATAGATAAACAATGCTTCTTGGAAGCGTAAAGAAGTATTTATAACTTCATTCAAAACTATGTAATGCATTAATTTTGTCAAATCAAAATATATTTTCGTGTTTTGATGGTGACACCATTTTTAAAATAGGTTGTTGCATATTTTTGATATTTTTAGATGCAGTTTTTAATTCTCAGGTATTTATTTAAGACATTATGAAGATGTCAAATGCTTGGCATATCTTATTTATATCGCGAAAATCAAATTATGTAGATTGCTTTACGTAATTTTATCGCAATCGATCGTATCAGATAATTAGATTACATTGAAAATAAGTAAATTTTAGATGTACATTATAGATTATTATTGTATAATATAATGTAATAATTAATTCCGCAAATTTCACAATAAGTAGCTATTGTAGAGAAGGCACCACAAATGTTACTTTGTTCAAAAAATAATTAATTTGCCCGCCTTTATATTAGTTTATATTTATTTGATCAGTATTTTTTTACATTAATGATCAGTATTTTGTAAAATAAGTGACCGTAAAAATGAATATTCAGTCCAGGCTAGATTAGGTTAAGGTTTGGTAGGTTAAAGTTAGTTTACATTAGATTAGCTTAGTTAGCTAGGTTAAATTACATTTTTATTATAAGAAACTGGTCATTTATATGTAAATAAAACACTTTAAAAACAAAGTTGTATATTTCTAAAATATGCTAAATCAATAAAATTCATTTAATGAAACTAAGCATTTATTAAACGCTGACACTTCTAAACTTGTTGATTATTGTGGATAAAAGGTAAATAAAATTAATCCTACCTTTTGATCGGTGCGAAGGAGAAGTTCATACATGGCGAATGGATCCTTGGGCTGTCGATCGGACTTCCAGAAATCGGAGAATGCGATCTCGGAAACGTTGGAGAAGTGTTGGTGACAAAACTCAATCTGTGGACAGCCGCTGGACGGCTGTTCCGTCGCCCTATTCCCAAATCCTTCTGCGAGAGAATTTAAAATAAGTATTCTACCCAATGTAGAGGGTAATGTATTTTTACCATAAGGAAATTTACCAATCAGTTGTTAGAGAAAATGCACTATAATATTGTTTTTTTTAATTTTTTTTTTTTGGTTAAATAATTCACTTTGTAGTAACAAAATCACAATCACTATGACACCAGAGAATTTGTAATAAATGGTAAAAAAAAGATAAATTAAAAGGAGATCCAATACGTATTATTTTTATTTTTTTTTTTTTTTAAATGAGCATCTGATGAACTGTGAGTTTGACAGTGTACCCGATGTTTATTTTTTTTTTCGAAATAATAGCACACTAATCTACTTTTACCATGCTTTTAAATGAAGATTACTCGGTCAACAAAGGCACAAATTAGGCCCAAAAATGTGGAATTTCATGCTCTAAAATTTTATACATCAAGAATCTTATAAAGTTTAAATGACTAATAATAAATGAAAAAACTATGTCATGGATTTTTGTATACTCAGCCGTACAGAACAACAATAAACAATAATATAAACAAATTAATAAATAAATATATTACTAAATGTGCTTAGAATATTGGGGAATGCAATCCGTAGCAACAATGTAAACAAACAATAAATTGAAGGGATTCACAATCATAACCTACTATGTACTTACCATGTTAGCTGACAGAGAAGGAGCAGATTTCCCCAGCGCAGAACTGCGAAACCGTATAAGATTGGAAACATCTGCAACTGAAATAAACAAGCCCTCACTAGACACAATCGAAACGATTAAGAACGGGAAGTTTATGTAAACAATGAAGTAAATAAAATTTCGTACCTGGTTGGCCTGGTTTCGGTTTCACGGCACTGCCTTTCTTTTGGGCACATTTTTGTGACCCCTCGGGCTCCAAATCATCGAAAACTAAAATTCGTGCGGAATTAGAGCGACCCCGCGACTTCACCCCGCTGCCCTCCATTCAACCCAGTCCTTCCTAAGCCCTCAACACTGTCATCGGCCTATATATGATTATGACTTCCACTATGCAGCTGTTTCACACACAAATCTCTCTCGGACACCAAAACATCACGCGAAGTTGTCACTAACGTTCTTGCCATATTCGTCTGGCTGGCTGCAAATATCAAAAACACACAATCACTAAACAAAAGACATATCGAAGAGCCTCGACTTCGACTCTCGGCTCGCTCGCTCTCGCTCGGCACTCAGGCTACTACGCAAGCGTCCTTCGGACTCGCACGTTAAAGGCTAGTTTCAACTTAATATTCTACAGGCGTAATGCGCTGCGCTTACTATTGCTTGCCTTCAAAACATTTGTTCGGTTCGAAAAGAGAGAGTAACCGCATTAACAGACCCATAGAAATCGACACAACACATCCTTAAATTATAGTTTATAGTTTCCTACATATATTCTACGTATTCTCTCTCCATATTTCTCACAACCCTCAACATTTTTTTTATTTTTTCTGATTTAAATGCTCATTAAATGGTTTTTTGCTTTTGTCAAATAATTGTGTATAAAAATTAAAGAGACATAAAAGAACAAGAGTCGAAACTTCACTTTTCGCAAATATTTTAATTCTAACACAAAATAAAAATTCGATAATTTATACGAAATTTTTCTTCCTGTAGATTTTATTTATTATTCGATATTTTCATATTTATACGTTAGGTACATCAATTTATTTTAGAAGGAATAAGGAATGAAATAATCCCGAACGCGGAGGTGAGGTTTAGTATTAGAAACGTCAAGGAGGTGTGGCTCGTTCGGGGCCGTTGTTGAAAAATTAAAATCTCGACCTGAACGCGGGATCGTTATTGAATAGCTTACTTATAGTCAGAAAAATTTACTCTGTCGAGACCAGCAATAAAACTAAATATCGTAATTATATATGACAAAGCGGCTATCGCTTGGATGCCAACGTGCCATTATTTGCACTGCTCTATTCATGCATTGAAAGGTTTCTCTACCTGTCTACCTGCTCTGTATTAGTAAAATAATCTTACTGTTCTTTTAACATAAAAGCTATTTTTGTTTGAAATAAGTTCTTATGGGAATGAAAACTGAAGTTTCAAACATTATTTCATAGAAAAATAACGTTTATATTAAAGGAACAGTAAGATTATTTTTTTAATACAGATCAGGTAGACAGGTAGAGAAACCTTTCAATGCATAAATAGAGCGGCGCAAATAATGGTCCGTTGGCATCCAATATTATAAAGCAAACAGTGAGCGATAGCCCCTTTGTCATACATAATTATGATATTTATACCCGACTGACTATACTTGGCTTGCTTGTATATTTCTACAAAGAGAATAACAATAATACTCGGCCCGCGTTGTCCAAGCCTGAGTTTTGTGTGTTAGGTTAGACAATGTTGACGTGTATTTAGAGAAATTGCGTAAGCCACGCCAATTCGGAATTTTAATTTTTTGAACACGGTCCCGCTTTCGGGACTTAAAAATATTATTCTAAGCAGGCGAATTATTCGTCGTTTACGAAAAAATAATTATTAAAAATTTGGGGAAGGGATATGTGACGTCTGCATGGTATAATCGTATAAGAAGACCGATAGATTGGGAAGGAAAGATATAGTTATAGCCAGCTATCGGCATGCCATAACGGCCATAACCCACCACAACATAATCGCGATGTTGATCTATAACTATCTCTTTCCGTGCCAGTCTATCTTTCCATCCTTCGGCCTTCTTCCACGATTCTACCATGCAGACGTCAATTATCCTTTCTCCAAAACATTAAATTGCTAATAACAATATTATTACAAACTAATGTTTCAGTTTTTATTATTATAATGAGCAGCTATAGTGGTTAGTTTTTATATTTTATGAAATATATTGAAATTCGATTATGGTTACATACCCCATTGTGCCCGTGTAAAAGGGCCTGCAGCAAAACAAGCCTATATTTTCCTCCAATCATAAAAGGGTTCCCAATCCTGGCTGTTGTTCAAATAAACACACTTCACACATAAAACAAACATTTTTCTTTAAATAACACAAGAAAAATTCTAATTTATGTAAACAAGTTGTTGAAAATTATATCGTCATAATGACCTAAAAATATTTTCCTCGCAAACACAAACAGTGCTGAATCATACGGAAATTTAATAATTTACACAAAAGATTTAAATGATAATGGGACATTAATAATGTATTTACATATAAATTTGTAGTGTTGAAAAGTAAACAACAAACATAATAATAGGACATCGATATCTCCAGTTATCAATATTATAAAAAAATAATTATCGGTCAAAGAGAATTTTATAATTGTTATTTGTATTTTGCAGAACAATAATTGTGTTGCAGACTTTATTGATTATTAATGTAAATATTTATGGTATTCATAATGTATAAAGTCCAGATTTAAGAAAAAGCAGACCTCAATTTGTATCACAGAATAAAAAACATATACATATAATTGGTAAACACATTGCATGCATAATACTTAAATCCACTGCGATAAATTTTACAGGCGCCACAAACTTGAGATAGAGATTAGTGAACTTACAATTAGTAAACATTTCTGTCATTTTTTACGAATAATGAGTTTAAGATACTTTTCCTACAGACAGGAGATGTATTTTTATGATGTTTACACATTCTTCCTAAAGCAAATAATTACAAATCCATTTTTATCATTATCTATTAATGATAAGATATAAGAGCCCAGGTTCATAATAGTTCGACCGCCTTACATTTTCAACAAATTATAAAATCGACACAAATGGTGAGAAATTTCTACAAAATTCTTTTGGCTACTTTAAATATATACTTAAAACTTACAACAGCTGTGGGCTAAGTGACGGGTGACAATAATTCGACCGGCACTTATAAATATGAAATAAATAAATCACGACATATTACCCATTGCTGGGTGTGCCAATCTGCTTTGTATGCAGATATCGGTAATGATGATGACATATATGTACCGTGCGGGCGTTTACCAGGCGTCACCTCACAGGCACTCATTGCTGATGTGGAGAGTGCACCACAGAGGTCAATTTTGTGCCATTTAAAATTCGAAATATTTGGCATCGGTCGGGATCGAACCCGGTTCCCCAGGCGACCAGACACTCAGGCACGCGGCTACGAGATCCCATTTAATAGATCATTTTCTAGATTTATCTCCTACCGAGACTCTTTTGGAACAATAAATAACAACTTCGTAAAAATTTAGTATGTAAAGTAAATAAAACCTACCATGCAAGACATATGGAACAAAACTCAAACAGAAGAATGTATCGGCCTTGTGGATACAATTATTAATAGAATTAAAACTGTTTATTACTAATACTAATAAAGGAGATGTTACCCAATATTAAATGGCGGAATACTTGAATAACATTCAGTTTTTATAAGTTCAAAATCTATATTTCTACAGGATGTTTCATAACTTCGGGTACAAACTTTAAGGGAATGTAGTACATAATGAGTAAAAAAACTTTTTAGTCAACCTTTGAAGTTAATAAAAAATTGAATTTTTCGTAAATAAAAACGGCCAAAAAATTAGTTTTTCGGCCGCTTTCTTTATTATCCGATTTAAGGTAGCGCCATCTATTATTTCGAGTGTTAATAAAGAGAAAGTAAACGTTCCTGAAGGAGTCACAAATATGTGCAATGGGGTATGTGACCATATTCGAATTTCAATGTATATGTCATAAAATTTAAAAACTAACCACTATAGCTTCTCATTATAATAATAAAAACTAAACATTAATTTGTAATAATATTGATATTAACAATTTAATGTTTTGGAGAAGGGATATATGCCTTAACTATGTTAGAATCGTGGACGAAGACAGACAGACTGCGGGAAGGAAAGAGACAGTAATAAATCAGCGTCGCGTTTATGTTGTAGTAGGTGTGGCAGGGTGTGGCTTGATCACATCTGGTTATAACTATCTCTTTCCCTCCCAGTCTAACCGTCTTTTTTCACGCTTCTACTATTGTCACGTCACAAATCCCTTCCCCAAATTTTTAATAATTATTTTCTCGAAAAGTATGAATAATTAATCGATGTAAAAAAATACAGGTATTTTATTTTTTTGTATAGTATCAAATTATGTAGAAATAAAAATTTCGTCACATATACCCCATTGGTCAGTTGTTATAAATAATTATATCAATAAATAATAAATGAAAATCTAACAAATTTTATAAAGAAGGTCGACTAAAAAATGTTGTGTGCACCATTGCCAAAAAATGTTATTTTGTTCTCGTCTGCTTTCTTAGACTCGGCCGAAACAAATTCACTTTTTGGCTTTGGTACACAAATAACTATTAATCAACATGATGGGACCGATCTTCTATAGTTTCTGTGAAAATGAGTTTTAACGGGGTTTACTTATGCTATCTCGAAAACTGTAAGAGTTACGCCTTCGATTAAATGAGACTTTTTGTTTACCTTTGAGAGGTCATCTTAGATGGGCTTTTATTTTTAAAAAAATAATCAAATAATTGTACTAAGTAAAATGTAGCGGCCTTCGCCAATATTTAATTTTCAAATAATTTCTTAACTATTTGATATTAAGAAAAATGTTTCATTCAAAATTTTATTGTATACATCGTTCAACAAGAGAACATATCTGTTTCGCATAAGGAACTATAAAATTAAGGCAGGGGGTGGCATACCATAGTTGTATTGTTATTATTTTTAGGTTCGTATAATTAAAGTACTGTAAATATAATAGAAATAAGGAATGTAATAATTGTAAGAATGAAATAATAATTCAAAATTGGTTCGTGATCGGGTACATTCTCTCATTGAACTAGGCATGGACAAACACTATCTATGTCAGTTTTTCTTCGAAAAATTTCTCACCATTTGCGTAGGTTTTATAATTTGTTTGTTGAAAATGTAAACCGACCAAACTATTATGAGCCTGGAGGTACCTGTACTATAATATCAAAATAAAATAAATTGCTAGGGACAGAGAAAAGGTTTTTTTTTTATTTAAAACAATATCATCGTAATTCAACAAATATTTAATACGTATCTCAGATCTTACAGGTCTTTTATAAATGATGCTATATACATCAGTCATAATAAAATATAGCATATTTCAGGCATATTTCACTAATACAAAAGTTCATAAAACAAATTGATAAAATATCACTTACTTAGATGGCTTCTTGCGGCATACAGCATAATCATACGTTCTATTTAAGTCTGTCAGTAGTATACCGCGCATACAATAAATTAAATAAATTAACTAAGACTGTCGAACTCAGGCAAAATTAAACTATAATGATATGATAATATTTTGCCAGGAACATAAAATATTATATCAATTATTCGAGCCTGAATTCAACTTAAAACTTTCTTCAATACTTGTTTCGTTGCGTATTTAAAATTATACTAAAATAAAACGTCTAAGTGTAAGCGAACCTACACAATTGAGTATTGAACTATTATAAAATACAATAATAATACGAAAACTACAAAAAAAAAAAATATAATTTATCTAAAACTTTTACTCTTTTTTGGTATATTCCTTAATTCGGTGTAATGGCTCCTATTTGTTACTTTCTTCAGAGAAGCAACATTGTTGTTCCTTCTTTTGTAGATGGCAATTCTGTAAAGGAATAATGAATTTATACAGGATGTTTAATAACTTCGAGTACAAACTTTAAGGGCATATAGTGCTGACCAAAATGAATAAATAAAGTTTAATCAACATGGGGTCGAACTTCATAGTTTCCGAGATGTAAGGCAGTGAAAAATGAGTTTTTACATCTGCTATCTCGAAAAATATACGACTTCGATTAAATGAGATTATTCGTTTATCTTTAAGAGGTACTAAGTAAAATATTGGGACGACCTTGACCAGTATTTAACTTTCTAATAACTTCTTAACCATCAGAAAATGAGAAAAATGTTTCATATAAAATTGTATCATACTTTTATAGACTATTTACTGGCATAGAGAGAATTTTGTTCGATCACTATCTTTGTCAGTTTTTCTTCGATTCTAACACAAAATGGCCTTTTTCTCGGAAACAGTTGAAGATCAGACCTATATTGATTAAGCTTTTTTGATGAGTATTATATGCTCTTAATGTTTGTTTTGTACCATAAGTTGTGAAACACCCTGTAATTGTTAACACGTAATGCTTTGTAATTCCCGTTTTTTCTGACTCAATCTTCAATTGTTAAAATAAACAAAAATTTAGTTCACTGTAATTTAAAAATAAGTCAAATAAAACAATTATTGATTATGTGGTGAGTCATACTAAAGGGATTTTCATATTTGTGGTTATATTTGTAGAAACGTTGTAAATGAGTCACTCATTTATCTGAATTCTAAGCGAGACAGAACATATCAGTATTACATAAATATATCTCAAAGTTATCGCAAATCTCGACACATGATTTGCATTAAACGATTCATGGTCGTCTGAAAAATATCAATAAAACAATATTTGTCTGTACAATTCTAAGATTTGTATTATAATTTGTTATTTATCAACTTCAAAATTAAAATAACCCAAAACAACATTAAATTTAATTATCTATTTAATTTTTTTCTCTGTCTAATTAGCATCTTTTTAGTAATAATACCATAAAAGTGATAATTTTAATCTTATTTAGTATTGTAGTTGTTATTGTTTATTATATTGTTAATATTGTTTTGTAAGAAGTTTAATAAATATTCTATATATAATATTTATAATTTTAATAATTACAATGTATGTATGTAAATCGAAAAGTGGGAAATCAATTTTTCTTTGCCCAAACGTTACTAAATTATTTTATGGAAAAATACTTCAAATAAAAGTTAAAGATTTTAATTCTGCATATAAATCATGTAAAACGATTATTCTAGCTCTTCATGTAAGCGAAAAAATTAATTATAAAGTTATTTTTGTTATGAGCTATTAGTCTAGACAGACAGCCATAGAATATGCCAAAAAATAAACAATTGTGTTATTTTTAACTGTCAATTAAAACTAAAACCATTTACTTTTTTGTGTTAGTTTACTACTCTAATCCAAATTTTATTCTAAATGACAGTTAAATACAACGCAATTGTTAATTTTTTTGTCACAATCCATGGCTGTCTAGATTAAAAGCTTATAAAAAACAGTAACTTTATAATTATTTTTTTCGCTTACCTGAAGAGCTAGAATAATCATTTCACTTGATTTAGATGCAGAATTAAATTTCTCTTTTTATTAAAAAGCACTAAAAAGGAAAAAAAATAATTTGTCTTGTGCCTCCATAAATAAAAGCGTGGGCGTAAATATTGAATACGTAGTGCAATATATGTATTTATTCATTAAAAGACATTTCAATATTTACGGCCACGTTTTTATTTATCGAGGCAGAAAATCGAATTTTTTTATGGAAATACTTGAATTATTTATCATTGCTGTCGTAAAATATTTTAAAAAACAAACTGTCTATGAAATTTTGTATTGTCATCACTGTCATCATAATTACGTGTGTCCAAAGTTTCAAGTCGATCAGATATAATTAATTAAATTATTTTTTCACAATAATATTGTAATGTTAATTGTCATCGGAACTATGTATGTGTGTAAAGTTTTAAGTCGATCGAATATGTGGAAATATGTCAGAATTGGTTTACAAGATTTAACCCTAAATAACTAACTAAAACTAACGAAGAAGTGAAGTTATATAAAATATTGTTTGATGTAATTATTATTTTATACTCATTTGTTAAAATGTTTATTACAGTTTTTAAATTGTTTTATTATTGTTTTTAAAAGTTATTTTATATTATTACCTAAGTGAATAATGTGTATTAATTTATTGTAGAGATATTTATAAATTTCCCAGATAAGTAATCATAATTTTTAATCTTTAATAATTTATTCAAATTACGTGAATTTTGTCTTGAATGAAATTTTTATTTTCAGAAATATTAGCTCATCCTATTTTCCTTCATAAGAGGAAAAAAGGAAACAAAAATTTTACAATCACAATAACATAAATTTAACCACAATCGCATTTGTTTGTTTTTACAATACTACTACTTTATCATGAGTTTTAAAAGGTTAATATTATTATTATTACTTAGAGCCAATTTATTTAAGAATGACTAATATTTGTGTTATTCTTTAGATTAAATACGGAAAATTTGTGAACAAAAATCCAAAACAAATATATATTTTATATATGAATATTCCACAATATTATTTTGATTAATGTTGTTTTATGTAAAAAAGGTTTATTATTATATGTTTAACAAAAATAAGTACGTCAAGAGAATAAATTATTCGAAAAGGAATATTCCTAACATTATTTGGAAAAATTCAGGTATTATTTTGAAAAACCAGCAGTAATTTTTAAATTACTAACAGGTAATATGTATACGAGAATAGGGGTTTCCAACTCTACGGCTTTTAAAAAAATATTTATTGGATACCAATGTTCATCATGTATAAGTAATATTAAGGTGAATATAATCGTTAATTTTCTCATTTTTATTACATTAACATTAAAATGAAACTATAATGCATTTAATTCGAGTGCATACAATTTAGTGTAAGCCATGTTTGTGACGTGCTGGGCACTTGCAAATGCTATTGGGCTAATGGCTGTTCAAACGTCAAGCCAAATGCGTGTATCGCCTCTTCCATGTTAGCGCTGGTTTTGACGTGACACGAAACGACGTACACAGCGCGTTTGTAGTATATCCGTCTCACTCAAATCTAGGAATGTGTGTTCTCGGTATAGAACATTAATAATTTTTTTCTGGCGTATTATAAACTTTTCGGCAAAAATACAAAATACGGGTCTAATATTTTTACGTACACAGATTAACATATTAAAAATGAAAAAACTTGGAAACTCCTATTATTACAAACTACAAGCAAGTAAAAAAGGATATTTACAAAATAAAGACAATTTATGAAAAAGGAGGATAGAAGATGAAAAAGGAGGGCATTCCTCTGCAAAAAGTTTATATGTAAAATAGGAAAATATAATGGTATTTTAAGCGCATTCCCACAAATTATATTGTTTTTTCTTAAATAAATCATAATAGTATTTACAAAGCCGATATTGATAGAAATAGATTTCAATGCAGATAGAATATGCTCATATATCAATATTTACATAAAGTTTAAAAAAGAAAGATAGATACAATTTTGTGATAACGAAAAATATACGTAGAGAAAGATGAAATTTAAGAAAACCACAGATAATAAAGGAAAACAAAGTCATGCAAAATAATAGAAAGATAGGAAACTACAAATAAAAGAAATTATAGTTTAAATATACACCATTCCACATTTATATACATAAAATAAATACATGCATAATAAAATATACGTATATACAGACCATGCCATCTACAATAATACAAGCAATTACATGCTACAGGAACTAGCAAAATATTTATGGGATTAGAATTAAGTAGCATCTTAGTATCACAGCAAATTCTATCCCACAAATATTAGTATCTGCTCAAAAATACTTTTGCTTTTTTCTTAGTCTTTTGTTAGTATGGGTCCTTTTTGTTAAGCGTCTACCAAAATGTTTGCAGAGATGGCTTCGTTGGAAACATCTGAAACTAATTTTAAGTTTGTTAGCAAAAATGTTAGGTTAATCAATACGTGATTTTGGTAGAGGCTTTAAGGATAGCTTAAAATTATGTTAGTGTTTCCCAATAATCTAGTATTAACTAAATAAAATATAATTAAGTTAATACAATAAGCAGTAAAGTAAAAGAAATATTATATACATAAACTATAATAATAAACTATAAAATATTGAATATTTGGAATAAATGGCAAGATATTTAGACTTACCCAATTTCATATAAGTATTACGGTATATTATTTGGAAATAATACTGTATAGTGTTGAGTAAAATAAGTACACAATATCACAACTTACAAATGGCAAGAATTTTTTAAGAAATATTATATCAGGTTTCGAGATTTTTAAGTAGTGTCTTGGAGATTTGCTAATATTTTTATAATTTAAAGACTTTAAGAATTACGTATACTGATCTGTATGTCCCTACTCATCCAATGAACACCAATAAAGGAAAATTATCTGAAACAAAATAAAATTATTAATATTTTCATCCATGAAGAAATACTGTTATTTAATAAGTGATACATATTATAAAATAAAGGCACATTTACAACATAATTTAAACTGCAAACTGGGGGAGTTTAGTCATGTTGAAATGTAATAATTTTTCCACATTACTGCAATATTATACATGCAATATTACTATTAATACAATAAAAGTAATAAAATATAGCGTATTTTTTTGTACAAACGATATTAAATTTATCGTTAGTTAAATCGCCCGCAATACGATGTCGTATGCAACATCTTTGGTTCGCCGTAATTGTCCGCTACGAGCGCTAGTTTAGAATGAAAACATGAACGCATGTCTTCCATATTTAATATTGAAACGTCAAATTCAATGGCAAATCGCAAAAAAGCAAATTATTTTATTTTAAATATGTAAATGTAAAAGCTAGAAAATACGAAAAACACAAAAATTAAATTGTCAAATGTAAAATGTAAACACAAACAGGTGACCGTGTTTTGCTACTGTCTCTTTCTATAAAGCACATTTTCGGCACGTATGTCGAGACCAATAATATTTTAACTTTTTTAACATAAAAAATCAAAAATTCGAAAACTCCCCCAGGGGTATCAAAGAGAAACACTACTTTTAATTCTCAAAATACGCAGTCAACTTTTTGCACAAACATAGAAAATAAAAATTAAATATGGCTATACAGGGTGAACACGAGAATCCGTACATTGGCCTTTAGATTTAATATAAGACCAGTTTTTCGCAAATATTATCTGTCCCGTAAAACCTTTATGGGAGCCAAAATATTTAATTGACTCTTGGTGTTACAGTGAGTGATAAAAATGGATTTAGTATCCGGTTATTTCAAAAAATGAACGTAAGTTGTCAAAGAATATATTTGACGGTAATTTTTGTAACTTTTGCTCCCGAAATATTTGAGACCAACTGTTTTCCTCTGTTAAGCGTTTATGTCACGAACTCTCGTGTTCACTGTATAATATCTAATCGTTAAGATAGATGCCAAGATTGTATTTTTCTTACCATTGAAATGATTGTAAATGATAAAAATTTGAATCTAACATAATTTCTAATCCGTTGAATTTAAACACGTTCCAAAAATTGTAAATGTACCTTCAGAAGTGTTTAATTTGTAGATATAGCAGAAATTAAGCGACTGTTTAGATTGCAGAATAGGGTTTTCTAAGCCAACGGCTTTTGAATAAATAAGTATTGCATATAAATTTTAGTATAAAGTATATTCATATAAAATAAAAATAATGATAAATTGTATAGTATTTATAAATGAATTTTTAAAATGAAAAAATACGTATGTTCAAAACGGTCGCCAAATGACGCCACAACCCTAACGAGGTCGCACAACGAAGTTATTTCATTTGATGGTGTTTGTGCGCATGCCTGGCTTTTACCGCGAATTATTTTTGTTGACGTTCAGAGGTTAAATACACGTGTGTAACAAGAAAACTGCGGTTAAACTTACGCGTTTAATTAAAAATACATACAAATAAAAAGCACACACGTGCAGAATCAGTAACCGTCCAGTTGACGTGGATCACATGTGGATGCAAGTCAATGCAGGTTATGTGTGGGTAACGTTTAATTTTCCCGCACTACATTTTTGTAGCTAAATTCAGTTGATACAACTGTTTCTATCTCATAGTTCATCAAGCTTTCTCTCTTGCTAGGGTTGGCCAAGGTCTTGCTGGGGTTGTGTCGTCACGGGATGACGGCATTGCAAATTGCAAAATTCTTTGCATTTTTCTCCCGTTCTATAAATTTATATGCAAAATTAAAAAATATGGATGTAATATTTTTATCTCTACATTAACATATAAAAAAATCAAGAAATCGTGGAAAACCCTATTATATCTTTAAAAAATGTAAAAGCAGACATTTTGCTACCTATTGTAGTCTTTCATGTTGAAGAACCTTGTATTGTAACTTCTCCAGAATGAAAGACTACAATATGTAGGGAAACGTCGAATTCAGACTTTTTAAATAAACGATTGGCTGCAGTCTTGCGTATTCTATTCGGTGTGCCTAGCGTCCTGACAAAGGGATAGCAATCTGATCCCGACTTCAGTGATGACGTCTCATTTATGACGACAGAAATGGTATATTTCTCTAAATATAACATTAACTTAACGCATAAAACGCGGCCCGAGTTTTCCAAACGTGACTTTTGTACGTTAGGTTATTGTTGTTAAGTATATTTAGAGAAATATACAAGCTAAGAAAGTTGTTCGTCGTTTTATATAACACCTAAACGACTAGCCAGATGTAAGACATCGCTGCCAACGAAGTTTTATTAAAAGACGGGTTTTATAATCTAGCTACGACATATAGCTGAAGTCAAGGCCAGACTGCAGTACCTTTGTCGGGACGCTATAAATCAAAATATTAAAAATATCGTAATTATGACAAGGCGGCACAAATTGCTTGCTTTTACATTCAGTGTCAACGTGCCATTATTTGTACCGCTCTATTGAAATAATGGCATGCATTGAATGGATTTACTGTCTACTCTGTATGTATACTAAAATAATTGTACTGGTCCTTTAACAAAAATGCAATTTTTGTTTAAAATCGTTTCTTATGGAAATGAAAACTCCAGTTCCAAAAATTATTACAAACAAAAATAGCTTTCACAAAAAAAAATGCTGGGTGTGCCAGCTTTGTACACAGATATCGGTAATGATGAAATATTTGCATCCTGCAGGCGCTTACCAGGCGTCATCTCACGGGCACACATTGTTGGCGTGGAGAGTGCACCACAGGGATCAATTTTGTGCCATTTAATATTCGAAATATTTGGCGTCGGTCGGGATCGAACACGGTTCTCCAGATTTGCGACCTGACACACAGGTACGCGGCCACGAGAAAAGGAAAAGTAAGGTTATTTTACTTTACAGAGTAGGCAGGGAATCCATTCAATGCATGTCTTCAGATCGAAATAATAGCACTTTAACATTCAGTATAATAAAAACAAGCATTGACAGTTACGTCTTGTAATAATTACGATATTTATAGTTTTATTGCTAAACCCGACGTCAATTTTTCTGACTATAGGTACTGCGTATTTCATTCTCCAAAGTAATGTTTAATAATGAATGAGTGTTCTACTTCAATATTAACAAATTAATTTAATTTTCCTTACCTCACCCAATGAATCCGGTCATGACAGACACCACCAACGCAAGCAATCCTGTCACAATCTGACTGAACGTGGACGTAGCCGACGAAGTAGTGATTTCCTGTTCCCCTGGGTTAGTATGCTGCTGCGGAATCCCTTCTTTGATAACCTCGTCCTCAAGGCTGAGTTTATGGCCGTACATGTGCAAAAGGTCGAGAATCACGCCGTTCGTCCAGCCGAATCCTAGCTGGATTTCGTATTCACCACCTCCGCCGTAACCGCCGAATACGGTTGCGTCGTACTACGGAAAAATTAGAGAGATAAGCATTGGAATTTATAGGTTGAAAAGGATCCACAAAATGGAGCAAATATGGATACATTTTGAATATAATTAAAACACACAAATACACCAATGCAATTATAAATATTTGACTCTAGATTCGAGTTGATTGACTTAAATTTAGCCCATAGCAATACAATAATGACAGAATAGGGCGCGGGCAAACAGCTGTTTTAAGTGTCCATGAAAACATATGTGCTGGAGCCCCACTTGTGAAAGTGACAGTACAGCCATTTTGTTGTGTGTTGTGGTGTTTTATAATAAACACTATGTTTCCGGAAAAAATCAACACAAACGACAGCTGAAACTCATGATTAGTGATGTGCTACTAAAAAATTCCCGCAAGGAATTTTGTTTTTTCCCGGGAAAATTCCCGGAAATTCCTGCAACTACGATTTGCAAGGAAAAATATCTTGACTTTTTTTCCCGGATTTTTTTTTGAAATTTTATTTTAAATAATATTATACCTTGGCACCTGTTATTTTGCTTTGCATGTTTGTGACTTATACCTCCCTGTTACCTACTCTTACTCCGTCAACAAATATTGTGGTGATACGAAATATTTGAAATTACTTGGGAAATTTAAAAAAAAAATCTTGGGAATTCCCGGGAATCTTTCCGCAACATTTAATTTCGGGAATTGACCCATCACTACTCACGATCACGATATAGTAGGAAAAGTTGACTGTTTGCCTTATAATATTGGAAGCCAACGGGCCATTATTTGCGCCGTTCTGTAGAAATGAAGACATGCATTGCATTTTCCTCTATCTGCTGTGTATAGTAAAATAATTTTACTGTTCCTTTAAAATAAATGCTATTCTTGTTTGAAATAATGTGTGAAAATGCAATTTTAATTACCATAAGATATTATTTCAAACAAAAATAGTATTTATGTTAAACGAACAGTAAGATTATTTTACTATACACAGCAGGTAGAGGAACCATCAATGCATGTCTTCTTTTCAGCAGAGCGGCGTAAATAATGGACCGTTGACATCCAATGTTATAAAGCAAACAGTGAGCGATATGCCGCTTCGCCATA
The DNA here is from genome assembly GCA_963082715.1 of Harpalus rubripes. Classification (NCBI taxonomy): domain Eukaryota; kingdom Metazoa; phylum Arthropoda; class Insecta; order Coleoptera; family Carabidae; genus Harpalus; species Harpalus rubripes. Next base: position 43,466,122 of record OY720458.1, on the reverse strand, counting down.
ATTACTATATTTATAGTTTTATTGCTAAACCCGCCAGAGTTATTTTTTCTGACTATATATAAATACTTTATAACCCATATATTAAATGGTCACATACCCCATTGAGATTATTACTCTTGATTTCAAAAATATCAATGGCTTTACATAACTTTATTTCAACATTATGATTTTTGACTATATTTTTGAAACAAATATTTCTTATTTTCCCACATTCAAAATTTTAAAAAAATGTTAATATTTTATTCCCATAAATACAACTTCAAATTATGAACCACTGATGTCATCTGTTGGTTTGCAGGGGAACACTTAGGAACAACAACGGAAATGATTTGTTAAATTAGTGAACAATAAATTAATTGAGTATTGTGTCTTAAAATGTATTGTCCTATATATTAAATAATAACAAAATTTAGTGTAAATAAATTAAAAATTTGAAATATTAGGGTGCTAAAAATAAATTTCGCACACAGCTAAAATTTAAAATTTGTAACGTTCTTCATCCCTACCTACAACCCCTACTCCGTCAATAATGTTTTCTCATTGGTTAAAAGATTCTTAGCATTGTCTCATTGGTTGAAAAGATCCTTAGCATTTTCTCATTGGTTAAAAAGGGCACAATGCAACAGGAAGATTGGAATTTGTCCGTTACGATCGACGACCGTTAAATTTTAGTTTTAGTTTGACTGACTGAGTTCAACATGCTGTCGTTTTGTGGTTGTATTATGGTGAGTAACAATACTTTCCTATTTAATTAAACACAAACTAATATTTGGAACTCAAACAATTACTAAATGTCAATTTATATTGAATAACTACAAAATTGTATTTCGAACGTTTGAAAGCCGCTTAAAACCAAGAAGGTAATAAGCAATTCAAATTTTTATGCATTTTTCGTGGGAGTTTATCGATAACTACCGATAAATTTTTGAAAAATTTGTATAATTGTCGATAAATTAATCGATAAATATCAATATTTTATTTTGTTATAAATTTCCATTTGTGTTTTTCTGTATTATTATCCTAATGTTATGGATTAAAAAAGTTAAAGAAATGATCGTGAACTATATTATAACTAAAAATTATAATTTGTTCTTAATTTTTATCTCTTAAATAATTGCAACAAGAGTATTATTTTCACCGAATTAAATTGAAAACACATATGAGTTACGTGATGAGTTTGAAGGCAAATAGCACAAATATTAATTAATGTAGATTTAAAAATACAAATTTTGAATCAAATTTATTTTTGCAGAATGTTTTTCGACGAAGAGGGCAACTATGTCCAAGAGTTGCAACAATCCCAGGGATTTCAGTTAAGCTGGTAAGTAAAATTTTCAGTTATAAATATCTTTTTTTTGCGATAAGTGACCGGTCGTGGTTCGATTCTGACCGATGTCAAACAAATATTATTTTCAAGTAGCACAACACAACCACATAAGTGATCGTCTCGGTGATTGTTGTGGTGCTTTCTCCACAATAGCTTTGAGAGCCCGTTAGGTGGCGCCTGGTAAGCGCGCTTTACGGTGTATAAATACAAGGTGGGGCCTAGAAACTTCCTTTTTTTGAAGGCGAATAAGATTAAAAAGTACCTATTGCAGATAGACAAAATTTATTTTCGAAAGTATCTAATTGGAAGTTTTAAATCACGCAGTTTTAAAAACAACTTGAAAATGGTGGCCACCGTTTTCTATGTACTGATGCAGCCGATTTCTTAAGCTCCTCTCTATACGATTCAACGTTCGGGGAATAAGATTATTCAGCTGAATCAGGATTGTAGGGCGGTGTTTGTAAACCTTTGCCTTGAGATATCCCCATAAAAAAATCATATGGCATTGTATCGGGATGTCACCTCGAATCGAGATAAGCCGCCAGGGGAACATTGCTCCCACAACTCTAACGTCATGTGATTTTTGTGGGGATATTTCAACGCAGAGGTTTATAAACAACGTCCTATAACCCTGCTTCAGCTGAAGAATCTTATTCAGGAAATAACCCGAATGTTGGAACGTGTAAAGAGGAGCTTCAGAAATCGGTTGCATCGCTACATAGAGAACGGTGGCCATCACCTTCAAGATATTTTGTTTAAAACTGCATGATTTGAAACTTGAAATTATGTTATTCAGAAATAAATTTTGTCCATCAGCATTACTTTTTATTTTATTCACCTTCAAAAAAGGATGTTTCTAGGCACCAGCCTGTATATTGCCATTACTGAAATCTGCGAATAAAGCAGATTGGAACACCCAGAAATGGGTAATAAGCCGTGATACATTTATTTATTTTGTTTATTTACAATAGTAAATTAATATTGTTTTTTTTTTGTAGAAATACCCCGGAAAATTGATATATTCTGATTTAGAAATAACAATTTTTAGAAAAGGATACTCTCCCAAAGGGCTGTAAGTATGTCATTTCTTTTCATATATAGGTGTCGCAAAAATAGGCTCACCCCTAAAAAAATATTAAATCAGTAAAAATTTTAGGAAATGAGCCTGTTTTTTGAGACCCTTGTAGTTATGTAACATTATTTATTATGATATATTAATATTGACATGAAATATTTGTGACAGGTTGGCTTTGCTGGGTTGAGTAAGAACTACACAGGCCCATCATTTTTACGGGCCTGGGCACTAAATTCATCGTGGCGACATGACCCTGGAGCTGGATCCTAGCCATGGACTTGGACCTTGATTTGGACCAGAAACCAGACTTCGTGGGTCACTTCCAGGGTGCACCGAATGTTAGTATTATTGTATTTCTTAGATATATGTTATTTTTGCGGCATAAATTGCAAAGTGGATAGCTAGATTTGAGGAGCTTTTAGCAAAAACAACCATAGTCCATTTTTTTGAATTTCAGATAATCAAAATAAAAACTTTCTGTTCTGATTATTAGAAAATTATTTACTGAATTACATATTAATTAATAATTTTGATACGACTTTTTTTTTGTAAAAACGCTCAAATTTACAATATAATAACTTGTACATACTTTTCCAAGAAAAAGTTTCACCAAGGTGTTTGATATCCTTGAAAGTATGTAGATGTGGCTGTATGTAACTCATATTTAAAATATTTGGATTATGGTTGTTTCGCCAAAAGCTGCTCATTTATGTACAGGTGTATTATTTTCGATGTTTTTAATGTATTTTGGGCAATATTTAAAGAAAATTGTTTATACATTGAAAAGTCAATATTTCGTTACAATGGGAGCCTGCTCCAGGCGGTGGTGATATAGTGTAACTATGGCGCCACCATAGCCACGTACTTTCTACAGATATAATAAAGAAAATTGACTGATGTGTTCAGCAATAAAACTATAAATATCGCAATTATGACAAAGCGGCATATTGCTAGTGATTGCTTTATAACATTGGATGCTAACGGACTACATTTTTTTTTTATTTACAATAGTAAATTAATATTGTAACTTTTTTGCAGAAATACCCCGGAAAATTGATATATTCTGATTTAGAAATAACAATTTTTAGAAAAGGAGACTCTCCCAAAGGGCTGTAAGTATGACATTTCTTTTCATATAGGTGTCCCAAAAATAGGCTCACCCCTAAAAAAATATTAAATCAGTAAAATTTTTAGGAAATGAGCTTGTTTTTTGAGACCCTTGTAGTTATGTAACATTATTTATTATGATATATTAATATTGATATGAGATATTTGTGACAGGTTGGCTTTGCTGGGTTGAGTAAGAACTACACAGGCCCATCATTTTTACGGGCCTGGGCACTAAATTCGCCGTGGCGACATGACCCTGGAGCTGGATTCTAGCCATGGACTTGGACCTTGATTTGGACCAGAGACCAGACTTCGTGGGTCACTTCCAGGGTGCACCGAATGTTAGTATTAATTTTATTGTATTACTTAGAGATATGTTATTTTTGCGGCATAAATTGCAAAGTGGATGGCTAGATTCGAGGAGCTTTTAGCAAAAACAACCAAACTTTCTGTTCTTTTCTGTCTATTAGGAAATTATTTACTGAATTACATATTAATTAATAATTTTTATAGGACTTTTTTGTAAAAACGCTCAAATTTACAATATAATAACTTTTACATACTTTTCCGAGAAAAAGTTTCACCAAGGTGTTTGATATCTTTGAAAGTATGTAGATGTCGCTGTATGTAACTTATATTTAAAATATTTGGATTATGGTTGTTTCGCCAAAAGCTGCTCATTTGTGTACAGGTGTATTATTTTCGATGTTTTTAATGTATCTTGGGCAATGTTTAAAGAACAAAATTGTTTATACATTGAAAAGTCAATATTTCGTTACAATGGCAGCAGGCGGTGGTGATATAGTGTAACTATGGTGCCACCATAGCCACGTACTTTCTACAGATATAATAAAGAAAATTGACTCTGATGTGTTCAGCAATAAAACTATAAATATCGCAATTATGACAAAGCGGCATATTGCCAGTGATTGCTTTATAACATTGGATGCTGACGGGCTATTATTTGCGCCGCTCTGTTTAAAAGAAGACATGCATTGATGTTTTGTCTACCTCAGCGACCACAAATATACTAGATAAAACATGCCTCACTATTGTTTATTATGTTCTCGGATGAACAGGAACAGACTAGAGATAGAGATATATAAGTCTATTCTAAAGTTTGTCGAGAGATGTCTCTACGATAATAAAGACTAGTTTAAAGTTAGTCGTGAGATTTAGAGATGTGTCTACGGTTCTTATAATGTATTTGTGATATTTTGCTCCTTTGTTTGGAAGTTGTGAAGTCGTTCGGGCCTCGAATTTGTAACTTTAAATTCTGTCTGATTTTAAATTAGGTTTTCCCCACTGCGAATTCTACTGCTCCAAACCAGTAGAATTTGAAATCTACCCGGAGAAAGAATTGGCGAAATCTCAATTCTGTCTTATTTCAAATTTTACTGGTATGGAGCTGTAGAATTCGTAGTAGGGAAAACCCAATTCCGGCAGAATTTGAAATCAGACAGAATTTAAAGTTACAAAATCGAGTTGATTGTTCAAAGTTTTCCGGTTTCATTATTCTTTATAAATATGGCTTTTTCAAATAAGTTTTGAAATAAAATGTATGTAATTCTAAAAACTCTTATCAATTAAAAAAAAACAATTAATTAATACTACCATGAGAAATTTACCTACAAGAATTTTGGACTGTATTCATAACCATATCCTAGATCAGGATCCATTAAATAATCGTGGCATTCAATTGCTCAATTTAATTTTAGACATTTATTTCAAAATCCGGATCCACCATGAAACAAAAATAAATTTAGAAAAAAACTACAAATAGAATAACAAGCATCTACACAAAAACAATATTGTTTAAAAATTAATCTTGCTGTTCCTTTAACATAAATGCTATTTTTGTTTGAAATAATATCTTATGGGAATGAAAACTGCATTTCCAACAATACTTAAATAAAATAAATAAATATATCATCACGGCATATTACCCATTGCTGGGTGTGCCAATCTGCTTTATACACAGAATTCGGTAATGATGATGACATATTTGTACCGTGCGGGCGTTTACCAGGCGTCACCTCACGGGCACTCATTGCTGGCGTGGAGAGCGCACCACAGGGGTCAATTTTGTGCCATTTAAAATTTGAAATATTTGGTGTCGGTCAGGATCAGAATACAACAATACAAAAACAAAAATAGCACTTATGTTAAAAGAAAAATAAGATTACTTTACTATACACAGCAGGTAGACACAGCATCAATACATGTCTTCTTTTCAACAGAGCGGCAATATCCCGCTTTGTTATAATTGCGATATTTATAGTTTTAGACTTGAACACGACAGAGTCAATTTTCTTGAATATAGTTTGTTATTTAAATTCTTTTTTAAACAAAATGCGTTCTTGCAAAGTATGTGCAAAAGTGAAAATAATATTTATAGTTTACCAACTGATGTGAAGAATAATAAAATTTAAGTCCAAATACAAAACAAGTATTGGTTGTGCAAATCATTTTGAGAAAAATGAATTTTTAGTTTTACAACTGGTAAAAATTATAATAATTAACATTGTTTCATGTGAATTTGATTTTATAATCGTACTTTTAGCACAGAAACACAATAAAAAAGTTGTCGCTCTCAGTGAAGTCATTTAAAATTATCCGCGGCAACAGTACGTTGCTATGATGCTGTCATCTACGTTGAACTTGGCCGCCTGCTCTCATTTTAATATGAGCTACATATTTTGAAATAACACATGTTAGATCCACTTTTAATTTTAATACTTACGTTATTAAATTGAATTTATTCGTTTGCCAAAGGTGTAATTTTATAAATTTTGGTACCCAAACTTTAATGACTTAAAATTCTATCTACAGCGTGTTCAGTAAAAAACTAACTCGGAGTAGGATATGAACAGAGAAACGTATGTCTTATCATTATTCAATTCAAAATTGATCTTGAAATGTAATTTTAGGAAGTGATAATAAAGAATTTACCTGAAATTCATTGTAATAGGCAGCAAAAAAATATTGCCATTCGCCATTTTCTAATTTATTTCCATTTTTAAAATAAGATCAAGAAGAAAAGCTTTGATTTCTTTATATAACATTTTTGGCAATATCTCGTGTCAAATTAACATTTAATCAGATATTTTTTAAATTAAGATATACGTTTCCAGTGGCGTATTAAGCAATATAAGCGCCCAAAGCCCGTAATATTTTACGCACTTTTCGATTATGAGTTTTATTTTTTTTTAGATAACACAAACTGTATATATAATTAATATACTAATTTTTTAAAAAAGTTGGATTATTCGCTATAATCAAAATGAAAACATTCAATCAACTGCTTTGCGCAACACGGCCTTTACATTCAATTGTGCTTTAAAACATAGTATGGCATGGTACGACTAGCGAATGAAAGTTGACGTTTAAATTATTTTATAGATGTCGTTTCTTTTGAAAACCTAGAGAAGAATAGACCATATTATTAACTATAGCGCCTCTGCCGGCAGATTTATGAAATGAAAAAAGCGTGCCAGGGTGACAAACTATTTTTTAATTTTTCCAATTAAGTTGGCAATACTAACTTATTTTCTCTATACTATTCTTAGCAAAATAGAAAAAGATATTCCATTTTAATTAATGGATTCAAATCACAATCCGGAAAGCAACAATAGTAAACAGGCATAATTAAAAAAATATATTCGCAGTTTACAAAAGAATCACAACTACAAAACATTAGTTTGGGGTTATCTGTCAGTGATAGAAGAGTAAACAGGCGCTTAAATTTTTTAAATTTTAATGTTTATTTGGTTGATTGGGCAGAATCCAGTAGTTAAACAAGAAATGAAACTTGCAAGAAAAAAATTATCGTTCATTTACGCCTACATAAAATAATATTTTGCTTTAAAAATACCATTTTTCCCATAAGATAATATTGGTTTCATTTTCGCTGTACTTCCAAGCATATGATAGGTGCATTCTGAGCATGCGCATTGAGCTAGTAATATGGTCTATAGAATTATACGAAACATTCAGATATGAAATTTTTGCATGAACCCATTTAAATACTGGACTAGGAAAACATAAAAATACAGTACTACATCTGGCTGAAAATTGATGGCCGACTAGGGTAACTGAATATCCAAACAGGGCTGTGTTTAAAATATTTTCAACATTTTTCGTTTATGTTGATTATAACAAAATATTTTGATCTTTAAACTATTTAGTTTGGCAATTCTATGAAATAGGATTATTTTTAACTTCCTCTAACAGTAATTCCGATTCGAGTGCTGCTTACACGTGAGACGAACAAACTAGAATTTGCGGTATTAAATTTTTTAAATACATCCCTGAATCCTGTGGCTAAGGTCATTTTAAATGCCACCTGGTATTGAGTACAATTCTAATCTTCTGTAACGGAATACATAAGGGTCAGTTTCCTTTCATATCAAATATAGGGAAATGTTTTCAAAAGAAACCACATCTATTAAATAATCTAAATGTCAACTTTCATTCGCTAGTCATACAATATGACTAGCGAATGAGAGTTGGCGTGTATTTAATAGATGTGGTTTCTTTTCAAACCCTAGAGAAGAATAGAATTGTACGAAATATTTAGGTAGTAGGCTTTTTCCATGAAACCATTTAAATACTGGTGTAGGAAATCACAGAAATACATTACTATGTCTTGCTTAAAATAGATGGCCGACTACGGTACCTGAATATCAAAATAGGAATGCGTTTAAAATATTTTAAACATTTTTCGTTCATGTTGATCATAACAAAATATTTTGACCTTTCAACAATTTAGTTTGGCAATTCTATGAAATAGGATTAATTTTAATTTCCTCAACAGTAATTCCGACTCGAGGGTTGCTTACATCTGAGACGAACGAACCAGAATTTGCGGTATTAAATTTTTTAAATACATCCATGAATCCTGTTGTTAAGGTAATATTAAATGCCTTCTAGTATTCCAGTGGTACTGAGTACAATTCTAATCTTCTGTAACGGAATACATAAGGGTCAGTTTCCTTTCAAAACAAATTACATGAAAGAGTTTTCAAAATAAACCACGTCTATTATATAATTTAAACGTCAACTTTCATTCGCTAGTTATAGTATAAGTTACTTGTTATTTGACTCATGCGGTCCGCCGCCCCTAAATATTTTTCGCCACAGGCCCAGACTTCATGGGCTTGTAGGATAATACGCCACTGTACGTTTCTCTGTTCATAGCCTACTCCGAGTTAGTTTTTTAACACAATGTACCTCTACTTTTAATAAAAATGAATATTACTTACTTTTTCGAACATTGCACTGGTTTCTTCAAACACCTTGTAGTTGGATCTTAACCATGTTAGGGCCATTTCGTATGCTAGAGTTTGCGCATATATATCCCCGGTTTCTTCTAATCCAGCAATCATCATATGTTGGAGAGGAGGCCACGCATTTGGGTAGTCCCATTGTTCACCCGTATGTTCCATGGTAGTCGGTACTCCACCTTGGTACTCCATAATGCCTTGCTTCTTTAAATAATCCATAACATGGCGTACTATATGCTCCTTTTTACTTTTATCGTAACAACCAGTCCATAATGGCGCAACATTTGAAGGGAAGAAATAATTTCGAGGCATGTCGTTGATAGTATCATAATCTAACCAAATTCCAATATCATCGTGCCATAATACGTCATTTACAGATTGTAGCCATTCTTTTGCTAAGTCTTGATAGTATAAACTCCTCCCAGGGTTGTTCAAAAGTTCGTAAAATTCAGCCAGAATAACGGCGTTCCAATATATAAAACTATTGAGATCCACTGGTATAATGAAGCGTGTTTTTAAGTCCGTTAATATTCCTGTGAACAAAATTTAACATGAAAATTGTTTCCTTGAAAATATGCTGCCATTACATATGTAAATACATAACCAGCTGATACTAGATTATGATATTTTTATCTGTGTTAGAATTAATAGGTGAATAGTTAAGTAGTAAACAAACAAAACAACTGAAAACAGATTTCATGATTTTACGAGAAATAGTGGTTAATATGAAAATTTAATTAAATTTGACAAGATTTAAATGGAATTTTCGCCGATTACAAGTAAGAAAAGTACAGTTTTTACTTTTAACGTGGTTCTATCATGGAAGCATTTACGACAAACTGAAATGAAATTTAAATGTTATTTTTGTTTTTACATAATAATGCAAAATTCTAAAAAAAGATTTACCACCTGTGAGCTCAAACATTTGAAGCTAAAATAGTACAAAACTACATTGGCATTATACACTCAGCGGTAAAAAACGGGGCATTTTCTTAAATTTTTGTTAATTGTCTCGACAACTATAAGAGCTACGAAGTTGGTTAATTTGACAAAACTTGTCCTATATTAGGATGCCATTTTAGCAATGTATTGTTAATTCAGAAGAAATGCATAGGTCACTAGATACAGATGTAAATTTTGCATTTTTTTTTGTTTTTGCAAAACTTCTAAGTATGAAATAACTCTTGATTTTGATTTGCATTTCTTTAGGAAACTTTTTTAAGCTCAATCGAATAGGAATGCTCATTTTTTTGTCACTATTGGATTTCAAGTTTGATAATTATTGTACAAAATTAAGTTTTATGCTGTTAACAAAAATGAAAATAAAAACAGGCTCGTTTCTTTTGCAGCTGAGTGTAGAAATGGTATCCCGAAGAGGAGTTTTTTTTCTTTATAAATATAAACAAAATAAATATGTTATCACGGCATATTAGCCATTGCTGGGTGTGCCAATTTGCTTTGTACGCAGATATCTGTAATGATGATGACATATTCGTATCGTGTGGCCATTTAACAGGCGTCACCTCACGAGCTCTCATTTTTGGCGTGGATTGTACCAACGGGGTTCCCCACCATGACAATAAATTTTACACTTTATACTTAAACAATTATTCAATAAATAACGTTTAAGATAAAAAAAAAACATTACTTTGCGAGATATTTGAAATTTGTGTCACTATGACGTCATACTATTGCTATCATTTTTTCAGAACTACGACGTCCTACAGGTTCATACATACATAACACAAATCTGTCTGAAGAATTTAATGGTCTCAATTTCCGGAATTCACCGGAAGTAGGCGTAACTACACTTAGGTTCAGAATTTTAAATGGGAATCTAAGTTATATGAGGATGTGTATTAAAAAACAAACAGCTTTTGTTGGATACATTTTTTTTTATATTAGGTATTATTTACGAAATAATTACTAAAAATTGTTTAAATAATCGAAGTACTTTCCACCTTGATCGGTGCTTATTCCTGTTTTTCACTTGTTTAATTTGACATTTACAACTATTAATCACTGTCTCACACTCGCATGTCGTTTTTGAATGTGAAAACATGGTGTTTTTTCGTGAGTACAAGAAATATTAAATACGATACTTCTGTAACATAAAATGGAAATGGCGAGAGGTACTGTGCTGGCCACAAGAAATAACATGAAGAACAGGATTTAGGATGTTCGCCGCTCGCTTAGTGAAAATGAAATGTCAACAATGTCCGATCGATCAAGGTGGAAGGCACTTCGATCATTTAAACAATTTTTAGTATTTATTTCGTAAATAATACCTAATATAAAAAAAAATTCCAAAAAAGTTGTTTGTTTCTAGATTACACATCCAACGATGCCACACATGAACTAAGTTCCCATTTGACATTCTGAACCTGAGTGTAGTTACTCCTACTTCCGGTAAATCCCGGCAATTGAGACTACTAGAATTAAATTCTTTAAATAGGTTTATGTTATGCTAGTTTTTTCCCTGAACCTCTAGGACGTAGTAGATCTGAAAAAGCCTGGGATGGGTGGTCTGAAACACCCTGTAGTCTGGTGCGAGAGAAAAATGGCAATAAATGGTGTCACCGTGACGTCATTATTGACATTAAAAATCAAATTCAGTTAAACTAAAAGTAAGACTTTTTAATACTACGAATAGACACAGAATTGACGTCACACGCAAGAGAGCTGCGAGAGAGAGATCTCGCGTCCAAACAAATCTCCGCTCATTGTCTTACGTCCCTCTCCGTGGTACTATACCCACAGATTACTTATACTACCGTAACCAGATGCGACACTCTCTGTCGGTACCTTTGAAATCAGTGTCTCCAGAAAATATTATTGGCGGCCATGTTTTTAATGAAATAATTTGCTAATTCAAAATCCAACAACTATGCGCATTGTACAGTTTGGCCTGTAGCTGAGATGGTTAAGGCACAAGAACCTCATAGACTCGAACTGAGGGAGCGAGCGAGGGAGCGAGTTCGAATCCGACTAGAGGAAGTTATTATTTGAAAGTTTTTTTTAGCTAAATATTATTTTATTTAAATATATATTAACATAAAAACAAAGAATTCAATTATAAAATATATATTATTTATAAAAACACAAATGTATAAAGTAAATTACGACATTAGGTACGCATTATAATCAAAACAAAAAAACTAAGAATAAGCCACTAAATTTGAGTGTATAAAATTATCGCAGTCTGGAATATAATTTTATTAAATACTCATGCAGAAATTGATGACAAGGATGGGTAAATTCAATTTCTTTGATTTTCTTTACAACATTTTTAATTACATTAGTTTGTATGGTCACAATTTCTAAATTTAAAAAAAAAAACATTTTTCAAGGTTGTCATATAGGATATAAAAGAATTGGATGGCATAACTGAATTACCGAAAGCGTCTTTAATTATTTTCATACGCTTTAAAATTACTGAAAAAAGAAGCACTGTCAAAATTTAAAGGCGCGTTAGCATAGTTATTGGATACGTCACAATTATAAACACACAAACATATCCTTATTTTTATATCGTGAATTATTGCACGATTTCACGGCACAGTGGCTTTTATATTTCATATTTGTGTTGAAAATGACAACGACACAATAAAAATACGCCATTTTATTAACGAAATATGCCATGCGCAAACAATCTGCGCAGTTCAGAATTAACCCCAACGAATCTCGGGAGTGTCGCATCTGTATACGGTAGTATAGGTAATCTGTGCTATACCTGTCATTCTGTTTGCATCTAATAACCTAATTCTCTATTCTGATTTGTTTTGTTCGTTCGTTGTGTTTACTAAAAGTGAGTTTAATACCAGATGTGTGCAAACATATTTATTTCTATTTATTTTATTTAATGTAAACCCCTGCGACCACAACGTTCAATCCACAGTTTACATTTCTCAACAGTTTTGTTAAGTTGTGGAAATAAATAAAAACAAATATTTCTCATTGTATCTAAATGTTTATACCGTGAATCATTTGTGCATAATCCGTATACACATCTCATATTTCAAATTAAAAACAATGATAGACTAAAACTATAATAAATAACAAATTACGTTTATGATGTTTACATCTTTGTACTGTGAATGTATATGGTCTGTGGTCAATGGCTGACGACAGTTCTTTGTTTGGAATGACATAACCATAGCAACCATTAGTTCTATTCTGTGCCGCTAGAGGCGCGCGTGCAAATTACAATTGTATGTGTCTATTGCTTTAAAATGAAACGAACTTTCATTTACAACAATAAAAAAAAAGAGCGGAGGACCCCCATTAAAATTCAAAATAAATTTTGGCGTCGGTCGAGATCGAACCTGGGTCACTAGATTCGCGACGAGACATTCTGCCACACGGCCATGCGACCCCATAACTCAAAATTTATAATACCTACTTTTTTTAAATTCTTTTACTTGACGAAGCTTTTGTAAGAGACTGTCATGATAGAACCACGTTAAGTTAATATATTTTCGATTATTAAGCAAAATAAAAGTCTGCATTCGTACATTTTTTTTCAGCAAGGGCGTTTTCCAAAACAAGCATATAACAACATATATTTCTGGAGAAATATTTATTTTAAATTAGTTAAGTTTTAAATATTTTTAGGTTAAGTTTTAATTTAGTTGTAAGTTTTATTTTCTGCATTTCAAATTTTATTCAGACAACGAACAATTTTTTTGTAAAAAAATGGGTATATTTTTTTGAGGTGCGCAAGCCAATATCAAAAAAAATACGAGAAATATTTATTTTAATTTAGTAATAAGTTTTAATTATTTTTAAGTTAAGTGTTAATTTAGTTTAAGTTTTATTTAATATATTTTCGAATTAAAAATCGCAATGACCAATATATCACAATAAATGCCGAGAATGTTTATTTTAATTTAGTAGTAAGTTTTAATTTAGTTTAAGTTTTATCTAATGTATATTATAAATGAATTAAAAATAGCAATGACTAATATAATATCAACATAAATGTTTATTTTAATTTAATAGTAAGTTTTAATTATTTTTAGATTAAGTTTTAATTTAGTTTAAGTTTTATTTAATATATTATTAACGAATTAAAAATCGCAATGACCAATATATCAAAATAAATGTTTATTTTAATTTAGTAGTAAGTTTTAATTATTTTTAGATTAAGTTTTAATTTAGTTTTAAGTTTTATTTCAGGAAACAGGAAACGACAATTTAACAATAGAAAAAGGAAAAATTTTGGAATAAAAAATTACAGCCAAATTAAGTTGTTGAAATGCAATTAATTGTAAAATATGCAAGAAAAATTAAATGAAAAATGAATTAATTGGAAAAATGTAATTGAAAAAAAAACCATGAACATGTGGAGAGAATGACGAGTGAACAGCTTGTTAAGTGTTTATATGTAGTAAAGTTGAAGATGTCCGATCGCTTGGACGTCCAGTGTGTAAGTGGATGGATGTGATTGGTAGTGTGCTCAGGGAGAAACATTTTCCGAGTGCGAAAAGAAAGCGAGCGTGTATGCATGTGATCATGAATATGGACGAGGTGAAAGACGTGGGCTTGGATAGAAATGTGTGGGAAAGGATGATAACTGCATGAAGTTTGTTAAATATCGGACAGATACTTTTTGAACAGACCTCATGCAGCAATCATCCTTTGCCACACATTTCTATCCAAGTATAATGTCTTTCGCCTTGCCCACATTCATACAAGCTTTTTTCTCTTTCCACTCAAAATAATTTCTCCCTTAGCACAGTACCAATCACATCCATCCATTTACACACTAGACATCCACGCGATCGGTCACCCTCAATTTTACCAATTTATAAACACTTTACAGCTTGTTCACTTGTCATTATATCCACATGACTAAACCATCTCAACTGACTCATTCGCACTCTCTTAACAATTTTTTGAAGTATTCCACGAATTATAATCCTGGGGCATAAATGTCATGCCTCCCTAGTGACGTACAGTTCAGACAGCCTAACTGCACAAAATGCTGAACTGGGACGTACAGAGATGAGATGAAGTTTTCTCAGAGTTTGAACTGATCATAATAGGATGCTTATCATTCATAAATCAAATGTTTATTGTTATTATTTTTATTATAAATACGTACAGAGTGTTGACGGTTAGGTGCGAACATAAGGATTTAACATGAGATTTTTGTTTTATGCAATTTCCTGCTTTCCTGTTTATTTTACTGCAAAAACTATTGACTGCAAAGTTGTACAGAATTAAATGTTGTATACAAAACTGTTCTTACATTTTTATTATGGTTTTAGTTTTTTCTTAATTAAAAAAAAATCACTAGTTCCGTTAATTAGTAGCAATAGCCAGACTTATGACATTATAGAAAACAATATTATACTATTTATATTCTGTAAAAAAAGTAAGAAGTAAATTAAATAAGGAACATGTCATTATTATAACATTTAATTCTGTACAACTTGGCACTCTACAGTTTTTACCGTAAAATGAACAGGAGAGCAGGAAATTGCGTAAAACAAAAATCCCATATTAAATCCATATGTTCGCACCTGACTCTCAACATTCTGTATAAGTCGCAGACAGATTGTAATTTTTTCTGAATATACCTTAACTTAATCTAACGCACAAAATAGATTTCAGAATTATTAGTACTGCCTTTTATAGTTTAATACGCGATATAAGTAGTTGGGGTTAGTGTCATATTATGACTGGTTCATACACTGAAAACTTTTCATCTGTCCCTATACGTCTCAGTTTAGCACTTGTAGAATTAAGACGCCTGAACCCTACGTCGCTGGTTGTGGGGATAACTTTAGCATTTGTGACACTTATTTAAAAATGAGGATTTTATAAATTGTACAAAAACATCAATGAACTTTTATGTCTTCAACATAGAGTCAGTTAAATTAAATGTTGTAGAATAACTGCGGAATGGGGACTTTTGAAATTGACATGTCATAACACATTATTCTCCCCTCCAGTACTGCATGTCTTTAGAAGAAGACAACAAGCTCGAAGAGATAGTTGAGTATTACCATGACCTCTCTTCTCTTCTCAACGAATTGTCCTAATCAATTTCTACTAAAATTGAGTTGTAATTACTGAGTAATTGTAATCAGCGTGTAATGTGCGCGCGCTTATCTGCCGACTAATCAAACTATTTTATTTATATTTAGATAAAGACTACACATCAAATTAATAATTATAACTGTTTTAAAATACTAAAACTGCAGTATTATTTATAGTTAAAGTGTAGATAAAATGGCAGCTACAGGCAAATTTCAAATTAGAGTGTCGAATTTGTTTGGATTATTTCCAGATACCAATACTGAGTTTGTTTTATTTTCGGTATTTTCAAAATCTTTAGACAACGAACAAATTTTTTGTAAAAAATGAGTAAATTTTTTTTTGGTATGCAAGCCCATAAAAAAGTGATGCGGGCGGGATATATTTATTTAATTTAGTAATGTTTTACTTATTTCTAGTTCAAATTTTATTTAATAAATAGCTGAATTAAAAATTGTTATGGAAAATTTATTTTATTTAAGTTTTATTTGAAGAATTTATAAATTTAAAGTAATAACGGACAAAGTTTTTTTATAAAAAAGACTTTATTATCTTTGAAATACTAACACTATTCTGGACTTCCATTGTCTTCATTTTTAACAAAAAGTAACAAGTAAAGTATCTGCAATCGTCATCAGGTGAATACTAACAAATTTAGAGACTACTGCAGCTTATATACTAAAGACATGATTAGTGAAGCGATCAAGCATGTAAAGTGCAAGTTAGCGAAACAAAAATTAACAAATAGAAACATTAGTGTAGTTTGAATTCATTCGAATGTCCAATCAGCGGCTTCCACACGTTGCCTATTTCTATACTAGGTTGGCTGAAGACCGCCTTGTTGTTGTAGTTGATGACTGCTGCTTCATTGAATTTTCTTTTGTGCCAGTGTTCCTCTCTGTGTATGATCTTCGCCTCAGACCAATTCATTTTATGTTGTTTTTCCCAGGAGTGTTGCGCGATGCCGGATCTTGATGTCTCTCCTCTCTGCGTTTGAATTCGGTGTTCTTTCAGTGTGACTTCTAAAGGTCTTGGTTTCCTTTAGAAGTCGGATTAAAAGAACACTGAATTCAAACGCAGAGAGGAGAGACATCAAGATCCGGCATCGCGCAACACTCCTGGGAAAAACAACATAATATGAATTGGTCTGAGGCGAAGATCATACACAGAGAGGAACACTGGCACAAAAGAAAATTCAATGAAGCAGCAGTCATCAACTACAACAACAAGGAGGTCTTCAGCCAACCTAGTACAGAAATAGGCAACGTGTGGAAGCCGCTGATTGGACGTTCGAATGAACTCAAACTACACTAATTTTTCTATTTGTTAATTTTTGTTTCGCTAACTTGCACTTTACATGCTTGATCCCTTCACTAATCATGTCTTTAGTATATAAGCTGCAGTAGTCTCTAAATTTGTTAGTATTCACCTGATGACTATTGCAGATACTTTACTTGTTGTTACTTTTTGTTAAAAATGAAGACAATGGAAATCCAGAATAGTGTTAGCATTTCAAATGCAACATTGTCTACTTCATTCAAACGGACGTTTATTATCTTTATTTATTACAAAGAAAACGAAAATATAACAATTTTTTTGGTATAATTAAAAAATTAGACATATTAAACGTCGTTGTATACTTAACTATCTCTCTTTTCGAGCTTGTTGTCTTTGACTAGAGAGGTTACTTCCGGACTTAGTAGATAAGTCCCCATTGAAAAGATTTTATTTGTGGAAAATAATTTCAGAAAAACAATTATAGTAGAAATGTAAATAATTAAGTTTAAATTTGTATTTCACAGTATATTGTACATTTAAAAAAATATAAGATAAAACAAAATTCAATATCAACTATATTAAATATACATACAATTAAAAAATATAAATTTTAATCTGTGTAGAGCAAAAATTTATAAGACAATATTAATCAAAATGAAAAAAAAAAAAGAAAAATTTTGGGAGTGTTTCATAACAACTATTATAAAATACATTCATTTCAAAACCTGCAATATTTTGGGGATTACAGAAAATGCTTTTATTTCCGTACAGGATTAATTTATGCAGCTAATTCATTTTCTCTGGTGGGCCATTTGTTTTTGAATACCCAATCAAAATTCAGTATAAATTCAGCAAAATTGAAAGTCGTGGAATTGCAATTAATTGCATATTTATAAGAAATAATTAGGTACATTATTGGCAATGAATGAACACAAAAAAATATAATTTTTATTTGTTTAGGGTAAAAATTTATCAGAAAATAATAATTAAAAGAAGAAGAAAAGGAAAATTTTTGGCAGTTGTGAATGTTTTAATATGATTTCATTTCAAGGACTACATTAAAGACAAGGCTTTTATTTCCGTACAGGATTAACTTAAGTACTTTTCTACGCATTAATTTTCTATGGTGTGATATTTGTTTTTGGACAGCAAATGAAATTTCAGTAGGTGGTAGCGAAAAATAAAGACAATATAATTTAAAAAAAAAAAACAAGGTTGAAATCTTTAAAAACAATTAGCTTCTCTTGAATTTGAGGGAATTATAGAGATTACTGAAGAAATGAGAAATTGCGGGAACTCTACAATACAATTATTAATTTCCTATATATTTTTTTATTTAGTTGTGTTTTAAATATTATATATTATATAAACAAAAATTTAAAAGAAAATAATAATCAAAAGAAATAAAAGGAAAAATTTTGGCAGTTTAATGAATATTTTAATATACATTCATTTCAAAAGATGCATTATTTTTGGAATAAAAGACAAAGCTATTATTTCCGTAATACTTTTTTATGCATTAATTTTGTGTGTGATATTTGTTCAAAAATTCAGTAGGTGGCAGTGAAAAATAAAGATAATATAATTCAAGAAAATAAACAAACCAAATTGGAAAAGGCATTTATGGAATTTGAATAAATTGCAGAGATTAGTAAGCAATGAGAAATTTTGGGAAAACCGGAATTACAATTGTTATCACTTACCAGAGATTACCATTAAGGATATGGACATTTTTAACAGTGAATTTTAATTTAGTTGTAAGTTTTAAATATTTTTAGATGAAAGTTTTAATTTAGATATAAGTTTTAATTCAAAATAATTAGCTTTTCTTGGAATTCGAAAAAATTCCAGAGATTACTGGAGAAATGGGAAACAATTAATTGTATGTTTAATTTAGTTGTAAGTTTTAAATATTTTTAGATGTAAGTTTTAATTTAGATGTAAGTTTTAATTTAGATTAGTATTTTATTTATTATAATTTCCTGTGTGACAGATTAATAAAGGAGTATAGTACATTAAAGATTTTTTTGTGGCGGATTATAATATAGTAAAGAAAATTCATCTGGTTCCTTTGATATTAATATAAAGGATTTTTTTTAAATATCAGTAACTTTAAACTTTAAAACTAACAAATTATATCAATGCTAGCTATAATAATTTTAATTTTATCTAGCAAATATGTTGCAAAAATAAATGCCACATTTCAGTATATTCATTTCATTTGAGGAGCTTTTGGCAAAAACAACCTTAGACCATTATTATGAATTTGAGATAATAAAAAAGAAACTTTCTACCTTCCTTACTGTTAAATATTTTTGGAATTTAATTTAACTCAAGTTCATGCTTAAATATAAGAATATGGACGTTAAGTAGCAGAAATTAAACAGTGATGAGTAATTACTTATTTATTAGAGAATTTTATATGACAATGGTTGTTTCTGTAACAAACAGATAATTTGCAAACAGGAAAATCATTGAACATTTTCTTTTTTTGAAATTAGCCTACACGTTTCCTTGAACAACAACCAATGCACAGGGACAGGTGGGTTTTGCTAAATCATTATAGAACTGGTTGTTTTTGTAGAAACACTGAAATTTTACAATGTCAACTTAAGACATACTCTTTAAGATAAACAGTTTTACTAAACTGTTAGGCATCCACGATATCTATACAAAAACTGTGCTTGTTCGCTTAGTACTCCATTTTGATTTTCACAAAATCCTTACAGAAATCACACTGTCCACAAATTTGGAAACTAGCCTATATAACCCCAATTTTTTTAAAATGGAATATGGTTAAAAACTATTTCAACATCAGATTATACTACAACATGGTTTTGTACCGGGACGCTCAATTGCAGACAAAGCTTTTATTTCCGTAGGATTAACTTATGTACTTTTTTCGCATTAATTTTGTGTGTGATATTTGTTTTTGAACAGCAAATAAAAATTCAGTAGGTGGCAGTGAAAAATAAAGACAATATAATTCAAGAAAATAAACAAACAAAATTAGAAAAAGCATTTATGGAATTTGAATAAATTGCAGAGATTACTGGAGCAATGAGAAATTCCGGGGAAACCGGAATTACAATTGTTATCACTTATCAGTGATTGCCATTAAGGATATAGACATTTTTAACAATGAATTTTAAATTAGTTGTAAGTTTTAAATATTTTTAGATGAAAGTTTTAATTTAGATATAAGTTTTAATTCAAAATAATTAGCTTTTCTTGAATTCGAAAAAATTCCAGAGATTCTGGAGAAATGGGAAATTCCGGCAAAAGTGAATTTACTATTATCAGGGACAAGTGGATTTTAACAATTAATTGTATATAATGTTTAATTTAGTTGTAAGTTTTAAATATTTTTAGATGTAAGTTTTAATGTAGATGTAAGTTTTAATTTAGATTAGTATTTTATTTATTATAATTTTCTGTGTGACAGTATTAAAGGAGTATAGTACATAGTCATTGAACATTTTCTTTTTTTGAAATTAGCTTACACGTTTCTTTGAACAACAACCAATGCACAGGGACAGGTGGGTTTTGTTAAATCATTATAGGACTGATTGTTTTTGTAGAAACACTGAAATTTTACGATGTCAACTTGAGACTAAGATACTCTTTAAGATTAACTCTTTAAGATAAACAGTTTTACTAAACTGATAGGCATCCTCGATGTTTATAAAAAACTGCTTGTTCGCTTAGTACTCCTCTTATTTTGATTTTTACAAAATCCCTAAAGGAGTCATACTGTTCACAAATTTGCAAACTGGCCTATATTACTCCAATTTTTTTTAAATGGAAACAAGAATATGGTTAAAAATTACAGACCAGTATCTAAATAATGCATATTTGAAAGTATTATTTATAAATCTTTGTATGCTCTAGTACAAAATCAGATTATACTACAACATGGTTTTGTACCGGGACGCTCAATTGAAACGAATCTGCTGGAATATACAGATTACATTTTAAATGCTATATGGGAAATTAAGTTGAGGTGGATTCTGTTAACACCGACTTCAGCAAAGCGTTTGACAGAATTCCTCGTAATTTATTAATAACTAGGCTAGCTGAAGTTGAGGTCAGTGGAAATTTGCTTAAATAGTTCAGTTCTTATTTGAGTGGTTGAACACAGCGAGTTGTATCGAATGGTTTATCTTCTGATGATGTCACTGTCACGTCGGGCGTGCCACAGGGCTCCCATTTAGGCCTTGTTCTCTTTGATATATTCATTAACAACATTGCGTGTTTCAAATTTACAAAATTTCTCCTTTAGCGGATGACTTAAAAATATACCACACTATAGAATCGTTCCACGAATTTCTAAAATTTCAAGATATAAATAATTTAGTTGAGTACGCAAATAAATTGGAACTGATAATTAAATTAGATAACAAGTTAATTTTTGACATTCACATCGACAATATTGTTAGAAAGGCTTACAAAGTGTTAGGCTTTCTAATACGAGCAAGCTCTAATTTTAGACATCCATCCACTATTTTAACATTGTACAACTTTCTTGTTAGAATTTCTCATTCGTAAGTTTCCAATATACAGGCCAAAATTATTGTCATTAGAAAATAGAAGTTAAGCGACCTTGCGTTCTTACATAAACTTTTTAACAATGTTGTAGATTCACCAGAATTATCATCATTTCATCCCCAATAATTATGGTACTAGAACAAGAAGTTTATTCAGTCATTCTTTCTGCCGTACTAATTCTATCCTAAATTCTCCTATCATAAGAATATCACACTTGTACAACTTCAATATGCCAGATGTATTTTACACAAGTTTACATTACTACAAACACTCACTTAAATTTTATTAGTTATATTCCTCATTTAAATATGATTTGCTCTTTGATATTTTTTTCTAAACATTTGTTTATTTACTAGTTTTTATATGTCATATTTTTATTTACAAAATTTGAACTATGGTTGTTTTTGCAAGAGGCTTCTCATTTGTAACTGATGAGTTAAAAATTTAAATTTTTGTTTTCCGAATTATGCCTTAATATTTTCTCATATCATCCGATCTGTTCTAATATCCAAGTTTCGGTCATTCGATCTGTACTTATATCTCATTTTCTTGTGCTACGAATTATTTTTTTTAGATCATTCGGGTTAATTAAATCTTATTTTTTTGTGATATTACCCGGATATTCTAACTTAATTTTAACCCAAATATTAAATTCCAAAGAGATTCTACAAATCTAATATCCACATTAATTAATTTTAATTATTGAATTAGATTAGAATACGATATAATTTTACTTCATTCAGAGATATTTGAAGTGTTGTGCAATGATCCAGATATTTTAATGACTAGAATCTAGTCTTTATGTCTTGCTTTTCCACGGGAATCAAAGAAAAATGCCCCCAGTTTCTAGATTTCTGAATATATCTGATTTTGTGTTGTCACCCTGATGCTCTAGCTTAATTTTTATCCTTTTACCATCTACTTTACCTAGAAATTAAACTCCAAAAAGATACATATTATTTTCCATACTCTAATTTTAATTATTGATCTAAATTAGAATACGATCTAATTCTACTTCGATACCACCAAATTTAAATCACGAGATACATATACATATTATTTTCCATACTCTAATTTTAATTATTGACTTAAATTAGAATACGATCAAATTCTACTTCGATACCACCAAATTTAAATCACGAGCTGGACCAGTTATTTTTAAAGTTAACTGTCAAGGACGTAGGAGGTTCAGTTCTGCTCTAACTTCCGTGGGTTGTCCGGTATTTTAATCGTACTGAATCGAATAATTCTGTAGTTGGCTGTGATAATTAAACAGTATAGAACAGAATATGTTGAATGAGATTTTGGCAGCGTCACAAAAATGTTTATTTATAATTTGAAGTGAAATGTTATTAAATTGATGAGATACAGGATTTATTTGTTAATCCAAAACCGAGTCAAAGCGCTCCCAGGATAATTTAAATGAAAAACTCAGTGTTAAATGCAAAGTATCCTTAAAATTTACTTATTTATTTTAACTTAGCTATGTTTCAAAAACGTTTAGGTTAAGTTTTAATTTAGGTTAAGTTTTATTTCCTATAATTAAAATCAAAATATATTAAATGAGATTTTGGCGGAGCCATAAAAAATATATAAATAAGAAAACTCAGTGTGAAATGCAGAGCATCCTAAAAGTTTATTTTAATTTAATTATGTTTTAAATGTTTAGTTTAAGTTTTAATTTAGGTTAAGTTTTATTTCCTATAATTAAAAACAAAATATATTAAATGAGATTTTGGCGGAGCCATAAAAAATATATAAATAAAAAAACTCAGTATGAAATGCAGAGCATCCTTAAGTTTATTATAATTTAATTATGTTTTAAATGTTTAGTTTAAGTTTTAATTTAGGTTAAGTTTTATCTCCTATAATTAAAATCAAAATATATTAAATGAGAATTTGGCGGAGCCACAAAAGTGTTTATAAATAATTTGAAGTGGATGATTTGCTCTTTGATATTTTTTTCTAAACATTTGTTTATTTACTAGTTTTTATATGTCTTTATTTTATTTACAAAATTTGAACTATGGTTGTTTTTGCAAGAGGCTTCTAATTTGTCACTGATGAGTTAAAAATTTAAATTTTTGTTTTCCGAATTATGCCTTAATTTTTTCTCATATCATCCGATCTGTTCTAATATCTCAGTTTCGGTCATTCGATCGGTACTTATATCTCATTTTCTTGTGCTACGAATTATTTTTTTTAGATCATTCGGGTTAATTAAATCTTATTTTTTTGTGTTATTACCCGGATATTCTAACTTAATTTTAACCCAAATATTAAATTCTAGAGATTCTACAAATCTAATATCCACATTAATTAATTTTAATTATTGAATTAGATTAGAATACGATATAATTTTACTTCATTCAGAGATATTTGAAGTGTTGTGCAATGATCCAGATATTTTAATGACTAGAATCTAGTCTTTATGTCTTGCTTTTCCAAGGGAATCAAAGAAAAATGCCCCCAGTTTCTAGATTTCTGAATGTATCTGATTTTGTGTTGTCACCCTGATGCTCTAGCTTAATTTTTATCCTTTTACCATCTACTTTACCTAGAAATTAAACTCCAAAAAGATACATATTATTTTCCATACTCTAATTTTAATTATTGATCTAAATTAGAATACGATCTAATTCTACTTCGATACCACCAAATTTAAATCACGAGCTACATATACATATTATTTTCCATACTCTAATTTTAATTATTGACTTAAATTAGAATACGATCAAATTCTACTTCGATACCACCAAATTTAAATCACGAGCTGGACCAGTTATTTTTAAAGTTAACTGTCAAGGACGTAGGAGGTTCAGTTCTGCTCTAACTTCCGTGGGTTGTCCGGTATTTTAATCGTACTGAATCGAATAATTCTGTAGTTGGCTGTGATAATT
This sequence comes from Harpalus rubripes, assembly GCA_963082715.1. Lineage (NCBI taxonomy): Eukaryota > Metazoa > Arthropoda > Insecta > Coleoptera > Carabidae > Harpalus > Harpalus rubripes. The sequence continues at coordinate 43,441,555 of OY720458.1, read as the reverse complement.
AAACAGTATAGAACAGAATATGTTGAATGAGATTTTGGCAGCGTCACAAAAATGTTTATTTATAATTTGAAGTGAAATGTTATTAAATTGATGAGATACAGGATATGTTTGTTAATCCAAAATCGAGTCAAAGCGCTCCCAGGATAATTTAAATGAAAAACTCAGTGTTAAATGCAAAGTATCCTTAAAATTTACTTATTTATTTTAACTTAGTTATGTTTCAAAAACGTTTAGGTTAAGTTTTAATTTAGGTTAAGTTTTATTTCCTATAATTAAAAACAAAATATATTAAATGAGATTTTGGCGGAGCCATAAAATATATATATATATAAATAAGAAAACTCAGTATGAAATGCAGAGCATCCTTAAGTTTATTTTAATTTAATTACGTTTTAAATGTTTAGTTTAAGTTTTAATTTAGGTTAAGTTTTATTTCCTATAATTAAAAACAAAATATATTAAATGAGATTTTGGCGGAGCCATAAAATATATATAAATAAGAAAACTCAGTATGAAATGCAGAGCATCCTTAAGTTTATTTTAATTTAATTATGTTTTAAATGTTTAGTTTAAATTTTAATTTAGGTTAAGTTTTATCTCCTATAATTAAAATCAAAATATATTAAATGAGAATTTGGCGGAGCCACAAAAGTGTTTATAAATAATTTGAAGTGGATGATTTGCTCTTTGATATTTTTTTCTAAACATTTGTTTATTTACTAGTTTTTATATGTCATATTTTTATTTACAAAATTTGAACTATGGTTGTTTTTGCAAGAGGCTTCTCATTTGTAACTGATGAGTTAAAAATTAAAATTTTTGTTTTCCGAATTATGCCTTAATTTTTTCTCATATCATACGATCTGTTCTAATATCTCAGTTTCGGTCATTCGATCTGTACTTATATCTCATTTTCTTGTGCTACGAATTATTTTTTTTAGATCATTCGGGTTAATTAAATCTTATTTTTTGTGTTATTACCTGGATATTCTAACTTAATTTTAACCCAAATATTAAATTCTAAAGAGATTTGTTTCAAAAACGTTTAGGTTAAGTTTTAATTTAGGTTAAGTTTTATTTCCTATAATTAAAAACAAAATATATTAAATGAGATTTTGGCGGAGCCTTAAAAAATATATAAATAAGAAAACTCAGTGTGAAATGCAGAGCATCCTAAAAGTTTATTTTAATTTAATTATGTTTTAAATGTTTAGTTTAAGTTTTAATTTAGGTTAAGTTTTATTTCCTATAATTAAAAACAAAATATATTAAATGAGAATTTGGCGGAGCCACAAAAGTGTTTATAAATAATTTGAAGTGGAGGGTCAAAGCACTCTCAGAATTAGAATAAATTTTTAAAACTCAGTGTTAAATGCAGAGCATCCTTATTTATTTTAACTTAGTTATAAGTTTCAAAAATGTTTAGGTTAAGTTTTAATTTAGATTAAATTTTAATTTAGATTAAGTTTTATTTCTTATTATTTTGTTTCGGACAGAGTATTAAAAGAGTATAGGACAATAAAGAAAATTCTAATAAATTTAAAAATTAATATATGATTACTCCAGAACCAAACACCAAACCCGTTAATCCTACTTTAGTAAAAAAATTAGAATCGCAAGAAAACCACAACGGATTTGTTTATTATAAACCCACAAATAAAATAATAAAAATAGAGTTAGTGGCATTTGCAGCCAAGGGCGGGATTTTGGATTTCATGGCTTTTCACAGAGCATCAATTATAAATAATATAGACAGCTATATGCCTGTTTACAACTTTTGAACATAAAACATAAGTAAACTAACAAATACCAGAGAAAGTGAAAAACATCAAATACAAAATACACGCGCGTAGTAACTACTAGCACCATCTGTGTTTCTAACTGCATATATTTAATCTGAAATGAGCAATATATATAACCTTTTTCAAGGACGTTTCTAAATATGTACTAACTTTAAATTATGAATGAAGACTTTTTCCTAAACATTGTTTTTCTACTAAATGAAGGTGTAAGTAAACTATAGAAAAAAGTTACTAGTTTGCATAAATTTCATAACACCGGAATACCCCATTGAAAAAACATTTCCGCCAAAAGTGGATTTTTTAAAGTTTTAATAGTGTTTTTGTTAGATTGCATATCATTTATGAGTGAAAAAATTCCAAAGCACAGTGTTAGTATTTATAAAGAGAACAATATTTCTAACCTTTATTGGTGCCATTTAAAACGAACCATCTACTCGAAAAGTCCCAACCGGATTCCGCCGCAGCTTTTAGTTCAGCATAAAAATCTTCCTTTTCTTCAATTGTCCGAAAAGTCATAGCATTTTCTATGTCTTCCCTGTACGACTCCGGCCTAGGTCCAGTTGACTTATCCCCATAAACAGCAAGAGTGTAATTTCTGTTATTCTTTTGGATTGTGACAGTATGGTTCGTTACCCAAAATTCGAATTCTTTTTCCATGGTTTCTATATTATTTCGGATTAGATCAATATCATTTGTGGCTTCATAGTAAATTTTGACCATAGGTATTAACAAAGGGGGCTGTGAACGTCTTGTATAATATATTCTTCCACCGTTAGGGATAAAACCATACTGTTCTACAATGTAGAAGAAGTTTTCCAGCATTCCTTTGGCTGTAGAATACATATCTGACAGCATCAACCCTTTGATAATCCAATACGAATCCCAATAGTAAAATTCACGAAATCTTCCTCCAGGTACAATAACGGGATTCGGCACCCAAATTATGGAATACAAATCCTGGTTTTCATAAACCTCATCCTTCATTTTTCTTCCAAGTAATTTCCATAATCCATTCAGCCTAACGCCCCAATTTCTCAAAGCGGGATCCTTGATTTCTTTTCTTAAAAATTTGGGAGTTTCAACCCAGTCTTGCGGAACCCATTCTTCGAATTCCGAACCCGCTGGTTCGAAGGTTCGGTTTACAAACATCTCAATGGCCATTCTGTCAGGTACTTCACCGTTTTCCTCCATGAAATTGTAGAAACGTTTCATTGTGTCGTTGGGAGGATATTTTAGTTTAAGATCAACGAATGTTTTGGAGTCTTTGTAGATCATGGCCATTTGAACGGTGTGAAGGAATGGACCATGGCAATATATAGTACTGCAACAAAAATTGTAGTAAAGCTCAATGAAGGCACTAGAGAGTAAAAAATATTAATAATTTGTAAAAAGTTTTATATTATATTCATATTTCGGGATACTTTGTTTTTGAATAACAAAACAAACGAAGAACTAAAGGAAAAAAGGATGAATGTCCATTTTCTAGCAAAATTAGATGATTGGTCCTACTAATAGATTGAAGCTGGGGCTTTCAGCAATGAGTGCCCGTGAGGTGACGCCTGGTAAACGCCCGCACGGTACAAATATGTCATCATCATTACCGATATCTGCTCGTACAAAGCAGATTGGCACACCCAGCAGTGGGTAATATGCCGTGATGATATATTTATATTTATTTATTTATTTATTTATATATTTAGATAAAGCAAAAACAGTAATAGTCCTAAGCTGCGTTTAGAACCAAATTATTTCAATTTCCAATTTGAATTTCTACGTTGTATATTGTACTTTGTATTTGATGTATTCACAACAGCATGTAATTTCAATTTGACGCATATGCAAACTATCAGATTCCGCGTGCGTATATTGTGATTCTTGTCAGAATACTGCACACATTTGTTTAAATCAAGACTTTTGACAGACGATTGCTGAGGGGCTTTTTGCGATTCATTTTTAATGTTTCACAATAACCTCCAAACAATGACAGCTGAGCTTAACATCGGAATTGAAAAGTTTGGCGTATATTCAGGCACATGTTCCAAGCCTTGACGCTAAGTAGAAATTCAAATTGGAAATTGAAATTACTTGGTTGTGAATGCCGCTTTAAGATACAGGAGCTAAAGAGGATGACGGTTCAAGCATTTTTGCTTCGTAGATTCGATAGTCAGACTGGTAAAATTCTATTAGGTCCCATATCCATCTGCGGGTATAATAATGTGCAATTTGAGTTTTGGACTAAAATGAATACAGTATCATACTTCAAAAATAAGGTTTCAAACTTTAAAATTCGCGTAGTGAAAACATTTTGTGACATTCATCTTTTCCTCCTGGCTCTTCAAATGTTACATAAATAGTTCATTATGATAATAGGGTATTTAATTAATTTTTCATCGTTTATATGTTATTCTTTGTAAAAACAGACTAAACACGTATTTTTTTCTGTTCATACAATGACCCATTTCGCTGAAATTCTTTTTTGAAAGTAATAACCAGAGAATGCCTTCATCCTAATGACGAAGTAGACCAAAGTTACTGCTAAGACCAATAGATGGCAACCGAGTAGTAAATTAAGAAACATAACATGAAACTTATGCCTGTAGTTTTCTAATTGACATTTCTAGTTTTGTGTGTCTGGGGAGGGGGGGGGGTAGTCATATCAAATTGTAAAGTTTTAAAATGAATACTCATCCAAGACTTAGAAGATATGGTTGTATTTATGCAATTACCCTAATGATTTACAATAAAATAGAAATTAAATACATCAATAGATGACAACCGAGTAGTAAATAAATATAACATGAAAACTTATGCGTGTTTAGTTTCCTAATTGACATTTCCAGTTTTTTGTATTTGGGGGGTCATAGTAAATTGTCATTATAAATAAGAGTTTTAAAGTGAATACTACTCGTACAAGACCCCGAAGATATAGTTGTATTTTATGCGATCACCCATTAAACAATAAAATAGAAATTAAAATATAGGTATTTGCTTAATGTCTTATCCCTCTTTTGTAATTTAATATTTATTATTTGGAATGCAAGTATTAAATAAACAATAATTGAATTCTACTTCATATTTATTTATTCAAATATATGAAAAAAAAAAAAATGGGAAAAATTCTTTGAGATATTAGTAGAGTAAAAAATATTTATAATTTGAATACATATTAAATTGAAGAGTTAGAATTAAAATAAATTTAATATACGTATGTAATTATATCAATAATTTTAAGGGTAAACACGTAGTCTCAAAGTGTTATAGTTCAACATCCTTAGGCTTAAAAACAGTGTTTTAGTCCTATACAGAATGAAGTTTTTGTATGCCCTTTGTTTTTGAATACCAAATCAAAAAACTTAACCCTAAACATCCTTAGGTTTAAAAATAATTTTTTTTAGTCCTATACGGAATGAAGTTAATATTTTTCTCTACAGACGCCATATATTTTTTGTATCCTCTTTGTTTTTGAATAATGAATCACAAAAACTCAGTGTTAAAAGCAAAGCATCCTCAAGTTTAACACATGTTTTGGAGTCCTGTACAGGGTTAAGTTAGTATTTTTGTGTTCATAGCCCATATTGTTGGGGTGCTTTTAGTTTATGAATCAAATAAAAATATATTAAAAAGATAGCGTTATAGTTTTTAAATACCTACAAGGTTATGTTTAGTTTGTGAGCAGTTTATTCATATGCGATGTGGTTACAAATTACTGGATTTATTTTATTGAATTACAGAATTCATTTTTTTGTTACTTGTGCATCTAGTCTAAATTAATATAATCTAAATTGTAAAATTTGATTTATGTAAAATACACTAGCTCTAGCACATAATCGAAGACAATTTAAAAATCGAATGAATTTCGATATTAATATACGATGATTATTTCTTAAATTCAGGGATAATAAAGGCTATTGTAAATGGTATTGATTTTTTTACATATTTAAAAATGATTCAATATGCATTAAGCAAAGCAACTCCAAAACAGAAACAATTCCAGATATAATATATGATCAAAATGGATTATTTGGAATGCAAGTATTAAATAAACAATAATTGAATTGTACTTCATATTTATTTATTCTAATATAAGAAAAACAAATGGGAAAAATTCGTTGAGATATTGGTAGAGTAAAAATATTTATAATTTGAATACATATTAAATTGAAGAGTTAGAATTGAATTTATTTTAATAAATTCAATACACGTATGTATTTTATCAATAATTTTAAGGGTAAACACATAGTGTCAAAATGTTAGTTCGACATCCTTAGGCTTAAAAACAGTTTTTTAGTCCTATACAGAATGAAGTTAATATTTTTCTTTTCACGCCATATATTTTTTTGTGTGCTCTTTGTTTTTGAATATCAAATCCAAAAACTTAAGCCTGAACATTCTTAAGATTAAAAATAGTTTTTTTAGTCCTATAAAGAATGAAGTTAACATTTTTCTCTACACACGCCATATATTAATAATTTGAATACATATTAAATTGAAGAGTTAGAATTAAAATAAATTCAGTATACGTACGTAATTATATCAATAATTTTAAGGGTAAACACGTAGTGTCAAAGTGTTATAGTTCAACATCCTTACGCTTAAAAACAGATTTTTAGTCCTATACAGAATGAAGTTAGTATTTTTCTCTACACACGCCATATATTAATAATTTGAATACATATTAAATTGAAGAGTTAGAATTAAAATAAATTCAGTATACGTACGTAATTATATCAATAATTTTAAGGGTAAACACGTAGTGTCAAAGTGTTATAGTTCAACATCCTTACGCTTAAAAACAGATTTTTAGTCCTATACAGAATGAAGTTAGTATTTTTCTCTACACACGCCATATATTTTTTGTGTGCTCTTTGTTTTTGAATAACAAATCAAAAAACTTAAGCCTAAACATCCTTAGGCTTAAAAATAGTTTTTTTTAGTCCTACACAGAATGAAGTTAATATTTTTCTTTACACACGCCATATATTTTTTGTGTCCTCTTTGTTTTTGAATAACAAATCACAAAAACTCAGTGTTAAAAGCAGAGCATCCTCAAGTTTAAAAGATTCCAGATATAATATATGTTCAAAATGGATTATTTGGAATGCAAGTATTAAATAAACAATAATTGAATTGTACTTCATATTTATTTATTCTAATATAAGAAAAATAAATGGGATAAATTCGTTGAGATATTGGTAGAGTAAAAATATTTTAAATTGAAGAGTAAGAATTAAAATAAATTCAATACACGTATGTATTATATCAATAATTTTAAGGGTAAACACATTGTGTCAAAATGTTAGTTCGACATCGACCTTAGGCTTAAAAACGGTTTTTTTAGTCCTATATAGAATGAAGTTAGTATTTTTCTCTACACACGCCATATGTTTTTTTGTGCGCTCTTTGTTTTTGAATATCAAATCCAAAAACTTAAGCCTGAACATTCTTAGGCTTAAAAATAGTTTTTTTTAGTCCTATAAAGAATGAAGTTAATATTTTTCTCTACACACGCCATATATTTATAATTTGAATACATATTAAATTGAAGATTTAGAATTAAAATAAATTCAATATACATATGTAATTATATTAATAATTTTATGGGTAAGCACATAGTTTCAAAATGTTAGTTCGACATCCTTAGGCTTAAAAACATATTTTTAGTCCTATACAGAATAAAGTTAGTATTTTTCTCCACACACGCCATATATTTTTTTTGTATGCTCTTGGTTTTTTAATAACAAATCAAAAAATTTAAGCCTGAACATCCTTATGCTTCAAAATAGTTTTTTTTAGCCCTATACAGAATGAAGTTAATATATTTCTCTACACACGTCATATATTTTTTTTGTCCTCTTTGTTTTTGAATAAAGAATCAAAAAACTCAGTGTTAAAAGCAGAGCATCCTCAAGTTTAAAAGATGTGTTTGTAGTCCTGTACAGGGTATTTTTGTGTTCATAGTCCATATTTTTGGGGTGCTTTTTGTTTATGAATCACATGGAAATATTTTAAAAAGATAGCGTTATAGTTTTTAAATACCCACAAGGTTATGTTTAGTTTGTGAGCAGTTCATTCATATTCGACGTGGTTACATATTATTTGATTTATTTTTTATTGAATTCCGGACAAACTCCAGAAATTTCTGGAGAAATTCAGAGATATACAGAATTTCAATTCTCAGGGATATAAAAAGAAATATACGTAAACTAAAAGAAATAAGTTGTGTCTATAATGTCTATTATATAGTACATTAAAGAAATAGACAATTTTTTTTAGCCCAGTGCAGAGTTAAGCTAATTTTGTCTATGCAGTTTATAATTTTTTCCAGGTGCTCTTTATTTTCGAGAAACGAATTGTTGACAACAAATATGTAACAAAAATCAAAAAGGAAAAATTGGCCAAAATTATTTTATATGTTGGTAGAGTCAAAAATATTTATAATTTGATGTAAAGCATAGCATCCTCATTTTTAAAACTGAGCATTATACTTTTTAAATCGCCACAAGCTATGTTTAGTGTTTTTCTGAGCAGTTCGTTCATAATTCCGTAGTGTTTAGTATAATTATATAATCTTTTAAATTTTTTATTGAATTACAAAATGAACTCCAGAAATATAGACAAAAATTAAAGGAGTATAACACATAAAAGAAAAAAGACAAATTTTTAGTCCTGTAGAGAGTTAAGTTAGTATTTTTCGCTACGCAAATTTCGAAGAACTTTAATTTTCGATGAAGGAATGGAATTTAACCCTCGGAGTACTAAAAGTGGGTCAATCGTGACCCAAAATGTGCATTATTTACTGTATTCCTCATAATTATTTTTTTATGTTCCTGATTTTTCTCAAGTTCTCCTATTATGTTATCTTCTATTATTTTTGATATATGTATGAATATGAATTTTATTTCTCCTGATATTTCATAAAATGCTCGTTGGGCCACGTCAGACCCGTTTTCGGAATTATAACTATCGAATACATGTTGTTTATTTGTCGAGCTATGCAAGTTTATACTTGTTCCGCGCGGCGCATCTTATCGCTTGCTGCATTTGTAATTTACTTTTAGTCTTATTGACTTTTGAGAATATACATGTAAATTTTTTGTCAAAATGTGCAGCAAATGGAGACCTCTGACTGATTCTGAATTATTCAATTATGCAATGCTCGAGTCTGATGAGGAAGAAGAGGCTGTCGTGAATTAAGAAGAAGGTGAAAATGAATCAAATGAAATGACAATAAATACTCAAATAAATGTGACCATTGTAAAAGGTTTGTTTGCAATTTGCACTCGGACCTTAAAGAAATTATTGAAACTATATGTAAATTTTGTAAAAAAGATGAAGATGGTGAACCATACTAAAAAAAAAACATATTTAGTTTCAACAAAGCAATTATTATTATATTTTATGTTTTGTAAAAATATGTTTGCATTACAGTTATATTGTGAATGTTTACCTAGAAAATAACAAATAATTTTTTCTTTACTTTTTTCTTATTTGTATCTTTATGAACAAAAAAATAAATGAAAAATAAATATTTCATGCTGTTATTTTATTGAAAGTAACCACAAAAGCAAAAAATATGTAAAAAAATAATTTAGACTGTATGGGTCACTGTTGATCCGTTTTCGGAAACAAATTTATCAAATTATTTCAGGACTCCTAGGATTAATATAATCAAATTGGATTATTTTTAATGCTTTTATTTTAGATTTTCATTAATAAATGAATTAAAAAATGCTCAATACTGTTGTAATATTTGTAAAAAAATGAGCAAAATTATTTGCAGGGTATAATTTTTTTTTAGTTATGTATATATATATATATATATATATATATATATATATAGAATGCATATTAAATTGTAGTATCACACAAGTAAAATAAATTCATTATATACGAATGTTTAAAATTTTTATCAATTTTAAAGGAAACATATTCAGTGTCAAAATACTAGTCTGAGCATCCTCAAGTTTAAAAGACAGTTTTTGCACTGGATTTAGTAATTTTGTACAGGAGGAAATTCGTAATTTTGTGTATATAGTTCAAAAATTTTTTCGATTGTTTTCGAACAGGAATGGAGTTTAATACAGAAATCATTCCATTTATTAGACATATAATGAAATTGGATAATTTTAGATGTATTTATTTTAGTTTTTTATCAGTAAACAATAAAAAAGAAATTAAAAAATGTTTATTACAGTTTATTGTAATATATGTAACAAAATAAAAAAGGAAAAATTAAGCAAAATTATTTGAAATGTTGGCAGAGTATAAAAAATATTTATAGTTTGATGTAGAATGCATAATGGAAGAGTTATGGAATTAAAATAAATTCATATTTTATTAAACGACCAGGCGTTTTATTAAAAGACGGATTTTACAATCTGGCTACGCCATATAGATTTTGGTTGTCGAAAAATTAAATTTGTAGAATACGAATATAAACCGTCCAGAGTTTTGAATATAATTCGCGTTTATAAATTTTATACAAGCATAATTCGGTAATGGACGAATTAAAATGTACCTAAATATTGTACTATTATACCACATACATTCATTATTGTTTGTTGTATGTACATGTAACAAACTATTAAAAAAAAAAATTGGGGTAAATTATATGAAATGTTGGCAGTGTAAAAAATCGTATATATCTATGTATTTTATAAGCATCAATTTATATTTATAACTTTTATTTTTGTCTACTATAAATGAATGATTAGTAGATTTCATTAATAAACAATAATTGAATTATATGTTCAATTTTGTTTATTGTAAATACATGTAACAAATTATGAAAGGAAAAATAGGGGAAAATTATTTGAATTGTTGGCAGTGTAAGAAAAGTACATATGTATGTGTTTTGTACACATCAATTTATAATTGTTATTTTATTTTTGTCTTCTATAAATAAATGATCAATAGATTTTCAACAACAAACAATAATTGAATTTAAAAATGTTCAATTATGGTTTACTGTAAATATATGTGTAAAGATCTAAATATTGGCAGCGTAAAGAAAGAATATAATTTGATGTAGATTGCTTATTAAATTGAAGTTTATACTCTATACGTATTTATTTAAAATGGAGTTTAACTCTGAAGAAATTTTAGTTATTATTGAAGAAATTCAGTGAAATATGTACATTCCGTATTTCAACTTCAGTGACACTAAAATAAATACAGACTTATTCAAATTTAGTCATAGATTTTGAAAATATTTAAATTGATTTGTCTTTTATAAAGTTTGGACAAGAGTATAAAAGAAGTATAGGACAATAATGAAAATAAGCTACATTCAATGGCCAATACCAAAAGAAATGCAGGGAATATTTATTTAATTTAATATAAGTGCAAGTTTTAAACATTTTCAGTTTGAACTTACAATTTTATTTATTTCCTGTATCGTAGAATATTATAGGGACATACAACGACACTTAACACAAATAAGCAAAAAACGAACAAAATTTTTGAAAAAAAGCTTATATATTCAATAATGGATTAAGTAATTCAATACAGTTGTTATCCCCAATAGTAATGCATGTGACGAGTACAAAAGGACTATAGAACAATAAAAAATAAGCAGCGTTTAGGAGCCCAACGTTTAAGAGCCAAAATCAAAAAAAATACGGGGAATATTTATTTAATTTAATATAATTATAAGTTTGTTTTAACTTACAATTTTATTTATTATATATTTCCTGTGTCGCGGAATATTAAAGGCACATAGGACTACATTTAATACAAATGCAGACAACGAACAAAAATTTTGAAAAAAATTATTTAATAATGGATTAAATCATATGTACATTTTACGTTATTCCTTTGACACCTAGTATTACCGGAGTACAGTAACAGAAACGTCAAAACAAAAATGTTAAAAGAAAAAGACTGAGTAAAAATAAATGTGGATAATGGATGATATGAACAGTTCAGTAATTTACGGAACTATAATGACATTTATTATTTCTTATTTTGTTTTTTTATTGTTGTATTTCATGTAACTATTCAAATGATTTTGACTTCAGCGACAGTAAAATAAAAACAGACAAAACTTATTTAAATTAGTCATAGGTTTTGAACACACAAATATGCAGACATCGAACAAAATTTTTGAAAAAAATAATTATTCTGTAATGTAGTAAAAGTTCCTATATGTTGTATGAGCGGCGGGACAGCACAGTGGTACAGTTCTAGCCTCTAGACTCGAGGGTTCGAATCCGGGTCAGGTCGGAAATTTTTCGAGGAATTTTTGTCGACTGTCCTTGATCGGTACCTTCTCCAGTTACCTTTTCAAGTTGGGATACAATTTACTTGGCAACCACAAAAGTATATGGCACCGGCTTGTGACTGTAACAAGGGCTTGCACGGGCGGGCAACACACATCTAAATAAGAAACGTCGTGGCAATGTAAAAGTAAAATTTAATAGGTGTTGTGCGTATAAGCCACCCACAGAGGTTGAAATCCCGGAATACAATACAATATGTTATTCCTTTGAGACGTAGTATTAAAGGAGTATAGTAAAAGAAACTTCAAATCAAATATATTTTTTAATTTCTTATATATTGTTTATTTATATTTGGTTTATTTATCCTTATTTATTCGATACATGGCTTGCGCACCTCTGCTTAAGGGATGAATTCTGTAAATTTTAGGACGAATATTTCGAACGAGTAGTTATTTTTTATTTGATTTTTGTATTTTATACAGTTTTTTTTGTTCAATTAATTTATTTCGTTGTCCGAAATATAATATTTTTTATTTCTAGACTTTGTTGTTTTACTGATTTGATATTCGTGCATCTTGTTGTTATTGTTAATTTATTTATATTTTACATTGTTGTACTTTATGTGACTACCGTAATGATTTACAATAAAATAGAATATATATATATATATATATATATATATATATATATATATATATATATATATATATATATATATATATATATATATATATATTTGGTTCATTTTCTATTCCATTTTATTTTTGATTTTAAGGAATGAATTTTATGAATTTTAGAACTAATGGATTAGAAAGAACGAATAATTTTTATTTGATTTTCGTTTTCTTTTAGTTATTATTTATTCATATTTCACATTTTTATATTTTATATGACTACCCATTTGTTTATAGAATAAAATATTAGGAAGTACTTTATTTCGAAATTTTGAAGCAAAGTAGTAAATTTTATGGGTAAGTAGTTAATTTTAAATTAATTTTGAGTGGAACAGTTAAAAAATGGTTCTTTTTGTAGCGAAGAATGTTTAATATTTATATGGATATTGAATGCAAGTATTGATAAAATGATGAAATAAATATTATTTCTTTTAATTTTCAAAAATATTTGCTCAATAGTCAATATGTCCTTAGATTTAGATAAGATATTAATATCTACGTCTATAGTTATCAATTTATGGAATATTGTCAAATATATACCATATATTTATATATTTTTGTGCACATTATATTTTTATACTCAATTTGTAAAAATATCAATGTATTCAGTAAATGTGGATATATGTAGTGATTGATAAAACTTAGGAAGGCATAGACGAAAGTGATAATTTAGATTAAAGAAGATCCGCTACTTTCCGACGGTGAATATCATAATCTTCTAAAAGAAATACTGAAGGAGGAGAAACCACCGCAGACATTCACCTTCATGAAATGTTAGATAAGAATGATAATCTGGACGATATTTTCATGAAAGAAAAGCCGCAATCAGAAAATCCCTACCTCCGAGAATGTAGTATCTAGTTCAATGTTTCTCAACGTATTTCTTGCTGCGACACACATTTAAAATGTCTAAAATTTTGAGACACAGCAAAAGTAACATAAGTAAGAATACTACTATATCGTTCAAAATTATTCTGGATACGGCCCAAAATAATAGATTTTTTATATGTATAAAGTAAGTTTAATATTTGATATACCTAACAAAATTGTATTTTTATCTTACACGTACTGAAAATAACATTTTACTGTGCGTAGGCGCGCATGAAAGTAGTCATTCGCATACCTAGAGAAGAAAAAATAATCTACTGCGCTAAATATAAGAAACAAAAAATATTTTAACTTTAGATAATTTTCAGGATTCCAGGTATAATTATTATATTATATTCCGTAAGTAATAGCTTGTTAATATTGCAAAATAAAATGATTATTTTTTGTTCTTATTCTATTTCTAATGTTGGTAATCGATTTCACGAATTTCATTGATATTCACAGAGCAAAAATCAAGAACAAGAAACCACGCAAGAAACAACATTAGTTTGATTTGAACAATTAAATCTTGAATTGAATAGTTTAAATTGATTATGGAACCTTTAAATAATGAAGACTCTGAACAGAATAACCTCTTTATAACTCTAGAAGAAGTTAAACAAGCCGCCCAGAAAGTAACCTTAAATTTGTTGCTAAATACAATACAAATTATTTATGGACTGGTTAAAACAAGAAAAATTTAAAACAATATAGTGAAAATGTTGTATTGACATATTTATCAGAAATATCCAATAAATACAAATCATCAACTTTATGGTCCGTGTTTTCAATGTGAAAAGCATTATTAGCAGCCAAAAATGACAGACATTGGAATATTTGTAAAAATTAAAGCTTGAAAAAACAATCTGTTGGATATAAACCCAAAAAGTGAAGAACTCTGACTTGGCAAGAAATAGAAAATTTATGTTGGAGGTCCTAGATGATTCATACCTGATGGCAAAGATAAGAAATAAAAATCTGTACTTCGATTCGATAAAATTGTTACATTTTTAGGTAGTATTAATCATCGGAATTGCTGGTGCATGAAGTAACGAAATAACTAACATGACGGTTGATGATATTGTTGACAAAGGCGATATTTTAATAGTACGTGTACCAGACACCAAAACACATCATGAACGAACATTCACCGTATGCAATTCGGGAAATAAAAATACCATTGACGTTTTGTTAATAAATAAAAAAGTATTTTAAACTGCGACCTAAGAATATAAATTCGCGGAGATTGTTTTTAAGGTATAGAGCCGGTAAATATGTTGCACAAAGCGCAGGAAAGCATACAATTCATTAATTGCAAAATATCCAAATTTGCCCAATCCAGAGCAATATACTGGGCACTGCTTAAGAAGGACCTCGGCAACCCTACTAGCCAATTCAGGAGCCGATTTATTAGCTATTAAAAAACACGGAGGCTGGAAATCAAGTAGTATAGCCGAAAGTTATATCGATGATTAGATAGCAAATATCAGTTGCTAAGAAAATACATAATGAATCTGCCGAATGTCCGACTACTATCGTGCGGTTGGAAGAAGAATCTCAGCGACCCTTTACACAAAATAACAAAGAAATAAATACAATGGTATTACCCACTATAATAGACCACCCCTCGGACCATCCAAATACTGTAAAATTGAGTTCAACATTAGCTTCGGAAAATATTACTAAAATTATCAAGCGATGCAATATATATATATATATATATATATATATATATATATATATATATATATATATATATATATATATATATATACAGTGGACCCCCGGTAATCCGGCCCCTGTCTAATCCGGCACCCCCTGTAATCCGACATGACCCCACCACTAATGTGCTCGACGCGTAGGTATTGTTTTGATTCTGATTGCTTAGTTTGAATTCGCGTTTCAACAATGTTAAACAAAAAAAAATTGATGAATATTTTCATGCTTCATAGTATGATGATGATTGATTCATTGTATGATTTTTATTCATAATTTTTGATTATTTTAGTATGTAGGTACATTTGTTTGTACAAAATTACATATTTCCTAATGTAAAGTTATTATTGTTTGTAAGTTCTATAGCATTAATGACGTTAATTTCATAATAAAACGTAAGCTCTCTATTGTGTTGTTTAATTTCCTAAATTTGACATACATAATGAAGTATGATTTGTACTTCAGAGTATAACATATAGAATCTTATCAATGGCTCTGTAATTTGTCGGATTACAAGGTACTCGTTTGTAAAAAAATCCGGACTATAGGGGGTCTTAGGCAGTACTCTATAATCCGACAAATTCGATAGTCCGACACTGCCCTGCAAAACGTTTGTCGGATTGCCGGGAGTCCACTGTATATATATATATATATATATATATATATATATATATATATATATATATATATATATATATATATATTAATAATTGTACATTTCATTTTCATATATCTAAATAAAATGTATTTAAATGTGTAAATAAATATTTGTTTAAAGCATATCTGACATTTTTTGTTGTTGTTTGTATATCTCTATACTCTGTTCCATTTAAGCTATTCGGCAGATGGCGCTGACATCAACGCCAGTTTTAAGTAGCTGAAATTACGTTGGGCAATCTTGTCTCTTGTCTTCAATTCCAGCCAATCAGAGAATTCAAAACTATGCTCTATTCTCTACATACTGAATGACTTGAATGGAACAAGGTAGTATTTTTTGATACATGGTTTAATTTAAGGTTAGGTTAAATGTCAAAATTTTCAGTTTTTGTATTATTATTTCTCGGCTGTATAGATATCCTTCGAACAGGAAAAGAACAACTTTCCTACCTAGCAGCACAAATATTTTTTTTTATATAAAGAAAAATGTAGGTACAGGAATATAAATTTAATTAACGCGATGGTTGGGACTGGTGATTAGAATAGTTTTTTTATACGTGGATTTATCGATGTCAGGCTTACTCTTAGTTCCTCTTCTACTGATTTCTCTCTTTTTTTCCTAATTTCATTCAAGGCCGAAAATCCTGCTTGACACAGTTAGGAAGTGAAGAATTGTAACAAAAATCTTATTGCTTTTTCAGAAATGTTGGGAGAGTTATTTTTTATTTTGATCCAAAATTGTCCAGCATTATTATTCAACTGAATTTCCACCTATTGATTGTTGTGATTGATTTCGGCCACCACGTCTTCCCCTTGCAGGTTTAGTTGAAAATTGCAAAGATGGAAATTTTTGTTACAAATGGGTATCTGGCAAATAAATTCTAGTGAAGTGGCGGATAATAATTTCTGAAATTGAAAGATATCTTTCCAAACCTTACTAATACGATTAACATTTCAATAATAATACCTGTGCTACAGAAATCATTAGAATAGTAAAGAAAAACGCCAATAAATACTTTTTTTTATATATTTACAATATTAACCAACACATGTTGCTTGAATCGATGTGAAAAACGGCTGAATTTAAATACTTTCGATATTATTTTGTTTATAATAATTATAATTTATTTCAAAAATTAGATAATTTTTCGGCGCCACACCTGCAGTGTGATCGCGAGACACTAATTTGTCGCGATACAGGTTGAGAAGCACTGATGTAGTAGAATTAAAGTTCTTAGAAGTTTTGTAAATATATTGTATTCCATGTTATTAAAAACGTTGACATTTCATTTCAAAATGACCTTAGTTTAAACTGTATATTGCTGTAGATAATATTCGCCTTATCTTTATCTCTTTTTATGAAATGTAGATAGCATTAAATTTCCTCTTATATAATGACACACCACATTCGCGAATTATTCATTACAAGAACTGAATACAAGAATTTTATCAAGGAATATAGACATAATATAACACACGTTGAAAGTATGCATAAGCATGTTTAATTAAACTTGTCCACACGTTCTCATATGTCGTCTACGTGTTTGGACGAGTTTTCCGCCATTTTTAACGTCATGTGAATGAAATATTTGCATCATACAATTTGGAATTAATGAAGTCATATATCACGAGTATTCAATTGGGATATTTATTAATTGATCATGGAATCATTTGAACAGCAAATAAATAAATAAATGAAACAAATGTTTATGAGTATCAAGATGAATAAATATATTGATTAACCTTAAAGCATCTTTTAAATGAAGGATTATTAGGTATATTGTTTTTTGTTTTTATTGAAGTGAAGAAATTATACGTTACATTATCGGAAATGGTACATTCAAGGATATACAAGTATGTATAAAATATATTTTTTGGTTATGT
This sequence comes from Harpalus rubripes, assembly GCA_963082715.1. Taxonomy (NCBI): domain Eukaryota; kingdom Metazoa; phylum Arthropoda; class Insecta; order Coleoptera; family Carabidae; genus Harpalus; species Harpalus rubripes. The sequence continues at coordinate 43,423,735 of OY720458.1, read as the reverse complement.
ATATAATTTATTTGAATAACTAAAGCCTAGTAGCAGAAACTGAAGACCATATCATTTTAAAAATTATTTCTCGTTTTTATTGCTTGCTTCTAGTTATTGTTTATTTACATTTTACATTGTATTTTATGCCACTACTCGAAATTTTGAAGCAAAATAATCAATTTTATGGGATAAAGAGAAAGAAAAAATAGTTAAGTTTAAATTAGTTTTTAGTGCAAAAGATAAAGAAATAGTATTCAATATATTGGATTGTATGTATAAAATTTATTTTTAAATAACTTTAAACTAGTAGCTGATAAAGAAGATCACATCATTTTGAAATTATTTCTCGTTTTAATGCTTGCTTCTAGTTATTGTCTATTTACATTTTACATTGTTGTATTTTATGCCTTACTCGAAATTTTGAAGCAAAATAGTCAATTTTATGGGATAAAGTGAAAGGAAAAGTAGTTAATTTTAAATTAGTTTTGAGTGCAAAAGATAAAGAAATAGTACTCAATATATTGGATTGTATGTATAAAATTTTATTTTTTAATAACTTTAAAGCCTAGTAGCTGATAAAGATCACATCATTTTGAAATTATTTCTCGTTTTAATGCTTGCTTCTAGTTATTGGTTATTTACATTTTACATTGTTGTATTTTATGCCACTACTCGACATTTTTAAGCAAAATAGTCAATTTTATGGGATAAAGTGAAAGGAAAAGTAGTTAATTTTAAATTAGTTTTGAGTGCAAAAGATAAAGAAATAGTATTAAAATTATTCGATTGTATCTATAAATTTTTATTTTTTAATAACTTTAAAGCCCAAAGCTGATAATGAGGATCATATAATTTTGAAATGATTTCTCGTTTTAATGCTTGCTTCTAGTTATTGTCTATTTACATTTTACATTGTTGTATTTTATGCCATTACTCGAAATTTTGAAGCAAAATAGTCAATTTTATGGGATAAAGTGAAAAGAAAAGTAGTTAATTTTAAATTAGTTTTGAGTGCAAAAGATATAGTATTAAAATTATTCGATTGTATCCATAAAATTTTATTTTTTAATAACTTTAAAGCCTAGTAGCTGATAAAGAAGACCACATAATTTTAAAATTATTTCTTGTTTTAATGCTTGCTTCTCTAGTTATTGTCTATTTACATTTTACATTGTTGTATTTTATGCCACTACCCGATATTTTGAAGCAACATAGTAAATTTTATGGGATAAAGTGAAAGGAAAAGTAGTTAATTTTAAATTAGTTTTGAGTGCAAAGGATAAAGAAATAGTACTCAATATATTGGATTGTATGTATAAATTTTTATTTTTTAATAACTTTAAAGCCCAAAGCTGATAATGAGGATCATATAATTTTGAAATGATTTCTCGTTTTAATGCTTGCTTCTAGTTATTGTCGATTTACATTTTACATTGTTGTATTTTATGCCATTACTCGAAATTTTGAAGCAAAATAGTAAATTTTATGGGATAAAGTGAAAGGAAAAGTAGTTAATTTTAAATTAGTTTTGAGTGCAAAGGATAAAGAAATAGTACTCAATATATTGGATTGTATGTATAAATTTTTATTTTTTAATAACTTTAAAGCCCAAAGCTGATAATGAGGATCATATAATTTTGAAATGATTTCTCGTTTTAATGCTTGCTTCTAGTTACTGTCTATTTACATTTTACATTGTTGTATTTTATGCCATTACTCGAAATTTTGAAGCAAAATAGTCAATTTTATGGGATAAAGTGAAAAGAAAAGTAGTTAATTTTAAATTAGTTTTGAGTGCAAAAGATATAGTATTAAAATTATTCGATTGTATCCATAAAATTTTATTTTTTAATAACTTTAAAGCCTAGTAGCTGATAAAGAAGACCACATAATTTTAAAATTATTTCTTGTTTTAATGCTTGCTTCTCTAGTTATTGTCTATTTACATTTTACATTGTTGTATTTTATGCCACTACCCGATATTTTGAAGCAACATAGTAAATTTTATGGGATAAAGTGAAAGGAAAAGTAGTTAATTTTAAATTAGTTTTGAGTGCAAAGGATAAAGAAATAGTACTCAATATATTGGATTGTATGTATAAATTTTTATTTTTTAATAACTTTAAAGCCCAAAGCTGATAATGAGGATCATATAATTTTGAAATGATTTCTCGTTTTAATGCTTGCTTCTAGTTATTGTCTATTTACATTTTACATTGTTGTATTTTATGCCATTACTCGAAATTTTGAAGCAAAATAGTCAATTTTATGGGATAAAGTGAAAAGAAAAGTAGTTAATTTTAAATTAGTTTTGAGTGCAAAAGATATAGTATTAAAATTATTCGATTGTATCCATAAAATTTTATTTTTTAATAACTTTAAAGCCTAGTAGCTGATAAAGAAGACCACATAATTTTAAAATTATTTCTTGTTTTAATGCTTGCTTCTCTAGTTATTGTCTATTTACATTTTACATTGTTGTATTTTATGCCACTACCCGATATTTTGAAGCAACATAGTAAATTTTATGGGATAAAGTGAAAGGAAAAGTAGTTAATTTTAAATTAGTTTTGAGTGCAAAGGATAAAGAAATAGTACTCAATATATTGGATTGTATGTATAAATTTTTATTTTTTAATAACTTTAAAGCCCAAAGCTGATAATGAGGATCATATAATTTTGAAATGATTTCTCGTTTTAATGCTTGCTTCTAGTTATTGTCTATTTACATTTTACATTGTTGTATTTTATGCCATTACTCGAAATTTTGAAGCAAAATAGTCAATTTTATGGGATAAAGTGAAAAGAAAAGTAGTTAATTTTAAATTAGTTTTGAGTGCAAAAGATATAGTATTAAAATTATTCGATTGTATCCATAAAATTTTATTTTTTAATAACTTTAAAGCCTAGTAGCTGATAAAGAAGACCACATAATTTTAAAATTATTTCTTGTTTTAATGCTTGCTTCTCTAGTTATTGTCTATTTACATTTTACATTGTTGTATTTTATGCCACTACCCGATATTTTGAAGCAACATAGTAAATTTTATGGGATAAAGTGAAAGGAAAAGTAGTTAATTTTAAATTAGTTTTGAGTGCAAAGGATAAAGAAATAGTACTCAATATATTGGATTGTATGTATAAATTTTTATTTTTTAATAACTTTAAAGCCCAAAGCTGATAATGAGGATCATATAATTTTGAAATGATTTCTCGTTTTAATGCTTGCTTCTAGTTATTGTCTATTTACATTTTACATTGTTGTATTTTATGCCATTACTCGAAATTTTGAAGCAAAATAGTCAATTTTATGGGATAAAGTGAAAAGAAAAGTAGTTAATTTTAAATTAGTTTTGAGTGCAAAAGATATAGTATTAAAATTATTCGATTGTATCCATAAAATTTTATTTTTTAATAACTTTAAAGCCTAGTAGCTGATAAAGAAGACCACATAATTTTAAAATTATTTCTTGTTTTAATGCTTGCTTCTCTAGTTATTGTCTATTTACATTTTACATTGTTGTATTTTATGCCACTACCCGATATTTTGAAGCAACATAGTAAATTTTATGGGATAAAGTGAAAGGAAAAGTAGTTAATTTTAAATTAGTTTTGAGTGCAAAGGATAAAGAAATAGTACTCAATATATTGGATTGTATGTATAAATTTTTATTTTTTAATAACTTTAAAGCCCAAAGCTGATAATGAGGATTATATAATTTTGAAATGATTTCTCGTTTTAATGCTTGCTTCTAGTTATTGTCGATTTACATTTTACATTGTTGTATTTTATGCCATTACTCGAAATTTTGAAGCAAAATAGTAAATTTTATGGGATAAAGTGAAAGGAAAAGTAGTTAATTTTAAATTAGTTTTGAGTGCAAAGGATAAAGAAATAGTACTCAATATATTGGATTGTATGTATAAATTTTTATTTTTTAATAACTTTAAAGCCCAAAGCTGATAATGAGGATCATATAATTTTGAAATGATTTCTCGTTTTAATGCTTGCTTCTAGTTATTGTCTATTTACATTTTACATTGTTGTATTTTATGCCATTACTCGAAATTTTGAAGCAAAATAGTCAATTTTATGGGATAAAGTGAAAAGAAAAGTAGTTAATTTTAAATTAGTTTTGAGTGCAAAAGATATAGTATTAAAATTATTCGATTGTATCCATAAAATTTTATTTTTTAATAACTTTAAAGCCTAGTAGCTGATAAAGAAGACCACATAATTTTAAAATTATTTCTTGTTTTAATGCTTGCTTCTCTAGTTATTGTCTATTTACATTTTACATTGTTGTATTTTATGCCACTACCCGATATTTTGAAGCAACATAGTAAATTTTATGGGATAAAGTGAAAGGAAAAGTAGTTAATTTTAAATTAGTTTTGAGTGCAAAGGATAAAGAAATAGTACTCAATATATTGGATTGTATGTATAAATTTTTATTTTTTAATAACTTTAAAGCCCAAAGCTGATAATGAGGATCATATAATTTTGAAATGATTTCTCGTTTTAATGCTTGCTTCTAGTTATTGTCTATTTACATTTTACATTGTTGTATTTTATGCCATTACTCGAAATTTTGAAGCAAAATAGTCAATTTTATGGGATAAAGTGAAAAGAAAAGTAGTTAATTTTAAATTAGTTTTGAGTGCAAAAGATATAGTATTAAAATTATTCGATTGTATCCATAAAATTTTATTTTTTAATAACTTTAAAGCCTAGTAGCTGATAAAGAAGACCACATAATTTTAAAATTATTTCTTGTTTTAATGCTTGCTTCTCTAGTTATTGTCTATTTACATTTTACATTGTTGTATTTTATGCCACTACCCGATATTTTGAAGCAACATAGTAAATTTTATGGGATAAAGTGAAAGGAAAAGTAGTTAATTTTAAATTAGTTTTGAGTGCAAAGGATAAAGAAATAGTACTCAATATATTGGATTGTATGTATAAATTTTTATTTTTTAATAACTTTAAAGCCCAAAGCTGATAATGAGGATCATATAATTTTGAAATGATTTCTCGTTTTAATGCTTGCTTCTAGTTATTGTCTATTTACATTTTACATTGTTGTATTTTATGCCATTACTCGAAATTTTGAAGCAAAATAGTCAATTTTATGGGATAAAGTGAAAAGAAAAGTAGTTAATTTTAAATTAGTTTTGAGTGCAAAAGATATAGTATTAAAATTATTCGATTGTATCCATAAAATTTTATTTTTTAATAACTTTAAAGCCTAGTAGCTGATAAAGAAGACCACATAATTTTAAAATTATTTCTTGTTTTAATGCTTGCTTCTCTAGTTATTGTCTATTTACATTTTACATTGTTGTATTTTATGCCACTACCCGATATTTTGAAGCAACATAGTAAATTTTATGGGATAAAGTGAAAGGAAAAGTAGTTAATTTTAAATTAGTTTTGAGTGCAAAGGATAAAGAAATAGTACTCAATATATTGGATTGTATGTATAAATTTTTATTTTTTAATAACTTTAAAGCCCAAAGCTGATAATGAGGATCATATAATTTTGAAATGATTTCTCGTTTTAATGCTTGCTTCTAGTTATTGTCTATTTACATTTTACATTGTTGTATTTTATGCCATTAATCGAAATTTTGAAGCAAAATAGTAAATTTTATGGGATAAAGTGAAAAGAAAAGTAGTTAATTTTAAATTAGTTTTGAGTGCAAAAGATATAGTATTAAAATTATTCGATTGTATCCATAAAATTTTATTTTTTAATAACTTTAAAGCCTAGTAGCTGATAAAGAAGACCACATAATTTTAAAATTATTTCTTGTTTTAATGCTTGCTTCTCTAGTTATTGTCTATTTACATTTTACATTGTTGTATTTTATGCCACTACCCGATATTTTGAAGCAACATAGTAAATTTTATGGGATAAAGTGAAAGGAAAAGTAGTTAATTTTAAATTAGTTTTGAGTGCAAAGGATAAAGAAATAGTACTCAATATATTGGATTGTATGTATAAATTTTTATTTTTTAATAACTTTAAAGCCCAAAGCTGATAATGAGGATCATATAATTTTGAAATGATTTCTCGTTTTAATGCTTGCTTCTAGTTATTGTCGATTTACATTTTACATTGTTGTATTTTATGCCATTACTCGAAATTTTGAAGCAAAATAGTAAATTTTATGGGATAAAGTGAAAAGAAAGGTAGTTAATTTTAAATTAGTTTTGAGTGCAAAAGATATAGTATTAAAATTATTCGATTGTATCCATAAAATTTTATTTTTTAATAACTGTAAAGCCTAGTAGCTGATAAAGAAGGCCACATAATTTTAAAATTATTTCTTGTTTTAATGCTTGCTTCTCTAGTTATTGTCTATTTACATTTTACATTGTTGTATTTTATGCCACAACCCGATATTTTGAAGCAACATAGTAAATTTTATGGGATAAAGTGAAAGGAAAAGTAGTTAATTTTAAATTCGTTTTGTATTAAAATTATTCGATTGAATCTATAAAATTTTATTTTTTAATAACTTTAAAGGCTAGTACCTGAAAAAGAAGATCACATTATACTACAATTATTTCTCGTTTTAATGCTTGCTTCTAGTTATTGTTTATTTACATTTTATATTGCTTACCATTTATTTATATCGTATTTCATGTGACTACCAATTTACAATAAAATAAAAATCTAAAACGTGAATAAATTCTGTATAAGAAAAGGATATTTTCTGTTACACTATTTGTTCGAAAATAGACACTTTCATTTACAGCAAAATTACAATTTTTCTTTTAATTATATATTGACTGTCCAATGATGATAATACTATTGAATCTACTATAGATATCCATCTACATCTTATGCTGAGGACAGTCCTTTTTTTCAAAATTTTGTACGTGCATAATTTCTTAAAATAGTAAGATTTATTTTAATTTTGAGAGTGAAATAATTTTTTTTCATTACGTAGAATGTTCATTTATTTTTTATTTTAGAAGAAAGATATCAAATAGCAAAAAATTAGAAAATGATATATTCCATATTACATTATTTGCCTTGGTGCTGACATTAATTTGTAGCGAAATTAGAATTTTTCTTCTAATTTGTTGACTGTCCAGTGAGGATAGGACTATTGCATCTACCATATATCATCTAAGTATTATTCTGACAGTCCATTTTATAAATATGTATACATTTTCTTATAGTACTTAAGTTTTATTTTAATTTTGAGTCAGAATAAAACAGTTTTTTTTCGTTACGAAGAGTGTTTATTTTTTTAATTTTCGAAGAAAGCATTCTACAAATTTTGGTGAATCAGAAAAGGATATATTTTGTTAGATTATTTAACTGAAAACAGAAACTTTTATTTGTAGCACAATTAGAATTTTTCTTTGAATTTTTTGACTGTCCAATGATGATAGGACTATTGCATCTACCATGCATAACCATCTACATATTCTGAGGACAGTTTATATTTTAAATTCATGCACATACATGTTTTTAGTAATTCAGGAAGAAAAGTAAAAGAAATATGAAAAATGTATTTAAAAAAAAATTAAGTTTATAGTAAATTTTATTTTTTAATAATTGTAAAGCCTAGTAGCAGGAACTGAAGACCATATAATTTTAACAATTATTTCTCGTTTTTATTGCTTGCTCTAGTTATTGTTTATTTACATTTTACATTGTTGTATTTTATGCCACTACTCGAAATTTTGAAACAAAATGGTCAATTTTATGGGATAAAGTGAAAGAAAAAGTAGTTAATTTTAAATTAGTTTTGAGTGCAAAAAATAAAGAAATAGTATTTAATATATTGGATTGTATGTATAAAATTTTATTTTTTAATAACTTTAAAGGCTAGTACCTGATAAAGAAGATCACATAATACTAAAATTATTTCTCGTTTTAATGTTTGCTTCTGGTTATTGTTTATTTACATTTTACATCGTTTACTATTTATTTATATTGTTGTATTTCATGAGACTACCTACCAATTTACAATAAAATAAAAATCTAAAACGTGAATAAATTCTGTATGAGAAAAGGATATTTTCTGTTACACTATTTGTTTGAAAATAGATACTTTCATTTGCAGCAGAATTAGAATTTTTCTTTTAATTAAACATTATTCACTGTCCAGTGATGATAAGACTATTGAATCTACTGTAGATATCCATCTACATCTTATGCTGAGGACAGTCCGTTTTTTTAAAATTTTGTACGTACATAATTTCTTTAAAAATAGTAAGATTTATTTTAATTTTGAGAGTGAAACAATTTTTTTTTTCATTACGTAGAATGTTCAATTTTTTATTTTAGAAGAAAGATATCAAATAGCAAAAAATTAGAAAATGATATATTCTATATTACATTATTTGCCTTGGAACTGACATTTATTTGTAGCGAAATTAGAATTTTTCTTCTAAGTTGTTGACTGTCCAGTGAGGATAGGATTATAGCATCTACCATATATCATCTACATATTATTCTGAGGACAGTCCATTTTATAAATATGTATACATTTTCTTATAGTACTTAAGTTTTATTTTAATTTTGAGTCAGAATGAAACAGTTTTTTTTCGTTACGAAGAATGTTTATTTTTTTTTAATTTTCGAAGAAAGTATTCTTCCAATTTTGGAAAATCAGAAAAGGATATATTTTGTTAGATTATTTGAAAACAGAAACTTTTATTTGTAGCACAATTAGAATTGTTCTTTGAATTTTTTGACTGTCCAATGATATACTATTGTATCTACCATGCATAACCATCTACATATTCTGAGGACAGTTCATATTTTAAATTCATGCACATACATGTTTTTAGTAATTCAGGAAGAAAAGAAAAAGAAATATGAAAAATGTATTTAAAAAAATTAAGTTTTTAAAGTAGAATTTTTGAATATCAAATTCTTGGACAGATGTATTTTATTTTTGTTTTAGAATAAAAATATTAATTTCGAATTCCGCATATTTAAGCATAATGAATTACTGTTTGATTTTTGTATATCTTGCATGAAATTGTAATATATTTCGAACACAGGAGATATCGCCTAAATCTTTTCATTTACATATTATTGGCTGTCCAGTAATAAGACTATTGTATCTATCATATATATACATCTATATAGTATTCTGACAGTCCATTTCTGTAAATAATGTACATGAATATTTTCTTATAGTAGTGTTTTATTTTAATTTTTTAACGAAGAATATTAATTTTTTTAATTTTAGATCTTCAAATTTTAGAAAATTAGAGGAGGTATATTCCATGTTACATAAATTTGTAGTAAAATTAGAATTTTTGTTTTAATTTGTAGGCAGTCCAGGACATCCCATTTTTTAATATACTACATAAATAGTTCTAGGAATTAAGGAAAAAAGTAAAGTAAAAGAAATATTAAAATGGAATTAAAAATTTGCAGATAAAATAGATTTTTTCTTATTTATATATTTCGAATATCACAATTTAGTTATTCACTTCCAAGTAAATTAAACATGGTATATGTTTTCTTTAAAAATTTAAGATTAAATAATTCACTTCAAAGTTTGCTAATAATGACGAATTTTTATTACATTTTCAAAATTTAATTGACACAAAAAATATTCTTGACTGTCCAATGATGATAGGACTATTGTATCTACCACAGATACCCATTTCCATTGCATTCTGAGGACAGTCCATTTTTATAATATAAAAGAATTATTGTTTGTTTTAAAATAGACACTTTTATTTGTAGCAAAATTAAAATTTCTGTTTAACTTGTATATTGTTGATTATCCAATGATGATAGGACTATTGTATCCACCATACATACCTATCTAAATTGCATTCGGAGGACAGTCCATTGCTATAATTAAAAAAAAAATATTTGTTTTAAAACTTATTTGTAGAGAAGTTACTATTTTTCTTTTATTTATATATTGTTGGCTATCCTATAATTATAAGATTATTGTATCTACCATAGATATTGAGGTCAGTCCATTTTTGTAATTAAGAATTTTTAATTATTTATTTTAAAATTGACACTTTTATTTGCAGCAAAGTTGAAATTTTTCTTATATTGTTGACTGTCTAGTAATGATAGGAAATTATAACAAAAATTATTTTAATCAATTATACATGTTTGAATTTGGAAGAATGAATGAATTTGAATTTTAAAATAATATATGTATTTGCAAATTACTTTGAGCATTTGTCAAAATTATTACAATTCTGTTATTAAATTACAAATCTGAAATTATAATTTGTTTGTAAAGACATGAGTAATACTTATTTTATTTTAAAATAATATCAAATTTAATGAATACGTTATCATATATTTAAATTATGAGACAATTATATCAAGACAGTACACCTTTTTAAAATTATGAGACATCTCAGAACTCACTAGATCATAATTTCATAAACATAAATTATTCATGACCTTTTTAAGTTCTAATTATACCATTGACATATTATAAAGAATTTTATGGAAAAAACATGATTTACATAAACAAAAAACAAGATATAATCTTATCATTAAATGTGGGACTAGATAATAAGTTTTATTGGTAGAAACATACATTTGAATTGTTTTAGGTTTACTGTTATTATCGACGATAGATCTGAAAATATAGGAAAATTTTAAGAGGGTAATATTTAAATTTATATACAAATTAGCAAGTTATATATAGGGTGTAACAGAAATAAGTATATTAAATTTAACCAGTAAGAGAACTCGTCGAGAGCAACAATGTATCTTAGTTTTTATTTCGGAATCTTAATTTAATTTTTGAAAAAAAATACTGCCAATTTTGAGACATACAGGCTGTAACAAAAATAAGTACAGTAAATGGAAGAACTCGTCGAGAGCAACAATATTTCTTACTAACTTTTTTGAAATCTCAATTGTTTAGTGTTTTTAGGCAGGTAATGAAATTTGTGGCAAAACTGAACATTTTTAACACCCTGTATTTTACAGTATGGGAAATAGTATTTCTATACTTGGCTTAACCTTGTTGACAGTAACAAATTTATTATTTTCAAGTTTCAAGTTAACAACACAACAAATTAAAAACGCAAAGTTCTTGATTAATTATTCGTACAATGTCATATTATTGACATTGAAAGTTCAATAATTTAAATTTATTTGAGGGGGATATATATTTTGACTTATGTAAAATTATAAATTGAAATTAAATATTTAAATGACATTTTTCAACAATATAAATGTTTGATAAAAATTGGAAATAGAAATAATAAAAATACATTCATCTTGCACTAATTTGTTCAACGATTGTTCAACTAATCTCATTTTAATTTATCGTCTATTGCTCTATGCCGAACACGAAAGGTTTTATTTATAATGTTATACAGGCTGATTCATGAAGAGTGTGCCAGAATTAAACCATATATTGGCACACTCTTCATGAATTAACCTGTATATGCAGTGATTTTATATTCATATACATTATTTATTATAAATGGACTTTTTAATGTCATAATTTCTAACAAATTTGATTTTAATTACATATTTAAGTGACATTTTGCAACAAAATAAATTTTGGATTGGTAATATAAGAAATAATAAAAAATACATTCTTCTTTTATTCGTTGTTCGATTGTTCAATGATGATACAGGACATTTTTTTAAACTGGATATGAAATAAAATAAACGAATTTTGTTTCCAAATTTAAAAGCAAGGGAATCAATTTTAATTTTGTTTTATTTTGAAGAATATCATTTTATTTTTATTTTTTTAATATTTGAAATTATAAATTCCTCAGAAATATTGACATTCTGGGATAATATAAGGGGTAAATTTTGCAGCAATGTGCAATTGAAGATGGAGAACTAGTATATTTAGTCTTTATTTATCCTATACTGAGGACAATCACGACGAATAACAAAATTGTGGAAGAAGAATGAAATAGGTATTGTTTTTTTAACACGAGTGTGTTATAAAATAAACGAATTTTATTGCCAAATTTTCGAAGCAAAGTAATATAGTTTAATTTTACTTTATGTTAACTGAAGAATGATTAATTTATTTTTTTGCACTTTGAAATCTGAAATTCCGCAGTGTTAATTTATTAATGACATTTTGGCATAATATAAAATGTGCAAATGATAATAGAGAGCTATTACATTTATCCATTTCTGAGGGCAATCAAAGGCATATTATTTTTTATATTGATTTAAGAATTTTCAGTGTCCAATATAAGTTTAAAACGAAGTAGTCTATGGTCTAGGACAAACGTTTATTTTAATATGGGTGTGAAATAAATTAAATGAGTTTCATTTCCAAATTTTGAAGAGTTTTTCTGCAATGCAAATGATGATAATATTATCCTAGGCTGAGGGCAATCTAGGAGTATAATAGAAATGTGGAAAAAGAATGAAATAATTATTATTTTTAAAAATAATGTTATATTTTGAGTTTTCAATATTGTTTTAATATCAAACTCAAGGATAAATGTACTGTATTTCGAAGTTTCAAAAGAAAATAGCAAATTATAATTTATGTAATACTAATATATAATGTGACAGATTTTAGAATAACAAATTTTAATTCCTTCATGTACATGCCGCCCCAATAATTTACTAATGGCACTAGATTTTAGACTATATACATTGTTAATTTTCCAGCAATGTTTAAATTGTGCTGAATATTAATTCCACAATTTTCAAAATTTGAATCTCTAAATTTCATATAGATAATGATCAATTTTATAATTTTTCTTTTAATAATTTGTTCAATGGTTATAGGAGTAGCATATTTATCCATATAGGCATGTTACACATTCTGAGGACAATCAAGAATAACAATAGAAAAAAATTAAATAATATACTCAGAATTACTTATATTTTTTAAATTTAATTTTGTGTTTACAATAATTTATCCTTGTTTAAGTAAATTTAAAGTCACTTTCAAGAAAATGTAACATGATACATACATGATTCTTTCAAATTAACAATATTTTTTTTACTCATTCGTGGGAACAGTACAATAACGCATTTGTTTGGTATTTTAAAAAGCTTAATTTTTTACCAATCTGTTCAATGATTGTATAATGATGATAGAGCTGTCATATTTACCTATATGCCATACTGAGGAAAATCAAATATAACCATAGATATATGGAAGAAGAATGCAATAATAGATCAATTTTTTTTAATGATGGGCAAAAAATATTTCTATAATAGCCAGAAATTTTTCTATTTCTCACAGGAATCCGTGGAATTTCTTCATACGAAATTGTGTACAATTTTCTTAAAAATTTTGTTTGATAAATAATGAGCATCAACAGTCACAGTTTATTACATTTATAGTTTTACACGAGATATTTAGAAATTTTTCTATTTCTCACAGGAACCCATGGAATTTCTACACAAGTTCAAAAAGTCCAATTGTAAAATTTTTTGTTTGATAAGGAATGAGCTTCAACATTCACAATTTTTGATATTTTCTAAGCTATACAGTAGTCGAAATTTGTTTATTTTCACACGAACCCGTGGATTTTTGTATTAAAATTCTATCCTACTTTTTAAATAATTTGTGTTTAATAAAGAATGAGCTTTAACATTGACATTTTTTACATTTTTTTAGTACTACAGTAAAGTAAAATTTTTCTATTTCTCACATGAACCTGTGGAATTTTTTCATTCATAATTATATCAAGTTTTTTGTTTGGTAAAGAATGAGTTGCAACATTCACAATTTTTGAAATTTTCAGTTTTACAGTAGTCGCTAGCCATTTTTCTCTTTCTCACATGAACCCGTGGAATGACGGTTTTTAAAAATTTTTGTTTGATTAAAAATGAGCATCAACACACATTTTTTTAGTTTTAAAGTAGTCAGAAATTTATCATATAAACCCGTGGAACTTTTATACAAAATTATATCCAGTTTTTTATTTTTTTGTTTGGTAAAGAATGAGTTGCAACATTCACAATTTTTGAAATTTTCCAAGTTTTACAGTAGTCGCTAGCCATTTTTCTCTTTCTCACATGAACCCGTGGAATGACGGTTTTTAAAAATTTTTGTTTGATAAAAACTGAGCATCAACACACATTTTTTTAGTTTTAAAGTTCTCAGAAATTTATCATATAAACCCGTGGAACTTTTTCATACAAAATTATATCCAGTTTTTTATTTTTTTGTTTGTTTGGGAAAGAATGAGTTGCAACATTCACAGTTTTTGAAATTTTCCAAGTTTTACAGTAATCGCTAGCCATTTTTCTCTTTCTCACATGAACCCGCGGAACGTTTTTTTAAATTTTTGTTTGATAAAAAAATGAGTATCAACACACAATTTTTTACATTTTTCTAGTTTTAATGTAGTCAGAAGTTTGTCATATAAACCCGTGGAAATTTTTTATCCAAAATTATATCCAGTTTTTTATTTTTTTGTTTATTTGTTTGTTAAAGAATGAACATCAACATTCACAATTTTTTCTAGTAGTTTTTCATTTTTCACACGAATCCGGAGAATTTTTTTCATTCAAAATTCTATCCAATTTTTATTTATTTATAAAGAATGGCTTTCAACATTCACGATTTTTGACATTTTTAAAGTTTTTTGAACATTGAATAAAATATTGAAATATCACTATTATCATTTTTATACTGTATTAAGTAGGTAGTATTTAATTTTTCATTAAAAAATATATTTTTTTACTTTTTTAAACTCTTAAGTAGTTGTATAATTCAATATCTTCAGTTGTTGAAATATAAGAAAAGAAAATTTTTAATTCCGAAATTATTTTTTTCCGGTAAAGGCAAATAGTCATTTTCTTCATTTGGAAGATTTAAGTAAGAAATAAGTCAAGTAAGGAATACATTATTTTTCAAAAATATTAATATAAAAGAAGAATTATATTTTGGATAAGGGCATGTAGTATTTTTGTTTAAATGTACCAATTCCAAGGTATATTAGTAAAAAAATTTGAAATTTTTGTGTGAAAGTGTTTCCGTTATTGTGAATGCTAACCTTCTCCTTCTGGGTTCTTACCTTGAACAAGGCGGTGGTAAATCATTACCGCCCGTGAGGTGTAGTAGAGTCCAGAATAGAAACACAAAACACGAGATAGAACGCAACATGATCACTGTAGAGTTAACAGTCAGCCTATACCCGTACGAGACACTTCAAAACTCAACCACAGTAAAAAATGAGCCCGGTCAGACACTGCCGAGTAGAGAATGTCGAAAGAACTTCTTACTTTCTGTTGTAGACTTGTTCACTACGACGAGTACGACGAGAACGTCTCACTTGCTGCACGCACGTTCGGCTGCCTTCCACTGCCCTAGAGAAACAAACTTATCACTGTTTTTATCACAACTGTCGCGCTGTGCTCTGTTTCGCGTTAACCTCGTGTGTCGCGGATTTTCGCCAAAGAATACTATTTTATGCTGAGTGAATGGTTGTGCAATGCAATGATGACGCAACGCATTCTTCTCTGTCATAAGGCAGACTTTGCACACGTCGTTCGGCGAGCCCCTTCTATTCTTGATTGTGATTGGTTCAAAATGAACACACCTCTGACTTTGTGCTATCTAGCTCAGCGGTTTCGTTTGTTTTTTTTTATCAATTATGTGGAAAGTTATAGTGCACGGTCAACTTGAATACATTATAACATGTGTTCGACTTTGGACTATAGCATAGGCGCAGGGTTGTTAATAAAACCACAAGGGTTAAACTCTGGTTTTAACCAGTTTAAATCGTCCTAGTTTTTATTAGTTTTGATCAGTGATTTTTAAAAAGCAAGTGTTTAATTTATTACCCTCATATATTGAAAGTGTCATAGAATTTAATAATCATTATAATATAATGGAGACGAGGAAAATATATTTTGATTTAATTTTAAATTGAGATTACGT
Organism: Harpalus rubripes; assembly: GCA_963082715.1. Classification (NCBI taxonomy): domain Eukaryota; kingdom Metazoa; phylum Arthropoda; class Insecta; order Coleoptera; family Carabidae; genus Harpalus; species Harpalus rubripes. Next base: position 43,407,895 of record OY720458.1, on the reverse strand, counting down.
ATTTAACAGACATTTTGAACAAAATAAATTTGGAAACAAATTGAAAATAGAAATAATAAAAATACATTATTCTTTTACCCATGTGTTCAACGATTGTTCAATGATGATATAGGGCAGTTTTTAAACTGGCTGTGAAATAAAATAAATGAATTTATTTCTAAATATTGAAGTAAGGAAATAAGTTCCTATTTTGTGTTTAATTGAAGAATGTTTAATTTATTCTTATTTTTTTAAAATTAGAAATTATAAATTCCGCAGATAATATTGACAATAATAATGTAATGGAAAAGAAAATATTTTTGATTTATGTACAATTTTAAAATGAGATTACGTATTAACAGACATTTTGCAACAAAATAAACTTTGAGAAGAAATTGGAAATAGAAATAATAAAAATTTATTCTTCATTTACCCGTTCGTTCAACGGTTGTTCAATAATAGATAACAGTTTTTAAACTGGCTGTGGAATAAAATAAACGAATTTATCTCCAAATATTGGAATAATGTTCTAATTTTGTGTTTAAATGAAAAATGTTGAATTTATTTTTATTTTTTACAAATTTGAAATTATAAATTCCACATAAATAATATTCTGGGAACAAATTAAGGCAAATTTTGCGGCAATGTGTAAATGATGATAGAGGACTATCATATTTATCCTATTCTGAGGACAATCAAGTAGAATAACAAATTTGTGAAAGAAGAATGTTTTTTTCTAACGTTAGTGTGAAATAAAATAAACGAATTTTATTTCCAAAGCTTAAAGGAAAGTAATAAATTCTAATTTTGTATTTTTTATTTGTTACAAACACAAAAATCATTATATACAGCATATATTATTTAATTTTAAATGGATTAAACCAGTTTAACCAGTGTCCCGATTTTTATTCAAAGTGTTTTTTTAACAACCCTGCTTAGGAGTATTATTATTTTGTCGTTTGCATTATAGCAGTACATTTTTGATGTCTAGTTATTATAGTTTTTTTACTGGTTCTTTTTCTAGAACTCACCCTTTAAAAATTTTCTAGCTACGCCTATGATCAATGGTGCAAGTATAATGTTACTAGTAGTTATACACAATTAAAGATGTACATGAATTATTGAAAACATCCAGAAACATACGACATAATTTAATATTAGATGTTCGAAGATGCAATAGTAGATCAAAATTTTTTTTGATGATGGGCAAAAAATATTTCATTTCCAAACTTTTACAGTAAAGTAGCAAATGTCACTACTTCGAATTAACTATTATAGTTTATATTTTGTAGGTATTAAGTATATGGTAATTTTTAATTTAATTTGTTTAGTTTAAATAGAAAAAGTTTTTTAATTTTTGTTGCATATTTAGTTTTTATTTTGTACTAAGTAGTAATTTTTTATTTAATTTGTTACATATTAAAAAAATGTGTTCTAATTTCTCCATTTATAAAATTCAATATTTTCACAGTTGTTTCAAACTTGTTGATCAATTTCAAGAAAATCAAACATGGTACAAATCAAGGCAAACTATGACAATTAATTCGAAATAAAACTACCTACATATTTTTTAATTCAATATATTCATCATTTTTGCTATATCACAATTCAGAGTAGAATTCTAGTCTCTTCCAAATGAAGTATAGTAATTTCCAAGAAATTTATAGAATAATAATAAAAATAATAGATTAAAACAAGTTATTAGTTTTATCGCTGATGAAATTTTGAATTTTGAAAGTCTTTCAATTGGGGTCTAAGATGAAGTAAATTCTTGGGTAAACGTTATTTATTTCAACGTTTTAAAGTAAAGTAATAATAATGCAATTTTTGTTCTATATACAATTGATTACACATCAAATTTCGTAATTGCAATACGTGCAATACCTTACAAATTGTATATGTAGTTTTCATTATAAAATAATAAATATTTTTATACGTTAATAAACAGAAAATATCTATTATTTATTAGCTCGTGTCTTATGAGAAAAGAAGAATGAAATAAATTATTAGTAAGTAAATAATAATAATACATATATATATATATATATATATATATATATATATATATATATATATATATATATATATATATATATATATAAAAGTAGAATTTGATAAGCACAATATACAATAAGTATTGTACTATATTATGCATGTATGTATATGTTTATAATGAAAAATAAATTATTGCGCATATTGTAAACAAACATAAACGTAAACATTGTGTGAGGTGATTAAGAAGTTGAAACATAAAATAATAAATGATTACAAGTTGCAAAATTCCAATTCCAGGAATCAGAAATTGTTCAAAGAACATCATTTCAAAGGTCCAAAGATGAACTTTGTTACAATACTATCACTTACAATTAAATAATTACAGATAATCTTGATATATTTCCACGTACACACATTATAAAGTGTAAAGTCCACGAAAATTTGTTTATAACCTTATATAATTTAAAGTGGCGGCTCGTTGCGGTGGTCGTTTTGGGCCAGTCTAAGATTGTAACAGTCATCAAGATCGCAGTACAAATTATTTTATTGTTCCTTATTTATCTTGCTGTGTATTAGATAATTTTTTATTATTTTTAAACAATTATTGATTAGTATAATTATCTTTTGGTACCATCAGTCACTTTCTTCGTTGTAATCAGTCTCTTTGTTATAATTTAGCAATTTTCAAAATCAATTATAGGGTATTTTTAATTTAAAAGGAATGAAGTCATCCATTATTTTTTTTTTTTTAAAGTTTATGTGCAGTTTTAGAAAATCTTCATTGTTATTTCGAAAAGGCCATAGCAGAAGGCTTGAAAGTAAAACCCTTGGAATAGAGTACTTCAGAATAAATAAAACAAAATAGTTACAAATACATATACAAAATTATTGAAATAGTAAAAAATATGGTAAAATATTAATACCCAGTATTTGGAGGAGACTTAACTTCTTCTGACGAGTCGCCACTGGTAATTTATGAATCTGTGATACGTAGAACATAAATTTGAAAATTTATGTAGCTATTTTTTACCTTATTTGCGTAATATATGTCCATACATTACAAAAACAACTGTATGGTGACGTATGGGTTCATTACCTGTTTCGTTTCTAAGAATATGATAGGTACGCGCCTTCTAAGAAAAGCAAACAAAAAAGATTTTTTTCCTCTTCAAGTTACTAGTTAAAAACCGAATTCATTGATTTAAGAATAGATAACGTAATGTTAAAAACCTTATATTTGTTCATTGATTTATTTTCATTGTCTTTCAAAAAATAAGAAAATGAGTATCCAAATATAGTTCTTTAAATTGCACATATAACAATGATCCTTCGAGCCGGATAATTGGAAACAAATAATTATACGTACATCATTTGAAGAATCAGAATATATTTTGAAATGTACAAGTTACAAATGAATTATGTTAATCTAACACTGGAAAAGTATATAAAAAAATTATGCAAAAATTAACCTTGTGAATAAGTAACACGTGTATGTATGCATTCGAATTTTTTGAGTATTTTATTTGTCACCGTAGTATTGTACTATAAAATAAGTGATTATTAGTATTAAAAATAAATTAGAAGTAGTAATATGTAATGATAATTCATATACCAATTTAATAAGAATATTCCACGAGATCATATATGAGATCATATTTATACGGGGACTTTTACAATTCAAATTTTTCGGACGCCATCTAGAGAGTTAAGAAAATTCGCCATCTAGTGAGTAAAAAAGTATTTAATAAGTAGGTAGTTACGTAGTGAACAAGATTTAGTTCTACAATTTGACATTAAGTAATCCACCACGTTTATTTCCAGTTTTCTTCAAACCCCGGCATTCTAACTATCTTTTCAACTGTAAGACGAAGTAGTCTTCAATGTTTTCAACACAAATCGTGCCCTCGGTACATCATCTTGTGTTAAACTCATTATTTATTTGTGATCATGATTTTTTAGTAATATTCCAAGGATCACTTTAGTACAAGAGATTAATAACAGGCACTTACGCACTTTCTAAAAATTTGTTGTCTTTTTCTAAATTGTGTGAAGGGAGGTCCGCCAGCGATCCGCCGTGGATGTCGTCGAAATTATAGTAGCGTTCTTTTTACCACTTTTTACATGAGATCTCAGTTCGTCTCAGTTCACCTCAGTTGCCTCACTAATTTTGATCGTTCTTTTTATCATAACGGAGGTGAGATAAAGTGAGACCGAAGTGAGAAGAGTTCCTCCCCCCTTCCCGATTCTTAGTCACCTCTGGAGGTTGTGCTTGTTGAGTTTTTAATCTTAGATGAATGGTGAGGATGAATGTTTTGTTGTCACGGGCTGTCACATACAATTAGTTTGGTTATTGTAAAGATTATTTGTTTAATCCTTTAATAAATATTATTATTAGAAGAATAAAAAAATATACAAAAGACGTAAACTTCATACAATTGAAAATTATGTGAAAGTTATAGTACCGTACAATTTAAACAACATTTTAGAACGTGTCGCACTACATGTTATTATGTAATCGACAGAATTATGGAAGCCCAAATAATGCCCACTCATAGTTTTGGGCGATCCAAAATAACGCCTGAAAATATCGTGGTTGACCGTTGAAAAGCTAATGTCAAATTCAAATTGTTCAAGTTAGCAACAAAATTTGTCTTTTGTCGTTCTTTTTACTTCATAAAAATCTTACCTTAATCTCAACTCAGTTCATGTCAAACTCATCTCATTTTGAAATGAGATGAGATAAGGCAAATGATAAAAAGAACGCGACTTATGTCTCCACTGAACCAAAATTTCAAATTTATTAATTAGTTTATCAATAAATAATACTAATAGTTCAAAGTTGTTGCATTTTTAAATTTATTCATTAAAAGATCAGTTTGCCAACACGTATTTTCATCTATTTGTAAATAGAATCCGCAGCCACATTATGTTTGAAAGAAATAATTTGTGATGTTACAAAAATAATTAACAAATAGAGATGAAGAACATTGTATATATCTTCAATAAAAAATGTATGTGTGAAATAAACATAATTTTCCTCATACATCGAAATTGTATTTGCAAATTGCATGGTATTAAATTTTCAAACCGCAAATTCATATCTTGTTCATTTTCTTAGATATTTTCATTCAAAGCTATTGGGAAAGTGCATGATTTTTTTCCTTAAAACAATTAAAATATTGCAATTTCATCATACTGATAATTAACATTCGAATTAGTAATGATTAATTCACTTTTATTTCCTTTCGGGTCACTATGTTATCAACTGATACGTGAAACCCGAAAAACTAATATAATATTCTGCCTACGTTTTATCATAATATATTAATCACAATGACGTCAGAGACACACCTACTTTTCTGAACCAATACGACGTGTTATAAGACATGTGTGATAGACACATGTGGAAGAGTTAGTAATCGTTTCAAGGAAAATAAAAAAGGAAATTTTCCTTGTAATACCAAATAAAGAATTATTTAGCGATAAGAGAAATGTTATTTCGCACATATGTATAGGTATATTTTTCCAAAGTTTTGTGTTGAAACTATGAATGAACTTTACTCATCAAAGGAAAATAATTTTAAACACGTTATACGAGGGACCTACATAGGCTACCAAAAATCGAAAAAAGAAATTATTTTCAAAAATATTACAGGAGGGTGTAGAATATATCTCAACTATTTTTCTACATAGTTTCCGTTAATTTCATTTGCTAATGTAGGTGGGGCTCGAGAGTTTTGATGCTCCCTTATCCAACGTTTCACGTCCTCTTTTACCTTATTTTCGTCTTTAACATAGAGTGAAGAATATATAATAGAGGGAGCACAAGTCCGCAATCTTGAATCAGTGCCCCGAATGGTCCGGCATCTTGCATTGGTCCATTTTTGATTAGTTTTTTTTTTGTTTTTTTGCTTGCATTGACATGTGCTATTTCGGATTTGTTCCTTAAACTTTTGTGTTTAAATACACTTTTTGACATTTAGTAAATTTTAATAATAAATACGTCACTAGGCATAAAGGTCATTCCCAACAAACTATGCTTCACGCTCCCTCTATATATATATATATATTCTTAATTTTATGGTCTTTAAATTATTTTTCTGTCAGATTCTTATGTAAATGAAATAAGAGATAAAAATCAGAGAGTACTACATAGAGGCTGTGGTGGATGGTCCAAAACATCCCATCCAAAATTTCTCAGTATAGCTTTGGTGATTCGCGCTGTGTGAGACTGTCATAACATTCCCTGCCTTCGGTTTTGAAACGCGCATCCATGTTTCTTTAGGATTTTACAGTAGTGGTCCGCATTCACAGTAGACCCATGCAAAAAACGTACAATTGAGCGGATTTCGCATCTGGCGGAAGAGTGAAGGAGATGCTTCATAGCAAACGGATGCTACTGCGAAACTGTTCGCCCTACAGAGCTGATGGACCACTAATTGAAAGAGGAGGAGTTCATCTACACAGATTATACAGAAAAATGAATAAAGCACTGATGGTGAGAACATTTTATCTGAATTTTATATTCAAATAACAAATGGACAATGGGAATGCCGATAGATCGAGATCAACCACATTAAGGAGCTAATACGAAATATAGTGTCCAGAAAAGTAAAAAGGAAATACAGAAAAGTTTTAAACGAACAGAGGAGCTAGTTCCCGTTACTGTTGAGCTGAGACGTTGTGAAATATAGAGATGATTATAACAGCTTTCTAGCTTTGCATTTCAATTCTGGAGATCATCTAAGGCGCAACAAACGCCGAGGAATTTATTATGTTGAAACTAAAGTATTACAATCAAGTATAGTGTCCAGAATGAAAGGATGTGCAATAATTTGAAGACCAGCTAATGTTGAGCTGAGACGATGTGGAATGTAGAGATGGTTATAACAGCTTTCCAACTTTGGATTTCAATTCTGGAGATCATTTAAGGTGCATCAAACACCGAGGAATTTATTGTGTTGAAACCAAAGTACTACAATGAAGTATAGTGTCCAAAATGGAGACATTAAAGCCAGAAGATAAAGCAATGGGTAAACCTTTCAGGTGAGATACTTCCATCAGATAATCACCAGAAATGGCCCATTTGGAAATCCTTAAATTGCCTACGTAGTCAAGTATGAAAATGTGCAGTAAACATGTTCAATTGGGGGTACTAAGCAGAACCCATTTTATGTCATTGTGGACAAGAATAAACAACACCAGCTGCTATAAACTGTGCAATTTTTTGAATGAATACTATTAGCTAGGCCACTTCTCTGCCAGTTTTTGCGGACGGTTTTTCCTCTGGCATGAGGGAACAAAGTAGATTGGCACACCCAGCAATGGGTAAAATGCCGTGATGATATATTTATTTATTTTATTTATGAAGGAGAGTTAATGCCGGACGATGCATCAGGTCTAGTTATATAATTCCCAAATTTGACTATTTATATGGTTTTAACAAGTGATCAGCTGAATCACTCCATGTGGTCCGGATGCGGTATTTCGCTATCGAAAATCGGTCATTTCAGTATGTAAGGAGTTAGAAATATTTGTTGTAATGTATTATATATTTATTGTGTATTTTTAATTATTTCAGGTATATTGCATATGGTTTGGAAAGTATTAATAATAATAATAGTAATAATAATAATAATAACAATAATAAGAATAATTAAATAAAAACATTAATTTCAACGCTCAAATGAAAAATAAAATATTGTAAACTTCTGCTGATGATAGTGGCGTTGTACCACCGAAACGTTCAAATAAAAAAACCATTATTCATAAACGAGATGTACATTGCGTGCTATGAAATCTAGAGATGATTACAACAGCTTTCCAGCTTTGGATTTCAATTCTGGAAATCATCTAAAGCGCAACAAACGCCGAGAAATTTATAGTGTTGCAATTAAAGTACTACAATAAACGGAAACGTCCAAATAACTTTTTTTTTACTAATAAACAAGATCTACATTGCCAAGTCGTATAATTTTAATAATTACCTTATATTACTGCAAAATTTAAAGTTTATTTTTATAAATTAACATGTAATAATGGTTTTTTGAGCCGGATACTTGGAACCGAGTTAATTAAAGAATTTAAAGAAATATAAAAATTCATTTTAAAAATATTTGTATTATAGAAACCACATTGGTATTCCAAATTTTTATTTATAGTGTTTAAGTTTACTATTAAAAATATTTTAGCTACAATCTTCTTTCGTAAAAGACATTAAATAACCAAAATTTTAAATTTTCTACAACATAAACCAAATTATTTTTGTAATTTGTATAAATTTAATAACAAATCATTAACAAGCTATTTCATATATTTCATTGTTTCATTATTTTTTATAATAAAATAGCAACACTGATTATTGTGGTATAATTTGGTCATCACACATTTAGGAGCAAGAAACAGAGTTCGAAAAATACGGCAAAAAAATTATGATTTTTAAAAATAAATTAAGAATAAATTTTATTGCTCATCAAATTTTTAAATTAGCTTCACTAGAAGTACCTATAAGATTAGTTCATTTGGCACCATTTAACAATACAAACTAATTTGGTGCTAAATACCACAATATTATTAAGTAATAAAGAAAATATAGCCACCCAATTATTATTATTTTATTAAAAACTGAGGCGTAATCATCAAAGAATTGCAAGAATGAGGTAAAACATACTTCTTTTTTTATTATTAACACAAATTATTAATTAAAATGTTTTAGCAAATATTGTAAAAGTTAGAAAAATATAGGCAAATAAAAAAGTGTGAAGATATTTGTATAAGATATGGTCCAATCACCGTGGGACAGTCTTTATTAAAATGTCCTCTTTCAATTAATGTTAATGGTCTTCTTACTTAGAGGTCAACGAATCAAAGTTAAAAGCTTAAAATTGTTTAGGACAAAAATTCCAGGATATATATCCATATTGGTTATTTAGTTTGCATTTATTATAGATTCATATAGTATTAGGAAAAATAGAATTAAAAATTATTGTTATTTATTAGCAAACTGAGCCACCCTCAACTAATCTACTGCAGTTTCAAGGATGGAGGTATAATTTGAATGAATATACAGTCCAATAAGCAAGTATATACAATATTTTACCAGTACGGGACCAAACTCATATTAGTTGGACCGGTTAACATTTTCAACAAACAAATTATAAAACCTACACAAATGGTGAGAAATATCTACAAATTTCTTTCGACTAGTTTAAAATATAGATTTTCAACATACAAAAACTGAATTTGTTTTTCAAGTATACCGCTATTTAATATTTGGCTACATCGCCTTTATTAATATTAGCAGCTTTAATTCTATCAGCCATTGGATCCCTAAGTCCTGCACATTTTCCTGTGAGTATTGTCCCATATGTCTTGCAAGGTAGATTTTACTGTATGCACTGAATTTTTACGAAATTGCTTTTTTTTGTGCCAAAAGTTCAGGATTTCGGTAGAAGCTAAATCTGGACTAGAAGATGACCCTTAAAATACCGGTCGAACTATTATCACCAGTCATTCGTTCCTCAGTTTTTTAGAGTTTTGTCTATATTTAAAATTTTATAATTTGTTGAAAATGTAAACCGGCCCAAATAAAATGAGTTTGGGCTCGTAGAGTACGAAATTTATTATTCTTATTGATCATATATTGATTCAGATAAGATATAAAATATACTGCAAGTTGTTTTCTCTTAAATATAAGCAAATAAGGCTAAAAAGTGTTATTTATATAAATTATCAAAAATGTCTAAGTACAAAAGTCTTAATTCGCAAAGTCCAATTCTCAACTGTTTCCAAGATATAGATTTCATTTTTTGAGAAATGCACTAAGCGGATTAAGAATTTTTGACTTACTTTTAGCTGTATTATCATCCCTTAAAGGTTGTATAAGACTGTATAAATGTATTTAAAGTAACTTTTGTGGTCAGTAATTGGAAATATGCGTGGATAATAAGCAATTTAATAAAATATGTACATTAAAGTCGCAAGTTTAGATTTCCATTGGCAGTAAATCATTCAACATTTCTTTTACTTTTATACAAACAAAATGGTTTCTGTCTGGCGTGACATAATGAATTCATACAAGTGTTATTTGGTTTAATTTCGTTGTTTTTTTTGCATTCATTTGCTATATATTTGATAGCAGAAGGTTCGATTGTAGCATTTTGGATAGAGAAGATGTTAAGGCAAGGTTAAGGTAATTAAAAACTCGAATATTTTAAAACAAGTTTTTTTTTTAATACTTCCCTATTACACATTTCTAAAGTCTAGTTTTAATATAAATGACTCATGTTCTAATTTGTTACTATGGCAGAAGGTACCATTGTGACTTGTTAATATAATGCAAACATTTAAAATGTTGATATAATATAAGAGAAGAAATAAATAATTCATATATATTTGGAACATATTAATGTCTGTTTTAATTTGTAACGTAACGAAAATCAGCGATATGCCGACTTTGAAAAGAAATCAGTGATAATTTGTGTTCTCTTCGCGAGTTGAAGACTGCATATCATGTGCAAAAAACACGGAAACAAAATCGCGGGAATGAGCAAAAATAATAAGTTTTTGGAATAAAATATATGATTCATGTGAATTTAAACATAATTTATTTCACGTTTATAATCTCATTACTAATATAAATAATTTTTAATAAGTTATATTTTTAATACTTTAACATATATTTCCAGGTTTTTACGACAAACCCACTGTATAAAGGTCACCCCCCGTGGTCCTCAAATTTAAAAGATACAGATAAATATCATCACGGCTTATTGTCCATAGCTGGGTGTGCCAATCTGCTTTGTACACAAATATCGGTAATGATGAAATATTTGCACCGTGCGGGCGCTCTCCAGGCGTCACCTCGGTTTTGGGCACTATGGCGTCAGGAGAACAAAGACCCAATAAGAATCGATCAGAAAAGAATGGCGATGCTTATTCGTAAACTGCAGGAAAGCAACGTTTTAAATGTGTTTTATACCCTAGTTATAGATATAATGCACTGGCTTTTAAGTACAGTTTATGTGTAGATTATCCCTAATTTAAGTCGGTACACAAAACATTGATCAAAAATACAACTCGTAAGAATCTATTAACTACATATATGGTTAATATATCCGATGAATTATTAACGGAAGTAGTATAATTCATAGATAAATAAAATTCTACTAAATAATATCAGGTAGTGACACCCTGTTGCAAGGGAGATAAAAACCGCAGATTATGAAGTCAAGTCAGTGCACTGTATCTGTACCCAGAGTATACAGGCCCAATATAAGACCTAAATTCATAATAGTCATAATAAGAAGAAAAAATCGAGCAAAAGCTGCTGCATGGACGGTATTTTTATTTTTTAAGAATTGAACGCGCTGGAAGCCCGTCCAATAAACTCCAGCAGAGTACCAACCGTCCCTATCTGGTGTTCCCCACCAAAACAACTCTCCAGATCGTAAGACGTTCAATCATTTCTACGTCCACAATACTTGGGAAAACTCGAGCAGAGGGATATAAAGTCGCGAGCCCGGGGTACCTCTAAAACGAGGGCTACCATTATATGTGAATGAATAGTATTTATATCTGTAAAAAGCAACGGATATCGTATTTCAAATAATGTGTTTCACATACCACACAGTCCCTCCAAACGTAAACTCCAGCAGAGTATCTTCCCTATCTGGGGTGCGTTCCAAAACCTTACTCTGGAGTATCGAGTATGGTAAAATCCGTTCCAAAACTATTGCGCTTACTCTTAGAGTTTACGCGATAAACGTTCCAAAATTCGGAGTACGCACTCTAGAGCATACTCTTCGTACTCTGCTACGCTAGTAGGGTACGAAATACTCCAATGAGAATTTGCGTGTCTTACGCAAATTTTTACAACGAAACATACAGAAATCGAATTTGAAATAAAAATAAATCTTGAAAATTATCAACACATTGGAGTAATTGATGATTATTTATCTTATAAAAAAGTCATTTGAAAAACACAATAGTAAAACCCGTATTAATTATAAAAAATGTCTTGATAAAACAGGAAGTGCACACAATAAATCATTTTTGGTAGTCAAAATGTTGTATCAAGAAGATATTTTGTTATTTTTAAGGTTATGTTATTTTATTTACTCATAGCCGTTCCTAAATACTTCGGCAAATATGGTCACGTGACCGTACTCCAAGTAGGGGATCCACTTACTCTGTATCTTGGTTTTGGAACGCACCCCTGGAGTTATTCGACGGGACGGATCATTGTTCGATGACGAAGATCAAAATAACAGTGATAATCAATCGGAAAAGTATGTTTTATCCGTAAAAGGAAGAGCAGCGTTTTATATATGTATTATACAGATCCAACATGTTGGCCCTCGAGCATCAGGAAGTCGGGCTCCTAGGACAATTGACCAGGGGAATATGACTTAGTCGGGAGCCTCTAAATGTAAGGTTGCAACTGTATATGAATGGATGGTATTTTATCCGTAAATTGCAGCGGACAGCATGTTTCAAATATGTGTTTTACAGTCCACATATCGTATTGGAACTCCCTCCAACAATAAACTTCAGCAGACTTTCCCTATCTGGAGCTATTCGATGTTACGGATTATTCTTAGATATGTTGGTGCAGTTGAAGTTTTATTCGTAAAATGCAGTGAAGGGCAGTGCTTTAAATGTATTTTACAGACTTATTATATTGGCCCTTGAACATAAATAAAAAATAGTATAAATATATTATCGGGGAATATTACCCATTGCATTATTAATAATTATATCAATTATAATAAGAAAAAAGTCAGACAGTTGGTATTTTATCCGTAAAATGTAGCGGACATCGTGTTTTAAAAATATGTCTTACAGAAGTGAAAGTCCTATCAGTAGCAATAAAATGCAGAGAAGGGCAGTGTTTTAAATATATCTTACAGACCCCAATGCAGCGTCGAAGTATCTGAAATTACCGCTATCAAATTGAACCACCCACACCGCACACACGAGTTTAGACTATTTACACGTCTGTACACTTCATTTTGGTCCTTCGCATTAGGATCTCCGAATAAAGATTTTATAAAATATTAATTTATCGTGAGAAATATTCGTTTTCCGGGAATGGACTGTGTCATATTTTGAGTCAGAGCTCAACGTTTCGCCCGCAGTCGTACTTGGTTTATTTGGCCTCTAGCGTGGTTTACACGTCGGGTAACCTTATAAACTAAATCTCCCCCTTCTTGTTGCTTAAACTCGGCCTCTAGCGTGGTTGACACGTCGGGTAACCTTGTTTAAGACAGTACTATCCCCCTTGCTCCTGAAGATGCCCCATAAGACTGCGGGCGAAACGTTGAGCTCTGACTCAAAATATGACACAGTCCATTCCCGGAAAACGAATATTTCTCATGACTCAGATTGTGGAAGCCTACGAAATTATTAATTTATCAATAATAATGTTTAAAGATGGAATCAAAATTAAAAAGTGAAGTAATATTTGAACTCCTAACCAAAATGTATAACCGATCTAAGAAATTTACTGACAGCGACACAAGATCACAAGAAATCTTCATAGCAGAATCGGAAACAATGGGTGATATGTGCAATGATTTTATATCAATTATTGATAAAATCGACGAAATCAATTTACATTTAAAAACCGATTCGCAACCAAATTATGGGTCTCTAGTTTCATTTGAAGACATTTTTACACGAGTAATATGTCAGATAATGTTGTCAGTTCTTGCAAACCTGCAGCAGAACCGTACATGAGGATATAAACAATAATTACAGTAATTGCAATTACTATAAGGTGAAAAAGTCAAGGATGCAACTGTATCTGACGGACGGTATTTTAGTTTGTATAGTGTAGCGAACATCATGTATTAAATTCGTGTTTTACAGAATTGAAAACGCGCTGGAAGTTCCTTCTTCCCTATCCGGAACAGAGAGGGATATGACGTTGTCAGGTGCCTACAAAGAGAAGGATGCAACTGTATCTGACGGACGGTATTTTTTATCCGTAAAATGTAGCGAACACCATGTATCAAATTCATGTTTTACAGAATTGAAAATGCGTTGGAAGTCCCTCTTATCCTATCTGGAGCAAGGGATATGATGTTGTCGGGTGTCTATAACGGGAAGGATGCAACTGTGTCTGATGGACGATATTTTCATCAGTGCACTGTACCTGTAAACAGGGTATACAGATCCAATACCAGGCCCAAATTCATAATAGTCTTAATAATAAAAAGTTGAGCAAACGCTGCTGCATGGACGGTATTTTAATTTTTTAAGAACTGAACGCGCTGGAAGCCCGTCCAATAAACTCCAGCAGAGTACCAACCGTCCCTATCTGGTGTTGCCCCACTAAAACAACTCCTCAGATAGTAAGACTCTGGATCATTCCTAGGTCTATAATACCTGGGAAAAATCGAGCAGGAGGGTATGTTTTCGCGAGCCCGGGGAACCTCTAAAAGGAGGATTACCATTATATGTGAATAAACGGTATTTATATCTGTAAAAAGTAACAGATATCGTATTTCAAACAATGTGTTTCACATACTACACAGACCCTCCAAACGTAAACACCATCAGAATATCTCCCCTATCTAGTTGTTATTCTACGGGTTGGATCATTGTTCGATGATGAAGATCCAAATAACAGTGACAATCGATCGGAAAAGTATGATTTCTCTGTAAACTGAAGAGCAGCGTTTTAAAAGTATTATACAGATTCAATATGTTGGCCCGCGAACATGAGGAAGTTGGGCACCTAGGACAATCGACCAGGGGAATATGACTTAGTCGGGAGCCTCTAAAGGTAAGGCTGCAACTGTATCTGAATGGATGGTATTTTATCTGTAAATTGTAGCGTGCAGCATGTTTCGAATATGTGTTTAACAGACTACAAAGCGCATTGGAACTCTCTCCAACAATAAACTCCAACAGACTTTTCCTATCTGGAGCTATTCGACGTGACTGATTATAAACTCAGAATTTTTATAAAGAAAATCATGAATGAAAAGTATAATAATATTAAATATTTTTGATGTATATATGCATAATATTAGGTAAATTTTTCATTTATGAAAGAAAAATCAACATTTTTTCTTTTTGGTATGACCCCATTGCATCTGAATGGACGGTATTTTTTACGTAAACTCTAGCAAACAGCACGTATTAAACAACTTTATCAATAATTCATCAGAAAGTATCATATTTTATCCGCAATAGGTATCTAGAGACAGCACTTTAAATGTATTATATAGAACTGACAGTCCGTTGAAAGTACCCTTCGCCTGAAGTTAAAACTCCTTCAGAGAACCTATACTAGCTTGTAGTAATTATGCTAATATGTTGATCCGAGATGATGGAGATGGTATGATGAAGTCGAAAGCCTGTGATGAGATGGCTGGAACTGCGTCTGTTCGGACGGTAAGTTGCCCGTAAAACGTAGCGGAGGAGATTGTATTTTTAATTGGTCTATTACAGAAATGGAAGAAAATTGGAAGTATCTACTTAAAACGATAAAGACATCAATATGAGCAATACTCGAGAGAGAAAAAAAATAAAAATTGAGCCGAAGAGTAATGACTGCAGCACCTTCAGTATCATCGATTACATCGGCCAGGTCCATACGGCCAAGCAACAGTTCGGACAAGACGAATCATTCACTGTTTACTATAGCGTTGGAGTAGGAAGGACTGGAGTCTTCACACTTGAAAACTTCTCCAGAGCACTTATAAATGTTTGTAATTATTATGCTAATATGCTGGTCCGAGAGGATGAAGATCAAAACAATACCTGGGACAATCGACCAGAAGAGTATTATGTAATCGTGATCCTCTAGGGATGGTTGTCGCTGCGTCTGTTTGGACGGTACGTTGTCCGTCAGATGTAACAAAGGAAAATGTTTTATTAATTTGTTTATTACAGAAATGGAAGAACGTTGGAAGTATTCTTAGATTCAATATGTTGGTCCCAGAATATGAAGAAAGAAATAATAATACCTAGGGCAATCGACCATAGGGGCTAGTTATTTGACGGCACTGATAATTTGTTAATCCAGTATGTTGGTCCCAAAAATATGAATAGAAACTATCGACCATAGGGGTACGATGTAGTCGGGAACCACTAAAGGGATGGCTGTAACTGCGTCTGTTTGGACGGCAAGTTGTCCGTAAAACGAAGCAGAGGACAGTCGATTTTTAATTGGTCTCTTACAGAAATGGAAGAACATAGGAAGTATCTTCTTAAGACGATAAAGATATCAATATCAGCAATACAAAAAAAATCAAGCAGAGGACTATGACTTCAACCGCATCTGTAGCCTGTAGGAAAGAGCTATTACTACATCTGCGTGGGCGGTAGGTTTTATTAAAATATATTTAAAATACAGCGGACACCTTGTTTCATTTATGTGGTTTACAGATCTAATAATTCGAGCGAAGGGGTATGCTGCTGCCATGTGCTTGGAGAGTCTACATATGAAAGGCTGGAACTGTACTCATATTTACGGTAAAAGTTTTATATGTCAAAATTCAGCCGAGGACAGTGTATTGTTAATTAATGTTTTATTTTTTGTAACTATGCGTACACGACTTAAAAAATAAACTCCACCCGAGCACCGTGCACAGATCGCAGATATTTTGACGTGGCGGATTATTCCTTAACCCAGTTGGATTTGGAAGACGAGGTTAGGAATAAGGAACAAGAATCCAGAAATAGAGCGCATAGGAAATCTCCCCTGAAAGTCCACCAGAGTGCTACCTTTATCCAGTTATTCAATAGCCTGGATTAATAATCACAGCGAAAGCACATCAAAGCTAAATCACAGAATTCGAGTCATATCAGCAAAATCACAAGACTTTGCTGTACATCGGACAATAGGCAGTGGCGTATTTAACGACGGGCGCGCGCCCTGGGCCCCGACTTCTGAAAGGCCTCACAAAACCCTAACTATACACTTTTTTCTACCAACTCCAAGCTTGGTTTCATATGTGCATGTAAACTTGAACGCAACTTTTCCAAACGTGGAAATTATTTTGAAAATTTTGTTAACCATTCCAATTTCAAACGCATCGGGGAAACGCTCATTTTCTTTAAAATGAATAAAAAATGATAGGGGAAAGACTAAGTAATATGGCTATTTTATATGTAAAGAGAGATTTACTTAAAATTATCAATTGCGATGGAAAAGCAAGATAAAAATTATTTAAATGTTTTCACATTTTGTAATTGTGATTATTACTCATACGTATGCTATCATAAATTATAATTATACTTGTTCAACTATTAGTTAAAAACTTTGTGATTATTGTGATTAACAGTACATTATATAGTATCTATAGTTATTAAGCATTTTTATTTTCCCTACCTCTTTTTTTAAACTGCTCAATATTTTCTTCTGCGCCTTGGCCTAAACCGACCTTATTCCGCCTCTGACAATAGGCCGGTAATTAATTGTGTTCGTCTGGAATTGGAGATAGAGTTCACGACAAACCCCAAATAGTGATTATAGTAAGAAAAATACTTTTCTCACAGTAACTACAAGTTCTTGTGCGACGACTTTATTCATAAGAAATAAATATAAATATCTTTGTGTATGCAATTCTCCTCAATAAAACACCAACCCAATCCAAAACACTGCAATTCACACATCATGTATCAGATTATAGAGAAACTGCTTTTAAAAAAATAGAAAAAATGGAATATTCAATTATTTGATAATAGAAATAAACATTTCATTGGAAATTTAGAAAACATTTCCACGAGGTTCCGATTTATTATTAAATATAAAAAGAATAAATCATGCAGGGAAAATTTAACATAGACGCATTTGGCAGTAAAGTACCCCAAAGGACGAGTTACGAAAATTTTCGAACCTTTATTCGTACACAAAGACGAAGAATGTTATTAATTGCACGTCATAGTGCATACGGCTCGTTAAGATAGCCTTACGTTTCATTTGCGCACAAGAAAGAATAGAATACCGATGTTGCTTTTGTCATACTTTTCTGTAAAGAAAAGATTTTAAGTTAACTGTTAAATCATACGAAGTTACAAGTTCTTGTATGTCACTAAAAATATATTTCCTGAATTCTATTTGCGTTCTCAAGGGTAATGTTCCTCCACCTAACTTCTTACTTGCAATCTTTTTTCATTCTCTACTACAATTTTTCATCGATCCTAGGTACACAAATCTCTCCCGAATAATTTCCCATTATATGTTATATATTTTGCATGTTGGATTTTAATTAAGTAAATTGTGTATATAGATTAAATAAATTCAATAATACTGTTACCTAACAGTTAAATCATACGAAGTTACAAGTTCTTGTATGTCACTAGAAAAAATCTATTTAAATATGGAAATTAAATAAAATAGTAATCTATCTAGCTTTGCCATAACAGCCGAGACCAAGTCAACTCAGTATACCGAACACAAAATAAATGACCCACAAAAACCCACTTGGTAAAAGAATCCCGATTGTGTAAGGAAAATGTTAAGGCAAAAACAAAATTGTGGAAAATATTGGTTTTATGTTAAAAAAGAAGAGTAAAAAACAATCCTGAAAAATTTCAAGAAATTAACAGCCCCCCCTCCCTCAAACGTAAACTCCAGCAGAGTACCTTCCCTATCTGGAGTTATTCGACGGGACGGATCATTGTTCGATGACGAAGATCAAAATAACAGTGATAATCAATCGGAAAAGAATGTTTTATCCGTAAAATGAAGAGCAGGGTTTTATATACGTATTATACAGATCCAATATGTTGGCCCTCGAACATCAGGAAGTCGGGCTCCTAGGACAATCGACCAGAGGAATATGACTTAGTCGGGAGCCTCTAAATGAAAGGTTGCAACTGTATATGAATGGATGGTATTTTATCCGTAAATTGCAGCGGACAGCATGTTTCAAATATGTGTTTTACAGTCCACATATCGTATTGGAACTCCCTCCAACAATAAACTTCAGCAGACTTTCCCTATCTGGAGCTATTCGATGTTACGGATTATTCTTAGATATGTTGGTGCATTTGAAGTTTTATTCGTAAAATGCAGTGAAGGGCAGTGCTTTAAATGTATTTTACAGACTTAATATATTGACCCTTGAACATAAATAAAAAATAGTATAAATATATCATCGGGGAATATTACCCATTGCATTATTAATAATTATATCAATTATAATAAGAAAAAAAGTCAGACAGTTGGTATTTTATCCGTAAAATGTAGCGGACATCGTGTTTTAAAAATATGTCTTACAGAAGTGAAAGTAGCAATAAAATGTAGAGAAGGGCAGTGTTTTAAATATATCTTACAGACCCTATGTTACCGCTGCATAGTTACAAGAAAGTGGCGCTACCTGATGTGGGCTGTACTGAATCTAGATGCATTGTGCCACACGCATGACAGGATGTGCTTCCACCAATTTTATCTTGCAAAAACATTCATATAAGTAGTAATATTACTCACCGCACCGCACAGCAAATTAATATAATTTTAAGTGTTAAACCAACCAAATCATACCAGCCGTTGGATGCAATTGCACTTCGGATCTCAGGTGAGTCTGCATGCAGTTTGGTCTATCTTGTCAATGCAGCGTCGAAGTATCTGAAATTACCGCTATCAAATTGAACCACCCACACCGCACACACGAGTTTAGACTATTTACACGTCTGTACACTTCATTTTGGTCCTTCGCATTAGGATCTCCGAATAAAGATTTTATAAAATATTAATTTATCGTGAGAAATATTCGTTTTCCGGGAATGGACTGTGTCATATTTTGAGTCAGAGCTCAACGTTTCGCCCGCAGTCGTACTTGGTTTATTTGGCCTCTAGCGTGGTTTACACGTCGGGTAACCTTATAAACTAAATCTCCCCCTTCTTGTTGCTTAAACTCGGCCTCTAGCGTGGTTGACACATCGGGTAACCTTGTTTAAGACAGTACTATCCCCCTTGCTCCTGAAGATGCCCCATAAGACTGCGGGCGAAACGTTGAGCTCTGACTCAAAATATGACACAGTCCATTCCCGGAAAACGAATATTTCTCATGACTCAGATTGTGGAAGCCTACGAAATTATTAATTTATCAATAATAATGTTTAAAGATGGAATCAAAATTAAAAAGTGAAGTAATATTTGAACTCCTAACCAAAATGTATAACCGATCTAAGAAATTTACTGATAGCGACACAAGATCACAAGAAAACTTCATAGCAGAATCGGAAACAATTGATGATATGTACAATGATTTTATTTCAATTATTGATAAAATCAACGAAATCAATTTACAATTAAAACCCGATTCGCAACCAAATTATGGGTCTCTAGTTTCATTTGAAGACATTTTTACACGAGTAATATGTCAGATAATGTTAGTTCTTGCAAACCTGCAGCAGAACCGTACATGAGGATATAAACAGTAATTACAGTAATTGCAATTACTATAAGGTGAAAGAGTCAAGGATGCAACTGTATCTGACGGACGGTATTTTAATTTCTTATCTTATCCTATCTGGAGCAAGGGATATGATGTTGTCGGGTGTCTATAACGGGAAGGATGCAACTGTGTCTGATGGACGGTATCCTCAAATAGTAAGACTGGATCATTCCTAGGTCCATAATACCTGGGAAAAATCGAGCAGAGGGGTATGTTTTCGCGAGCCCGGGGAACCTCTAAAAGGTGGACTACCATTATATGTGAAAAAACGGTATTTATATCTAAAAAGTAACGAATATCGTATTTCAAACAATGTGTTTCACATACCACACAGACCCTCCAAACGTAAACACCATCAGAATATCTCCCCTATCTAGTTGTTATTCTACGGGTCGGATCATTGTTCGATGATGAAGATCCAAATAACAGTGACAATCGATCGGAAAATTATGATTTCTCTGTAAACTGAAGAGCAGCGTTTTAAAAGTATTATACAGATTCAATATTTTGGCCCTTGAACATGAGGAAGTTGGGCACCTAGGACAATCGACCAGGGGAATATGACTTAGTCGGGAGCCTGTAAAGGTAAGGCTGCAACTGTATCTGAATAAATGGTATTTTATCTGTAAATTACAGCGTACAGCATGTTTCGAATGTGTGTTTCACAGACTACAAAGCGTATTGGAACTCTCTCCAACAATAAACTCCAGCAGACTTTTCCTATCTGGAGCTATTCGACGTGACGGATTATTCATGGATATCTTGGTGCAGGTCAATAAATAATGATGACCTAATATGTTGGCCCTCATTCATTCATGTTTTACAGAATTGAAAACGCGCTGGAAGTCCCTTGTTCCCTATCCGGAGCAGAGAGGGATATGACTTAGTCGAGTACCTACAAAGAGAAGGATGCAACTGTATCTGACGGACGGTTTTTTTTATCCATAAAGTGTAGCGAACAGCATGTGTTAAATTTGTGTCTCACAAATATGAAAATGCGTTGAAAGTCTTTCCTTCCCTATCTGGAGCAGAGGGATATGACTTTGTCGAGTACCTACAACGGGAAGGATGCAACTGTATCTGACGGACGGTATTTTTATCCGTAAAATATAGCAACGACATGTAACAAAATTTGTGTTTTACATAATTGAAAATGCGTTTGCATTCCCTCCTTTCCTATCAGGAGCTATTCGACGGAATGGATCATTATCTGTTAGTGGAGATTAGGAAATACATACAAGCTACAATGATTCATTAGAAAGTATGTTTTATCCGTAATATGTATTTAAAGATAGCGTTTTAAATGTATTTTATAGAACTGGCAGTCCGTTGGAAGTACCCACTCTCCTGAAATTTCAAGACTCTAAAGGGATGGCTGTACCTGTAACTGCGTCTATTTAGACGGCAGGTTGCGCGTAAAACGTAGCGGAGGAGAATGTATATTTAATTGCTCTGTTACAGAAATGGAAAAATATTGAAAGTATCTTCTTAAAACGATGAAGATATCAATATCAGCAATACGCGTAAGAAAAAAAATTGGCAGAGGAGTATGTCGTCAATACCGTCAGTAGACTATTCTGAAAGGGCTATTACTGTATCTGCATGGCCGATAGGTTCTATTAAAATATATTTGAGATATTAAAATAACACGGATAAACTTGTATTATTTATGTTTACCACATATCTGAAACTTTGGAAGTGCCTAAGTTCCAAGAACCAAAACTTTAATAAGGCCAAAAAGTCGAGCAGAGGAATATGACGTCATCGGGTGTCCCCAAAGGGAAGGATGCAACTGCAGCTGAATGGACGGTATTTTTATATGTAAACTCTAGCAAACAGCACGTTCAAACAACTTTATCAATGATTCATCAGAAAGTATGATATTTTATCCGCAATAGGTATCTAGAGACGGCGCTTTAAATGTATTATACAGAACTGACAGTCCGTTGAAAGTAGCCTCTCCCCTGAAGTTTCAAGACATTAAAACTCCTTCAGAGAACCTATACTAGCTTGTAGTAATTATGCTAATATCTTGGTCCGAGATGATGGAGATAGTATGATGAAGTCGAGAGTCTGTAAAGAGATGGCTGGAACTGCGTCTGTTCGGGCGGTAAGATGCCCGTAAAACGTAGCGGAGGAGAGTGTATTTTTAATTGGTCTATTACAGAAATGGAAGAAAATTGGATGTATCTTCTTAAAACGATAAAGACATCAAAATGCACCTTCAGTATCATCGATTACATCGGCCAGGTCTATACGGCCAAGCAGCAGTTCGGACAAGACGAATCCATCACTGTTTACTGTAGCGTTGGAGTAAGAAGGACTGGAGTCTTCACACTTCAAAACTTCTCCAGAGCACTTATAAATGTTTGTAATTATTATGCTAATATGCTGGTCCGATAGGATGAAGATCAAAACAATACCTGGGACAATCGACCAGAAGAGTATTATGTAATCGTGATCCTCTAGGGATGGTTGTCGCTGCGTCTGTTTGGCCGGTACGTTGTCAGTCAGATGTAACAAAGGAAAATGTTTTATTAATTGGTTTGTTACAGAAATGGAAGAACATTGGAAGTATTCTTAGATTCAATATGTTAATCCCAGAATATGAAGAAAGAAATAATAATACCTGGGACAATCGACCATAGCGGCTAGTGATTTAACAGCACTGATAATTTCTTAAACCAGTATATTGGTCCCAAAAATATGAATAGAAACTATCGACCATAGGGGTACGATGTAGTCGGGAACCACTAAAGGGATGGCTGTAACTGCGTCTGTTTGGACGGCAGGTTGTCCATAAAACGAATCAGAGGACAGTTGATTTTTAATTGGTCTCTTACAGAAATGGAAGAACATTGGAAGTATGTTCTTAAGACGATGAAGACATCAATATCAGCAATACAATAAAAAAATCAAGCAGAGGACTGTGATTTCAACCTCATGTCTAGCCGATTCGGAAAGGGCTATTACTACATCTGCGTGGGCGGTAGGTTTTATTAAAATATATTTAAAATACAGCGGACACCTTGTTTCATTTATGTGGTTTACAGATATAATAATTCGAGCGAAGGGGTATGCTGCTGCCATGTGCTTGGAGAGTCTACATATGAAAGGCTGGAACTGTACTCATATTTACGGTAAAAGTTTTATATGTGAAATTCAGCCGAGGACAGTGTATTGTTAATTAATGTTTTATTTTTTGTAACTATGCGTACACGACTTAAAAAATAAACTCCACCCGAGCACCGTGCGCAGATCGCAGATATTTTGACGTGGCGGATTATTCCTTAACCCAGTTGGATTTGGAAGACGAGGTTAGGAATAAGGAACAAGAATCCAGAAATAGAGCAGAAGAGTATGACATTGTACAAATGGAAGTTTACAGTTGAAAAGCTGCAATTGCATCTGCATTGACGGTAAGTCTTATCAGTTAAATGTAATGGAAGGTTAAAATGTTTCTAATATGTGTTTTACAGAAAGCGCAATGGAAAACTCCCCTGAAAGTCCACCAAAGTACTACCTTTATCCAGTTATTCAATAGCCCGGATTAATAATCACAGCGAAAGCACATCAAAGCTAAATCACAGAATTCGAGTCATATCAGCAAAATCACAAGACTTTGCTGTACATCGGACAATAGGCAGTGGCGTATTTAACGACGGGCGCGCGCCCTGGGTCCCGACTTCTGAAAGGCCTCACAAAACCCTAACTATACACTTTTTTCTACCAACTCCAAGCTTGGTTTCATATGTGCATGTAAACTTGAACGCAACTTTTCCAAACGTGGAAATTATTTTGAAAATTTTGTTAACCATTCCAATTTCAAACGCATCGGGGTAACGCTCATTTTCTTTAAAATGAATAATAAATGATAGGGGAAAGACTAAGTAATATGGCTATTTTATATGTAAAGAGAGATTTACTTAAAATTATCAATTGCAATGGAAAAGCAAGATAAAAATTATTTAAATGTTTTCACATTTTGTAATTGTGATTATTACTCATACGTATACTATCATAAATTATAATTATACTTGTTCAACTATTAGTTAAAAACTTTGTGATTATTGTGATTAACAGTACATTATATAGTATGTATAGTTATTAAGCATTTTTATTTTCCCTACCTCTTTTTTTAAACTGCTCAATATTTTCTTCTGCGCCTTGGCTTCAACCGACCTTATTCCGCCTCTGACAATAGGCCGGTAATTAATTGTGTTGGTCTGGAATTGGAGATAGAGTTCACGACAAACCCCAAATAGTGAATATAGTAAGATAAATACTTTTCTCACAGTAACTACAAGTTCTTGTGCGACGACTTTATTCATAAGAAATAAATATAAATATCTTTATTTATGCAATTCTCATCAATAAAACACCAACCCAATCCAAAACACTGCAATTCACACATCATGTATCAGATTATAGAGAAACTGCTTTTAAAAAAATAGAAAAAATGGAATATTCAATTATTTAATAATAGAAATAAACATTTCATTGGAAATTTAGAAAACATTTCCACGAGGTTCCGATTTATTATTAAATATAAAAAGAATAAATCATGCAGGGAAAATTTAACATAGACGCATTTGGCAGTAAAGTACCCCAAAGGACGAGTTACGAAAATTTTCGAACCTTTATTCGTAAACAAAGACGAAGAATGTTATTAATTGTACGTCATAGTGCATATGGCTCGTTAAGATAGCCTTACGTTTCACTTGCGCACAAGAAAACGTGACGAGAGAGGGAATCATAGAATTTCGAGATAAATGGTAAATAGTACAGTACGTTGAACAAGTTGAATAGAATACCGATGTTGCTTTTGTCATACTTTTCTGTAAAGAAAAGATTTTAAGTTAACTGTTACGTGTTAACGAAGTTACAAGTTCTTGTATGTCACTAAAAATATATTTCCTGAATTCTATTTGCGTTCTCAAGGGTAATTTCCCTCCACCTAACTTCTTACTTTCAACCTTTTTTCATTCTCTACTACAATTTTTCATCGATCCTAGGTACACAAATCTCTCCCGAATAATTTCCCATTATATGTTATATATTTTACATGTTTAATTTTAATAATTATGTAAATTGTGTATATAGACTAAATAAATTCAATAATACTGTTACCTAACAGTTAAATCATACGAAGTTACAAGTTCTTGTATGTTACTAGAAAAAATCTATTTAAATATGGAAATTAAATAAAATAGTAATCTATCTAGCTTTGCCATACCAGCCGAGACCAAGTCAACTCAGTATACCGAACACAAAATAAATGACCCACAAAAACCCACTTGGTAAAAGAATCCCGATTGTGTAAGGAAAATGTTAAGGCAAAAACAAAATTGTGGAAAATATTGGTTTTATGTTAAAAAAGAAGAGTAAAAAACAATCCTGAAAAATTTCAAGAAACTAACAGCCCCCCCTCCCTCAAACGTAAACTCCAGCAGAGTACCTTCCCTATCTGGAGTTATTCGACGGGACGGATCATTGTTCGATGACGAAGATCAAAATAACAGTGATAATCAATCGGAAAAGAATGTTTTATCCGTAAAATGAAGAGCAGGGTTTTATATACGTATTATACAGATCCAATATGTTGGCCCTCGAACATCAGGAAGTCGGGCTCCTAGGACAATCGACCAGAGGAATATGACTTAGTCGGGAGCCTCTAAATGAAAGGTTGCAACTGTATATGAATGGATGGTATTTTATCCGTAAATTGCAGCGGACAGCATGTTTCAAATATGTGTTTTACAGTCCACATATCGTATTGGAACTCCCTCCAACAATAAACTTCAGCAGACTTTCCCTATCTGGAGCTATTCGATGTTACGGATTATTCTTAGATATGTTGGTGCAGTTGAAGTTTTATTCGTAAAATGCAGTGAAGGGCAGTGCTTTAAATGTATTTTACAGACTTAATATATTGGCCCTTGAACATAAATAAAAAATAGTATAAATATATCATCGGGGAATATTACCCATTGCATTATTAATAATTATATCAATTATAATAAGAAAAAAAGTCAGACAGTTGGTATTTTATCCGTAAAATGTAGCGGACATCGTGTTTTAAAAATATGTCTTACAGAAGTGAAAGTCCTATCAGTAACAATAAAATGCAGAGAAGGGCAGTGTTTTAAATATATCTTACAGACCCTATGTTACCGCTGCATAGTTACAAGAAAGTGGCGCTACCTGATGTGGGCTGTACTGAATCTTGATGCATTGTGCCACACGCATGACAGGATGTGCTTCCACCAATTTTATCTTGCAAAAACATTCATATATGTAGTAATATTACTCACTGCACCGTACAGCAAATTAATACAATTTTAAGTGTTAAACCAACCACATCATATCAGCCGTTGGATGCAATTGCACTTCGGATCTCAGGTGAGTCTGCATGCAGTTTGGTCTATCTTGTCAATGTAGCGTTGAAGTATCTGAAATTATCGCTATCAAATTGAACGTCTGTACACTTCATTTTGGTCCTTCGCATTAGGATCTCCGAATAAAGATTTTATATAATATTAATTTATCGTGAGAAATATTCGTTTTCCGGGAATGGACTGTCATATTTTGAGTCAGAGCTCAACGTTTCGCCCGCAGTCGTACTTGGTTTATTTGGCCTCTAGCGTGGTTTACACGTCGGGTAACCTTATAAACTGAGTCTCCCCCTTCTTGTTGCTTAAACTCGGCCTCTAGCGTGGTTGACACGTCGGGTAACTTTGTTTAAGACAGTACTATCCCCCTCGCTCCTGAAGATGCCCCATACGACTGCGGGCGAAACGTTGAGCTCTGACTCAAAATATGACACAGTCCATTCCCGGAAAACGAATATTTCTCATGACTCAAGATTGTGGAAGCCTACGCAATTATTATTTTATCAATAATAATTTTTAAAGATGGAATCAAAATTAAAAAGTGAAGTGATATATTTGAACTCCTAACCAAAATTTATAACCGATCTAAGAAATTTACTGATAGCGACACAAGATCACAAGAAAACTTCATAGCAGAATCGGAAACAATTGATGATATGTGCAATGATTTTATTACAATTATTGATAAAATCAACGAAATCAATTTACAATTAAAACCCGATTCACAACCAAATTATGTGTCTGTAGTTTCATTTGAAGACATTTTTACACAAGTAATGTTGTCAGTTCTTGCAAACCTGCAGCAGGACCGTACATGAGGAAATAAACAATAATTACAGTAATGGCAATTACTATAAGGTGAAAGAGTCAAGGATGCAACTGTATCTGACGGACGGTATTTTAATTTGTATAGTGTAGCGAACATCATGTATCAAATTCGTGTTTTACAGAATTGAAAACGCGCTGGAAGTCCATTGTTCCCTATCCGGAACAGAGAGGGATATGACGTCAGGTGCCTACAAAGAGAAGGTTGCAACTGTGTCTGACGGACGGTATTTTTTATCCGTAAAGTGTAGCGAACACCATGTATCAAATTCGTGTTTTACAGAATTGAAAGTGCGTTGGAAGTCCCTCTTATCCTATCTGGAGCAAGGGATATGATGTTGTCGGGTGTCTACAACGGGAAGGATGCAACTGTCTGATGGACGATATTTTCATCAGTGCACTGTACCTGTAAACAGGGTATACAGATCCAATACCAGACCCAAATTCATAATAGTCTTAATAATAAAAAGTTGAGCAAAAGCTGCTGCATGGACGGTATTTTAATTTTTTAAGAACTGAACGCGCTGGAAGCCCGTCCAATAAACTCCAGCAGAGTACCAACCGTCCCTATCTGGTGTTGCCCCACTAAAACAACTCCTCAGATAGTAAGACTCTGGATCATCCCTAGGTCTATAATACCTGGGAAAAATCGAGCAGGAGGGTATGTTTTCGCGAGCCCGGGGAACCTCTAAAAGGAGGATTACCATTATATGTGAATAAACGGTATTTATATCTGTAAAAAGTAACGGATATCGTATTTCAAACAATGTGTTTCACATACTACACAGACCCTCCAAACGTAAACATCATCAGAATATCTCCCTTATCTAGTTGTTATTCTACGGGTCGGATCATTGTTCGATGATGAAGATCCAAATAACAGTGACAATCGATCGGAAAAGTATGATTTCTCTGTAAACTGAAAAGCAGCGTTTTAAAAGTATTATACAGATTCAATATGTTGGCCCGCGAACATGAGGAAGTTGGGCACCTAGGACAATCGACTAGGGGAATATGACTTAGTCGGGAGCTTCTAAAGGTAAGGCTGCAACTGTATCTGAATGGATGGTATTTTATCTGTAAATTGTAGCGTGCAGCATGTTTCGAATATGTGTTTAACAGACTACAAAGCGCATTGGAACTCTCTCCAACAATAAACTCCAACAGACTTTACCTATCTGGAGCTATTCGACGTGACGGATTATTCTTAGATATCTTGGTGCAGGTCAATAAATAATGATGGATTAGAAACATACGACGAAGTTTTATTCGTAAAATGCAGTGAAGGGCAGCGCTTTAAATGTATTTTACAGACCTAATATATTGGCCCTCGACCATAAATAAAAAATAATATAAATATACCATCGGGGAATATTTCCCATTGTATTAATATAGGATATAAACTTCTTTTGGCCTTTTTGAGACGATTTTAATGTTTTATATTATTTCTTTACATTTCTGGACGTATAGAAGGCTCAATGGCCTTCATCTTCAGCAATCTGTTATAATACAATCTTTTGTTTACAAATAATAGATACATTTTTATTTAAGAAAAGGTTATCTTAGTCAGTTATTTTTTCACAGGTTGTGGATTTTACATTTTATAATGCTTTTTTTGTCGGGTATGTTTGCCCACGAAAAAAACCCAACCAAATTATAAGTCTCTAATTTCATTTGAAGACATTTTTACACGAGTAATATGTCAGATAATGTTGTCAGTTCTTGCAAACCTGCAGCAGGACCGTACATGAGGAAATAAACAATAATTACAGTAATTGCAATTACTATAAGGTGAAAGAGTCAAGGATGCAACTATATCTGACGGACGGTATTTTAATTTGTATAGTGTAGCGAACATCATGTATCAAATTCGTGTTTTACAGAATTGAAAACGCGCTGGAAGTCCATTGTTCCCTATCCGGAACAGAGAGGGATATGACGTCAGGTGCCTACAAAGAGAAGGTTGCAACTGTATCTGACGGACGGTATTTTTTATCTGTAAAGTGTAGCGAACACCATGTATCAAATTCGTGTTTTACAGAATTGAAAGTGCGTTGGAAGTCCCTCTTATCCTATCTGGAGCAAGGGATATGATGTTGTCGGGTGTCTACAACGGGAAGGATGCAACTGTGTCTGATGGACGATATTTTCATCAGTGCACTGTACCTGTAAACAGGGTATACAGATCCAATACCAGACCCAAATTCATAATAGTCTTAATAATAAAAAGTTGAGCAAAAGCTGCTGCATGGACGGTATTTTAATTTTTTAAGAACTGAACGCGCTGGAAGCCCGTCCAATAAACTCCAGCAGAGTACCAACCGTCCCTATCTGGTGTTGCCCCACTAAAACAACTCCTCAGATAGTAAGACTCTGGATCATCCCTAGGTCTATAATACCTGGGAAAAATCGAGCAGGAGGGTATGTTTTCGCGAGCCCGGGGAACCTCTAAAAGGAGGATTACCATTATATGTGAATAAACGGTATTTATATCTGTAAAAAGTAACGGATATCGTATTTCAAACAATGTGTTTCACATACTACACAGACCCTCCAAACGTAAACATCAGCAGAATATCTCCCTTATCTAGTTGTTATTCTACGGGTCGGATCATTGTTCGATGATGAAGATCCAAATAACAGTGACAATCGATCGGAAAAGTATGATTTCTCTGTAAACTGAAGAGCAGCGTTTTAAAAGTATTATACAGATTCAATATGTTGGCCCGCGAACATGAGGCAGTTGGGCACGTAGGACAATTGACCAGGGGAATATGACTTAGTCGGGAGCCTCTAAAGGTAAGGCTGCAACTGTATCTGAATGGATGGTATTTTATCTGTAAATTGTAGCGTGCAGCATGTTTCGAATATGTGCTTAACAGACTACAAAGCGCATTGGAACTCTCTCCAACAATAAACTCCAACAGACTTTACCTATCTGGAGCTATTCGACGTGACGGATTATTCTTAGATATAGAAACTATCGACCATAGGGGTACGATGTAGTCGGAAACCACTAAAGGGATGGCTGTAACTGCGTCTGTTTGGACGGCAGGTTGTCCGTAAAACGAATCAGAGGACAGTTGATTTTTAATTGGTCTCTTACAGAAATGGAAGAACATTGGAAGTATGTTCTTAAGACGATGAAGACATCAATATCAGCAATACAAAAAAAAAAAATCAAGCAGAGAACTGTGATTTCAACCTCATGTCTAGCCGATTCGGAAAGGGCTATTACTACATCTGCGTGGGCGGTAGGTTTTATTAAAATATATTTAAAATACAGCGGACAATTTGTTTCATTTATGTGGTTTACAGATCTAATAATTCGAGCGAAGGGATATGCTGCTGCCATGTGCTTGGAGAGTCTACATATGAAAGGCTGGAACTGTACTCATATTTACGGTAAAAGTTTTATATGTGAAATTCAGCCGAGGACAGTGTATTGTTAATTAGTGTTTTATTTTTTGTAACTATGCGTACACTACTTAAAAAATAAACTCCACCCGAGCACCGTGCGCAGATCGCATATATTTTGACGTGGCGGATTATTCCTCAACCCAGTTGGATTTGGAAGACGAGGTCAGGAATAAGGAACAAGAATCCAGAAATAGAGCAGAAGAGTATGACATTGTACAAATGGAAGTTTACAGTTGAAAAGCTGCAATTGCATCTGCATTGACGGTAAGTCTTATCAGTTAAATGTAATGGAAGGTTAAAATGTTTCTAATATGTGTTTTACAGAAAGCGCAATGGAAAACTCCCCTGAAAGTCCACCAAAGTACTACCTTTATCCAGTTATTCAATAGCCCGGATTAATAATCACAGCGAAAGCACATCAAAGCTAAATCACAGAATTCGAGTCATATCAGCAAAATCACAAGACTTTGCTGTACATCGGACAATAGGCAGTGGCGTATTTAACGACGGGCGCGCGCCCTGGGTCCCGACTTCTGAAAGGCCTCACAAAACCCTAACTATACACTTTTTTCTACCAACTCCAAGCTTGGTTTCATATGTGCATGTAAACTTGAACGCAACTTTTCCAAACGTGGAAATTATTTTGAAAATTTTGTTAACCATTCCAATTTCAAACGCATCGGGGTAACGCTCATTTTCTTTAAAATGAATAATAAATGATAGGGGAAAGACTAAGTAATATGGCTATTTTATATGTAAAGAGAGATTTACTTAAAATTATCAATTGCAATGGAAAAGCAAGATAAAAATTATTTAAATGTTTTCACATTTTGTAATTGTGATTATTACTCATACGTATACTATCATAAATTATAATTATACTTGTTCAACTATTAGTTAAAAACTTTGTGATTATTGTGATTAACAGTACATTATATAGTATGTATAGTTATTAAGCATTTTTATTTTCCCTACCTCTTTTTTTAAACTGCTCAATATTTTCTTCTGCGCCTTGGCTTCAACCGACCTTATTCCGCCTCTGACAATAGGCCGGTAATTAATTGTGTTGGTCTGGAATTGGAGATAGAGTTCACGACAAACCCCAAATAGTGAATATAGTAAGATAAATACTTTTCTCACAGTAACTACAAGTTCTTGTGCGACGACTTTATTCATAAGAAATAAATATAAATATCTTTATTTATGCAATTCTCATCAATAAAACACCAACCCAATCCAAAACACTGCAATTCACACATCATGTATCAGATTATAGAGAAACTGCTTTTAAAAAAATAGAAAAAATGGAATATTCAATTATTTAATAATAGAAATAAACATTTCATTGGAAATTTAGAAAACATTTCCACGAGGTTCCGATTTATTATTAAATATAAAAAGAATAAATCATGCAGGGAAAATTTAACATAGACGCATTTGGCAGTAAAGTACCCCAAAGGACGAGTTACGAAAATTTTCGAACCTTTATTCGTAAACAAAGACGAAGAATGTTATTAATTGTACGTCATAGTGCATATGGCTCGTTAAGATAGCCTTACGTTTCACTTGCGCACAAGAAAACGTGACGAGAGAGGGAATCATAGAATTTCGAGATAAATGGTAAATAGTACAGTACGTTGAACAAGTTGAATAGAATACCGATGTTGCTTTTGTCATACTTTTCTGTAAAGAAAAGATTTTAAGTTAACTGTTACGTGTTAACGAAGTTACAAGTTCTTGTATGTCACTAAAAATATATTTCCTGAATTCTATTTGCGTTCTCAAGGGTAATTTCCCTCCACCTAACTTCTTACTTTCAACCTTTTTTCATTCTCTACTACAATTTTTCATCGATCCTAGGTACACAAATCTCTCCCGAATAATTTCCCATTATATGTTATATATTTTACATGTTTAATTTTAATAATTATGTAAATTGTGTATATAGACTAAATAAATTCAATAATACTGTTACCTAACAGTTAAATCATACGAAGTTACAAGTTCTTGTATGTTACTAGAAAAAATCTATTTAAATATGGAAATTAAATAAAATAGTAATCTATCTAGCTTTGCCATACCAGCCGAGACCAAGTCAACTCAGTATACCGAACACAAAATAAATGACCCACAAAAACCCACTTGGTAAAAGAATCCCGATTGTGTAAGGAAAATGTTAAGGCAAAAACAAAATTGTGGAAAATATTGGTTTTATGTTAAAAAAGAAGAGTAAAAAACAATCCTGAAAAATTTCAAGAAACTAACAGCCCCCCCTCCCTCAAACGTAAACTCCAGCAGAGTACCTTCCCTATCTGGAGTTATTCGACGGGACGGATCATTGTTCGATGACGAAGATCAAAATAACAGTGATAATCAATCGGAAAAGAATGTTTTATCCGTAAAATGAAGAGCAGGGTTTTATATACGTATTATACAGATCCAATATGTTGGCCCTCGAACATCAGGAAGTCGGGCTCCTAGGACAATCGACCAGAGGAATATGACTTAGTCGGGAGCCTCTAAATGAAAGGTTGCAACTGTATATGAATGGATGGTATTTTATCCGTAAATTGCAGCGGACAGCATGTTTCAAATATGTGTTTTACAGTCCACATATCGTATTGGAACTCCCTCCAACAATAAACTTCAGCAGACTTTCCCTATCTGGAGCTATTCGATGTTACGGATTATTCTTAGATATGTTGGTGCAGTTGAAGTTTTATTCGTAAAATGCAGTGAAGGGCAGTGCTTTAAATGTATTTTACAGACTTAATATATTGGCCCTTGAACATAAATAAAAAATAGTATAAATATATCATCGGGGAATATTACCCATTGCATTATTAATAATTATATCAATTATAATAAGAAAAAAAGTCAGACAGTTGGTATTTTATCCGTAAAATGTAGCGGACATCGTGTTTTAAAAATATGTCTTACAGAAGTGAAAGTCCTATCAGTAACAATAAAATGCAGAGAAGGGCAGTGTTTTAAATATATCTTACAGACCCTATGTTACCGCTGCATAGTTACAAGAAAGTGGCGCTACCTGATGTGGGCTGTACTGAATCTTGATGCATTGTGCCACACGCATGACAGGATGTGCTTCCACCAATTTTATCTTGCAAAAACATTCATATATGTAGTAATATTACTCACTGCACCGTACAGCAAATTAATACAATTTTAAGTGTTAAACCAACCACATCATATCAGCCGTTGGATGCAATTGCACTTCGGATCTCAGGTGAGTCTGCATGCAGTTTGGTCTATCTTGTCAATGTAGCGTTGAAGTATCTGAAATTATCGCTATCAAATTGAACGTCTGTACACTTCATTTTGGTCCTTCGCATTAGGATCTCCGAATAAAGATTTTATATAATATTAATTTATCGTGAGAAATATTCGTTTTCCGGGAATGGACTGTCATATTTTGAGTCAGAGCTCAACGTTTCGCCCGCAGTCGTACTTGGTTTATTTGGCCTCTAGCGTGGTTT
This sequence comes from Harpalus rubripes, assembly GCA_963082715.1. Classification (NCBI taxonomy): domain Eukaryota; kingdom Metazoa; phylum Arthropoda; class Insecta; order Coleoptera; family Carabidae; genus Harpalus; species Harpalus rubripes. The sequence continues at coordinate 43,373,368 of OY720458.1, read as the reverse complement.
ACACGTCGGGTAACCTTATAAACTGAGTCTCCCCCTTCTTGTTGCTTAAACTCGGCCTCTAGCGTGGTTGACACGTCGGGTAACTTTGTTTAAGACAGTACTATCCCCCTCGCTCCTGAAGATGCCCCATACGACTGCGGGCGAAACGTTGAGCTCTGACTCAAAATATGACACAGTCCATTCCCGGAAAACGAATATTTCTCATGACTCAAGATTGTGGAAGCCTACGCAATTATTATTTTATCAATAATAATTTTTAAAGATGGAATCAAAATTAAAAAGTGAAGTGATATATTTGAACTCCTAACCAAAATTTATAACCGATCTAAGAAATTTACTGATAGCGACACAAGATCACAAGAAAACTTCATAGCAGAATCGGAAACAATTGATGATATGTGCAATGATTTTATTACAATTATTGATAAAATCAACGAAATCAATTTACAATTAAAACCCGATTCACAACCAAATTATGTGTCTGTAGTTTCATTTGAAGACATTTTTACACAAGTAATGTTGTCAGTTCTTGCAAACCTGCAGCAGGACCGTACATGAGGAAATAAACAATAATTACAGTAATGGCAATTACTATAAGGTGAAAGAGTCAAGGATGCAACTGTATCTGACGGACGGTATTTTAATTTGTATAGTGTAGCGAACATCATGTATCAAATTCGTGTTTTACAGAATTGAAAACGCGCTGGAAGTCCATTGTTCCCTATCCGGAACAGAGAGGGATATGACGTCAGGTGCCTACAAAGAGAAGGTTGCAACTGTGTCTGACGGACGGTATTTTTTATCCGTAAAGTGTAGCGAACACCATGTATCAAATTCGTGTTTTACAGAATTGAAAGTGCGTTGGAAGTCCCTCTTATCCTATCTGGAGCAAGGGATATGATGTTGTCGGGTGTCTACAACGGGAAGGATGCAACTGTCTGATGGACGATATTTTCATCAGTGCACTGTACCTGTAAACAGGGTATACAGATCCAATACCAGACCCAAATTCATAATAGTCTTAATAATAAAAAGTTGAGCAAAAGCTGCTGCATGGACGGTATTTTAATTTTTTAAGAACTGAACGCGCTGGAAGCCCCTCCAATAAACTCCAGCAGAGTACCAACCGTCCCTATCTGGTGTTGCCCCACTAAAACAACTCCTCAGATAGTAAGACTCTGGATCATCCCTAGGTCTATAATACCTGGGAAAAATCGAGCAGGAGGGTATGTTTTCGCGAGCCCGGGGAACCTCTAAAAGGAGGATTACCATTATATGTGAATAAACGGTATTTATATCTGTAAAAAGTAACGGATATCGTATTTCAAACAATGTGTTTCACATACTACACAGACCCTCCAAACGTAAACATCATCAGAATATCTCCCTTATCTAGTTGTTATTCTACGGGTCGGATCATTGTTCGATGATGAAGATCCAAATAACAGTGACAATCGATCGGAAAAGTATGATTTCTCTGTAAACTGAAAAGCAGCGTTTTAAAAGTATTATACAGATTCAATATGTTGGCCCGCGAACATGAGGAAGTTGGGCACCTAGGACAATCGACTAGGGGAATATGACTTAGTCGGGAGCTTCTAAAGGTAAGGCTGCAACTGTATCTGAATGGATGGTATTTTATCTGTAAATTGTAGCGTGCAGCATGTTTCGAATATGTGTTTAACAGACTACAAAGCGCATTGGAACTCTCTCCAACAATAAACTCCAACAGACTTTACCTATCTGGAGCTATTCGACGTGACGGATTATTCTTAGATATCTTGGTGCAGGTCAATAAATAATGATGGATTAGAAACATACGACGAAGTTTTATTCGTAAAATGCAGTGAAGGGCAGCGCTTTAAATGTATTTTACAGACCTAATATATTGGCCCTCGACCATAAATAAAAAATAATATAAATATACCATCGGGGAATATTTCCCATTGTATTAATATAGGATATAAACTTCTTTTGGCCTTTTTGAGACGATTTTAATGTTTTATATTATTTCTTTACATTTCTGGACGTATAGAAGGCTCAATGGCCTTCATCTTCAGCAATCTGTTATAATACAATCTTTTGTTTACAAATAATAGATACATTTTTATTTAAGAAAAGGTTATCTTAGTCAGTTATTTTTTCACAGGTTGTGGATTTTACATTTTATAATGCTTTTTTTGTCGGGTATGTTTGCCCACGAAAAAAACCCAACCAAATTATAAGTCTCTAATTTCATTTGAAGACATTTTTACACGAGTAATATGTCAGATAATGTTGTCAGTTCTTGCAAACCTGCAGCAGGACCGTACATGAGGAAATAAACAATAATTACAGTAATTGCAATTACTATAAGGTGAAAGAGTCAAGGATGCAACTATATCTGACGGACGGTATTTTAATTTGTATAGTGTAGCGAACATCATGTATCAAATTCGTGTTTTACAGAATTGAAAACGCGCTGGAAGTCCATTGTTCCCTATCCGGAACAGAGAGGGATATGACGTCAGGTGCCTACAAAGAGAAGGTTGCAACTGTATCTGACGGACGGTATTTTTTATCTGTAAAGTGTAGCGAACACCATGTATCAAATTCGTGTTTTACAGAATTGAAAGTGCGTTGGAAGTCCCTCTTATCCTATCTGGAGCAAGGGATATGATGTTGTCGGGTGTCTACAACGGGAAGGATGCAACTGTGTCTGATGGACGATATTTTCATCAGTGCACTGTACCTGTAAACAGGGTATACAGATCCAATACCAGACCCAAATTCATAATAGTCTTAATAATAAAAAGTTGAGCAAAAGCTGCTGCATGGACGGTATTTTAATTTTTTAAGAACTGAACGCGCTGGAAGCCCGTCCAATAAACTCCAGCAGAGTACCAACCGTCCCTATCTGGTGTTGCCCCACTAAAACAACTCCTCAGATAGTAAGACTCTGGATCATCCCTAGGTCTATAATACCTGGGAAAAATCGAGCAGGAGGGTATGTTTTCGCGAGCCCGGGGAACCTCTAAAAGGAGGATTACCATTATATGTGAATAAACGGTATTTATATCTGTAAAAAGTAACGGATATCGTATTTCAAACAATGTGTTTCACATACTACACAGACCCTCCAAACGTAAACATCAGCAGAATATCTCCCTTATCTAGTTGTTATTCTACGGGTCGGATCATTGTTCGATGATGAAGATCCAAATAACAGTGACAATCGATCGGAAAAGTATGATTTCTCTGTAAACTGAAGAGCAGCGTTTTAAAAGTATTATACAGATTCAATATGTTGGCCCGCGAACATGAGGCAGTTGGGCACGTAGGACAATTGACCAGGGGAATATGACTTAGTCGGGAGCCTCTAAAGGTAAGGCTGCAACTGTATCTGAATGGATGGTATTTTATCTGTAAATTGTAGCGTGCAGCATGTTTCGAATATGTGCTTAACAGACTACAAAGCGCATTGGAACTCTCTCCAACAATAAACTCCAACAGACTTTACCTATCTGGAGCTATTCGACGTGACGGATTATTCTTAGATATAGAAACTATCGACCATAGGGGTACGATGTAGTCGGAAACCACTAAAGGGATGGCTGTAACTGCGTCTGTTTGGACGGCAGGTTGTCCGTAAAACGAATCAGAGGACAGTTGATTTTTAATTGGTCTCTTACAGAAATGGAAGAACATTGGAAGTATGTTCTTAAGACGATGAAGACATCAATATCAGCAATACAAAAAAAAAAATCAAGCAGAGAACTGTGATTTCAACCTCATGTCTAGCCGATTCGGAAAGGGCTATTACTACATCTGCGTGGGCGGTAGGTTTTATTAAAATATATTTAAAATACAGCGGACAATTTGTTTCATTTATGTGGTTTACAGATCTAATAATTCGAGCGAAGGGATATGCTGCTGCCATGTGCTTGGAGAGTCTACATATGAAAGGCTGGAACTGTACTCATATTTACGGTAAAAGTTTTATATGTGAAATTCAGCCGAGGACAGTGTATTGTTAATTAGTGTTTTATTTTTTGTAACTATGCGTACACTACTTAAAAAATAAACTCCACCCGAGCACCGTGCGCAGATCGCAGATATTTTGACGTGGCGGATTATTCCTCAACCCAGTTGGATTTGGAAGACGAGGTCAGGAATAAGGAACAAGAATCCAGAAATAGAGCAGAAGAGTATGACATTGTACAAATGGAAGTTTACAGTTGAAAAGCTGCAATTGCATCTGCATTGACGGTAAGTCTTATCAGTTAAATGTAATGGAAGGTTAAAATGTTTCTAATATGTGTTTTACAAAAAGCGCATTAGAAATCTCCCCTGAAAGTCCACCAGAGTGCTACCTTTATCCAGTTATTCAATAGCCTGGATTAATAATCACAGCGAAAGCACATCAAAGTTAAATCACAGAATTCGAGTCATATCAGCAAAATCACAAGACTTTCCTGTAGATCGGACAATAGGCAGTGGCGTATTTAACGACGGCCGCGCGCCCTGGGCCCCGACTTCTGAAGGGCCTCACAAAGCCCTAACTAGACACTTTTTTCTAACAACTCAAGCTTGGTTTCATATGTGCAGGTAAACTTGAACGCAACTTTTCCAAACGTGGAAATTATTTTGAAAATTTCGTTAACCATTCCAATTTCAAACGCATCGGGGGAACGCCCATTTTCTTTAAAACGAATAAAAAATGATTTAAGAAATTCAACGTTAGGGGAAAGACTAAGTAATATGGCTTTTTTATATGTAAAGAGCGATTTACTTAAAATTATCAATTGCGATGGAAAAGCAAGATAAAAATTATTTAAATGTTTTCACATTTTGTAATTGTGATTATTACTTATACGTATGCTATCATAAATTATAATTATACTTGTTCAACTATTAGTTAAAAACTTTGTGATTAACAGTACATTATATAGTATGTATAGTTATTAAGCATTTTTATTTTCCCTGCCCATTTTTTTTAACTGCTCAATATTTTCTTCTGCACCTTGGCCTCAACCGGCCTTATTCCGCCTCTGACAATAGGCCGGTAATTAATTGTGTTCGTGTGGAATTGGAGATAGAGTTCACGACAAACCCCAAATAGTGAATATAGTAAAATAAATACTTTTCTCACCGTAACTACAAGTTCTTGTGCGACGCCTTTATTCATAGGAAATAAATATAAATATCTTTATTTATGCAATTCTCATCAATGAAACACCAACCCAATCCAAAACATTGCAACTCACACATCATGTATCAGATTATAGAGAAACTGTTTTAAAAAATAGAAAAAATGGAATATTCAATTATTTAATAATAGAAATAAACATTTCATTGGAAATTTAGAAAACATTTTCACGGGGTTCCGATTTATTATTAAATATAAAAAGAATAAATCGTGCAGGGAAAATTTAACATAGACACATTTGGCAGTAAAGTACGAGTTACGAAAATTTTCGAACCTTTATTCGTACACAAAGTCGAAGAATGTTATTAATTGTACGTCATAGTGCATACGGCTCGCCAAGATAGCCTTACGCTTCATTTGCGCACAAGAAAACGCGACAAGAGAGAGAGAATCATAGAATTTCGAGATAAATGGTGAAAAGTACAGTAAGTTGAACAAGTTGAATAGAATACCGATGTTGCTTTTGTCATACTTTTCTGTAAAGAAAAGATTTTAAGTTAACTGTTAAATCATACGAAGTTACAAGTTCTTGTATGTCACTAGAAAAAATATAATACGTTCATTTGAGATTTCTCTTACACAAATCGGAACCTTTCCAGCTTAACCTTTTTTCATTCTCTACTACATTTTTTCATCGATCCCAAGGTACATAAATTTCTCCAGAATACTTTCCCATTATATATTAAATATTTTGCATGGTGGATTTTAATTATGAAATTTTAATTGTGTATATAGATTAAATAAATTCTATGATACTGTTACCTAACAGTTAAATCATACGAAGTTACAAGTTCTTGTACGTCACTAGAAAAAATCTATTTAAGTATGGAAATTAAATAAAATAGTAATCTATGTAAAAAAGCTTTGCCATACCAGCCGAGAACAAGTCAACTCAGTATACCGAACACAAAATAAATGACCCACCAAAACCCACTTGAAAGATGAGCAAAAGAATCCTGATTGTGTAAGGAAAATGTTAAGGCAAAAACAATATTGTGGAAAATATTGGTTTTATGTCAAAAAAAGAAGAGTAAAAAACAATCCTGAAAAATTTCAAGAAACTAACATCATAGAAACCACACGCAATTTGGAAGCACCTAAGAGGTTATGATTACTTTAGTCAATTGGTCGGGGAAGTCTGTAGCGATTGTACTGTATATACATATAATGGGTGGAATATATATATATATATATATATATATATATATATATATATATATATATATATATATATATATATATATATATATATATATGTATTTATTTATTGTTAAGACCGTAGTAGGGGTAAATTCCCCCACCCATAAAACTAGTTTACTTTATGCCGTTTTGTCGGTCCACCCGACACAGTCCACTGAAGGTAGTTTAACTGTTAACTAGCACAATATATCGTTATTGTTAAATATAAAGTGTTTTATTTACAAAAACGCAGCGACCTAATTATTCCCCAACATAATTTGGTCCAATCAAGCCGGATCATTTAAGTGAAGTGATTCAAACGAAAGCATATAATCAAAAAACGTGTACAAATCAAAAACTTCGTAAAAACAATCAACATTGTGTGGTGATCAACAATCTCGCACAGCAATCAACAACGTGTGGACGTCTTTCAGTCAACAAATCAACTTCATGTGTGTTTGCCTTCATCAACAAGAGAACAGAAGTTCTACGTCTCTGTGTAATTTCGATAAAAAAAAAGGTTAGTGGGCATTACTTCCTATCAATTATTCCTCTCATTTCCCAAATATCGTGTACATTTCTTTAAATATTAATATATGTAATATTATAATATTTATATCTTTGGAGGATTTGCAAAGTCAAAGAAAAATTGTGAAGTCTGCCAAGACCTGGTTTACAAATTATGTAAATTCATTTAGAGAAAATGACGACGTTCAACAACTAATTGGGCGATTATCTGATCATAAAAAATTAATGGAAAGGTATAATTCAATTCAAGACAGCATAGATATAATTTCTAAAACAGAAGATAATAAAGACAGGGAAGAGTTTGACACACTAGCGCTTCCCAATCTGTTTATTTACCCATAATTGATTTACCTCATTTTGACGGTAATTATACTGACTGGACAACATTTCATGACAGTTTTACTTCAATAATTCATCGCAATGCTAACTTAGCAAATACTCAAAAATTTCATTACCTCAAAAGTTGTCTGAGTAAAGAAGCAAATCGATGCATAGATAGTTTAGCAGTTTCCGACGAAAATTATGACAACGCTTGGGACTTACTTAAAGAACGGTATCATAAAAAGCGATTAATTGTTCAAAATCATATCCATAAATTATTTCAACTCCCCGCTATTTCCAAAGCTCAACTTACACTGCTTCGCGAACTGTTAGAGAATGTTGAAGCTCATATGGCCTCTTTAAAGACTCAGAATGTTAAAACTGATAACTGGGATTTATTAATAATTTATTTGGTTATATCAAAACTTGATTTATTTACAAAACGTGAATGCGAATCAACATTAAAATCTTCCGAATTACCTACTCTAGATGAATGAAGATTTTGTATCACAAAAATATGAAATTTTGGAGTCCATAGAATTTACAAATACGAGTAATAGTACAAAACATAGCGAAGTCCCAATTAAACCAAAAAATCAAGAATACCCGAATAAACGTTGAAATATGTATATACCCGTTAGGTTACAGCAAAATATATTGTGTAATTATTGTAAACAATCTCATTTGATACACCAGTGTAAATAATTTCTTCAGTTAAGCACTCAAAATCGATCACAAGAAGTTAGAAAACTTAAATTATGTTTTAATTGTCTGCGTAGTGGCCATGATTCAAGATTTTGCCAATCAACAAGTACTTGCAGATCATGTAACGGTAAGCATCATACGCTTTTACATTTTAATATGCAAATGCCTAGTAACATAAACCCTCAATTACATTAAAATTTTAGTTCTTGTAACGACAACACAAAAGAAATTTTATTATCAACTGCATGTATTCAAGTTTTAGATAAAAACAAAGAATTTCATTACGCGAGAGTTTTATTAGATGTCGGATCGCAACAAACCTTCATAACGAAAGAATTTTCGGAAAAACTAGGATTTGAATACAACAATATAAATTTACCGATATCAGGAATAAACCAAACAAATAGTACCGTTAAACAATCAGTAAACATACAATTTAAATCCTTGTGTAGCAAATATACTTCAGATATATCATGTTTGGTTTTAACAAATATTACTAATAACTTCCCTGCTCAATCGCTTGGAAGTACAGATTTACCTATTCCAAATAACATTAAATTAGCCGATCCGAAATTCAACAAATCTTCTCCTATAGATATGCTAATTGGTGCACAATTATTTTGGGAACTTTTAGAAGAAGGACGTATAAAACTTTCAAATAAAGAAACATATCAGCAAAATACTTCTTTAGGATGGATAATTGGAGATCCATTTACTATAGCATGTTCTCAAATTGGTAATAATGTATGCAACGTTAGTTTAAACTGAAAATTAGAAAAACAAGTGTCACAATTTTGGCAATTACACGAACCGATAAATACACCGTTAACTTTTGAAGACAAATTGTGCGAAAATATATTTCTGAGAACTCACATAAGAGATTTAGATGGTCGGTTTATTATACATTTACCATTTAAAAGCAGCATCCCTAATATAGGTTCAACAAAAGAGATAGCAATAAAACGATTCAGAGCTTTAGAGAATAAGTTTAGGTACAATATGAATTTCAAAATTGAATACAATAATTTCTTTCGAGATTATATTGCTCTTGGCCATATGTTCTTAGCAAAAGACCAAAGTCTTGAAAACAGCGACGGTTTGTTTCTACCTCACCATGGGGTCATAAAAGAAGACAGTCTCACAACTCGGGTGAGAGCTGTATTTGATGCCAGCTGCATTTCTACGAACGGTCACAGTTTGAACGATAATCTTCTAGTGGGTGAAAATTTAGGAAGGGATTTATTTTCATTGCTGGTAAGATGCCGCCAGTACCAATTTGTTTTGTCTGCTGATATTTCGAAGATGTTCAGACAGATTCTTGTTGCAGAAGAGCATAGTAATTTCTAAAGAATTTTATGGAGGGAAAATCCTAATAAAGACTATAAAATATACACCCTAAATACAGTTACGTACGGTGTTAAGCAGAAACCGAATATCCAGAGACAAGTCAAGTAATACTAAATGATTTCTATATGGACGACTTAATCACAGGTACAAATTCATTGGAAGATGCAATGCAATTAAGAGATTCTTTAATTATGATTTTAAAACAAGGGTGTTTTGAACTAGGCAAATGGGCGTCTAATGATGTCAATTTACTGCCGAAATCAAATGAATCCAATGTAACACAAGTCAGATTAGATTCTAATATGGAAACAAAAACATTGGGACTAGTGTGGGATTGTAAAAACGATTTATTAAAGTATGAAATACAAAGTAAAAATCAATACAATAAAATTATGAAACGTAGCATTTTAAGTACAATCGCAACAATATATGATCCAATAGGCCTTCTTTCTCCAATTCTTGTGACCATAAAAATCATTTTACAAAAATTGTGGTAATTAAAATTATATTGGGATGATGATATACCTTTCGATTTGCATAAAAAGTTTTCGGAATATCTTGTTCAATTGCCAATTATTAACGAAATTGAAATAATGAGAAAAATTATTCCTGTTTACCCATTTAAGTCGATTTATTTGCATGGATTTTGTGATGCCAACCAAAAAGCGTACGGAGTGGTTGTTTATGTTACAGTTACATATGAAAACGGTGAAATTACTAATCTTTTGTGTTCAAAATCACGCTCCAATCGCTCCACTAAAGACTGTAAGTGTACCCAGATTAGAACTTTGTGCTGCGGTATTATTAGCTCAATTAATTGCAAAATTAACATCTACATTAACAATACAATTTGAGGAAATTTATTTGTGGTCTGACTCAATGATCACACTATCGTGGATATCATCACCACCCAATCGATGGTAAACATTTGTTGCAAATAGAGTATCGGAAATTCAGACAGTAACAAAATCAAGGAAACCCTGCCGATATAATTTCGCGTGGCATGGATCCTTTGAATTTAATTTTTTTTTCTTTATGGTGGCACGGGCCTTCATTTATATCCGACCCTCTAGATAAATGGCCTAATAAAACAATTAACTTAACAAATTTACCAGAAGAAAGAAAAATAGTATTAATTGCGAAAATAACATTTATGAATTACCTGTGTTTGATAAGTTTAGTACATATAGAAAATTAAAATGTGTAAAAGCCTATTGTCTCAGATTTATAAATAATTGTTCTAAAAATAGCGAAAAATTATCTGGTCCACTTAGTGTTAGTGAAATACCGAACGCCAACAATATTATAATTAAACATGTGCAAAACAAGGAATTCGGAGGTGAAATTAAGGACCTAATAGCTAACAAACATATAGTTAAAAATAGTCGTCTGAAAGGCCTGAATGTTTTCTTAGATAAGGACCAAGTACGTAGAGTAGGGGGGGGGGGCGGTTACAGAATCCAGTACTATATCCGACCTATCACACCTATAAGCAATGACCCCAATGACCTAGAGCCCTTAACACCAGGGCATTTCCTAATTGGAGCAGCGTTAACTGCACCGTGTGAACCGAAACTACATTCCATACCAGATAAGCGTCTATCTAGATGGAAAAAAATTGAAAAATTAGTCAATTTTTCTGGAACCGCTGGCAGAAAGAATATCTTATTGAACTACAAAGACGTAACAAATGGCAAACACCCACAACGCAATTAGCAGTCGGCACCATGGTTATCGTAAAAGATGACAATTTACCACCGCCAGAGTTGTCACCCTGAAGAAGTCGAGCGTGTGTGTCTTACTAGAATAAGGACATGAGCTTGTGTTCATTCGTTAGAAAAAAAGGTATACTCAATTTGGGGTTTGTTATGAATTGTTTATAGTTTTTTGTGCCATAGTTTTGTGACTGAACATATAGTTCAAAGTGATCCCTTTACCAATCAATGTTTAATTTGACTTCGATAAATAAAAATTGTTCTCTCCTACTTACAACTTTAATAAAACATTTTTTTTTTATAAATATTACTTGTTCATAGAACAGTCTTACCAACATATTTCTCGTATTTATACAAATGACAATCCCCTGACAATGATTTTGACCATCCGTTTTTCTAGGATTAGTACCGTACTTATTTCGGAAGTATATCAGAGAGAACGTAAATTACTGTTTTATTTCCCATGGCACTCTGATAATTGCCTTAAACTATCCTTTTTTTCTTTACGTGAATTTTGAATAATCGTAAAAGAAAACGCTATGTTCTGATAGTATATATATTTATGGCCCTTGGACCGACGACAAAAAGGTAGTAGAGAATGAAAAAAGGTTTAAAGTAAGAAGCTAAGGTGGAGGGACATTACCCTTAGGAACGTAACACATACAGACGGAATTCAGGAAATACATTTTTTCTAGTGACATGCAAGAACTTGTAACTTCATATGATTTAACAGTTAACAGTATTATTGAATTTATTTAATCTACATACATAATTTACCTAATTAAAATTTCATAATTAAAATCTAACATGCAAAATATTATATATATATATGGGAAATTATTTGGGAGATATGTATGGATCTTGGATCGCTGAAAAAAGGTAGTAGAGAATGAAAAAAGTTTGAAATTATTCTTGAGAACGTAACATAAATAGACAGAATTCTAGAAATATATTTTTTAAAGGAGAATATAGTTATATAAAATTAGATCTTTAAGTTTATAACTTTATCTTCCTAACTTAAATCATACGAAGTTACAAGTTCTTGTATGTCACTAGAAAAATTATATTTCCTGAATTCTGTCTATTTGTGTTACGTTCCCAAGGATAATGTCCCTCCACCTAATTTCTTACTTTCAACCTTTTTTTAATCTCTACTACCTTTTTTCAGCAATCCAAGATCCATACATATCTCCCAAATAATTTCCCATTATATATAATGTTTTGCATGTTAGATTTTAATTATGAAATTTTAATTAGGTAAATTATGTATATAGATTAAATAAATTCAATAATATTGTTAACTGTTAAATCATATGAAGTTAAAGTTCTTGTATGTCACTAGAAAAAAATATATTTCCTGAATTCCGTCTCTATGTGTTACGTTCCCAAGGGTAATGTCCCTCCGCCTAACTTCTTACTTTAAACCTTTTTTCATTCTCTACTACCTTTTTGTCGTCGATCCAAGGGCCATAAATATATATACACTTCCAGAACATGGCGTTTTCTTTTACGATTATTCAAAATTCACGTAAAGAAAAAAAGGATAGTTTAAGGCAATTATCAGAGTGTCATGGGAAATAAAACAGTAATTTACGCTTGTTCTCTCTGATATACCTTCGAAATAACTACGGTACTAATCCTAGAAAAACGGATGGTCAAGATTAACGTCAGGGGATTGTCAATTGTATAAATACTAGAAATATGTTTGTAAGACTGTTCTATGAACAAGTATATTTATAAAAAAAAATGTTTTATTAAAGTTATAAGTAGGAGAGAAAAATTTTTATTTATCGAACTCAAATTAAACATTGATTGGTAAAGGGATCACTTTCGAACTATATGTTCAGTCACAAAACTCTAATGGCGATCGAGTCCTTACGGTCATTTATCATGTATCAGATTATAAACTGCTTAAAAAAAGAGAAAAATAGAATATTCAATTATTTAATAATGGAAATAAATATTTTACGGGAAAATTATAAATTTATGTAAATTATGTATATAGATTAAATAAATTCAATAATACTGTTAACTGTTAAATCATACGAAGTTCAAGTTCTTGTAAGTCACTTGAGTAAATATATTTCCTGAATTCCGTCTATTTGTGTTACGTTCCCAAGGGTATTGTCCTTCCATTCTCTACTACCTTTTGTCGTCGAACCAATGGCTCATATATATTAAATAATTGAATATTCCATTTTTCTATTTTTTAAAACAGTTTCTCTATAATCTAATGCATGATGTGTGAATTGCAATACTTTGGATTGGGTTGGTGTTTTATTAACGAGAATTGCAAAAATAAAGATATTTATATATACTTCCAGAACATACCGATTTCTTTTACGACTATTTAAAATTCATGTAAAGAAAAAAAAAAGGATAGTGCATTGCTGTTCACCGTTAATTTTTTTTGTCTACTTTTTAATTTTCGAAAATTCGATTTCAAAATTTTAATTTCGCTCAAGTTTCCACGTATTTCTTCCACAGAAAAAGGCATGCGTGCGGCACAATGTATCAAGATTCAGTGCAGCCCACATCAGATAGCGCCACTTTTTTGTAACTATGCAGCGGTAACATTGGATCTGTACGATAAATTTACAATGCTGCCCTTCTCTGCATTTAATTTTTACTGATTGGACTTTCAATTCTGTCTGCCTTTTTTTTTCTTATTATAATTATTAATGCAATGGGTAATATTCCCCGATAATATATTTATATTATTTTTTATTTATGTTTGAGGGCCAATATGTCTGTAAAATACATTTAAAGCGCTGCCCTACACTGCATTTTACGAATAAAACTTCAGCTGCACCAACATATCTAAGAATAATCCGTCACGTCGAATAGCTCCAGATAGGGAAATTCTGCTGCAGTTTATTGTTGGAGGGAGTTTCAATACGCTCTGCGGTCTGTAAAATACATATTTGAAACATGCCGTCAGCTGCAATTTACGGATAAAATACCATCCATTTAGATACAGTTGCAGCCTTACCTTTAGAGGCTCCCGACTAAGTCATTCCCCTGATCGATTGTTCTAGATGCCCGACTTCCTCATGTTCGAGAACCAACATATTGGATCTGTGTATACTTTCAAAACGCTGCTCTTCATTTTACGAATAAAACTTTTCCGATTAATTGTCACTGTTATTTGGATCTTCATCATCGAACAATGATCCAACCCGTAGAATAACAACTAGATAGGGGAGATATTCTGATGGTGTTTACGTTTGGAGGGTCTGTGTAGTATGTGAAACACATTGTTTGAAATACGATATCCGTTACTTTTTACAGATATAAATACCGTTCATTCCCATATAATGGTAGCCCTCCTTTCAGAGGTTCCCCGGGCTCGCGACAACATTATATCCCTCTGCTCGATTTTTCCCAGGTATTATGGACCTAGGAATGATCTAGCGTCTTACGATCTGGAGAGATTTTTGGTGGGGCAACACCAGATAAGGATGGTTGGTACTCTGCTGGAGTTTATTGGACGGACTTCCAGCGCGTTCAGGTCTTAAAAAATGAAAATACCGTCCATGCAGCAGCTTTTTTGGGCCCACACCAATGTGAGCAGGAAATTTTAAGTGCTGTGAATGTTTGCACATAAAATTAGGAGTGTTGCTGCTATGATATTAGCTCTTGAAATTCGTCATAAATAGGTATGAGCTATTTGACTTTACCTGAATTATGGTGCGACAGCAACCTTTTCATTTAATATATGCCACACAATCAGGACACATACTACATTATTATTTCATAGTTTTGATTAGTTAAATTTAAATACTGTGATGACGAAGAAATGACGGGATTATAGATTAATTCCGTTCTTAAGGACCTAATTTTATATAACTATATTCTCCTGAATTTTTACATATTATTTCTACTAAGTTGTAAACTAGCAACCTTATGTTATTAAAATTTCGGTAGCTTTGCGAGTTGTAGGTATAACTCAGCATTGTGTCTATTAAATTTTAATATTTTCCATAATTTCAATTTCAACCTCGTGGAAATGTTTATAAATTTCCCGTAAAATGTTTATTAATATTAACAAAACAAGGCACGTTAGATGAAATTAAAGCTGAAATGTCTAGTACAAAACGCAGTCTAAGACAAACACCTACTATTGCATTCTACAGGGGCCGAATACCTAAACTGCATTTCTACAATAGGAAGTGGGATCAAGCCAAATTTCTGAATAATTTCAAGGAACTAACATCATATCAGCCACACTCATTTTCTGCTCACAAGAGTGGGGGCTCAATCCCAACCACAAATTACCATTACACTAAGTGCCTGGATTTACTCCACAGTCTCAGCTGATGACGTAATTAAAGCTGTTAACAAAGGGTTCCTCAAAAGGCGTACTCGATTACTGAATGATGACCACCTTAAAACCCTGTGGTAATTGTACATTCGCAATGAATCAACAAATGAGTTTAATCATGACCAAGTCGACCAAATCATACTGATAATCTCCCTATTTGGAGATCTGGAGTGTGGAATCTTAGGGTTTTTAATGGTATTGGTCAAATCGGAGAATGCATTATCAGAATCAGGGACCTGAAACTGAATCAGATCCTAAACCGAAATCCCGAAATCATAAAAGATTCAAAACAATAATTCGGTTATCTGGGATTTCTCTTACACAAATCGGAACCGTTCCAGGTCTTCAAAAACCAGGAGTTCCGCCGACTTGAGTTTTGCTAGAATTTTATCAGCTATTAAAAACTAAGATTGTACAAAATCTTAATAAGGTAAAATATTTAAATATGGAAATGAAACAAATTAGTAATCTAGGTAGAAAAGCTTTGCCATACCAGCCGAGACCAAGTCAACTCAGTATACCGAACACAAAACAAATGACCCACCAAAACCCATTTGGAAGGTGTGCAAAAGAATCCCGATCGTGTAAGGAAAAGGTTGTCAAGGCAAAGACAAAATTGTGGAAAATATTGGTTTTATTTCAAAAAAGAATAGTAAAAAAGCCGTATTTATTTTGTTTGCACTGAAGCGATTTTACTGTATATACATATGATGGAAAATATTAAAATTTAATAGAACCAATGCTGAGATATACCTACAACTCGTAAAGCTACCGAAATTTTAATAACATAAGGTTGCTAGTTTACAACTTAGTAGAAATAATATGTAAAAATTCAGGAGAATATAGTTATATAAAATTAGGTCCTTTAGTTTATAACTACATCTTCCTAATAAAATCTTATGAAGAATAGTTATAAGAACGGAATTAATCTATAATCCCGTAATTTCTTCGTCATTATAGTATTTTAATTTCTACCAATCAAAACTATGAAATAATAATGTAGTATGTATTCTGATTGTGTGGCATATATTAAATGAAAAGGTTGCTGTCACACCATAATTCTGAAACAAGTCAAATAGCTCAAACTTATTTATGACGAATTTTAAGAGCTAACATCATAGCAGCAACACTCCTAGTTTTATGTGCAAACATTCACAGCACTTAAAATTTCCTGCTCACATTGGTGGGGGCCCAAAAAAGCTGCTGCATGGACGGTATTTTATTTTTTAAGATCTGAACGCGATGGAAGCCCGTCCAATAAACTCCAGCAGAGTACTAGCCGTCCCTATCTGGTGTTGCCCCACCAAAACAACTCCCCAGATCGTAAGACGCTAGATCATTCCTAGGTCCATAATACCTGGGAAAAATCGAGCAGAGGGATATAATGTTGTCGCGAGCCCGGGGAACCTCTGAAAGGAGGGCTACCAATATATGGGAATGTACGGTATTTATATCTGTAAAAAGCAATGAATATCATTTTTCAAATAATGTGTTTCACATACCACACAGACCCTCCAAACGTAAACTTCAGCAGAGTACCTGGAGTTACTCGACGGGACGGATCATTGTTCAATGACGAAGATCCAAATAACAGTGACAATTAATCGGAAAAGTTTTCTTCGTAAAATGAAGAGCAGCGTTTTGTAAGTATACACAGATCCAATATGTTGGTTCTCGAACATGAGGAAGTCGGGCATCTAGAACAATCGATCAGGGGAATGACTTAGTCGGGAGCCTCTAAAGGTAAGGCTGCAACTGTATCTAAATGGATGGTATTTTATCCGTAAATTGCAGCTGACGGCATGTTTCAAATATGTATTTTACAGACCGCAGAGCGTATTGAAACTCCCTCCAACAATAAACTCCAGCAGAATTTCCCTATCTGGAGCTATTCGACGTGACGGATTATTCTTAGATATGTTGGTGCAGCTGAAGTTTTATTCGTAAAATGCAGTGAAGGGCAGCGCTTTAAATGTATTTTACAGACATATTGGCCCTCAAACATAAATAAAAAATAATATAAATATATTATCGGGGAATATTACCCATTGCATTAATAATTATAATAAGAAAAAAAAGGCAGACAGAATTGAAAGTCCAATCAGTAACAATTAAATGCAGAGAAGGGCAGCATTGTAAATATATCGTACAGATCCAATGTTACCGCTGCATAGTTACAGAAAAGTGGCGCTATCTGATGTGGGCTGTACCGAATCTTGATACATTGTGCCGCACGCATGACTTTTTCTGTGGAAGAAATAGGTGGAAACTTGAGCAGAGGGATATAATATCGCGAGCCCGGGGAACCTCTGAAAGGAAGGCTACCATTATATGTGAATGAACGGTATTTATATCTGTAAAAAGAAATGGATATAGTATTTCAAATAATGTGTTTCACATACCACACAGCCCCCCGTCAAACGTAAACTACAGCAGAGTACCTTCCTTCTCTGGAGTTATTCGACGGGACGGATCATTGTTCGATGACGAAGATCCAAATAACAGTGACAATCAATCGGAAAAATATGTTTTATCCGTAAAATGAAGAGCAGCGTTTTAAAAGTATTATACAGATCCAATATGTTGGCCCTCGAACATGAGAAAGTCAGGCATCTAGGACAATCGATCAGGGGAATATGACTTAGTCGGGAGCCTCTAAAGGTAAGGCTGCAACTGTATCTGAATGGATGGTATTTTATCCGTAAATTGCAGCGGACAGCATGTCTCAAATATGTGTTTTACAGACCACAAAGCGTGTTGGAACTCCCTTCAACAATAAACTCCAGCAGACTTTCCTTATCTGGAGCTATTCGACGTGACGGATTATTCTTAGATATGTTGGTGCAGCTGAAGTTTTATTCGAAAAATGCAGTGAAGGGCAGCGCTTTAAATGTATTTTACAGACTTAATTAATATATTGGCCCTCGAACATAAATAAAAAATAATATAGATATATCATCGGGGAATATTACCCATTGCATTAATAATAATTATATCAATTATAAAAAGAAAAAAAGTCAGACAGTCGGTATTTTATCCGTAAAATTTAGCGGACATCGTGTTTTATAAAAATGTCTTACAGAAGTGAAAATCCAATCAGTAACAATAAAATACAGAGGACATCGATTTAAATATATCTTACAGACCCAATGTTACCGCTGCATAGTTACAAAAAAGTGGCGCTATCTAATGTGGGCTGTACTGAATCTTGATGCATTGTGCCGCACGCATGACGGGATGTGCTTCCACCAATTTTATGTTGCAAAAACATTCATATTCGTAGTAATATTACTCACCGTACCGCACGTGTTTTTTGGCACGTCTTTATTTAAAAATAATTTACCGCACAGCAATTTAATATAATTTTAAGTGTTAAACCAACCACTAAAGTTCCTGCATCATACCAGCCGTTGGATACAATTGCGCTTCGGACCTCAGGTGAGTCTGCATGCAGTTTGGTCTATTTACTTATCTCGTCAATGCAGCGTCGAAGTATCTGAAATTCCAGCTTTAAAATTGAACCACCCACGGGTGTAGACTATTTACACGTCTGTAAACCCCATTTTGGTCCTCCGAGTAAAAATTTTATAAAATAATTTATCAATAATAATTTTTAAAGATGTAATCAAAATTAAAAAGTGATGTAATATTTGAACGTCTAACCAAAATTTATGACCGATCTAAGAAATTTACTGATAGCGACACAAGATCACAAGAAAACTTTATAGCAGAATCGGAAACGATTGATGATATGTGCAGTGATTTTATATTAATTATTGATAAAATCAACGAAACCAATTTAGACCTAAAACCCGATTCTCAACCAAATTATAAGTCTCTAGTTTTATTTGAAGACATTTTTACACGAGTAATATGTCAGATAATGTTGTCAGTTCTTGCAAACCTGCAGCAGGACCGAACTCACATAAATGTTGCACCAAAAGTACACCCCACCCAATATGTTGGCCCTCGAATATAAGGATATAAACAATAATTACGGTAATTGCAATTACTATAAGGTGAAAAAGACTAGGATGCAACTGTATCTGATGGTCGGTATTTTAATTTGTAAAGTGTAGCGAACACCATGTATCAAATTCGTGTTTTACAGAATTGAAAGTACGTTGGAAGTCCCTGTTATCCTATCTGGAGTAAAGAGATATGATGTTGTCGTGTGTCTATAACGGGAAGGATGCAACTGTATCTGATGGACGGTATTTTTATCCGTAAAGTGTAGCGAACAGCATGTATTAAATTTGTGTTTCACAGGAATGAAAATGCGTTGGAACTCCCTCCTTCCTTATCTGGAGCAGATGGATATGATGTTGAGTCTACAACGGGAAGGATGCAACTGTATCTGACGGACGGTATTTTTACCTGAAAAATGTAGCAACAGCATGTAACAAAATTTATGTTATACAGAATAGAAAATGCGTTTCCATTCCCTCCTTCCCTATCAGGAGCTATTCGACGGGATGGATCATTATCTGTTA
Organism: Harpalus rubripes; assembly: GCA_963082715.1. NCBI lineage: Eukaryota > Metazoa > Arthropoda > Insecta > Coleoptera > Carabidae > Harpalus > Harpalus rubripes. The sequence continues at coordinate 43,353,568 of OY720458.1, read as the reverse complement.
GTGGAGATTAGGAAATAAATATAAGCAACAATGATTCATTAGAAAGTATGTTTTATCCGTAATATGTATTTAAAGATAGCGTTTTAAATGTATTTTATAGAACTGGCAGTGCGGTGGAAGAACCCACTTCCCTGAAATTTCGAGAATCTAAAGGGATGGCTGTAACTGTATCTATTTGGACGGTAGGTTGCCCGTAAAACGTAGCGGGGAGAATGTATTTTTAATTGCTCTATTACAGAAATGGAAAAATATTGAAAGTATCTTACAACGATGAAGACATCAATATCAGCAATACACGTAAGAAAAGCAGAGGAGTATGTCGTCAATACCGTCAGAAGACTATTCAGAAAGGCCTATTACTACATTTGCATAGCCGGTAGGTTTTATTAAAATATATTTAAATTATTACAATACAACAGATAAACTTGTTTTATTTATGTTTATCACATATCTGAAAGCGCTATGGAAGTGTCTAAGTTCCAAGAACCAAAACTATAATAAGGCCAAAAAGTCGAGCAGAGGAATATGACGTGATCGGGTGTCCCCAAAGGGAAGGATGCAACTGCATCTGAATGGACGGTATTTTTATGCGTAAACTGTAGCAAACAGCACGTTTCAAACAACTTCAACAATGATTCATCAGAAAGTATGATATTTTATCCGCAATAGGTATCTAAAGACAAACAAATATAAATAAATGCTTGACGTTTTATCAAATTATCAGAAACATCAAATAAGTTAACTTACGTTGTAACACATAAAAAGTCAAGCATTTATTTATTTTTTGTTGAATTCCATGGCTGTCGATATTTTCAACGTAATTTTCGACATTTTCATAATTAATTTCTGTCGTTACAAAGCATGTAAATGTAATTCTGTTTATTGATTTATATGCATAATTTTATGCCCTAAAACTTTTATTTGACGCTTTTTCGTTTAAAATAATTAGGCGAGCAGGAAATTGCAAAAAAAACTGATTTCCCATGTTAATCTTCTATGTACACCTTTAAGACACACACACACGGTACAACTCGTCAAGGATAGCCTTGCGCACAAAAAAACATGACAAGAGAGAGCGAATCATGGAATTTTGAGGTAAATAGAATACCGATGTTGCTTTTGTGATACTTTTCTGTAAATTTTGAACTACCGCTTAAGTGCTGTACTAATTGTTATTGGAATATATCATACAGCACGCCTAAAACTTTCGACAATATCTGGTCACATATCGTGCGGAAGAAGGCAGTTGCTTCACCTTCTGCCGTCTTCCCAATAATTTCTCATTATATATTTTTCATGTTAGATTTTAAGTTAACTGTTAAATCATACGAAGTTACAAGTTCTTGTATGTCACTAGAAAAAATATATTTCCTTAATTGTCTATTTGTGTTACATTCCCAAGGATAATGTCCCTCTACCCAACTTCTTCCTTTCAACCTTTTTTATCGATCCAAGGCCAAATTCAATAATGCTGTTAACTGTTGTCATACGAAGTTACAAGTTCTTGTATGTCACTAGAAAAAATATAATACGTTCATCTGAGATTTCTCTTAAACAACCTTTCCAGCTCTTCAGAAACCAGAACTTCCGCCGACTTGAGTTTTTCCGGAATTTCATCAGCTATAAAACAACTAAAAGATTGTACAAAAATATTAATAAGGTAAAATAATTAAATGTGGAAATTAAATCTACCAGTAATCTAAGTAGAAAAGCTTTGCCTAACCAGCCGGGACCAAGTCAACTCAATATACCGAACACAAAATTAATGACCCACCAAAAACCACTTGGAAGGTGTGCAAAAGAAACCCGATTGTGTAAGGAAAATGCAAAAGGCAAAGACAAAATTGTGGAAAATATTGGTTTTGTCAGAAAAGAAGAGTAAAAAACATTCCTGAGAAATTTCAAGAAACTAACATCATAGAAACCAGACGAAGTTTGGAAGCACCTAAGAGGTTATGATTACTTTAGTCAATTGGTCGGACAAGTCTGTAATGATCTGAACAATTTATTCTGTTTGCAATGAAGCGATTGTACTGTATATACATATAATGGGTGGAACATATAAAAAAAAATTGAAATTATGGAAAATACTAAAATTTAATAGAAGCAATGCCGCGATATACCTGCAACTCGTAAAGCAACCGAAATTTTAATAACATAAGGTTGTTAGTTTACAACTTAGTAGAAATAATATGTAGAAATTAAGGAGAATATAGTTATATAAAATTAGGTCCTTAAGTCAATAACTTCATCTTCCTAACTGTTAAATCATACGACGTTACAAGCTCTTGTATGTCACTAGAAAAAATGTATTTAAATATGGAAATTAAATAAAGTAGTAATCTAAGTAGAAAAGCTTTGGCATACCAGTCGATACCAAGTCAATTCTGTATACCGGACACAAAATAAATGACCTACCAAAAACCACTTGGAAGGTGTGCAAAAGAAACCCGATTGGGTATGGAAAATGTTATTAAAGCAAGAACAAAATTGTGGAATATATTGATTTTATGTCAAACGAGAAGAGTAAAAAACAATTCTGAAAAATTTCAGGAAACTAACATCATAGAAACTACACGCAGTTTGGAAGCACATAAGAGGCTATGATTACTTTAGTCAATTGGTCGGTGAAGTCTGTAATAATCTGAACAAATCCGTATATATTCTGTTTGCACTGAAGCGATTGTATTGTATATACATATAATGGGTGGAATACATGAAAAAAAAAAAAAAATGTGGAAAATTTTAATAGAAGCAATGCTGCGATATACCTGCAACTCGTAAAGCAACCGAAATTTTAATACCATAAGGTTGCTAGTTTACAACTTAGTAGAAATAATATGTAGACATTAAGGAGTATATAGTTATATAAAATTAGGTCCTTAAGTCAATAACTTCATCTTCCTAACTGTAAAGTCATATGAGTTACAAGCTCTTGTATGTCACTAGAAAAAATATATTTAAATATGGAAATTAAATAAAGTAGTAATCTAAGTAGAAAAGCTTTGGCATACCAGCCGATACCAAGTCAATTCTGTATACCGGACACAAAATAAATGACCTACCAAAAATCACTTGGAAGGTGTGCAAAAGAAACCCGATTGTGTAAGAAAAATGTTATTAAGGCAAAGACAAAATCTATAATATCATCTTCCTAACTGTAAAATCCTATGAAGTTACAAGTTCTTGTACGACAATAGAAAAAATATATTTCCTGAATTCTGTCTATTTGCGTTACGTTCCCAAGGGTAATGTCCCTCCACCTAACTTTTTAATTTCAACCTTTTTTCATTCTTTTCTACCTTTTAGTCATCGATCCAAGCTCCATAAATAAATTAAATAAAGTAGTAATCTAAGTAGAAAAGCTTTGGCATACCAGTCGATACCAAGGCAATTCTGTATACCGGACACAAAATAAATAACCTACCAAAAACCACTTGGAAGGTGTGCAAAAGAAACCCGATTGGGTATGGAAAATGTTATTAAAGTAAGAACAAAATTGTGGAATATATTGATTTTATGACAAACGAGAAGAGTAAAAACAATTCTGAAAAATTTCAAGAAACTAACATCATAGAAACTACACGCAGTTTGGAAGCACATAAGAGGCTATGATTACTTTAGTCAATTGGTCGGTGAAGTCTGTAATAATCTGAACAAATCCGTATATATTCTGTTTGCACTGAAGCGATTGTACTGTATATACATATAATGGGTGGAATACATGAAAAAAAAAAAAAAGGAAAATTTTAATAGAAGCAATGCTGCGATATACCTGCAACTCGTAAAGCAACCGAAATTTTAATAACATAAGGTTGCTAGTTTACAACTTAGTAGAAATAATATGTAGACATTAAGGAGTATATAGTTATATAAAATTAGGTCCTTAAGTCAATAACTTCATCTTCCTAAGTGTAAAGTCATATGAAGTTACAAGCTCTTGTATGTCACTAGAAAAAATGTATTTAAATATGGAAATTGAATAAAGTAGTAATCTAAGTAGAAAAGCTTTGGCATACCAGCCGATACCAAGTCAATTCTGTATACCGGACACAAAATAAATGGCCTACCAAAAATCACTTGGAAGGTGTGCAAAAGAAACCCGATTGTGTAAGAAAAATGTTATTAAGGCAAATACAAAATCTATAATATCATCTTCCTAACTGTAAAATCCTATGAAGTTACAAGTTCCTGTACGTCACTAGAAAAAATATATTTCCTGAATTCTGTCTATTTGCGTTACGTTCCCAAGGGTAATGTCCCTGCACCTAACTTTTTAATTTCAAACTTTTTTCATTCTTTTCTACCTTTTTGTCATCGATCCAAGCTCCATAAATATATATATATATATTTCCAGAACATTTCATGTAAAGAAAAAAAGGGTAGTGCATTGTTGTTCACCATTAATTTTTTTTGTCTACTTTTTAACTATAGGAAATTCGATTTCAAAATTTTAATTTCACTCCGAAATAAGTACGGTACTAATCCTAGAAAAACAGATGGTCAAGATCATCGTTAGGGGATTGTCAATTGTATAAATACTTGAAATATGTTGGTAAGACCGTTCTATGAACAAATAATATTTATAAAAAAAAGATTTATTAAAGTTATAAGTAGGAGAGAATAAGTTTTATTTATCGAACTTCTTTCTCACAGTGGCTACAGGCTATGTGCGTCGCCTTTATTCATAGGAAATAAATATACATGTCTTTATTTATGTAATTTTCCTCAGTAAAATAGAATATTCAATTATTTAATAATGGAAATAAACATTTTAGGGAAAATTTATAAACATATCCACGAGGTTCCGATGTATTACTATTATTATTAAGTATAAAGTGAATTAATACTGCATAGAAAATTTAACATAGAAGCACCTCCTGAAGGACGAGTTACAAAAATATTTCGAACCTTCATTCGTACACAAAGACAAATAATTTTATTTATTGTACGTCGTATTAAAAAAAAAAAAAGAAAAAACGAAACAATAAATTATTTAATGAAGGAAATAACTACACTGTCTAGAAAATATAAGATTTCCTTCTCGCAAGGTTGGGGGCCCAATTCCAACCGCAATTTTTCCAGTCCACTAATAGTCAGGAGTTCCAACGACCCGGATTTTATAGGAATTTTATCTCCTGTCTTATTGATGTGCGATCTACTACGAGAAAGGTTGTATCGAAACAGCTCGTAGCTGTGTAAAGAACACTTGGTATCCAGAATGTCCAGAGATTGTCACATTTGATGGTTTCCTATGCAGGATCTAAGATCCACGCAGACTACGACAAGACAAGTCCAAGCGTGGGATACTTGCTGGATGCATTGTTTACATGGAGATGTGCATAATCAGCAACTGACACATAATGTAGAAAGAAGATTATGGAAATAGATACTGGATGGAAAATTTATAAAACAGGAACACTTGGCAGTAAAATACCCCTACAGGACGAGTTACGAAAATATTTCGTATCTTTGTTCGTACACATACAAAACAATTTTATTTAATGTGTCAAATTAAAAAAAAAGAATAAATGGAAGAATAAAATAGTTAACAACGGAAATAAAAATTGGATGGAAAATTTGTAAAACAGAATCATTCGGTAATAAAATTGTGTTCGCGTGGAATTAAAAATCGAGTTCACGACAAACGCTGGATACAGATTATAGCAAGATGAGTACCTTTCTCACTGTGGCTACAGGTTCTTGCATCGCCTTTATGTACAAGAAATAAATATAATTATTTTCATTTATGTAATTCTCCTCAATAAAACACCAATACAATCTAAAACAATGCAACTCACATATCATGTATCAGATTGTAGAGTGGAATAAATACTGCTTGGAAAATTTAACATAGAAGCACTGACAGTAGAATGCCACCTAAATGACGAGTTACAAGTTTTTTTCGAACCATCATTCGTACACAAAGACAAACAATTTCATTTATTGCATCTCGTATTAACAAAAATGTAAGAATAAATTATTTAATAAAGAAAATAAAAAAAAGTGTATAGAAAATTTAAAATATCTGCTTACAAGGTTGGGTGCCCAATCTCAACCACAATTTTTCCAATGCACTAATGGGCAGGAGTTCCAACGAGATGGGGGAGTTTCACTCCTGTCGTATCATGTATCAGATTGTAGAGAAATTGCTTAAAACATAGAGAAAAATGAAATATTCAATTATTTAATAATGGAAATAAATATTTTATGGGGAATTTATAAAACATGACCACAAGATTCTGATTTATTATTTACTTATAAGGGGAATAAATACTGCTTGGAAAATTTAACATAGAAGCACTGACAGTAGAATGCCACCTAAATGACGAGTGACAATTTTTTTTCGAACCATCATTCGTACACAAAGACAAACAATTTCATTTATTGTATCTCGTATTAACAAAAATGTAAGAATAAATTATTTAATAGAGAAAATAAAAAAAAGTGTATAGAAAATTTAAAATATCTGCTTACAAGGTTGGGTGCCCAATCTCAACCACAATTTTTCCAATGCACTAATGGGCAGGGGTTTCAACGAGATGGGGGAGTTTCACTCCTGTCGTATCATGTATCAGATTGTACAGAAATTTCTTAAAACATAGAGAAAAATGAAATATTCAATTATTTAATAATGGAAATAAACATTTTATGGGGAATTTATAAAACATGACCACAAGATTCTGATTTATTATTTACTATAAGGGGAATAAATACTGCTTGGAAAATTTAACATAGAAGCACTGACAGTAGAATGCCACCTAAATGACGAGTGACAATTTTTTTTCGAACCATCATTCGTACACAAAGACAAAAAATTTCATTTATTGTATCTCGTATTAACAAAAATGTAAGAATAAATTATTTAATAGAGAAAATAAAAAAAAGTGTATAGAAAATTTAAAATATCTGCTTACAAGGTTGGGTGCCCAATCTCAACCACAATTTTTCCAATGCACTAATGGGCAGGGGTTTCAACGAGATGGGGGAGTTTCACTCCTGTCGTATCATGTATCAGATTGTACAGAAATTGCTTAAAACATAGAGAAAAATGAAATATTCAATTATTTAATAATGGAAATAAACATTTTATGGGGAATTTATAAAACATGACCACAAGATTCTGATTTATTATTTACTATAAGGGGAATAAATACTGCTTGGAAAATTTAACATAGAAGCACTGACAGTAGAATGCCACCTAAATGACGAGTGACAAAAATTTTTCGAAACATCATTCGTACACAAAGACAAACAATTTCATTTATTGTATCTCGTATTAACAAAAAATGTAAGAATAAATTATTTAATAATGAAAATAAAAATATAGTGTATAGAAAATTTAAATTTATCTGCTTACAAGATTGGGTGCCCAATCCCAACCACAATTTTTCCAATGCACTAATGGGCAGGAGTTTCAACGAGATGGGGGAGTTTCACTCCTGTCGTATTGATGGTGCAACCTACTACGAGATATGTTGTATCGAAATAGCTCTTAGCTGTGTAAAGAACATCTGGTATCCAGAACGTCCAGATATTGTCGCATCAACAGAGACCATCCCCATCAACTGATCATTAGGTATATAAGATTAGGTATATACGATACTGCAGTTTGTGACAACTGTGATAAACAAACTGAGTGTAACACTAAAGAATTTATTTACATTTATGTGATGTTTTCGTATGCAGGATCTAAGATGCACGCAGACTACGACAAACTAGTGTTGCATCCTAAAATGGAACAATACCTAAACTGCAAGTTTACAATTGCAAGAAGGGTCAAGCCAAATTTTTGAAGAATTTCAAGACCTAACATCATTATTGTAATGAACTTTTTTGTACCGTTACTATATCACGGTTTTTATAGAAAGAAAAGTGAAAAAGGTGAATTGTTATAAATTTACATATTTTCAGAATGATTCGTAAAATTTTAAGTTCAGTGTATATTATTAGTAAATATCATGGAGGGGAAAATTGATAGAAATTTTAAATTAATTAACAAAGCAGGACACGTTAGATGAAATTAAAGCTGAAATATCTAGTATAAAACGCAGTCTAAGATAAACCTACTATTGCATTCTACAACGGCCGAATACCTAAACTACAAGTTTACAATAGGAAATGGGATCAAGCCAAATTCCTGAATAATTTCAAGCAACTAACATATCAGCTACACTCATTTTCTACTCACAAGAGTGGGAGCCTAATCCTAACCACAAATTAGCATTACACAAAGTGCCTGGATTTACTGCACAGTCTCAGCTGATAACGTAATTATAGCTGTCAAGAAAGGGTTCTTCAAAAGGCGAACTCGATTACTAGATGGTGACCACCTTAAAACCTTGTGGCAATTATACATTCGCAGTGGATCAACAACTGAGTTTAATCAAGATCAGGTCGACCAAAACATACTGATAATCTCCCTATTTGGAGATCTTGAGTGTGGAATCTTTGAAATCCGTATTGATTCTGTTTGCACTGAAGCGATTGTACTGTATATACATATAATGAGTGGAATATATGAAAAAAAGTGAAATTATGGAAAATATTAAAATTTAATAGAAGCAATGCTGAGATATACCTGCAACTCGTAAAGCAACCGAAGTCTTAATAACATAGGGTTGCTAGTTTACAACTTAGTAGAACTAATATGTAAAAATTAAGCAGAATATAGTTATATAAAATTAGGTCCTTAAGTCAATAACTTCATCTTCCTAACTGTTAAGTCATACGAAGTTACAAGCTCTTGTATGTCACTAGAAAAAATATATTTAAATATGGAAATTAAATAAAGTTGTAATCTAAGTAGACAAGTTTTGCCATTCTAACCGATACCAAGTCAATTCTGTATACCGAACACAAAATAAATGACCCACCAAAAACCACTTAGAAGGTGTGCAAAAGAAACCCGATTGTGTAAGAAAAATATTATTAAAGCAAAAACAAAATTGTGGAATATATTGGTTTTATGTCAAACAATAAAAGTAAAAAATAAACCTGAAAAATTTCAAGAAACTAACATCATAGAAACCACACGCAGTTTGGAAGCACCTAAGAGGTTATGATTACTTTAGTCAATAGGTCGGAGAAGTCTGCAATAATCTGAACATATCCCTATTTACTCTGTTTGCACTGAAGCGATTGTACTGTATATACATATAATGGGTGGACCATATAAAAAAATTGAAATTATGGATATTAAAATTTAATAGAAGCAATGCTGCGATATACCTGCAACTCGTACAACTTAGTAGAAATAATATGTAGAAATTAAGGAGAATATAGCTATACAAGCGCTTGTATGTCACTAGAAAAAATATATTTAAGTATGGAAACTCAATAAAGTAGTAATCTAAGTAGAAAAGCTTTGGCATACCAGCCGATACCAAGTCAATTCTGTATACCGGACACAAAATAAATGACCCACCAAAAATCACTTGGAAGGTGTGCAAAAGAAACCCGATTGTGTAAGAAAAATGTTATTAAGGCAAAGACAAAATCTATAATTTCATCTTCCTAACTGTTAAATCGTACGAAGTTACAAGTTCTTGTATGTCACTAGAAAAAATATATTTCCTGAATTCTGTCTATTTGCGTTACGTTCCCAAGGGTAATGTCCCTCCACCTAACTTTTTACTTTCAACCTTATTTCATTCTTTTCTACCTTTTTGTCATCGATCCAAGCTCCATAAATATATATATATATATATATATATATATATATATATATATATATATATATATATATATATATATATATTTCCAGAACATAGTATTTTCTTTTACGATTATTCAAAATTCATGTAAATAAAAAAAGGATAGTGCATTGTTATTCACCATTAATTTTTTTTGTCTACTTTTTAACTAAAGGAAATTCGATTTCAAAATTTTAATTTCACTCCGAAATAAGTACGGTACTAATCCTAGAAAAACTCCAAGCGTGGGATACTTGCTGGATGCATTGTTTACATGGAGATGTGCATAATCAGCAACTGACACATCATGTAGAAAGAAGATTATGGAAATAAATACTGGATGGAAAATTTATAAAACAGGAACACTTGGCAGTAAAATACCCCTACAGGACGAGTTACGAAAATATTTCGTATCTTTGTTCGTACGCATACAAAACAATTTAATTTAATGTACGTCGAATTAAAAAAAAAAGAAAAAATAGAAGAATAAAATAGTTAATAACGGAAATAAAAATTGGATGGAAAATTTGTAAAACAGAATCATTCGGTAATAAAATTGTGTTCGCGTGGAATTAAAAATCGAGTTCACGACAAACGCTGGTTACAGATTATAGCAAGATGAGTACCTTTCTCACTGTGGCTACAGGTTCTTGCGCATCGCATTTATGTACAGGAAATAAATATAATTATTTTTATTTATGTAATTCTCCTCAATAAAACAGCAATACAATCTAAAACATTGCAACTTAAAAATCATGTATCACATTGTAGAGAAATTGCTTAAGAAATAGAGAAAAATGGAATTTTCAATGATTTAATAATGGAAATAAACATTTTATGGGGAATTTATAAAACATGTCCACAAGATTCTGATTTATTATTTACTATAAGGTGAATAAATACTGCTTGGAAAATTTAACATAGAAGCACTGACAGTAAATGCCACCTAAATGACGAGTTTTTTCGAAACATCATTCGTACACAAAGACAAACAATTTCATTTATTGTATCTCGTATTATCAAAAAATGGAAGAATACATTATTTAATAAAGAAAATAAAAAAGTGTATAGAAAATTTAAAATATCTGCTTACAAGGTTGAGTGCCCAATCCCAACCACAATTTTTCCAATGCACTAATGGGCAGGAGTTCCAACGAGTGATGGGGGAGTTTCACTCCTGTCGTATTGATGGTGTAACCTACTACGAGATACGTTGTATCGAAACAGCTCTTAGCTGTGTAAAGAATATCTGGTATCCAGAACGTCCAGAAATTGTCGCATCAACAGAAACCATCCCCATCAACTGATCATTAGGCATATAAGATTAGGTATATAAGATACTGCAGTTTGTAATAAACAAACTGAGTAACACTAAAGAATTTATTTACATCTATGTGATGGTTTCGTATGCAGGATCTAAGATGCACGCAGACTACGACAAACAACTAGTGTTGCATCCTACAACGGTAGAATACCTAAACTGCAAGTTTACAATAGGAAGAAGGGTCAAGCCAAACTCCTGAAGAATTTCAAGACCTAACATCATTACTATACCGCGGTTTTGGTGGAAAGAAAAGTGAATTGTTATAAATTTACATAATTTCAGAGTGTTTCGTACAATTTTAATAAGTTTAGTGTATATTTTTAGCAAGTTTCATGGAGGGGAATATTGGCAGAAATATTAAATTTTTAACAAAACTGGACGCTTTAGATGAAATTAAAGCTGAAAGCTTGTACAAGGCAACCTAATACAAACTACTGTAGTATTCTACAACGGCCAAATACCTAAACTGCAAGTTTACAATAGGAAGTGCGATCAAGCCAAATTCCTGAATAATTTCAAGGAACTAACATCATATCAGCCACACTCATTTCCTGCTCACAAGGGTGCGGGTCCAATCTCAACCGTAAAATTTCACTGCAAGAAGTGTCAGGAGTATCATTTTCCACAGTCTCAGCTGACGACGCAATTTATGCTGTCAACATAGGGTTCCTCAAAACGCTGACTTGATTACCGGATGTTGACCACCTCAAAACTATGTGGCAATTGCACACTTGCAATCAACAACCGAATTTAATCATGACCAGGTCGAACAAATCATAGTGATAATCTTTCTAAATGGAGATATTTAGTGTGGAATCCTTGGGCTTTTAATGGTCCTGGTCAAATCGGGGAATGCATCATCAGAATCAAGGACCTGAAACTGAACCCGATTCTGAATTGAAATCCCGAATTTTTCATAAACCTGAATCGAACCTTTATTTGTTTATTTCAAAATTTCCATCTTCTTGACTGCTGCACGTTATTCTTTATACTGTTGTCTTAACTGATCAGTCGAGATCACAAAAAAACGTGTATATATATATATATATATATATATATATATATATATATATATATATATATATATATATAATTATAAATAGCAAAAAAATAATAATTATAAGTATGATTTTAAATTCACTTATGTCACTATCTCTTTGTTCTTGTAATCATTTTCCGCGGTGAACCGTTATAATTATCATTTGCTTGAACTGAAATTGATCCTGAATCGATTTTTATTTCCTGAACCTGATCTGAACCATAAACACATTTCAGTTCAGGTCCCTGATCAGAATATATTGACCGAAGATATGTCATTTTCCCGGAACGTGGATTATCAGGGTTTACTGATAGATACCCTAACATCAAAATCTGTAGAGCTGATTTGGAAAATTGTAAACAAACACAAGTAGGCGTTGCTTACTATAACATCAGCCACAGTTCATACTAGTGTAGGAATTTTATGTTTTGTTCGTGTATTCCCGTCCGTCTATTGAATCCCATACGGCTCTCACATTTTTTAGTTAGCTGGTAAGAAAGGTTTGTTATACACCACAAACGCAAGTACTTACAAATCAGAAGTAAAAACAAAATGAAAATGCGAAAAACTATTAAATAATAATATAGTATGTATTTTGATTGTGTGGCAGACATTAAATATGAAGAGGGGCAAGTCAAACAGCTCTAATTTATTCATGACGAACTTTAAGAGCTAACATCACAGCAGCAACATTCAAAGTTGTATGTGCAAATATTCAAAGCACTTAAAATACCCTGCCCACAACGGTGGGGGCCCAATCCCAGCCGCAAATTTTCATTGCACTAAGTGCCAGGTGCATAACCCTGCGACTAACACGGTATCAGCCACAGACCATATCACAGTAGGAATTGTACATATTTTTTCCGTATATATCCGCCCGTATATTGAATCTCCTAATGCTCTTATTTCGTTAGTTAGTTGGTAGGGGAAGTCTAACAAATGTCACAAATACACCGATCAGCAATCTCGAAATTAGACACAATAATACGTTATTCGTGAGATTCCTCAATTCCTCATTCAAATCGGAACCGTTCTAGCACTCGCGAGAACCAGAAGTTTCACCACCCCGATTTTGCTGGAATTTTATCAGTAACTAAGCAAAAAAAAAGATTGGATATCAGTAGGGCATAATATTTATAAGTATGTGAAACAATGAATAACAATGGGATAATGGTAAAATTATTGGTTTTGAATTGAAATTAGATGAGTACAATGTATCGAATACTTGCCGAACATTCCCATCCGTCTATTAAATTTCATAAGGCTCTCATATCTTTAATTATCTGGTAGGGGAAGTCTGACAGAAACCACAAGCACAACAATCTGACAATCCCCAAATTTATAAGTATGTGAAACAATGAATACAATGTATCGAATACTTGCCGAACATTCCTATCCGTCTATTAAATTTCATAAGGCTCTCATATCTTTAATTATCTGGTAGGGGAAGTCTGACAAAAACCACAAGCACAACAATCTGACAATCCCCAAATTATGACATGAAAACAATAATACGTTACTCTGAGATTCCTCTAACTCAAATCGGAACCGTTCATGCGATCCAAGAAGCCGGACTTCAATCGATCCGAATATTATGAGCTACTAAGCAACGAAAAGATTGGGTAAGGATATATATCAATAATGTATAATATTTATTTGTGAAAAATTGAATGAAGTTTGAATAATGGCAAAATTATTGTTTTTGAATTGGAATTAGATGAGTGGAGTGTATGGAAAACTTGGAACAATCGCCAGTGTTTTATCTTCAAACAGTTACCCCTTCAGAACTACTTGGAAGCTTTACAAAGAACACCCAGCAATCAAAACAATAATGCTCGCAATTTCGATTTTGGAGACCAAAGTTACATGTTTAAAAATTTGATAAAGGTAGCAACTAATAGAATGTTTAAGTAAAAATGTCAATAAGATAGAAGAATCATGAATGAAAAATTGAATTAAACTACAATAATGGTAAAACTGTGAAAAAAATGGTTTCATGACAAAAATGTAGAGTAAAAGATAAAATTAAATAAGTTTCCTTCATGTTGTCTTCGTATTTGAGATATGTCAAAATTGTGTGCAGTAAACAATGTCAGAATATCTATTTATATCTCATTTGCAGTAGCCAAATAATACATAACTATTAAGCAATATGATATTGTTCTTGACAATTTTGTATTAGATATAAAAGCAAGAAAGAAAATTTAATTATACTACATTTTACATATTAATTAGTAATAAATCCCGTTCAGTTTTACTTCAGCGTGTTCTTGACCTTACTTAAGGCAATACTGTCTATGAATAGACGAACATCCTAGTTCCGAGCTTCAAATCAAATAGATTTTACCTAGCATTGAAGCCTAAGGAAGTTATTTGTACATAAAAGTGTATAATAATCTACATCTACAACCATGCAGTATGTCAGCAATAGAAACTACTGCTCTATAAAACTGTGGTTCATACAAATACATACCTATTTAAAAAATACGAAATTTTTACCGTGGAAGGGACTACTTCCGGTTAAAGTGAAAGTGCCGCTGCTCTGAAAATATTTTAGTTGAAACAGACATGTCGGAAAAACCCTAACTACCAAACTATGCAAATAATAAATAGTTTTTGTAATATAGAAAGTGTAAGCTCGTCGTGGGACAGCTTGTATAGTTGCATTAAAAAGATATTTTCTTTAGTTAATAATTCTATTTTCCAAGAACAGAATTCATCTATAATCCCGTACTTCGTGTTTTTATAACTTACGAAACAAAAATAACAAATTATAAAGTATGTTTTCTGATTTTGCGACAGGTATTAAATATTGAAATAAAATAATATATGAAAAAACTACCAGATGTGTAGAAGAGATAAAAATAGTAAAATGTTTATTTTTGTATTTTGTGTGCCAAAAATATTTTTAGCAGGCCGCCTTGCCAATCAGCATTGCAGTTTGTGATTTTTTTTGAATTATGTCGCAAACTGCCAAGATTTTCATATTGAAAATAAAATATTTTGGAGTAGGTATATATAATCATTGAAAAATATAAAAATATATAAATTAAGTGTATAAGTAATATGTATATAAAGGAGGAAAGGAAAATATATAAAATAATAATATATGGAAAATATTAACAAGAAAAAAAAAATATTAGCGAATTAATGTTCAAAAATGATGAGTACTAACTTATTAATAAATACTACTATAACAATCATAATTGTTAATGAACATATAGAAGCGTCACACTCGTATTTTTAATAACAGAGATGAATGTATCCTTCCAACTCACGACAGTATACAGTGGTGGTCATTGAAATAAAGCCATACAATAAATTACTGAAAAATATTATTATAGTTATTTACAGAACGAGCTACAAAAGAGGATCATTTCATAATTAGTGATAAGCAATCACACGAGCGTATGAAATCCTCTTTCTAAAGAGTTTTGTACACAATTTTTCTCATGACCACAAAAAACGGTACAATATAATATATTTTTAACTTTAAATTATTTGTCACCTGCACATTACATTCCATAGACGAATTACTGTCATTGCAGTCCATTTCTTGTGATAATCACATTGTCGTTGTCTCTAAAATATTAAAAATAAAATTTATTGTATAATAATATTGTATTAACCACGTATTCATTGTTCTACATATGTTCGAACGATTCTAAACTAAAAAATGTCAAATAAATCAAAGTAAAACGGAAGTGAACAGTCGAGTATGGTAGTATTATCAACTGTTCTGTTTATAAGTACCTATTATAAATGTGAAATTATTGTAAAGAAATGGGGTTAAATTAGTAGATTATCACTCCTTTATTTTCATACTTTGATATTTAGCGATTTCTCGTAAAACACAAGCCCAAATTACCAGTCAGTTGGCAACACTCCTGTGCGTTATAACACGCTAGTTTTATTTTATTTATTTATTTATTTCGTATATTTTTTAAAGATAAAAGAGGAACATTTTTAAGTGATCTACCATGCAAATTATTTTCTTCTGAGTATTCTGGCACTAATAAATTTAGATGATTTTTTATATCTTTGAAAGAACGAGCGAAAAATAAATAAAAACTGAAAGTAGAAATTTCTGCAAAATATCAATACGACGAGAATGTCAAGTGTGATCCTACAACTATGCGGTATGTCAGCAATACAAACTACTTATTTTATAAAACTATGGTTCTTACAAATACATATTTAAATTATAAGGAATTTTACCGTGGAAAGGACTACTTCTGGTTAAAGCGGAAGTGCCACGGTGGTAATATTTTAGTTGAAACAAATATGTTGGAAAACCCCTAGCTACCAAATTATGTAAAATAATATGACTATTCTGGCACTAACTTATAAATTTAGTTGATTTTTTATATCTTTAGAAGATTTGAAAGAATCAATTGTCGAAGTGCGAACAATTCGTCCAAAAGAACCAGCGACATAAAATATTACATTAGTTTGTGTTTAATAAAATTTCGACAATGACGCCGACGACTTAGAAAGCTTATTGGTGAACGATCCATGTTACAGATGTCTCTCTTTTCATCTATGCCAAGATTTCTTGGTTCAGAGTGGACGCGACGGGCAAAAAATATAAATTAAGTGTATAAGTAATTCTATAAAGTGGAAAAGAAAAATATTTAAAAAAATATTTGGAAACTATAAGAAAAAAATATTAAATTTTGTGGTATTAAATAACCCCTCTCATCTCTTAGCTAGTTGGTGCGCAGTAACAATAGTATACAGATGTAGGTATATGTGTCAATGCGAAAAACAGAACAGTTTGCAGTAATTATGAGTGAGTAGCAAAGCTCACAATCATTTTAATTGCTAATGATAACCCTATGCTCAACTAATATGGAGCTGTTTGCTCTGAGGGTGTGTGAGACACCAGGTGAGTGGCTTACAGTGGATCCGGGATAAACCTGGTGTTTATTATAATAGGTCAAAAACCTTAGCTAGACGGTGCGCAGTAACAATACTATACAGATGAAGCTATATGTGGCAATAAGAAAAACATAACAGTTTGCAGTAATTATAAGTGGCTAAGCTCACAATCATTTTAATTGTAAATGACAATCTTGTGCTCAACTAATATGGAGCTGTTTGCTCTGAGGGTGTGTGAGACACCAGGTGAGAGGCTTTCGTCAATGATAGATAATCAGTGTAAATTTTATTTATTTATTATTCTAAAAGGACCTTTGACAGCAAATATTATATTAGTTTGTGACTAGGAAGAGTACTTTGTAAATATATATGAGATTTAGAGAATGATATCCATGACGACGCATCATGTAACAGAGTAACAGACATCGTTTCTCTGCGCATGTATGCCAAGATTTTACGGTTTCGCGCGGACGCGCTAGAAAAAAGTGTATAATTAATAAAAAAGAGGTAAAGAAAAATATTTTAAACATAATATTTGGAAAGTATAAGAAAAAAAATATTAAATTTTGTGGTATTAAATAACACCTCTCATCTCTTAGCTAGTTGGTGCGCAGTAACAATACTACACAGATCTAGGTATATGTGTCGATGCGAAAAACGGAACAGATTGCAGTAATTATAAGTGAGTGGCAAAATTCACAATCATTTTAAATTTTAATGACAACCCTGTACTCAACTAATATGGAGTTGTTTGCTCTGAGGATGTGTGAGACACCAGGTGAGAGGCTTTCGTCAATGATAGATAATCAGTGTAAATTTCATTTTTTTATTCTAAAAGGACCTTTGACAGCAAATATTACATTAGTTTGTAACTAAGAAGAGTACTTTGTAAAATATATCAGATTTAGACTATGATGCCCATGACGACGCATCATGTAACAAAGTAACAGACGTCGTTTCTCTCCGCATGTATGCCAAGATTTTACGGTTTAGCGCGGACGCGCTAGAAAAAAGTGTATAATTAATAAAAAAGAGGTAAAGAAAATTTAAAAAAATAATATTTGGAAAGTATAAGAAAAAAATATTAAATTTTGTGGTATTAAATAACACCTCTTATCTCTTAGCTAGTCGGTGCGCAGTAACAATACTATACAGATGTAGGTACATGTGTAAATGCGAAAAACAGAATAGTTTGCAGTAATTATAAGTGAGTGGCAAAGCTCACAATCATTTTAATTGCTAATGACAATCCTATGCTCAACTAATATGGAGCTGTTTGCTCTGAGGGTGTGTGAGACACCAGGTGAGAGGCTTTCGTCAATGATAGATAATCTGTGTAAATTTTATTTATTTATTATTCTAAAAGGACCTTTGACAGCAAATATTACATTAGTTTGTACTAGGAAGAGTACTTTGTAAAATATATGAGATTTAGAGAATGATATCCACGACGACGCATCATGTAACAGAGTAACAGACATCGTTTCTCTCCGCATGTATGCCAAGATTTTACGGTTTAGCGCGGACGCGCTAGAAAAAAGTGTATAATTAATAAAAAAGAGGCAAAGAAAAATATTTTAAACATAATATTTGGAAAGTAAAAGAAAAAATATTAAATTTTGTGGTATTAAATAACACCTCTCATCTCTTAGCTAGTTGGTGCGCAGTAACAATACTACACAGATCTAGGTATATGTGTCGATGAGAAAAACGGAACAGATTGCAGAAATTATAAGTGAGTGGCAAAGCTCACAATCATTTTAATTGTTAATGACAACCCTGTACTCAACTAATATGGAGTTGTTTGCTCTGAGGGTGTGTGAGACACCAGATGAAAGGCTTTCGACAATGATAGTTAGTCAGTTAAATATATTTTTACCTTTGACAGCAAATATTACATTAGTTTGTAACTAAGACGAGTACTTTGTAAAATATATGAGATTTAGACTATGATGCCCATGACGACGCATCATGTAACAAAGTAACAGACGTCGTTTCTCCCCGCATGTATGCCAAGATTTTACGGTTTAGCGCGGATGCGCTAGAAAAAGGTGTATAATTAATAAAAAAGAGGTAAAGAAAAATATTTTCAAAAATTATATTTGGAAAGTATAAGAAAAAATATTAAATTTTGTGGTATTAAATAACACCTCTCATCTCTTAGCTAGTTGGTGCGCAGTAACAATACTATACAGATGTAGGTATATGTGTCGATGCGAAAAACTGAACAGTTTGCAGTAATTATAAGTGAGTGGCAAAGCTCACAATTATTTTAATTGCTAATGACAAACCTATGCTCAACTAATATGGAGCTGTTTGCTCTGAGGGTGTGTGAGACACCAGGTGAAAGGCTTTCGTCAACGATAGTTAGTCAGTGTAATATTTTTTTATTATTACCCCAAAAGGACTTTTGACAGCAAATATTATATTAGTTTGTAACTAAGAAGAGTACTTTGTAAAATATATCAGATTTAGACTATGAAGCCCATGACGATGCATTATGTAACAAAGTAACGGACGTCGTTTCTCTCCGCATGTATGCCAAGATTTTACAGTTTAGCGCGGACGCGGTAGAAAAAGGTGTATAATTAATAAAAAAGAGGTAAAAAACATATTAAAAAATAATGTTTGAAAAGTATAAGAAAAAAATATTCAATTTTGTGGTATTAAATAACACCTCTCATCTTTTGGCTAGTCGGTGCGCAGTAACAGTACTAAACAGATGTAGGTACATGTGTAAATGTGAAAAACAGAGCAAATTACAGTAATTATAAGTGAGTGACAAAATTCACAATCATTTTAATCATTTAATTTTCAATGACAACCCTGTGCTCAACTAATATGGAGCTGTTTGCTCTGAGGGTGTGTGAGACACCAGGTGAGAGGCTTTCGTCAATGATAGATAATCAGTGTAAATTTTATTTAATTATTATTCTAAAAGGACCTTTGACAGAAAATATTACATTAGTTTGTGACTAGGAAGAGTACTTTGTAAAATATATGAGACTTAGAGAATGATATCCATGACGACGCATCATGTAACAGAGTAACAGACATCGTTTTTCTCAGCATGTATGCCAAGATTTTACGGTTTAGCGCGGACGCGCTAGAAAAAAGTGTATAATTAAAAATAAGGTGTAAAGAAAAATATTTAAAAAAATAATATTTGGAAAGTATAAAAAAAATATTAAATTTTGTGGTATTAAATAACACCTCTCATCTCGTAGCTAGTTGGTGCGCAGTAACAATACTACACAGATGTAGGTATATGTGTTGATGCGCAAAACAGAACAGATTACAGTAATTATAAGTGAATGGCAAAGCTCACAATCATTTTAATTGTTAATGACAACCCTGTACTCAACTAATATGGAGCTGTTTGCTCTGAGGGTGTGTGAGACACCAGGTGAAAGGCTTTCGTCAACGATAGTTAGTCAGTGTAATATTTTTTTATTATTACCCCAAAAGGACTTTTGACAGCAAATATTACATTAGTTTGTAACTTAGAAGAGTACTTTGTAAAATATATCAGATTTGGACTATGATGCTCATGACAACGCATCATGTAACAAAGTAACAGACGTCGTTTCTCTCCGCATGTATGCCAAGATTTTATGGTTTAGCGCGGATGCGCTAGAAAAAAGTGTATAATTAATAAAAAAGAGGTAAAGAAAAATATTTAAAAAAATAATATTTGGAAAGTATAAGAAAATTTTTTTAAATTTTGTGGTATTAAATAACACCTCTTATCTCTTAGTTAGTCGGTGCGCAGTAACAATACTATACAGATGTAGGAACATGTGTAAATGCGGAAAACTGAACAGTTTGCAGTAATTATAAGTGAGTGGCAAAGCTCACAATCATTTTAATTGCTAATGACAACCCTATGCTCCACTAATATGGAGCTGTTTGCTCTGAGAGTGTGTGAGACACCAGGTGAGAGGCTTTCGTCAATGATAGATAATCAGTGTAAATTTAATTTTTTTATTATTCTAAAAAGACCTTTGACAGCAAATATTACATTAGTTTGTGACTAGGAAGAGTACTTTGTAAAATATATGAGATTTAGAGAATGATATCCATGACGACGCATCATGTAATAGAGTAACAGACATCGTTTCTCTCTGCATGTATGCCAAGATTTTACGGTTTAGCGCGGACGCGCTAGAAAAAAGTGTATAATTAAAAAAAGGTGTAAAAAAAATATTTAAAAAAATAATATTTGGAAAGTATAAGAAAAAAATATTAAATTTTGTGGTATTAAATAACACCTCTTATCTCTTAGCTAGTCGGTGCGCAGTAACAATACTATACAGATGTAGGTACATGTGTAAATGCGAAAAACAGAATAGTTTGCAGTAATTATAAGTGAGTGGCAAAGCTCACAATCATTTTAATTGCTAATGACAATCCTATGCTCAACTAATATGGAGCTGTTTGCTCTGAGGGTGTGTGAGACACCAGGTGAGAGGCTTTCGTCAATGATAGATAATCTGTGTAAATTTTATTTATTTATTATTCTAAAAGGACCTTTGACAGCAAATATTACATTAGTTTGTACTAGGAAGAGTACTTTGTAAAATATATGAGATTTAGAGAATGATATCCATGACGACGCATCATGTAACAGAGTAACAGACATCGTTTCTCTCCGCATGTATGCCAAGATTTTACGGTTTAGCGCGGACGCGCTAGAAAAAAGTGTATAATTAATAAAAAAGAGGTAAAGAAAAATATTTTAAACATAATATTTGGAAAGTAAAAGAAAAAAATATTAAATTTTGTGGTATTAAATAACACCTCTCATCTCTTAGCTAGTTGGTGCGCAGTAACAATACTACACAGATCTAGGTATATGTGTCGATGAGGAAAACGGAACAGATTGCAGAAATTATAAGTGAGTGGCAAAGCTCACAAGCATTTTAATTGTTAATGACAACCCTGTACTCAACTAATATGGAGTTGTTTGCTCTGAGGGTGTGTGAGACACCAGATGAAAGGCTTTCGACAATGATAGTTAGTCAGTGTAATATATTTTTTATTATTACCCCAAAAGGACCTTTGACAGCAAATATTACATTAGTTTGTAACTAAGACGAGTACTTTGCAAAATATATGAGATTTAGACTATGATGCCCATGACGACGCATCATGTAACAAAGTAACAGACGTCGTTTCTCTCCGCATGTATGCCAAAATTTTACGGTTTAGCGCGGACGCGCTAGAAAAAGGTGTATAATTAATAAAAAAGAGGTAAAGATATTAAAAAAAATATATATATATATTTGGAAAGTATAAGAAAAATATTAAATTTTGTGGTATTAAGTAACACCTGTCATCTCTTAGCTAGTTGGTGCACAGTAACAATACTATACAGATGTAGGTATATGTGTCGATGCGAAAAACAGAACAGTTTGCAGTAATTATAAGTGAGTGGCAAAGCTCACAATCATTTTAATTGCTAATGACAACCCTGTGCTCAACTAATATGGAGCTGTTTGCTCTGAGGGTGTGTGAGACACCAGGTGAAAGGCTTTCGTCAACGATAGTTAGTCAGTGTAATATTTTTTTATTATTACCCCAAAAGGACTTTTGACAGCAAATATTACATTAGTTTGTAACTTAGAAGAGTACTTTGTAAAATATATCAGATTTAGACTATGATGCTCATGACAACGCATGACGATGCATCATGTAACAAAGTAACAGACGTCGTTTCTCTCCGCATGTATGCCAAGATTGTACAGTTTAGCGCGGACGCGGTAGAAAAAAGTGTATAACTAATAAAAAAAGAGGTAAAAAAAATATTAAAAAAATAATGTTTGGAAAGTATAAGAAAAAAATATTCAATTTTGTGGTATTAAATAACACCTCTCATCTTTTGGCTAGTCGGTGCGCAGTAACAGTACTAAACAGATGTCGGTACATGTGTAAATGCGAAAAACAGAGCAAATTACAGTAATTATAAGTGAGTGACAAAATTCACAATCATTTTAATCATTTAATTTTCAATGACAACCCTGTGCTCAACTAATATGGAGCTGTTTGCTCTGAGGGTGTGTGAGACACCAGGTGAGAGGCT
Organism: Harpalus rubripes; assembly: GCA_963082715.1. Taxonomy (NCBI): domain Eukaryota; kingdom Metazoa; phylum Arthropoda; class Insecta; order Coleoptera; family Carabidae; genus Harpalus; species Harpalus rubripes. Next base: position 43,330,547 of record OY720458.1, on the reverse strand, counting down.
TTCGTCAATGATAGATAATCAGTGTAAATTTTATTTTTTTATTATTCTAAAAGGACCTTTGACAGCAAATATTACATTAGTTTGTGACTAGGAAGAGTACTTTGTAAAATATATGAGATTTATATAAAGCTCACAATCATTTTAATTGCTAATGACAACCCTATGCTCAACTAATATGGAGCTGTTTGCTCTGAGGGTGTGTGAGACACCAGGTGAGAGGCTTACAGTTTATCCGGGATAAACCTGGTGTTTATTATAATACGTCAAAAACCTCTTACAATGTGTTTGAAATTCTGAACATCTGGGAAGTCGAGTTCTGGAAGCTCAACTTCTCTGAAACAATTATATAATATGCATGCTTGATGACGTCAGATATTACATTAGTTTGAGACAATGAAGAACCATTTGAACTAAGACGAACTATGTTACTACGTCGTCATGATCCTTAACAATTTGGAAACGAGATGCAGTTGAACTGAGATGCTAAGGAACATCAACAGAATAGTACCCAGTGTCGTGCAGCGTAATGTGTTACCGATGACGTTTGTGTCATTAGGTGTGTCAAGTTTTATAGTTCAGCATAGACTCCGCTGACAAAAGATTTGTCTTATCTAGAATTTCTGTCGGTAGCACACGGCCACAATTTGTTGTCAGACCTAGAGTGCAAGCATTGTTATTAAGTCATCTTTCATCACATTGAATTACTTTTGGTAGCAGAAGTATGTTTCTGGTGGACATTCTACGTCTATAAGGCAATATGGTAATAGTCATGACATCCAGTGATGATGGTGGTGATGACGTACAATAGGGAGAATGGTAGAGAAAACCTATTGTGAAGACACATGCATTATTGATGACTATTTGGAATAGAAATCAGCAAAATAATTATGGAGAAGAATATTTGAGATCCTGAGTAACATCGAAGATTACAAAGTGATCAGTGCATGTAAATAACAGTTAAAATTTTATTAAATAGTTCGTTTTTATTATGTATTAACTATCTACATTAAAAGGATTATACTTTGGGTATTATTATCCCAAAAGGACCGACATCAGGTATTACCAAATAGCAATGCAGTTTGTATTTTTTAAATTATAAAATTATATCACAAACTGATAAGGTTGTCATATTAAAAATAAAAAAGTTGACGAAAAATTAAAAAATATAAATTAAATGAATAAGTAATATGTGTATAAAAAGGGAAAAATATTTAAAATAGTATTTGGAAAGTATGAAAATAAATCATGTATTGTAAAATTAGGGTTCAACAATAATGACTATGGCTACAAAGCAAAAAACCTTCTTTGAGTTAATATTAATATTTTGTCTAGCTTTCGTCACTGATAGATAATCAGTAAATATATTTTATTATTATTATTATCCCTGAAGGACCTTTGACAGCAAATATTACATTAGTTTGTGATTAAGAAGAGTACTTTGTAAAATATATCAGACAATGATGCCTACGACGACGCATCATGTAACAGAGTAAAAGACGTCGTTTCATCCGCATGTATGCTAAGATTTTACGGTTTAGCGCGGACGCGTAGACAAAAGTGTATAATTAATAAAAGGAGGTAAGGAATTAGAAAAAAAGTGGAGTTAATAACATCCCTTAAGTACTCAATGTGGGGTAACAGTTCTACACGGATGTGAGTAATTGTAATTGATAATTATGATTCACGAAAGCCGTATTCAGCAAGTATATACTTATTTCTACGTAGCAGTTAATATGTGTAAGGTACCTTCCCAAATTTGTTGGGAGAGACCTAATTTCAGTCACAACTCCTACTTATCTTATTAAATAATATGCATGCCTGCGGTAATTGGAAGTGGAATGATAATATGTATTTTATATCATTAGGTAAAAAAGTAATTTTACAGAATACAGTGATTTTTTAATTTGGTAAACCGGAGGTACTCATGTAGGAGGTCGAGGAGCTCAACATGTATGGGACATGTGTAGGTAGCTACGGTACCGTTATCAGCGATAAAGATTCGTGAGAGCCGTATTTCAAAAAAATTGGAAGCTGTACTGGATGCATACCGAACCCCATGAGGCAATAGGGCGCAAATATTTAGAAAATTAAATTCTAGAGGACAATTTAGACAATAACGACAAGTGTTTATGTGCAACAAGACGCCGATAACGAAACAAAAAGGAATAGAGAATATATATTACATAAGAAAAGAAAAAGTATTTATATTATCTCTATTTTAAATTAGAAAAATATGTAAAAGTTTCATAACTTATAAATATTATTACTGTGACAGGGAGACTGCCAAATATATTTGCGGTAATTTGTCAAAAAAATACTGAAAGTACGAGATAAAATTTAATTTAATCTGGGCCTGGTACTGACGTGATGTTTACGAGCACAACGTAAGGACGTGACGTAGATGATCAACGAAAGCATGAAAGGAATCATGCCAATGCCAGAAATAACTCTTAAATATCACTACATAGATTACTATTGTGACGAGCACAACAATTGAGTCTGCATCACACTTAACTGCGAAAAAAAAGTTTATCGCATGAGGAATTTGCGTTACAGAAAGGACAAACAGGAACATCCAAAGCTTTGTAGAAGTACAAACATAGAAAGACGAAAGACAAATTACACTTGGATGTTCTAATGTTCGAAAAGTACTGGACATTCTATAACCACGTGCTATGTCCCACTAAAATAACAAATTCAAAGAAGAACATAACAAAATCGGAATTAATTTGTAATACCGTAATTTCTTCGTCATTAGTTTATATATTATTTACGTGAACACTAGTTTTGTTGTGCTCTAAAAATGCATATGACAGTGTATTTAATAATAGTTTTATCACAGTATAGAGAATATGCAGTAGCGACACTTCGCTGATTTTCGTTCCAACCTGCTCGGGTTGAAGGGGGAAATAATGAGGAGCGGGACTTTGAATCAGCTTCAAATAATATATTACGTGCATATTCATTGTATTTGTAATAATTATTATGTATTTGTTATAATTTTATATAAAAAAAATATATTTTAATATTATGCACAGTGTTTATTCTATACCGGGTGGCGCTCGAAATCCGTTACATAGGCATTTAACATGGGAAATAAGAATTATTTCAATATTTGCCTCCCATTAAAACGTATTGCAGTAAAACTTTATACACATGTTTGGGAACATTTATTGCATCATATTAATAACAAATTGTTTAAAATTAATTAAGAATAATTCAGTAAAATAAGAAAATGTTATGGCAATTTTAATGTAATAATTATTATTTTTTATAAAAGAAAGCTTAACATGAGAGAGGTCGTAGCACGATGGTAGCGTGCTAGCCTTTTGTTCTAAAGATTGTGGGTTCAAACCCCCAGCACACTTCTTAAACTCTTTTTAGATTTTTATTTTTTCGATTTATTTTTGTGTTTTTATTTGTTTTAATATTTTTTATTTGTTTTTATGTATTTTTGTTTCTATTTATTGTAGTTTTACTATTTTTTCTTGTTAAATTAAAATAAATAGAAACAAATAAAAATAAATAAAAACAAATAAAAAAATTTCTTGTTAAATTAAAATAAATAGAAACAAATAAAAATAAATAAAAACAAATAAAAAATATTAAAATAAATAAAAACACAAAAATTAATTGAAAAAAATAATGTGTGCTGGGGGTTTGAACCCATAATATTTGGAACAAAAAGCTAACACGCTACCACCATGCTACGATCACTTACATATTTGTTACTTGGTTATTGTTTATATTTATTACTTTCATACGACTTTTTTTTATAAATATATAATAAATATATTTTGTGTTTAGTACTAAGAATGGATTTATTATTACTTTAATACTATTATTTTTATAAATATATAATTATTTATAACATTTGGATTTGATATTTAATATTTATTACTTGGTTATTGAATTATTTATTATTATTGGCTTTAAATATATTTATTTTACATATTTATATTTCACTATTACCTATTTTTACCATATCACACTTTATCATTCGATATTAAATAACAAATATTGAATATATATTTTTATGTTTTCTTCAAATTTCGCGCTCCACATTTTTACTCCCTGCACGCCGAACAGCCTGGAACGAAACATCAAAGGTTCCGACAAGAGTGTCGCTACTGCTTGTATTCTCTATACTGTGGTTTTATGTATTATTAGTTTTGTCTCGTCTCAAAACTTTAGTTGTAAGCACGATAGTAACCTGTTTATAGTAGTTTTAGTGATTCAGAATTTGATCTAGGGTGAAAAATAGATTACAATTTACAACCAAATGTTATGTCTCAGTGAAACAATAAATTCAAATAAAAATAAATAGAAAAACGAAATTAATTTGCAATTCCGTAATTACTTCGTTATTTGTGTAATTACATTTCATTCGTGAACACTAGTTTGAGTGTGCTCTGAAAAATGCATATGAAAGTGCATTAATACATATACATATATATATATATATATATATATATATATATATATATATATATATATATATATATATATATATATATATATATATATATATAAATTAATTTAATAAAAGTGTTTTGTTATCCACATTATGCTATTATATTACGAACACAAATTTATTTTGTTCGCACTAACGCGATTGTATTGAATATATGTATAATGGGTGGAAAAAATGAATAGCAATAAACATTGAACGATAAAAATTATAGAAAATATTCTCAATACAAAAACAATATAACATTTTATATAAGCAATTTTGAAGTATACATATATTACGTACAACTTCTAAGTGAATAAAGTAAGAACATTAATTTATTACATCTTAGATATAGAATATAAAAATTAAAGAGTAATTTTCAATCATATATTAGAAAGACAATAGAATAAAATGGAAAAAATATGTGGAAATCATGGATAAAATTTAATTAATTCTCTCATTTTGTTTTTGTCATTCATTCGTGAATTTATTTTTAGTATAACGAACAAAATAAAAATGGAACAAATATATATGGAAACGGTGAATAAAATTTGGTAGCGCGAATAATATTCATTCTCGTGTGAAGCCGGCTTTACAATTGGCACTTGCGCCACTTCATTCCGACTCCATTTTCAGACTGACTATTGTCAGTGTCATTTAAATAATTGCATGAATTATTGACAATTTTGTCAATCAGGCTAAAAATAGAACGACACCCTTCGTAAATGTATGCAATTATATATTATCATGCAATAAAAATATCATTTGTACGCATGTGGTCATAAACATAGCAGTTTTACATTTTGGTTGCAAACTTAATAGTTGTTGCTAGGAATTAAAAAAAAAAATATTACTATGACCTTGTCATTTGTCCCTACCAAGTAAGTACGAAGCTGTGGTTCATTCATATAATCCTCTAGGAATAACTGGGATGAGTAATCCAACATTCAGAAAATTGTATTTGGCTGTCACCCATCTATGATCAAATATGGCATGTCACGCCAGAACAACCTACTTTTCTACAAAGATATGCTTCAATTTCAATAGTTCTATATGAGTCCAGTAGTGAAGACGAAGATTATAACGGGACGAGAAAAAGAATCTTACGATGAATGAAAAACGAGAATACTATAACCGAATAGTTTGTACAGCACATGGATCCATAGAATCCATATTGTGTTTACTTATTGACAGGCCGTTGGTTTGGTGCACAACTACTAAGTGTTTTTAGCTATTATAGACATAGCATAAAGTTGTAGTTAATTATTTTGAGAGAATTATACAATAACTCAGAATTTGCAATAATTAGAGAAGTTAGGTTCTTTTGCATTAGAATATTTAGGGCATGTGTGTATAGGAAGTACAAGAAAAATTGAAATAAAAAAATAAAAATAGTAATACATAATAAAACGGGACTAGCCAACATAGGATACTTCTAATCTGATATTTTATTTCATGTTTAGTAAAATTTATTTCTTCAAATTGTTTTTGTTAAAATTTCATATAATTCAGATACATCGGCACCAAAACATAAGTATTGGGTTTAATGTGTAAGTTCGTAGCGTTTTTTTGTTTGTAGGGTAAAAGTGCCTTGGTAAATTATTTGTTAGACATTATGTCAACGTTGGAGAGTATACAACACGAAAATGGTTTTCTCGTTTCAAGGAGGGCCATTTTGACGTGACTTCATCACTTCCAAGCTACCGTATATCTTTAGACGTGGAATAGGAGTAGAAAAAAGAGCATTTCCAACATAGTCATTTATGTCGTTTACGGAAAGAACGCTATTGGGGAATATTCAGCACGAAAATAGTTTTTTCGTTTTAAGGCGGGTAATTTTGATATGACGACTTCTTTACTTCCAAACCACTGGATTTCTGCGGACGTGGAATTAAAAACACTGATAGATCATTGGAAACAATCGTAAATAATAGAGGAGAATATATTCTTGATTAGTTCATGTTCAATATAAAATTAAAATATTTGGCAGCAGATAAAAAATTAGTAGTAATAAGCGAGAAAAAAGATTTAATTCAACATTTGTAATAAGAAAAGAATCAATAAGTAGAATTCAAATTGAAATATTTTAGTTTTGAAACAAATGGTGAACCAACTCTCTAAAATTTACTTTAGAGTTTTATAAAGTATTCTTCGTGAGCAGGTTACCAATATAATACAAGAAAAAATATGTCGACGCCGGCCTTATTTAAATAAAGTGAAGAACAGGAAAACAGCCCTCCACTGTAAGTTACAAACTTTTAATTTAAACTGTTAGTAATTTGTTATATTTTTTAATTAATTTTACGATGACTGAAAAACAAGAATTCTATAAGCAAATGGTTTGTTAAACATAATTTATACTATAATAAAAATATAGTACATAGTTTTGTCATACTGAAAATATGGAATATATAAAATTAAAATATTTGGCAGAAAAAAAAATAGAACAGGCGAAAATTTAAAGTAATAAACGAGAAAAGATCTTCATTCAACATCTGTAATGATTTTTCCAAGAATCGATATTTTGAGTTTTTTGCAAATTTTGAAATATTGGTGTTTTTAGTAATTAAAATATATTAATTTCACACATTTCCTTTGGTTTGTATAGTTAATGGTATTATAGACATGGCATAAAAATTGTATTTAACTAATCATTTTGGTAGGATTTTGTAATTACACATAATTTGCAATAATTAGAGAAGTTAGGCTCTCCTTTATTAGAATATTTAGAGCATTTGAATATAGAAGTATAAGAAAAATAGTAATACATAATAAGGCAGAATTAGCCTAAATCACATAGGATACTTCCAATCTGATATTTTATTTCATGTCTAGTTAGGTTTATGTCGTACAAATAGTTTTATTTCATTTTAAGATCCCAAATAGTTCAAATGCGTCGGCAGCAAAACATAAGTATTGGTTTGATGAATAAGTTTGTAGAGTTTTTTGTTTCTAGGACAAGGGTTTTTTGGAAAAATTTTATTACGATATTACTAAATATATGTTAGGAGGTAGTGGTATTCTTGCGTAATTCATTACCTTACATCAATAGTGGCAAATGAAATAAGTATGCTGATAAAAAAAAATACAACATTTAAATTTATCTGTATTACCGACTGCACTTTTTTGTATTTATTCATTAGTTATTTAAACAAACTTTTTAACTTTACGTAAGTTTATAAAATTCAGAAGGAAATACTGTGTATAATTTTGAATGTCTGCCTAACAACATGTGAGACGTGTAAACAACATTCAAAAAACGTACGAAAACCATATAAAATGTCACGAGAAGCAATCGATTCCTGCACAAAGATCGGAAGAAATTCTGTGGTATGTCACATTTATCAATTTAAAGACAGCATAAAAAATCTTGGACAGTGTGGCAAACTAGGACTTAATTTTAGGTAGCCAGTTCACGTATTCATCAAGTACATAACTAATACTACGATGATGTGAAATGTCACATTAGTGGCCGGTTGTTACTGAGGGGAGATGTGCGCAATTATACGACAATGTGGTATGTCGCAGTTTCTCAATTTGAAGATAGCATAAAAAAATTTTGGACAATGTTGGCATGTAGTGACTCAATTTCAGGTAGCTAGTTTTAGTAATCATCTAGCACATAATATACTACGACGATGTGAAATGTCACATTAGTGCCCGGTTCATCAATAAATAGAATTAATATGGAAATTGAGGGTAGAATAGCACAATTCTACGACATTGTGGTATATGTCGCAGTTTTCAATTTGAAGACAGCATAAAATAATCTTTGACAATGTGGAATGTACAATTACAGATAGATTAGTGCTAGTAATCATCTAGCACACAATATACTACGACGATGAGAAATGTCACATTAGTGGCCGGTTGTTGCTTGAGGGTAGAAAAGCTCTTCCAAACCAACACGAAACATACGCTTTTACAAATTTTCGTCGACTTAAAGAACACAGCGACAAGTGACAATCCCCAAACTGGCGGCAAGTTATCACACAAATGTCCGCGATACTGTAGCGATTTTATTTTACTTTCGCTGCAATTGTTACCTTCGCTGGTTATTCATTAGTGATTCCTCGATGACATTTTATAGAATCATTGTTTTATCTTGTTAAAATTGTGCCATGAGTGTATGAAACTCTTCGTAATACATGCTTTTTATTTTATGTGTAAATTCACTCTCTTCTATTCTCCAGATCAATTAATTAATAGGAAATATAATTTAAAGCGGTATACAATAGAAACCTGGCAGTCGTCGTCTCTCTAAAGTCTGATGCGGAGTACACTGTCGCAATTTCTACAACAAAATTGACGCTTTGTTGTAGACACATAATGCGAATTTTGTTGGCGTAATGAACGCGAAATTGTCGTCGCCCACCGCTGCGAATCTTTCGCATTACTTTGGGATAGCCTGAAGAAACTACAAAACAGAACAGCCAATATGAAGAAGCGTTAAACAAATTGAATATAAAGTTCCGACCACATAGAAAATACATAACGAATATCCCAACTTCATTCCGACTCCATTTTCAGACTGACTATTGTCAGTGTCATTTAAATAATTGCAATGAATTATTGACAATTTTGTCAATCAGGCTAAAAATAGAACGACACCCTCGTAAATCGTATGCAATATATATATCATGCAATAAAAATATCATTTGTACGCATGTGGTCATAAACATAGCAGTTTTACATTTTGGTTGCAAACTTAATAGTTGTTGCTAGGAATTAAAAAAAAAAAAATATTACTATGACCTTGTCATTTGTCCCTACCAAGTAAGTACGAAGCTGTGGTTCATTCATATAATCCTCTAGGAATAACTGGGATGAGTAATCCAACATTCAGAAAATTGTATTTGGCTGTCACCCATCTATGATCAAATATGGCATGTCACGCCAGAACAACCTACTTTTCTACAAAGATATGCTTCAATTTCAATAGTTCTATATGAGTCCAGTAGTGAAGACGAAGATTATAACGGGACGAGAAAAAGAATCTTACGATGAATGAAAAACGAGAATACTATAACCGAATAGTTTGTACAGCACATGGATCCATAGAATCCATATTGTGTTTACTTATTGACAGGCCGTTGGTTTGGTGCACAACTACTAAGTGTTTTTAGCTATTATAGACATAGCATAAAGTTGTAGTTAATTATTTTGAGAGAATTATACAATAACTCAGAATTTGCAATAATTAGAGAAGTTAGGTTCTTTTGCATTAGAATATTTAGGGCATGTGTGTATAGGAAGTACAAGAAAAATTGAAATAAAAAAATAAAAATAGTAATACATAATAAAACGGGACTAGCCAACATAGGATACTTCTAATCTGATATTTTATTTCATGTTTAGTAAAATTTATTTCTTCAAATTGTTTTTGTTAAAATTTCATATAATTCAGATACATCGGCACCAAAACATAAGTATTGGGTTTAATGTGTAAGTTCGTAGCGTTTTTTTGTTTGTAGGGTAAAAGTGCCTTGGTAAATTATTTGTTAGACATTATGTCAACGTTGGAGAGTATACAACACGAAAATGGTTTTCTCGTTTCAAGGAGGGCCATTTTGACGTGACTTCATCACTTCCAAGCTACCGTATATCTTTAGACGTGGAATAGGAGTAGAAAAAAGAGCATTTCCAACATAGTCATTTATGTCGTTTACGGAAAGAACGCTATTGGGGAATATTCAGCACGAAAATAGTTTTTTCGTTTTAAGGCGGGTAATTTTGATATGACGACTTCTTTACTTCCAAACCACTGGATTTCTGCGGACGTGGAATTAAAAACACTGATAGATCATTGGAAACAATCGTAAATAATAGAGGAGAATATATTCTTGATTAGTTCATGTTCAATATAAAATTAAAATATTTGGCAGCAGATAAAAAATTAGTAGTAATAAGCGAGAAAAAAGATTTAATTCAACATTTGTAATAAGAAAAGAATCAATAAGTAGAATTCAAATTGAAATATTTTAGTTTTGAAACAAATGGTGAACCAACTCTCTAAAATTTACTTTAGAGTTTTATAAAGTATTCTTCGTGAGCAGGTTACCAATATAATACAAGAAAAAATATGTCGACGCCGGCCTTATTTAAATAAAGTGAAGAACAGGAAAACAGCCCTCCACTGTAAGTTACAAACTTTTAATTTAAACTGTTAGTAATTTGTTATATTTTTTAATTAATTTTACGATGACTGAAAAACAAGAATTCTATAAGCAAATGGTTTGTTAAACATAATTTATACTATAATAAAAATATAGTACATAGTTTTGTCATACTGAAAATATGGAATATATAAAATTAAAATATTTGGCAGAAAAAAAAATTGAACAGGCGAAAATTTAAAGTAATAAACGAGAAAAGATCTTCATTCAACATCTGTAATGATTTTTCCAAGAATCGATATTTTGAGTTTTTTGCAAATTTTGAAATATTGGTGTTTTTAGTAATTAAAATATATTAATTTCACACATTTCCTTTGGTTTGTATAGTTAATGGTATTATAGACATGGCATAAAAATTGTATTTAACTAATCATTTTGGTAGGATTTTGTAATTACACATAATTTGCAATAATTAGAGAAGTTAGGCTCTCCTTTATTAGAATATTTAGAGCATTTGAATATAGAAGTATAAGAAAAATAGTAATACATAATAAGGCAGAATTAGCCTAAATCACATAGGATACTTCCAATCTGATATTTTATTTCATGTCTAGTTAGGTTTATGTCGTACAAATAGTTTTATTTCATTTTAAGATCCCAAATAGTTCAAATGCGTCGGCAGCAAAACATAAGTATTGGTTTGATGAATAAGTTTGTAGAGTTTTTTGTTTCTAGGACAAGGGTTTTTTGGAAAAATTTTATTACGATATTACTAAATATATGTTAGGAGGTAGTGGTATTCTTGCGTAATTCATTACCTTACATCAATAGTGGCAAATGAAATAAGTATGCTGATAAAAAAAAATACAACAAAAGAACACGTCATTTAAATTTATCTGTATTACCGACTGCACTTTTTTGTAATTTATTCATTAGTTATTTAAACAAACTTTTAACTTTACGTAAGTTTATAAAATTCAGAAGGAAATACTGTGTATAATTTTAATGTCTGCCTAACAACATGTGAGACGTGTAAACAACATTCAAAAAACGTACGAAAACCATATAAAATGTCACGAGAAGCAATCGATTCCTGCACAAAGATCGGAAGAAATTCTGTGGTATGTCACAGTTTATCAATTTAAAGACAGCATAAAAAATCTTGGACAGTGTGGCAAATAGGAACTTAATTTTAGGTAGCCAGTTCACGTATTCATCAAGTACATAATATACTACGATGATGTGAAATGTCACATTAGTGGCCGGTTGTTACTGAGGGGAGATTGGCGCAATTATACGACAATGTGGTATGTCGCAGTTTCTCAATTTGAAGATAGCATAAAAAATTTTGGACAATGTGGCATGTAGTGACTCAATTTCAGGTAGCTAGTTTTAGTAATCATCTAGCACATAATATACTACGACGATGTGAAATGTCACATTAGTGGCCGGTTCATCAATAAATAGAATTAATATGGAAATTGAGGGTAGAATAGCACAATTCTACGACAATGTGGTATATGTCGCAGTTTTTCAATTTGAAGACAGCATAAAAAATCTTTGACAATGTGGAATGTACAATTACAGATAGATAGTGCTAGTAATCATCTAGCACACAATATACTACGACGATGAGAAATGTCACATTAGTGGCCGGTTGTTGCTGAGGGTAGAAAAGCTCTTCCAAACCAACACGAAACATACGCTTTTACAAATTTTCGTCGACTTAAAGAACACAGCGACAAGTGACAATCCCCAAACTGGCGGCAAGTTATCACACAAATGTCCGCGATACTGTAGCGATTTATTTACTTTCGCTGCATTTGTCACCTTCGCTGGTTATTCATTAGTGATTCCTCGATGACATTTTATAGAATCATTGTTTATCTTGTTAAAATTGTGCCATGAGTGTATGAAACTCTTCGTAATACATGCTTTTATTTTATGTGTAATTCACTCTCTTCTTTCTCCAAATCAATTAATTAATATGAATATAATTTAAAGCGGTATACAAATAGAAACCTGGCAGTCGTCGTCTCTCTAAAGTCTGATGCGGAGTACACTGTCGCAATTTCTACAACAAAATTGACGCTTTGTTGTAGACACATAAGCGAATTTTGTTGGCGTAATGAACGCGAAATTGTCGTCGCCACCGCTGCGAATCTTTCGCATTACTTTGGGATAGCCTGAAGAAACTACAAAACAGAACAGCCAATATGAAGAAGCGTTAAACAAATTGAATATAAAGTTCCGACCACATAGAAATACATAACGAATATCCCAACTTCATTCCGACTCCATTTTCAGACTGACTATTGTCAGTGTCATTTAAATAATTGCATGAATTATTGACAATTTTGTCAATCAGGCTAAAAATAGAACGACACCCTTCGTAAATGTATGCAATTATATATTATCATGCAATAAAAATATCATTTGTACGCATGTGGTCATAAACATAGCAGTTTTACATTTTGGTTGCAAACTTAATAGTTGTTGCTAGGAATTAAAAAAAAAAAATATTACTATGACCTTGTCATTTGTCCCTACCAAGTAAGTACGAAGCTGTGGTTCATTCATATAATCCTCTAGGAATAACTGGGATGAGTAATCCAACATTCAGTAAATTGTATTTGGCTGTCACCCATCTATGATCAAATATGGCATGTCACGCCAGAACAACCTACTTTTCTACAAAGATATGCTTCAATTTCAATAGTTCTATATGAGTCCAGTAGTGAAGACGAAGATTATAACGGGACGAGAAAAAGAATCTTACGATGAATGAAAAACGAGAATACTATAACCGAATAGTTTGTACAGCACATGGATCCATAGAATCCATATTGTGTTTACTTATTGACAGGCCGTTGGTTTGGTGCACAACTACTAAGTGTTTTTAGCTATTATAGACATAGCATAAAGTTGTAGTTAATTATTTTGAGAGAATTATACAATAACTCAGAATTTGCAATAATTAGAGAAGTTAGGTTCTTTTGCATTAGAATATTTAGGGCATGTGTGTATAGGAAGTACAAGAAAAATTGAAATAAAAAAATAAAAATAGTAATACATAATAAAACGGGACTAGCCAACATAGGATACTTCTAATCTGATATTTTATTTCATGTTTAGTAAAATTTATTTCTTCAAATTGTTTTTGTTAAAATTTCATATAATTCAGATACATCGGCACCAAAACATAAGTATTGGGTTTAATGTGTAAGTTCGTAGCGTTTTTTTGTTTGTAGGGTAAAAGTGCCTTGGTAAATTATTTGTTAGACATTATGTCAACGTTGGAGAGTATACAACACGAAAATGGTTTTCTCGTTTCAAGGAGGGCCATTTTGACGTGACTTCATCACTTCCAAGCTACCGTATATCTTTAGACGTGGAATAGGAGTAGAAAAAAGAGCATTTCCAACATAGTCATTTATGTCGTTTACGGAAAGAACGCTATTGGGGAATATTCAGCACGAAAATAGTTTTTTCGTTTTAAGGCGGGTAATTTTGATATGACGACTTCTTTACTTCCAAACCACTGGATTTCTGCGGACGTGGAATTAAAAACACTGATAGATCATTGGAAACAATCGTAAATAATAGAGGAGAATATATTCTTGATTAGTTCATGTTCAATATAAAATTAAAATATTTGGCAGCAGATAAAAAATTAGTAGTAATAAGCGAGAAAAAAGATTTAATTCAACATTTGTAATAAGAAAAGAATCAATAAGTAGAATTCAAATTGAAATATTTTAGTTTTGAAACAAATGGTGAACCAACTCTCTAAAATTTACTTTAGAGTTTTATAAAGTATTCTTCGTGAGCAGGTTACCAATATAATACAAGAAAAAATATGTCGACGCCGGCCTTATTTAAATAAAGTGAAGAACAGGAAAACAGCCCTCCACTGTAAGTTACAAACTTTTAATTTAAACTGTTAGTAATTTGTTATATTTTTTAATTAATTTTACGATGACTGAAAAACAAGAATTCTATAAGCAAATGGTTTGTTAAACATAATTTATACTATAATAAAAATATAGTACATAGTTTTGTCATACTGAAAATATGGAATATATAAAATTAAAATATTTGGCAGAAAAAAAAATTGAACAGGCGAAAATTTAAAGTAATAAACGAGAAAAGATCTTCATTCAACATCTGTAATGATTTTTCCAAGAATCGATATTTTGAGTTTTTTGCAAATTTTGAAATATTGGTGTTTTTAGTAATTAAAATATATTAATTTCACACATTTCCTTTGGTTTGTATAGTTAATGGTATTATAGACATGGCATAAAAATTGTATTTAACTAATCATTTTGGTAGGATTTTGTAATTACACATAATTTGCAATAATTAGAGAAGTTAGGCTCTCCTTTATTAGAATATTTAGAGCATTTGAATATAGAAGTATAAGAAAAATAGTAATACATAATAAGGCAGAATTAGCCTAAATCACATAGGATACTTCCAATCTGATATTTTATTTCATGTCTAGTTAGGTTTATGTCGTACAAATAGTTTTATTTCATTTTAAGATCCCAAATAGTTCAAATGCGTCGGCAGCAAAACATAAGTATTGGTTTGATGAATAAGTTTGTAGAGTTTTTTGTTTCTAGGACAAGGGTTTTTTGGAAAAATTTTATTACGATATTACTAAATATATGTTAGGAGGTAGTGGTATTCTTGCGTAATTCATTACCTTACATCAATAGTGGCAAATGAAATAAGTATGCTGATAAAAAAAAATACAACAAAAGAACACGTCATTTAAATTTATCTGTATTACCGACTGCACTTTTTTGTAATTTATTCATTAGTTATTTAAACAAACTTTTAACTTTACGTAAGTTTATAAAATTCAGAAGGAAATACTGTGTATAATTTTAATGTCTGCCTAACAACATGTGAGACGTGTAAACAACATTCAAAAAACGTACGAAAACCATATAAAATGTCACGAGAAGCAATCGATTCCTGCACAAAGATCGGAAGAAATTCTGTGGTATGTCACAGTTTATCAATTTAAAGACAGCATAAAAAATCTTGGACAGTGTGGCAAATAGGAACTTAATTTTAGGTAGCCAGTTCACGTATTCATCAAGTACATAATATACTACGATGATGTGAAATGTCACATTAGTGGCCGGTTGTTACTGAGGGGAGATTGGCGCAATTATACGACAATGTGGTATGTCGCAGTTTCTCAATTTGAAGATAGCATAAAAAATTTTGGACAATGTGGCATGTAGTGACTCAATTTCAGGTAGCTAGTTTTAGTAATCATCTAGCACATAATATACTACGACGATGTGAAATGTCACATTAGTGGCCGGTTCATCAATAAATAGAATTAATATGGAAATTGAGGGTAGAATAGCACAATTCTACGACAATGTGGTATATGTCGCAGTTTTTCAATTTGAAGACAGCATAAAAAATCTTTGACAATGTGGAATGTACAATTACAGATAGATAGTGCTAGTAATCATCTAGCACACAATATACTACGACGATGAGAAATGTCACATTAGTGGCCGGTTGTTGCTGAGGGTAGAAAAGCTCTTCCAAACCAACACGAAACATACGCTTTTACAAATTTTCGTCGACTTAAAGAACACAGCGACAAGTGACAATCCCCAAACTGGCGGCAAGTTATCACACAAATGTCCGCGATACTGTAGCGATTTATTTACTTTCGCTGCATTTGTCACCTTCGCTGGTTATTCATTAGTGATTCCTCGATGACATTTTATAGAATCATTGTTTATCTTGTTAAAATTGTGCCATGAGTGTATGAAACTCTTCGTAATACATGCTTTTATTTTATGTGTAAATTCACTCTCTTCTTTCTCCAAATCAATTAATTAATATGAATATAATTTAAAGCGGTATACAAATAGAAACCTGGCAGTCGTCGTCTCTCTAAAGTCTGATGCGGAGTACACTGTCGCAATTTCTACAACAAAATTGACGCTTTGTTGTAGACACATAAGCGAATTTTGTTGGCGTAATGAACGCGAAATTGTCGTCGCCACCGCTGCGAATCTTTCGCATTACTTTGGGATAGCCTGAAGAAACTACAAAACAGAACAGCCAATATGAAGAAGCGTTAAACAAATTGAATATAAAGTTCCGACCACATAGAAATACATAACGAATATCCCAACTTCATTCCGACTCCATTTTCAGACTGACTATTGTCAGTGTCATTTAAATAATTGCATGAATTATTGACAATTTTGTCAATCAGGCTAAAAATAGAACGACACCCTTCGTAAATGTATGCAATTATATATTATCATGCAATAAAAATATCATTTGTACGCATGTGGTCATAAACATAGCAGTTTTACATTTTGGTTGCAAACTTAATAGTTGTTGCTAGGAATTAAAAAAAAAAAATATTACTATGACCTTGTCATTTGTCCCTACCAAGTAAGTACGAAGCTGTGGTTCATTCATATAATCCTCTAGGAATAACTGGGATGAGTAATCCAACATTCAGAAAATTGTATTTGGCTGTCACCCATCTATGATCAAATATGGCATGTCACGCCAGAACAACCTACTTTTCTACAAAGATATGCTTCAATTTCAATAGTTCTATATGAGTCCAGTAGTGAAGACGAAGATTATAACGGGACGAGAAAAAGAATCTTACGATGAATGAAAAACGAGAATACTATAACCGAATAGTTTGTACAGCACATGGATCCATAGAATCCATATTGTGTTTACTTATTGACAGGCCGTTGGTTTGGTGCACAACTACTAAGTGTTTTTAGCTATTATAGACATAGCATAAAGTTGTAGTTAATTATTTTGAGAGAATTATACAATAACTCAGAATTTGCAATAATTAGAGAAGTTAGGTTCTTTTGCATTAGAATATTTAGGGCATGTGTGTATAGGAAGTACAAGAAAAATTGAAATAAAAAAATAAAAATAGTAATACATAATAAAACGGGACTAGCCAACATAGGATACTTCTAATCTGATATTTTATTTCATGTTTAGTAAAATTTATTTCTTCAAATTGTTTTTGTTAAAATTTCATATAATTCAGATACATCGGCACCAAAACATAAGTATTGGGTTTAATGTGTAAGTTCGTAGCGTTTTTTTGTTTGTAGGGTAAAAGTGCCTTGGTAAATTATTTGTTAGACATTATGTCAACGTTGGAGAGTATACAACACGAAAATGGTTTTCTCGTTTCAAGGAGGGCCATTTTGACGTGACTTCATCACTTCCAAGCTACCGTATATCTTTAGACGTGGAATAGGAGTAGAAAAAAGAGCATTTCCAACATAGTCATTTATGTCGTTTACGGAAAGAACGCTATTGGGGAATATTCAGCACGAAAATAGTTTTTTCGTTTTAAGGCGGGTAATTTTGATATGACGACTTCTTTACTTCCAAACCACTGGATTTCTGCGGACGTGGAATTAAAAACACTGATAGATCATTGGAAACAATCGTAAATAATAGAGGAGAATATATTCTTGATTAGTTCATGTTCAATATAAAATTAAAATATTTGGCAGCAGATAAAAAATTAGTAGTAATAAGCGAGAAAAAAGATTTAATTCAACATTTGTAATAAGAAAAGAATCAATAAGTAGAATTCAAATTGAAATATTTTAGTTTTGAAACAAATGGTGAACCAACTCTCTAAAATTTACTTTAGAGTTTTATAAAGTATTCTTCGTGAGCAGGTTACCAATATAATACAAGAAAAAATATGTCGACGCCGGCCTTATTTAAATAAAGTGAAGAACAGGAAAACAGCCCTCCACTGTAAGTTACAAACTTTTAATTTAAACTGTTAGTAATTTGTTATATTTTTTAATTAATTTTACGATGACTGAAAAACAAGAATTCTATAAGCAAATGGTTTGTTAAACATAATTTATACTATAATAAAAATATAGTACATAGTTTTGTCATACTGAAAATATGGAATATATAAAATTAAAATATTTGGCAGAAAAAAAAATAGAACAGGCGAAAATTTAAAGTAATAAACGAGAAAAGATCTTCATTCAACATCTGTAATGATTTTTCCAAGAATCGATATTTTGAGTTTTTTGCAAATTTTGAAATATTGGTGTTTTTAGTAATTAAAATATATTAATTTCACACATTTCCTTTGGTTTGTATAGTTAATGGTATTATAGACATGGCATAAAAATTGTATTTAACTAATCATTTTGGTAGGATTTTGTAATTACACATAATTTGCAATAATTAGAGAAGTTAGGCTCTCCTTTATTAGAATATTTAGAGCATTTGAATATAGAAGTATAAGAAAAATAGTAATACATAATAAGGCAGAATTAGCCTAAATCACATAGGATACTTCCAATCTGATATTTTATTTCATGTCTAGTTAGGTTTATGTCGTACAAATAGTTTTATTTCATTTTAAGATCCCAAATAGTTCAAATGCGTCGGCAGCAAAACATAAGTATTGGTTTGATGAATAAGTTTGTAGAGTTTTTTGTTTCTAGGACAAGGGTTTTTTGGAAAAATTTTATTACGATATTACTAAATATATGTTAGGAGGTAGTGGTATTCTTGCGTAATTCATTACCTTACATCAATAGTGGCAAATGAAATAAGTATGCTGATAAAAAAAAATACAACAAAAGAACACGTCATTTAAATTTATCTGTATTACCGACTGCACTTTTTTGTAATTTATTCATTAGTTATTTAAACAAACTTTTAACTTTACGTAAGTTTATAAAATTCAGAAGGAAATACTGTGTATAATTTTAATGTCTGCCTAACAACATGTGAGACGTGTAAACAACATTCAAAAAACGTACGAAAACCATATAAAATGTCACGAGAAGCAATCGATTCCTGCACAAAGATCGGAAGAAATTCTGTGGTATGTCACAGTTTATCAATTTAAAGACAGCATAAAAAATCTTGGACAGTGTGGCAAATAGGAACTTAATTTTAGGTAGCCAGTTCACGTATTCATCAAGTACATAATATACTACGATGATGTGAAATGTCACATTAGTGGCCGGTTGTTACTGAGGGGAGATTGGCGCAATTATACGACAATGTGGTATGTCGCAGTTTCTCAATTTGAAGATAGCATAAAAAATTTTGGACAATGTGGCATGTAGTGACTCAATTTCAGGTAGCTAGTTTTAGTAATCATCTAGCACATAATATACTACGACGATGTGAAATGTCACATTAGTGGCCGGTTCATCAATAAATAGAATTAATATGGAAATTGAGGGTAGAATAGCACAATTCTACGACAATGTGGTATATGTCGCAGTTTTTCAATTTGAAGACAGCATAAAAAATCTTTGACAATGTGGAATGTACAATTACAGATAGATAGTGCTAGTAATCATCTAGCACACAATATACTACGACGATGAGAAATGTCACATTAGTGGCCGGTTGTTGCTGAGGGTAGAAAAGCTCTTCCAAACCAACACGAAACATACGCTTTTACAAATTTTCGTCGACTTAAAGAACACAGCGACAAGTGACAATCCCCAAACTGGCGGCAAGTTATCACACAAATGTCCGCGATACTGTAGCGATTTATTTACTTTCGCTGCATTTGTCACCTTCGCTGGTTATTCATTAGTGATTCCTCGATGACATTTTATAGAATCATTGTTTATCTTGTTAAAATTGTGCCATGAGTGTATGAAACTCTTCGTAATACATGCTTTTATTTTATGTGTAAATTCACTCTCTTCTTTCTCCAAATCAATTAATTAATATGAATATAATTTAAAGCGGTATACAAATAGAAACCTGGCAGTCGTCGTCTCTCTAAAGTCTGATGCGGAGTACACTGTCGCAATTTCTACAACAAAATTGACGCTTTGTTGTAGACACATAAGCGAATTTTGTTGGCGTAATGAACGCGAAATTGTCGTCGCCACCGCTGCGAATCTTTCGCATTACTTTGGGATAGCCTGAAGAAACTACAAAACAGAACAGCCAATATGAAGAAGCGTTAAACAAATTGAATATAAAGTTCCGACCACATAGAAATACATAACGAATATCCCAACTTCATTCCGACTCCATTTTCAGACTGACTATTGTCAGTGTCATTTAAATAATTGCATGAATTATTGACAATTTTGTCAATCAGGCTAAAAATAGAACGACACCCTTCGTAAATGTATGCAATTATATATTATCATGCAATAAAAATATCATTTGTACGCATGTGGTCATAAACATAGCAGTTTTACATTTTGGTTGCAAACTTAATAGTTGTTGCTAGGAATTAAAAAAAAAAAATATTACTATGACCTTGTCATTTGTCCCTACCAAGTAAGTACGAAGCTGTGGTTCATTCATATAATCCTCTAGGAATAACTGGGATGAGTAATCCAACATTCAGTAAATTGTATTTGGCTGTCACCCATCTATGATCAAATATGGCATGTCACGCCAGAACAACCTACTTTTCTACAAAGATATGCTTCAATTTCAATAGTTCTATATGAGTCCAGTAGTGAAGACGAAGATTATAACGGGACGAGAAAAAGAATCTTACGATGAATGAAAAACGAGAATACTATAACCGAATAGTTTGTACAGCACATGGATCCATAGAATCCATATTGTGTTTACTTATTGACAGGCCGTTGGTTTGGTGCACAACTACTAAGTGTTTTTAGCTATTATAGACATAGCATAAAGTTGTAGTTAATTATTTTGAGAGAATTATACAATAACTCAGAATTTGCAATAATTAGAGAAGTTAGGTTCTTTTGCATTAGAATATTTAGGGCATGTGTGTATAGGAAGTACAAGAAAAATTGAAATAAAAAAATAAAAATAGTAATACATAATAAAACGGGACTAGCCAACATAGGATACTTCTAATCTGATATTTTATTTCATGTTTAGTAAAATTTATTTCTTCAAATTGTTTTTGTTAAAATTTCATATAATTCAGATACATCGGCACCAAAACATAAGTATTGGGTTTAATGTGTAAGTTCGTAGCGTTTTTTTGTTTGTAGGGTAAAAGTGCCTTGGTAAATTATTTGTTAGACATTATGTCAACGTTGGAGAGTATACAACACGAAAATGGTTTTCTCGTTTCAAGGAGGGCCATTTTGACGTGACTTCATCACTTCCAAGCTACCGTATATCTTTAGACGTGGAATAGGAGTAGAAAAAAGAGCATTTCCAACATAGTCATTTATGTCGTTTACGGAAAGAACGCTATTGGGGAATATTCAGCACGAAAATAGTTTTTTCGTTTTAAGGCGGGTAATTTTGATATGACGACTTCTTTACTTCCAAACCACTGGATTTCTGCGGACGTGGAATTAAAAACACTGATAGATCATTGGAAACAATCGTAAATAATAGAGGAGAATATATTCTTGATTAGTTCATGTTCAATATAAAATTAAAATATTTGGCAGCAGATAAAAAATTAGTAGTAATAAGCGAGAAAAAAGATTTAATTCAACATTTGTAATAAGAAAAGAATCAATAAGTAGAATTCAAATTGAAATATTTTAGTTTTGAAACAAATGGTGAACCAACTCTCTAAAATTTACTTTAGAGTTTTATAAAGTATTCTTCGTGAGCAGGTTACCAATATAATACAAGAAAAAATATGTCGACGCCGGCCTTATTTAAATAAAGTGAAGAACAGGAAAACAGCCCTCCACTGTAAGTTACAAACTTTTAATTTAAACTGTTAGTAATTTGTTATATTTTTTAATTAATTTTACGATGACTGAAAAACAAGAATTCTATAAGCAAATGGTTTGTTAAACATAATTTATACTATAATAAAAATATAGTACATAGTTTTGTCATACTGAAAATATGGAATATATAAAATTAAAATATTTGGCAGAAAAAAAAATAGAACAGGCGAAAATTTAAAGTAATAAACGAGAAAAGATCTTCATTCAACATCTGTAATGATTTTTCCAAGAATCGATATTTTGAGTTTTTTGCAAATTTTGAAATATTGGTGTTTTTAGTAATTAAAATATATTAATTTCACACATTTCCTTTGGTTTGTATAGTTAATGGTATTATAGACATGGCATAAAAATTGTATTTAACTAATCATTTTGGTAGGATTTTGTAATTACACATAATTTGCAATAATTAGAGAAGTTAGGCTCTCCTTTATTAGAATATTTAGAGCATTTGAATATAGAAGTATAAGAAAAATAGTAATACATAATAAGGCAGAATTAGCCTAAATCACATAGGATACTTCCAATCTGATATTTTATTTCATGTCTAGTTAGGTTTATGTCGTACAAATAGTTTTATTTCATTTTAAGATCCCAAATAGTTCAAATGCGTCGGCAGCAAAACATAAGTATTGGTTTGATGAATAAGTTTGTAGAGTTTTTTGTTTCTAGGACAAGGGTTTTTTGGAAAAATTTTATTACGATATTACTAAATATATGTTAGGAGGTAGTGGTATTCTTGCGTAATTCATTACCTTACATCAATAGTGGCAAATGAAATAAGTATGCTGATAAAAAAAAATACAACAAAAGAACACGTCATTTAAATTTATCTGTATTACCGACTGCACTTTTTTGTAATTTATTCATTAGTTATTTAAACAAACTTTTAACTTTACGTAAGTTTATAAAATTCAGAAGGAAATACTGTGTATAATTTTAATGTCTGCCTAACAACATGTGAGACGTGTAAACAACATTCAAAAAACGTACGAAAACCATATAAAATGTCACGAGAAGCAATCGATTCCTGCACAAAGATCGGAAGAAATTCTGTGGTATGTCACAGTTTATCAATTTAAAGACAGCATAAAAAATCTTGGACAGTGTGGCAAATAGGAACTTAATTTTAGGTAGCCAGTTCACGTATTCATCAAGTACATAATATACTACGATGATGTGAAATGTCACATTAGTGGCCGGTTGTTACTGAGGGGAGATTGGCGCAATTATACGACAATGTGGTATGTCGCAGTTTCTCAATTTGAAGATAGCATAAAAAATTTTGGACAATGTGGCATGTAGTGACTCAATTTCAGGTAGCTAGTTTTAGTAATCATCTAGCACATAATATACTACGACGATGTGAAATGTCACATTAGTGGCCGGTTCATCAATAAATAGAATTAATATGGAAATTGAGGGTAGAATAGCACAATTCTACGACAATGTGGTATATGTCGCAGTTTTTCAATTTGAAGACAGCATAAAAAATCTTTGACAATGTGGAATGTACAATTACAGATAGATAGTGCTAGTAATCATCTAGCACACAATATACTACGACGATGAGAAATGTCACATTAGTGGCCGGTTGTTGCTGAGGGTAGAAAAGCTCTTCCAAACCAACACGAAACATACGCTTTTACAAATTTTCGTCGACTTAAAGAACACAGCGACAAGTGACAATCCCCAAACTGGCGGCAAGTTATCACACAAATGTCCGCGATACTGTAGCGATTTATTTACTTTAGCTGCATTTGTCACCTTCGCTGGTTATTCATTAGTGATTCCTCGATGACATTTTATAGAATCATTGTTTATCTTGTTAAAATTGTGCCATGAGTGTATGAAACTCTTCGTAATACATGCTTTTATTTTATGTGTAAATTCACTCTCTTCTTTCTCCAAATCAATTAATTAATAGGAATATAATTTAAAGCGGTATACAAATAGAAACCTGGCAGTCGTCGTCTCTCTAAAGTCTGATGCGGAGTACACTGTCGCAATTTCTACAACAAAATTGACGCTTTGTTGTAGACACATAAGCGAATTTTGTTGGCGTAATGAACGCGAAATTGTCGTCGCCACCGCTGCGAATCTTTCGCATTACTTTGGGATAGCCTGAAGAAACTACAAAACAGAACAGCCAATATGAAGAAGCGTTAAACAAATTGAATATAAAGTTCCGACCACATAGAAATACATAACGAATATCCCAACTTCATTCCGACTCCATTTTCAGACTGACTATTGTCAGTGTCATTTAAATAATTGCATGAATTATTGACAATTTTGTCAATCAGGCTAAAAATAGAACGACACCCTTCGTAAATGTATGCAATTATATATTATCATGCAATAAAAATATCATTTGTACGCATGTGGTCATAAACATAGCAGTTTTACATTTTGGTTGCAAACTTAATAGTTGTTGCTAGGAATTAAAAAAAAAAATATTACTATGACCTTGTCATTTGTCCCTACCAAGTAAGTACGAAGCTGTGGTTCATTCATATAATCCTCTAGGAATAACTGGGATGAGTAATCCAACATTCAGAAAATTGTATTTGGCTGTCACCCATCTATGATCAAATATGGCATGTCACGCCAGAACAACCTACTTTTCTACAAAGATATGCTTCAATTTCAATAGTTCTATATGAGTCCAGTAGTGAAGACGAAGATTATAACGGGACGAGAAAAAGAATCTTACGATGAATGAAAAACGAGAATACTATAACCGAATAGTTTGTACAGCACATGGATCCATAGAATCCATATTGTGTTTACTTATTGACAGGCCGTTGGTTTGGTGCACAACTACTAAGTGTTTTTAGCTATTATAGACATAGCATAAAGTTGTAGTTAATTATTTTGAGAGAATTATACAATAACTCAGAATTTGCAATAATTAGAGAAGTTAGGTTCTTTTGCATTAGAATATTTAGGGCATGTGTGTATAGGAAGTACAAGAAAAATTGAAATAAAAAAATAAAAATAGTAATACATAATAAAACGGGACTAGCCAACATAGGATACTTCTAATCTGATATTTTATTTCATGTTTAGTAAAATTTATTTCTTCAAATTGTTTTTGTTAAAATTTCATATAATTCAGATACATCGGCACCAAAACATAAGTATTGGGTTTAATGTGTAAGTTCGTAGCGTTTTTTTGTTTGTAGGGTAAAAGTGCCTTGGTAAATTATTTGTTAGACATTATGTCAACGTTGGAGAGTATACAACACGAAAATGGTTTTCTCGTTTCAAGGAGGGCCATTTTGACGTGACTTCATCACTTCCAAGCTACCGTATATCTTTAGACGTGGAATAGGCGTAGAAAAAAGAGCATTTCCAACATAGTCATTTATGTCGTTTACGGAAAGAACGCTATTGGGGAATATTCAGCACGAAAATAGTTTTTTCGTTTTAAGGCGGGTAATTTTGATATGACGACTTCTTTACTTCCAAACCACTGGATTTCTGCGGACGTGGAATTAAAAACACTGATAGATCATTGGAAACAATCGTAAATAATAGAGGAGAATATATTCTTGATTAGTTCATGTTCAATATAAAATTAAAATATTTGGCAGCAGATAAAAAATTAGTAGTAATAAGCGAGAAAAAAGATTTAATTCAACATTTGTAATAAGAAAAGAATCAATAAGTAGAATTCAAATTGAAATATTTTAGTTTTGAAACAAATGGTGAACCAACTCTCTAAAATTTACTTTAGAGTTTTATAAAGTATTCTTCGTGAGCAGGTTACCAATATAATACAAGAAAAAATATGTCGACGCCGGCCTTATTTAAATAAAGTGAAGAACAGGAAAACAGCCCTCCACTGTAAGTTACAAACTTTTAATTTAAACTGTTAGTAATTTGTTATATTTTTTAATTAATTTTACGATGACTGAAAAACAAGAATTCTATAAGCAAATGGTTTGTTAAACATAATTTATACTATAATAAAAATATAGTACATAGTTTTGTCATACTGAAAATATGGAATATATAAAATTAAAATATTTGGCACAAAAAAAAATAGAACAGGCGAAAATTTAAAGTAATAAACGAGAAAAGATCTTCATTCAACATCTGTAATGATTTTTCCAAGAATCGATATTTTGAGTTTTTTGCAAATTTTGAAATATTGGTGTTTTTAGTAATTAAAATATATTAATTTCACACATTTCCTTTGGTTTGTATAGTTAATGGTATTATAGACATGGCATAAAAATTGTATTTAACTGATCATTTTGGTAGGATTTTGTAATTACACATAATTTGCAATAATTAGAGAAGTTAGGCTCTCCTTTATTAGAATATTTAGAGCATTTGAATATAGAAGTATAAGAAAAATAGTAATACATAATAAGGCAGAATTAGCCTAAATCACATAGGATACTTCCAATCTGATATTTTATTTCATGTTTAGTAAAATTTATTTCTTCAAATTGTTTTTGTTAAAATTTCATATAATTCAGATACATCGGCACCAAAACATAAGTATTGGGTTTAATGTGTAAGTTCGTAGCGTTTTTTTGTTTGTAGGGTAAAAGTGCCTTGGTAAATTATTTGTTAGACATTATGTCAACGTTGGAGAGTATACAACACGAAAATGGTTTTCTCGTTTCAAGGAGGGCCATTTTGACGTGACTTCATCACTTCCAAGCTACCGTATATCTTTAGACGTGGAATAGGAGTAGAAAAAAGAGCATTTCCAACATAGTCATTTATGTCGTTTACGGAAAGAACGCTATTGGGGAATATTCAGCACGAAAATAGTTTTTTCGTTTTAAGGCGGGTAATTTTGATATGACGACTTCTTTACTTCCAAACCACTGGATTTCTGCGGACGTGGAATTAAAAACACTGATAGATCATTGGAAACAATCGTAAATAATAGAGGAGAATATATTCTTGATTAGTTCATGTTCAATATAAAATTAAAATATTTGGCAGCAGATAAAAAATTAGTAGTAATAAGCGAGAAAAAAGATTTAATTCAACATTTGTAATAAGAAAAGAATCAATAAGTAGAATTCAAATTGAAATATTTTAGTTTTGAAACAAATGGTGAACCAACTCTCTAAAATTTACTTTAGAGTTTTATAAAGTATTCTTCGTGAGCAGGTTACCAATATAATACAAGAAAAAATATGTCGACGCCGGCCTTATTTAAATAAAGTGAAGAACAGGAAAACAGCCCTCCACTGTAAGTTACAAACTTTTAATTTAAACTGTTAGTAATTTGTTATATTTTTTAATTAATTTTACGATGACTGAAAAACAAGAATTCTATAAGCAAATGGTTTGTTAAACATAATTTATACTATAATAAAAATATAGTACATAGTTTTGTCATACTGAAAATATGGAATATATAAAATTAAAATATTTGGCAGAAAAAAAAATTGAACAGGCGAAAATTTAAAGTAATAAACGAGAAAAGATCTTCATTCAACATCTGTAATGATTTTTCCAAGAATCGATATTTTGAGTTTTTTGCAAATTTTGAAATATTGGTGTTTTTAGTAATTAAAATATATTAATTTCACACATTTCCTTTGGTTTGTATAGTTAATGGTATTATAGACATGGCATAAAAATTGTATTTAACTAATCATTTTGGTAGGATTTTGTAATTACACATAATTTGCAATAATTAGAGAAGTTAGGCTCTCCTTTATTAGAATATTTAGAGCATTTGAATATAGAAGTATAAGAAAAATAGTAATACATAATAAGGCAGAATTAGCCTAAATCACATAGGATACTTCCAATCTGATATTTTATTTCATGTCTAGTTAGGTTTATGTCGTACAAATAGTTTTATTTCATTTTAAGATCCCAAATAGTTCAAATGCGTCGGCAGCAAAACATAAGTATTGGTTTGATGAATAAGTTTGTAGAGTTTTTTGTTTCTAGGACAAGGGTTTTTTGGAAAAATTTTATTACGATATTACTAAATATATGTTAGGAGGTAGTGGTATTCTTGCGTAATTCATTACCTTACATCAATAGTGGCAAATGAAATAAGTATGCTGATAAAAAAAAATACAACAAAAGAACACGTCATTTAAATTTATCTGTATTACCGACTGCACTTTTTTGTAATTTATTCATTAGTTATTTAAACAAACTTTTAACTTTACGTAAGTTTATAAAATTCAGAAGGAAATACTGTGTATAATTTTAATGTCTGCCTAACAACATGTGAGACGTGTAAACAACATTCAAAAAACGTACGAAAACCATATAAAATGTCACGAGAAGCAATCGATTCCTGCACAAAGATCGGAAGAAATTCTGTGGTATGTCACAGTTTATCAATTTAAAGACAGCATAAAAAATCTTGGACAGTGTGGCAAATAGGAACTTAATTTTAGGTAGCCAGTTCACGTATTCATCAAGTACATAATATACTACGATGATGTGAAATGTCACATTAGTGGCCGGTTGTTACTGAGGGGAGATTGGCGCAATTATACGACAATGTGGTATGTCGCAGTTTCTCAATTTGAAGATAGCATAAAAAATTTTGGACAATGTGGCATGTAGTGACTCAATTTCAGGTAGCTAGTTTTAGTAATCATCTAGCACATAATATACTACGACGATGTGAAATGTCACATTAGTGGCCGGTTCATCAATAAATAGAATTAATATGGAAATTGAGGGTAGAATAGCACAATTCTACGACAATGTGGTATATGTCGCAGTTTTTCAATTTGAAGACAGCATAAAAAATCTTTGACAATGTGGAATGTACAATTACAGATAGATAGTGCTAGTAATCATCTAGCACACAATATACTACGACGATGAGAAATGTCACATTAGTGGCCGGTTGTTGCTGAGGGTAGAAAAGCTCTTCCAAACCAACACGAAACATACGCTTTTACAAATTTTCGTCGACTTAAAGAACACAGCGACAAGTGACAATCCCCAAACTGGCGGCAAGTTATCACACAAATGTCCGCGATACTGTAGCGATTTATTTACTTTCGCTGCATTTGTCACCTTCGCTGGTTATTCATTAGTGATTCCTCGATGACATTTTATAGAATCATTGTTTATCTTGTTAAAATTGTGCCATGAGTGTATGAAACTCTTCGTAATACATGCTTTTATTTTATGTGTAAATTCACTCTCTTCTTTCTCCAAATCAATTAATTAATATGAATATAATTTAAAGCGGTATACAAATAGAAACCTGGCAGTCGTCGTCTCTCTAAAGTCTGATGCGGAGTACACTGTCGCAATTTCTACAACAAAATTGACGCTTTGTTGTAGACACATAAGCGAATTTTGTTGGCGTAATGAACGCGAAATTGTCGTCGCCACCGCTGCGAATCTTTCGCATTACTTTGGGATAGCCTGAAGAAACTACAAAACAGAACAGCCAATATGAAGAAGCGTTAAACAAATTGAATATAAAGTTCCGACCACATAGAAATACATAACGAATATCCCAACTTCATTCCGACTCCATTTTCAGACTGACTATTGTCAGTGTCATTTAAATAATTGCATGAATTATTGACAATTTTGTCAATCAGGCTAAAAATAGAACGACACCCTTCGTAAATGTATGCAATTATATATTATCATGCAATAAAAATATCATTTGTACGCATGTGGTCATAAACATAGCAGTTTTACATTTTGGTTGCAAACTTAATAGTTGTTGCTAGGAATTAAAAAAAAAAAATATTACTATGACCTTGTCATTTGTCCCTACCAAGTAAGTACGAAGCTGTGGTTCATTCATATAATCCTCTAGGAATAACTGGGATGAGTAATCCAACATTCAGTAAATTGTATTTGGCTGTCACCCATCTATGATCAAATATGGCATGTCACGCCAGAACAACCTACTTTTCTACAAAGATATGCTTCAATTTCAATAGTTCTATATGAGTCCAGTAGTGAAGACGAAGATTATAACGGGACGAGAAAAAGAATCTTACGATGAATGAAAAACGAGAATACTATAACCGAATAGTTTGTACAGCACATGGATCCATAGAATCCATATTGTGTTTACTTATTGACAGGCCGTTGGTTTGGTGCACAACTACTAAGTGTTTTTAGCTATTATAGACATAGCATAAAGTTGTAGTTAATTATTTTGAGAGAATTATACAATAACTCAGAATTTGCAATAATTAGAGAAGTTAGGTTCTTTTGCATTAGAATATTTAGGGCATGTGTGTATAGGAAGTACAAGAAAAATTGAAATAAAAAAATAAAAATAGTAATACATAATAAAACGGGACTAGCCAACATAGGATACTTCTAATCTGATATTTTATTTCATGTTTAGTAAAATTTATTTCTTCAAATTGTTTTTGTTAAAATTTCATATAATTCAGATACATCGGCACCAAAACATAAGTATTGGGTTTAATGTGTAAGTTCGTAGCGTTTTTTTGTTTGTAGGGTAAAAGTGCCTTGGTAAATTATTTGTTAGACATTATGTCAACGTTGGAGAGTATACAACACGAAAATGGTTTTCTCGTTTCAAGGAGGGCCATTTTGACGTGACTTCATCACTTCCAAGCTACCGTATATCTTTAGACGTGGAATAGGAGTAGAAAAAAGAGCATTTCCAACATAGTCATTTATGTCGTTTACGGAAAGAACGCTATTGGGGAATATTCAGCACGAAAATAGTTTTTTCGTTTTAAGGCGGGTAATTTTGATATGACGACTTCTTTACTTCCAAACCACTGGATTTCTGCGGACGTGGAATTAAAAACACTGATAGATCATTGGAAACAATCGTAAATAATAGAGGAGAATATATTCTTGATTAGTTCATGTTCAATATAAAATTAAAATATTTGGCAGCAGATAAAAAATTAGTAGTAATAAGCGAGAAAAAAGATTTAATTCAACATTTGTAATAAGAAAAGAATCAATAAGTAGAATTCAAATTGAAATATTTTAGTTTTGAAACAAATGGTGAACCAACTCTCTAAAATTTACTTTAGAGTTTTATAAAGTATTCTTCGTGAGCAGGTTACCAATATAATACAAGAAAAAATATGTCGACGCCGGCCTTATTTAAATAAAGTGAAGAACAGGAAAACAGCCCTCCACTGTAAGTTACAAACTTTTAATTTAAACTGTTAGTAATTTGTTATATTTTTTAATTAATTTTACGATGACTGAAAAACAAGAATTCTATAAGCAAATGGTTTGTTAAACATAATTTATACTATAATAAAAATATAGTACATAGTTTTGTCATACTGAAAATATGGAATATATAAAATTAAAATATTTGGCAGAAAAAAAAATAGAACAGGCGAAAATTTAAAGTAATAAACGAGAAAAGATCTTCATTCAACATCTGTAATGATTTTTCCAAGAATCGATATTTTGAGTTTTTTGCAAATTTTGAAATATTGGTGTTTTTAGTAATTAAAATATATTAATTTCACACATTTCCTTTGGTTTGTATAGTTAATGGTATTATAGACATGGCATAAAAATTGTATTTAACTAATCATTTTGGTAGGATTTTGTAATTACACATAATTTGCAATAATTAGAGAAGTTAGGCTCTCCTTTATTAGAATATTTAGAGCATTTGAATATAGAAGTATAAGAAAAATAGTAATACATAATAAGGCAGAATTAGCCTAAATCACATAGGATACTTCCAATCTGATATTTTATTTCATGTCTAGTTAGGTTTATGTCGTACAAATAGTTTTATTTCATTTTAAGATCCCAAATAGTTCAAATGCGTCGGCAGCAAAACATAAGTATTGGTTTGATGAATAAGTTTGTAGAGTTTTTTGTTTCTAGGACAAGGGTTTTTTGGAAAAATTTTATTACGATATTACTAAATATATGTTAGGAGGTAGTGGTATTCTTGCGTAATTCATTACCTTACATCAATAGTGGCAAATGAAATAAGTATGCTGATAAAAAAAAATACAACAAAAGAACACGTCATTTAAATTTATCTGTATTACCGACTGCACTTTTTTGTAATTTATTCATTAGTTATTTAAACAAACTTTTAACTTTACGTAAGTTTATAAAATTCAGAAGGAAATACTGTGTATAATTTTAATGTCTGCCTAACAACATGTGAGACGTGTAAACAACATTCAAAAAACGTACGAAAACCATATAAAATGTCACGAGAAGCAATCGATTCCTGCACAAAGATCGGAAGAAATTCTGTGGTATGTCACAGTTTATCAATTTAAAGACAGCATAAAAAATCTTGGACAGTGTGGCAAATAGGAACTTAATTTTAGGTAGCCAGTTCACGTATTCATCAAGTACATAATATACTACGATGATGTGAAATGTCACATTAGTGGCCGGTTGTTACTGAGGGGAGATTGGCGCAATTATACGACAATGTGGTATGTCGCAGTTTCTCAATTTGAAGATAGCATAAAAAATTTTGGACAATGTGGCATGTAGTGACTCAATTTCAGGTAGCTAGTTTTAGTAATCATCTAGCACATAATATACTACGACGATGTGAAATGTCACATTAGTGGCCGGTTCATCAATAAATAGAATTAATATGGAAATTGAGGGTAGAATAGCACAATTCTACGACAATGTGGTATATGTCGCAGTTTTTCAATTTGAAGACAGCATAAAAAATCTTTGACAATATGGAATGTACAATTACAGATAGATAGTGCTAGTAATCATCTAGCACACAATATACTACGACGATGAGAAATGTCACATTAGTGGCCGGTTGTTGCTGAGGGTAGAAAAGCTCTTCCAAACCAACACGAAACATACGCTTTTACAAATTTTCGTCGACTTAAAGAACACAGCGACAAGTGACAATCCCCAAACTGGCGGCAAGTTATCACACAAATGTCCGCGATACTGTAGCGATTTATTTACTTTAGCTGCATTTGTCACCTTCGCTGGTTATTCATTAGTGATTCCTCGATGACATTTTATAGAATCATTGTTTATCTTGTTAAAATTGTGCCATGAGTGTATGAAACTCTTCGTAATACATGCTTTTATTTTATGTGTAAATTCACTCTCTTCTTTCTCCAAATCAATTAATTAATAGGAATATAATTTAAAGCGGTATACAAATAGAAACCTGGCAGTCGTCGTCTCTCTAAAGTCTGATGCGGAGTACACTGTCGCAATTTCTACAACAAAATTGACGCTTTGTTGTAGACACATAAGCGAATTTTGTTGGCGTAATGAACGCGAAATTGTCGTCGCCACCGCTGCGAATCTTTCGCATTACTTTGGGATAGCCTGAAGAAACTACAAAACAGAACAGCCAATATGAAGAAGCGTTAAACAAATTGAATATAAAGTTCCGACCACATAGAAATACATAACGAATATCCCAACTTCATTCCGACTCCATTTTCAGACTGACTATTGTCAGTGTCATTTAAATAATTGCATGAATTATTGACAATTTTGTCAATCAGGCTAAAAATAGAACGACACCCTTCGTAAATGTATGCAATTATATATTATCATGCAATAAAAATATCATTTGTACGCATGTGGTCATAAACATAGCAGTTTTACATTTTGGTTGCAAACTTAATAGTTGTTGCTAGGAATTAAAAAAAAAAATATTACTATGACCTTGTCATTTGTCCCTACCAAGTAAGTACGAAGCTGTGGTTCATTCATATAATCCTCTAGGAATAACTGGGATGAGTAATCCAACATTCAGAAAATTGTATTTGGCTGTCACCCATCTATGATCAAATATGGCATGTCACGCCAGAACAACCTACTTTTCTAC
Organism: Harpalus rubripes; assembly: GCA_963082715.1. NCBI lineage: Eukaryota > Metazoa > Arthropoda > Insecta > Coleoptera > Carabidae > Harpalus > Harpalus rubripes. The sequence continues at coordinate 43,296,443 of OY720458.1, read as the reverse complement.
AAAGATATGCTTCAATTTCAATAGTTCTATATGAGTCCAGTAGTGAAGACGAAGATTATAACGGGACGAGAAAAAGAATCTTACGATGAATGAAAAACGAGAATACTATAACCGAATAGTTTGTACAGCACATGGATCCATAGAATCCATATTGTGTTTACTTATTGACAGGCCGTTGGTTTGGTGCACAACTACTAAGTGTTTTTAGCTATTATAGACATAGCATAAAGTTGTAGTTAATTATTTTGAGAGAATTATACAATAACTCAGAATTTGCAATAATTAGAGAAGTTAGGTTCTTTTGCATTAGAATATTTAGGGCATGTGTGTATAGGAAGTACAAGAAAAATTGAAATAAAAAAATAAAAATAGTAATACATAATAAAACGGGACTAGCCAACATAGGATACTTCTAATCTGATATTTTATTTCATGTTTAGTAAAATTTATTTCTTCAAATTGTTTTTGTTAAAATTTCATATAATTCAGATACATCGGCACCAAAACATAAGTATTGGGTTTAATGTGTAAGTTCGTAGCGTTTTTTTGTTTGTAGGGTAAAAGTGCCTTGGTAAATTATTTGTTAGACATTATGTCAACGTTGGAGAGTATACAACACGAAAATGGTTTTCTCGTTTCAAGGAGGGCCATTTTGACGTGACTTCATCACTTCCAAGCTACCGTATATCTTTAGACGTGGAATAGGCGTAGAAAAAAGAGCATTTCCAACATAGTCATTTATGTCGTTTACGGAAAGAACGCTATTGGGGAATATTCAGCACGAAAATAGTTTTTTCGTTTTAAGGCGGGTAATTTTGATATGACGACTTCTTTACTTCCAAACCACTGGATTTCTGCGGACGTGGAATTAAAAACACTGATAGATCATTGGAAACAATCGTAAATAATAGAGGAGAATATATTCTTGATTAGTTCATGTTCAATATAAAATTAAAATATTTGGCAGCAGATAAAAAATTAGTAGTAATAAGCGAGAAAAAAGATTTAATTCAACATTTGTAATAAGAAAAGAATCAATAAGTAGAATTCAAATTGAAATATTTTAGTTTTGAAACAAATGGTGAACCAACTCTCTAAAATTTACTTTAGAGTTTTATAAAGTATTCTTCGTGAGCAGGTTACCAATATAATACAAGAAAAAATATGTCGACGCCGGCCTTATTTAAATAAAGTGAAGAACAGGAAAACAGCCCTCCACTGTAAGTTACAAACTTTTAATTTAAACTGTTAGTAATTTGTTATATTTTTTAATTAATTTTACGATGACTGAAAAACAAGAATTCTATAAGCAAATGGTTTGTTAAACATAATTTATACTATAATAAAAATATAGTACATAGTTTTGTCATACTGAAAATATGGAATATATAAAATTAAAATATTTGGCACAAAAAAAAATAGAACAGGCGAAAATTTAAAGTAATAAACGAGAAAAGATCTTCATTCAACATCTGTAATGATTTTTCCAAGAATCGATATTTTGAGTTTTTTGCAAATTTTGAAATATTGGTGTTTTTAGTAATTAAAATATATTAATTTCACACATTTCCTTTGGTTTGTATAGTTAATGGTATTATAGACATGGCATAAAAATTGTATTTAACTGATCATTTTGGTAGGATTTTGTAATTACACATAATTTGCAATAATTAGAGAAGTTAGGCTCTCCTTTATTAGAATATTTAGAGCATTTGAATATAGAAGTATAAGAAAAATAGTAATACATAATAAGGCAGAATTAGCCTAAATCACATAGGATACTTCCAATCTGATATTTTATTTCATGTCTAGTTAGGTTTATGTCGTACAAATAGTTTTATTTCATTTTAAGATCCCAAATAGTTCAAATGCGTCGGCAGCAAAACATAAGTATTGGTTTGATGCATAAGTTTGTAGAGTTTTTTGTTTCTAGGACAAGGGTTTTTTGGAAAAATTTTATTACGATATTACTAAATATATGTTAGGAGGTAGTGGTATTCTTGCGTAATTCATTACCTTACTTACATCAATAGTGGCAAATGAAATAAGTATGCTGATAAAAAAAAATACAACAAAAGAACACGTCATTTAAATTTATCTGTATTACCGACTGCACTTTTTTTGTAATTTATTCATTAGTTATTTAAACAAACTTTTAACTTTACGTAAGTTTATAAAATTCAGAAGGAAATACTGTGTATAATTTTAATGTCTGCCTAACAACATGTGAGACGTGTAAACAACATTCAAAAAACGTACGAAAACCATATAAAATGTCACGAGAAGCAATCGATTCCTGCACAAAGATCGGAAGAAATTCTGTGGTATGTCACAGTTTATCAATTTAAAGACAGCATAAAAAATCTTGGACAGTGTGGCAAATAGGAACTTAATTTTAGGTAGCCAGTTCACGTATTCATCTAGTACATAATATACTACGATGATGTGAAATGTCACATTAGTGGCCGGTTCATCAATAAATAGAATTAATATGGAAATTGAGGGTAGAATAGCACAATTCTACGACAATGTGGTATATGTCGCAGTTTTTCAATTTGAAGACAGCATAAAAAATCTTTGACAATGTGGAATGTACAATTACAGATAGATAGTGCTAGTAATCATCTAGCACACAATATACTACGACGATGAGAAATGTCACATTAGTGGCCGGTTGTTGCTGAGGGTAGAAAAGCTCTTCCAAACCAACACGAAACATACGCTTTTACAAATTTTCGTCGACTTAAAGAACACAGCGACAAGTGACAATCCCCAAACTGGCGGCAAGTTATCACACAAATGTCCGCGATACTGTAGCGATTTATTTACTTTCGCTGCATTTGTCAGCTTCGCTGGTTATTCATTAGTGATTCCTCGATGACATTTTATAGAATCATTGTTTATCTTGTTAAAATTGTGCCATGAGTGTATGAAACTCTTCGTAATACATGCTTTTATTTTATGTGTAAATTCACTCTCTTCTTTCTCCAGATCAATTAATTAATAGGAATATAATTTAAAGCGGTATACAAATAGAAACCTGGCAGTCGTCGTCTCTCTAAAGTCTGATGCGGAGTACACTGTCGCAATTTCTACAACAAAATTGACGCTTTGTTGTAGACACATAAGCGAATTTTGTTGGCGTAATGAACGCGAAATTGTCGTCGCCACCGCTGCGAATCTTTCGCATTACTTTGGGATAGCCTGAAGAAACTACAAAACAGAACAGCCAATATGAAGATGCGTTAAACAAATTGAATATAAAGTTCCGACCACATAGAAATACATAACGAATATCCCAACAAATAGTTAAGTATTACAATAAATACCAAAAATATTTTTGAAAATATACAAAATAAAATAATTATAAAATCATGTGCCATGTCTCTTAAAAAAATTTACTGTATTCTGTAGTGTATCGTGTGATAACAAAAATATTATCGACTGAGGAAGAGTTGCCGTTACTTTTTGCAATTATTTTTTTTAATATACGGGTTTTTATGATGAAATGTTTGACATACAAAGTACGAAATATTAAATTAGAAAACAGATTCTAAGCTTTATGGAATTGGTATTCATAAATATTATTGAGGACAATCAAAATTTCCAAAATGGAAACAAACGAAACATGCTACAACCAGGTGATTTGTCATACATGAATACATTGTCGATCAAGGTAGCGTTGCCGTTTCGCGTACCAAAAGTCCTTGTTCGAGTTCCGGATGGATATTTTTAAGCGTCTGTATCATTCCATCTCTATCAACAAAAATTAAGAAATACAACAGTTATAAACATTTTTCATCGCGTCTAAGCCGTATGCTTTAACTTAAGGTTAAACAAGCTGAACGTATAGAAAGAACCGATCAGGCATGAATATATGACCATAATCCCAACAAATCGTTAATTTTACGATGACTGAAAAACGAATTCTATAAGCAAATGGTTTGTTAAACATGATTTATACTACAATAAAAATATAATAAAGAGTTTTGTCATATTGAAAGTATGGAATATATAAAAATCAATAAGTAGAATTCGAATTGAAATATTTTAGTTTTGAATGATATGGTGAATCAACTCCAGCTCTAAAATTTACTTTAGAGTTTTACAAAGTACTCTTCGTGAGCAGGTTACCAATATAATACAAGAAAAAATGTGGACGCCGGCCTTATTAAACAAAGTGAAGAAAAGAAAAACAGCCCTCCACTGTCAGCTACAAACTTAATCTAAACTGCCGTGATTCGTAATATTTTTGACTTAATTTTACGATGACTTAAAAGAAAAACAAGATTTCTATAAGCAAATGGCTTGTTAAACATAATTTATCCTATAATCAAAATATAGTACATAGTTTTGTCATACTGAAAGTATGGAATATATACAATTAAAATATTTGGCAGAAAAAAAATTAGAACAGGCGAAAATTCAAAGTAATGAACGAGAAAACGTCTTCATTCCACATTTGTTATCATTTTCCCAAGAATCTATATTTTGTGATTTTTACAAATTTTGAAATATTGGTGTTTTTAGTAATAAAATATATTAACTTCACACATTTCCTTTGGTTTGTATAGTTAATAATGTTATAGTCATGGCATAAAAATTGTATTTAACTACTGATTTTGGTAGGATTTTGTAATTACTCATAATTTGCAATAATTACAGAAGTTAGGCTCTCCTTCATTAGAATATTTAGAGCATTTGAATATAGAAGTACAAGAAAAATAGTAATACATAATAAGGAAGAACTAGCCTAAATCACATAGGATACTTCTAATCTGATATTTTATTTCATGTCTAGTTAGGTTTATTTCGTACAAATAGTTTTATTTAATTTTTCGATCCCAAATAGTTCAAATGCTTCGGCAGCAAAACATAAGTATTGAGTTGATGCATAAGTTTGTAGCGTTTTTTGTTTCTAGGACAAGGGTGCCGTGGAAAAAATTTTGTTAAGACATTATGTCCACATTGCAAAATATATATTAGTAAGTAGTGGTATTCTTGCGTATTCCATTACCTTACTTCAATAGTGGCATACATGAATACATTGTCGATCAAGGTAGCGTTGCCGTTTCGCATACCGGAAGTCCCGATTAGAGTCCCGGATGGATATTTTTCAGCGCCTGTATCATCCCATCTCTATTATTATTATATTATTGTTGAAATGTACCTGTGATTATTTATTCCAAAAATCTGACGTTACATCGGCACCAAAATATAAGTAGGTATTTAGTTGATTCGTAAACGTAGAGTTTTTTGTTTCTTGGATAAGAGTACCTTTCCCAATAATTCGTTAGACATTATGTCAACGTTGTTTTAATGTTATACTAATGTTTAATTGTATAATCTTTAATTTAAAAATTTGTGCATAAATTGTGTAAATTATTGTCAAAAGAAAATGGAATGTCAAGTAGAAAAATAAAAGCATTTCCTACATAGTCATTTATGGCGTTTACGGAAAGAACGCTATTGGGGAATATAAAGCACGAAAATAGTTCTCTCGTTTCAAGGTGGGTAATCTTGATATGACGACTTCTTTACTTCCAAACTACTGGATTTCTGCAGACGTGGAATTAAAAACACTGACAGATCATTGGAAATAATCATAAATAATAGAGGAGAATATATTCTTGATTAGTTCATGTTTTTATTTATTGAAAAAAAAAAATTATTAAAAACTACGAACTTGTGTGTATACATCAATCTGGTATTATGCAATTAGATTGGTATAATTAATACAAAATTGTACCCACGATAATAGCAATTGTACAATTCTAGCTCGTGGTCAAAAATACATTTTTTTTGATAAAAATTGGAGAACAAATATTTGAAAATTAAAATAACTAAATTCACTGTAATAACTTGCGTATTTCATGAAATCCAATCTTTGGTTGCAAATATAGTTCTTGCTGGGAAATAGTAAAAAAATTATCAGACCATGTGGTTTGTATCAACCAAATTAGCATAAAGTTGTGGTTAATTCATATAATTCTCTACGAATAACTGGATGAGTAAACCAGCATTCAGAAAATTGTATTTGACTGTCACCCAGCTATAATCAAATAACCGAAATTCGAAGTTCGTATCGAGCACAAAAACGTGCGGTCTGTTGCGAGACTTCTCACGAAGACAAAAGAATCGATATTTTGAGTTTTTTGCAAATTTTGAAATATTGGTGTTTTTAGTAATTAAAATATATTAATTTCACACATTTCCTTTGGTTTGTATAGTTAATGGTATTATAGACATGGCATAAAAATTGTATTTAACTAATCATTTTGGTAGGATTTTGTAATTACACATAATTTGCAATAATTAGAGAAGTTAGGCTCTCCTTTATTAGAATATTTAGAGCATTTGAATATAGAAGTATAAGAAAAATAGTAATACATAATAAGGCAGAATTAGCCTAAATCACATAGGATACTTCCAATCTGATATTTTATTTCATGTCTAGTTAGGTTTATTTCGTACAAATAGTTTTATTTCATTTTAAGATCCCAAATAGTTCAAATGCGTCGGCAGCAAAACATAAGTATTGGTTTGATGCATAAGTTTGTAGAGTTTTTTGTTTCTAGGACAAGGGTTTTTTGGAAAAATTTTATTACGATATTACTAAATATATGTTAGGAGGTAGTGGTATTCTTGCGTAATTCATTACCTTACATCAATAGTGGCAAATGAAATAAGTATGCTGATAAAAAAAAATACAACAAAAGAACACGTCATTTAAATTTATCTGTATTACCGACTGCACTTTTTTTGTAATTTATTCATTAGTTATTTAAACAAACTTTTAACTTTACGTAAGTTTATAAAATTCAGAAGGAAATACTGTGTATAATTTTAATGTCTGCCTAACAACATGTGAGACGTGTAAACAACATTCAAAAAACGTACGAAAACCATATAAAATGTCACGAGAAGCAATCGATTCCTGCACAAAGATCGGAAGAAATTCTGTGGTATGTCACAGTTTATCAATTTAAAGACAGCATAAAAAATCTTGGACAGTGTGGCAATAATTTTAGGTAGCCAGTTCACGTATTCATCTAGTACATAATATACTACGATGATGTGAAATGTCACATTAGTGGCCGGTTGTTACTGAGGGGAGATTGGCGCAATTATACGACAATGTGGTATGTCGCAGTTTCTCAATTTGAAGATAGCATAAAAAATTTTGGACAATGTGGCATGTAGTGACTCAATTTCAGGTAGCTAGTTTTAGTAATCATCTAGCACATAATATACTACGACGATGTGAAATGTCACATTAGTGGCCGGTTCATCAATAAATAGAATTAATATGGAAATTGAGGGTAGAATAGCACAATTCTACGACAATGTGGTATATGTCGCAGTTTTTCAATTTGAAGACAGCATAAAAAATCTTTGACAATGTGGAATGTACAATTACAGATAGATAGTGCTAGTAATCATCTAGCACACAATATACTACGACGATGAGAAATGTCACATTAGTGGCCGGTTGTTGCTGAGGGTAGAAAAGCTCTTCCAAACCAACACGAAACATACGCTTTTACAAATTTTCGTCGACTTAAAGAACACAGCGACAAGTGACAATCCCCAAACTGGCGGCAAGTTATCACACAAATGTCCGCGATACTGTAGCGATTTATTTACTTTCGCTGCATTTGTCACCTTCGCTGGTTATTCATTAGTGATTCCTCGATGACATTTTATAGAATCATTGTTTATCTTGTTAAAATTGTGCCATGAGTGTATGAAACTCTTCGTAATACATGCATTTATTTTATGTGTAAATTCACTCTCTTCTTTCTCCAGATCAATTAATTAATAGGAATATAATTTAAAGCGGTATACAAATAGAAACCTGGCAGTCGTCGTCTCTCTAAAGTCTGATGCGGAGTACACTGTCGCAATTTCTACAACAAAATTGACGCTTTGTTGTAGACACATAAGCGAATTTTGTTGGCGTAATGAACGCGAAATTGTCGTCGCCACCGCTGCGAATCTTTCGCATTACTTTGGGATAGCCTGAAGAAACTACAAAACAGAACAGCCAATATGAAGATGCGTTAAACAAATTGAATATAAAGTTCCGACCACATAGAAATACATAACGAATATCCCAACAAATAGTTAAGTATTACAATAAATACCAAAAATATTTTTGAAAATATACAAAATAAAATAATTATAAAATCATGTGCCATGTCTCTTAAAAAAATTTACTGTATTCTGTAGTGTATCGTGTGATAACAAAAATATTATCGACTGAGGAAGAGTTGCCGTTACTTTTTGCAATTATTTTTTTTAATATACGGGTTTTTATGATGAAATGTTTGACATACAAAGTACGAAATATTAAATTAGAAATCAGATTCTAAGCTTTATGGAATTGGTATTTATAAATATTATTGAGGACAATCAAAATTTCCAAAATGGAAACAAACGAAACATGCTACAACCAGGTGATTTGTCATACATGAATACATTGTCGATCAAGGTAGCGTTGCCGTTTCGCGTACCAAAAGTCCTTGTTCGAGTTCCGGATGGATATTTTTAAGCGTCTGTATCATTCCATCTCTATCAACAAAAATTAAGAAATACGAGTACAACAGTTATAAACATTTTTCATCGCGTCTAAGCCGTATGCTTTAACTTAAGGTTAAACAAGCTGAACGTATAGAAAGAACCGATCAGGCATGAATATATGACCATAATCCCAACAAATCGTTAATTTTACGATGACTGAAAAACGAATTCTATAAGCAAATGGTTTGTTAAACATGATTTATACTACAATAAAAATATAATAAAGAGTTTTGTCATATTGAAAGTATGGAATATATAAAAATCAATAAGTAGAATTCGAATTGAAATATTTTAGTTTTGAATGATATGGTGAATCAACTCCAGCTCTAAAATTTACTTTAGAGTTTTACAAAGTACTCTTCGTGAGCAGGTTACCAATATAATACAAGAAAAAATGTGGACGCCGGCCTTATTAAACAAAGTGAAGAAAAGAAAAACAGCCCTCCACTGTCAGCTACAAACTTAATCTAAACTGCCGTGATTCGTAATATTTTTGACTTAATTTTACGATGACTTAAAAGAAAAACAAGATTTCTATAAGCAAATGGCTTGTTAAACATAATTTATCCTATAATCAAAATATAGTACATAGTTTTGTCATACTGAAAGTATGGAATATATAAAATTAAAATATTTGGCAGAAAAAAAATTAGAACAGGCGAAAATTCAAAGTAATGAACGAGAAAACGTCTTCATTCCACATTTGTTATCATTTTCCCAAGAATCTATATTTTGTGATTTTTACAAATTTTGAAATATTGGTGTTTTTAGTAATAAAATATATTAACTTCACACATTTCCTTTGGTTTGTATAGTTAATAATGTTATAGTCATGGCATAAAAATTGTATTTAACTACTGATTTTGGTAGGATTTTGTAATTACTCATAATTTGCAATAATTACAGAAGTTAGGCTCTCCTTCATTAGAATATTTAGAGCATTTGAATATAGAAGTACAAGAAAAATAGTAATACATAATAAGGAAGAACTAGCCTAAATCACATAGGATACTTCTAATCTGATATTTTATTTCATGTCTAGTTAGGTTTATTTCGTACAAATAGTTTTATTTAATTTTTCGATCCCAAATAGTTCAAATGCTTCGGCAGCAAAACATAAGTATTGAGTTGATGCATAAGTTTGTAGCGTTTTTTGTTTCTAGGACAAGGGTGCCGTGGAAAAAATTTTGTTAAGACATTATGTCCACATTGCAAAATATATATTAGTAAGTAGTGGTATTCTTGCGTATTCCATTACCTTACTTCAATAGTGGCATACATGAATACATTGTCGATCAAGGTAGCGTTGCCGTTTCGCATACCGGATGGATATTTTTCAGCGCCTGTATCATCCCATCTCTATTATTATTATATTATTGTTGAAATGTACCTGTGATTATTTATTCCAAAAATCTGACGTTACATCGGCACCAAAATATAAGTAGGTATTTAGTTGATTCGTAAACGTAGAGTTTTTTGTTTCTTGGATAAGAGTACCTTTCCCAATAATTCGTTAGACATTATGTCAACGTTGTTTTAATGTTATACTAATGTTTAATTGTATAATCTTTAATTTAAAAATTTGTGCATAAATTGTGTAAATTATTGTCAAAAGAAAATGGAATGTCAAGTAGAAAAATAAAAGCATTTCCTACATAGTCATTTATGGCGTTTACGGAAAGAACGCTATTGGGGAATATAAAGCACGAAAATAGTTCTCTCGTTTCAAGGTGGGTAATCTTGATATGACGACTTCTTTACTTCCAAACTACTGGATTTCTGCAGACGTGGAATTAAAAACACTGACAAATCATTGGAAATAATCATAAATAATAGAGGAGAATATATTCTTGATTAGTTCATGTTTTTATTTATTGAAAAAAAAAATTATTAAAAACTACGAACTTGTGTGTATACATCAATCTGGTATTATGCAATTAGATTGGTATAATTAATACAAAATTGTACCCACGATAATAGCAATTGTACAATTCTAGCTCGTGGTCAAAAATACATTTTTTTTGATAAAAATTGGAGAACAAATATTTGAAAATTAAAATAACTAAATTCACTGTAATAACTTGCGTATTTCATGAAATCCAATCTTTGGTTGCAAATATAGTTCTTGCTGGGAAATAGTAAAAAAATTATCAGACCATGTGGTTTGTATCAACCAAATTAGCATAAAGTTGTGGTTAATTCATATAATTCTCTACGAATAACTGGATGAGTAAACCAGCATTCAGAAAATTGTATTTGACTGTCACCCAGCTATAATCAAATAACCGAAATTCGAAGTTCGTATCGAGCACAAAAACGTGCGGTCTGTTGCGAGACTTCTCACGAAGACAAAAGGGCGTGTCAAAAATTATTCCATGACCATGTCATTTGTCATTGTCATATAAGCACAGGGCAGTGGTTTATTCGTATAATTATCTACGAATAAGTGAGATGAACAAAGCAGCATTCAGGAAATTGAATTTCATTGTGACTAAATGACATGCCATAACAACCTCCTGTTCCGAAGATTCTATATCTGAAGATAATCATGATACGACAAAGATAAAACAAAACTGCTTATGTGAAGATGCGGTAAACAAGCTGAACGTATAGAAAGTTCCGATCAGGCATGAATACATGGCTATAATTCCAATGAATAGTTAATTTTACGATGAATGAAAAACGAATTCTATAAGCAAATGGTTTGTTAAACATGATTTATACTATAATAAAAATATAATAAATAGTTTTGTCATATTGAAAGTATGAAATATATAAAATTAAAATAATTGGCAGCAGAAAAAAAATTAGAACAGGCGAAAACTCAAATTAATAAGCGAAAAAAAGCTTTAATTCAACATTTGTAATAAGAAAAGAATCAATAAGTAGAATTCAAATTGAAATATTTTAGTTTTGAAACAAATGGTGAACCAACTCTCTAAAATTTACTTTAGAGTTTTACAAAGTATTCTTCGTGAGCAGGTTACCAATATAATACAAGAAAAAATATGTCGACGCCGGCCTTATTTAAATAAAGTGAAGAACAGGAAAACAGCCCTCCACTGTAAGTTACAAACTTTTAATTTAAACTGTTAGTAATTTGTTATATTTTTTAATTAATTTTACGATGACTGAAAAACAAGAATTCTATAAGCAAATGGTTTGTTAAACATAATTTATACTATAATAAAAATATAGTACATAGTTTTGTCATACTGAAAATATGGAATATATAAAATTAAAATATTTGGCAGAAAAAAAAAATAGAACAGGCGAAAATTTAAAGTAATAAACGAGAAAAGATCTTCATTCAACATCTGTAATGATTTTTCCAAGAATCGATATTTTGAGTTTTTTGCAAATTTTGAAATATTGGTGTTTTTAGTAATTAAAATATATTAATTTCACACATTTCCTTTGGTTTGTATAGTTAATGGTATTATAGACATGGCATAAAAATTGTATTTAACTAATCATTTTGGTAGGATTTTGTAATTACACATAACTTGCAATAATTAGAGAAGTTAGGCTCTCCTTTATTAGAATATTTAGAGCATTTGAATATAGAAGTATAAGAAAAATAGTAATACATAATAAGGCAGAATTAGCCTAAATCACATAGGATACTTCCAATCTGATATTTTATTTCATGTCTAGTTAGGTTTATTTCGTACAAATAGTTTTATTTCATTTTAAGATCCCAAATAGTTCAAATGCGTCGGCAGCAAAACATAAGTATTGGTTTGATGCATAAGTTTGTAGAGTTTTTTGTTTCTAGGACAAGGGTTTTTTGGAAAAATTTTATTACGATATTACTAAATATATGTTAGGAGGTAGTGGTATTCTTGCGTAATTCATTACCTTACATCAATAGTGGCAAATGAAATAAGTATGCTGATAAAAAAATACAATAAAAGAACACGTCATTTAAATTTATCTGTATTACCGACTGCACTTTTTTTGTAATTTATTCATTAGTTATTTAAACAAACTTTTAACTTTACGTAAGTTTATAAAATTCAGAAGGAAATACTGTGTATAATTTTAATGTCTGCCTAACAACATGTGAGACGTGTAAACAACATTCAAAAAACGTACGAAAACCATATAAAATGTCACGAGAAGCAATCGATTCCTGCACAAAGATCGGAAGAAATTCTACGAATAAGTGGTATGTCACAGTTTATCAATTTAAAGACAGCATAAAAAATCTTGGACAGTGTGGCAAACAGGAACTTAATTTTAGGTAGCCAGTTCACGTATTCATCTAGTACATAATATACTACGATGATGTGAAATGTCACATTAGTGGCCGGTTGTTACTGAGGGGAGATTGGCGCAATTATACGACAATGTGGTATGTCGCAGTTTCTCAATTTGAAGATAGCATAAAAAATTTTGGACAATGTGGCATGTAGTGACTCAATTTCAGGTAGCTAGTTTTAGTAATCATCTAGCACACAATATACCACGACGATGTGAAATGTCACATTAGTGGCCGGTTCATCAATAAATAGAATTAATATGGAAATTGAGGGTAGAATAGCACAATTCTACGACAATGTGGCATATGTCGCAGTTTTTCAATTTGAGGACAGCATAAAAAATCTTTGACAATGTGGAATGTAGGGACTCAATTACAGATAGATAGTGCTAGTAATCATCTAGCACACAATATACTACGACGATGAGAAATGTCACATTAGTGGCCGGTTGTTGCTGAGGGTAGAAAAGCTCTTCCAAACCAACACGAAACATACGCTTTTACAAATTTTCGTCGACTTAAAGAACACAGCGACAAGTGACAATCCCCAAACTGGCGGCAAGTTATCACACAAATGTCCGCGATACTGTAGCGATTTATTTACTTTCGCTGCATTTGTCACCTTCGCTGGTTATTCGTTAGTGATTCCTCGATGACATTTTATAGAATCATTGTTTATCTTGTTAAAATTGTGCCATGAGTGTATGAAACTCTTCGTAATACATGCTTTTATTTTATGTGTAAATTCACTCTCTTCTTTCTCCAGATCAATTAATTAATAGGAATATAATTTAAAGCGGTATACAAATAGAAACCTGGCAGTCGTCGTCTCTCTAAAGTCTGATGCGGAGTACACTGTCGCAATTTCTACAACAAAATTGACGCTTTGTTGTAGACACATAAGCGAATTTTGTTGGCGTAATGAACGCGAAATTGTCGTCGCCACCGCTGCGAATCTTTCGCATTACTTTGGGATAGCCTGAAGAAACTACAAAACAGAACAGCCAATATGAAGATGCGTTAAACAAATTGAATATAAAGTTCCGACTACATAGAAATACATAACGAATATCCCAACAAATAGTTAAGTATTACAATAAATACCAAAAATATTTTTGAAAATATACAAAATAAAATAATTATAAAATCATGTGCCATGTCTCTTAAAAAAAATTACTGAATTCTGTAGTGTATCGTGTGATAACAAAAATATTATCGACTGAGGAAGAGTTGCCGTTACTTTTTGCAATTATTTTTTTTAATATACGGGTTTTTATGATGAAATGTTTGACATACAAAGTACGAAATATTAAATTAGAAAAGCTTTATGGAATTGGTATTCATAAATATTTTTGAGGACAATCAAAATTTCTAAAATGGAAACAAACGAAACATGCTACAACCAGGTGATTTGTCATACATGAATACATAGTCGATCAAGGTAGCGTTGCCGTTTCGCGTACCAAAAGTCCTTGTTCGAGTTCCGGATGGATATTTTTCAGCGTCTGTATCATTCCATCTCTATCAACAAAAATTAAGAAATACAACAGTTATAAACATTTTTCATCGCGTCTAAGCCGTATGCTTTAACTTAAGGTTAAACAAGCTGAACGTATAGAAAGTACCGATCAGGCATGAATGACCATAATCCCAACAAATAGTTAATTTTACGATGACTGAAAAACGAATTCTATAAGCAAATGGTTTGTTAAACATGATTTATACTACAATAAAAATATAATAAAGAGTTTTGTCATATTGAAAGTATGGAATATATAAAAATCAATAAGTAGAATTCGAATTGAAATATTTTAGTTTTGAATGATATGGTGAATCAACTCTAGCTCTAAAATTTACTTTAGAGTTTTACGAAGTACTCTTCGTGAGCAGGTTACCAATATAATACAAGAAAAAATGTGGACGCCGGCCTTATTAAACAAAGTGAAGAAAAGAAAAACAGCCCTCCACTGTCAGCTACAAACTTAATCTAAACTGCCGTGATTCGTAATATTTTTGACTTAATTTTACGATGACAAAAAAAAAACAAGATTTCTATAAACAAATGGCTTGTTAAACATAATTTATCCTATAATCAAAATATAGTACATAGTTTTGTCATATAGGTCTTTCCATCTGAAGAGACACCTGCGCGAAGTACGCATTTGCGTCTTAAAAAGAGAGGCAAATATGAGTAACAAGGAATACTACGCTACTCTCTGTTCTGCGTAACATCAGTTTCAATTTTCCTCATTCTGATGTTGACATCGCTTGGATTCCCATCGCGCTCCGTTCTGTATTTTGACATTTGACCTACTCGTTTTGTTACTTGTTTTTATGTTTTCGTGGTATATTCACATTGTTATTGTTTTTTGTTTGTTTTCGCGGTATATTTGTTTTTGTTATTGTTTCTTGTTTGTTTGCAATATGTAATATATCGATTTAATAAAATATATTTCAACTTTTTTGCATTTTCATGAATATTTAAATAATACTGTCAATAACATAATATAAATTAAAATTTTAATATTTTAATAACGTTTACATTTAGAAAATAATAAACTAAAAACTGTTCATTTATGAATGAAATAGCGCATATACAGTGTATTTAGCTGGTGGACTGCAATATAGGTACTTCAGTTCTCGCACCGCTTTGGTAGGTTGTGTAGTATATCATATAAGCACCGCCTCTACACGCAGGCCAGGTGTCTCTTCAGATGGAAAGACCTATACTGAAAGTATGGAATATATACAATTAAAATATTTGGCAGAAAAAAAATTAGAACAGGCGAAAATTCAAAGTAATGAACGAGAAAACGTCTTCATTCCACATTTGTTATCATTTTCCCAAGAATCTATATTTTGTGATTTTTACAAATTTTGAAATATTGGTGTTTTTAGTAATAAAATATATTAACTTCACACATTTCCTTTGGTTTGTATAGTTAATAATGTTATAGTCATGGCATAAAAATTGTATTTAACTACTGATTTTGGTAGGATTTTGTAATTACTCATAATTTGCAATAATTACAGAAGTTAGGCTCTCCTTCATTAGAATATTTAGAGCATTTGAATATAGAAGTACAAGAAAAATAGTAATACATAATAAGGAAGAACTAGCCTAAATCAAATAGGATACTTCTAATCTGATATTTTATTTCATGTCTAGTTAAGTTTATTTCGTACAAATAGTTTTATTTAATTTTTCGATCCCAAATAGTTCAAATGCTTCGGCAGCAAAACATAAGTATTGAGTTGATGCATAAGTTTCTAGCGTTTTTTGTTTCTAGGACAAGGGTGCCGTGGAAAACATTTTGTTAAGACATTATGTCCACATTGCAAAATATATATTAGTAAGTAGTGGTATTCTTGTGTATTCCATTACCTTACTTCAATAGTGGCATACATGAATACATTGTCGATCAAGGTAGCGTTGCCGTTTCGCATACCGGAAGTCCCGATTAGAGTCCCGGATGGATATTTTTCAGCGCCTGTATCATCCCATCTCTATTATTATTATATTATTGTTGAAATGTACCTGTGATTATTTATTCCAAAAATCTGACGTTACATCGGCACCAAAATATAAGTAGGTATTGAGTTGATTCGTAAACGTAGTGTTTTTTGTTTCTTGGATAAGAGTACCTTTCCCAATAATTCGTTAAACATTATGTCAACGTTGTTTTAATGTTTACTAATGTTTAATTGTATAATCTTTAATTTAAAAATTTGTGCATAAATTGTGTAAATTATTGTCAAAAGAAAATGGAATGTCAAGTACAAAAATAAAAGCTACATAGTCATTTATGCCGTTTTCGGAAAGAACGCTATTGGGGAATATAAAGCACGAAAAGTTTTCTCGTTTCAAGGTGGGTAATCTTGATATGACGACTTCTTTACTTCCAAACTACTGGATTTCTGCAGACATGGAATTAAAAACACTGACAGATCATTGGAAATAATCATAAATAATAGAGGTGAATATATTCTTGATTAGTTCATGTTTTTACTTATTGAAAAAAAAAAAAAAATTAATAAAAACTACGAACTTGTGTATATACATCAACCTGGTATGATGCAATTAGATTGTTATAATTAATACAAAATTGTACACACGATAATAGCAGAAAACCAGTAAGACATCAAATGGTACAATTCTAGCTCGTGGTCAAAAATATATTTTTTTGATAAAAATTGGAGAACAAATATTTGAAAATTAAAATAACTAAATCCACTGTATTAACTTGCGTATTTCATGAAATCCAATCTTTGGTTGCAAATATAGTTCTTGCTAGGAAATAGTAAAAAAAAATATCAGACCAACCAAATTAGCACAAAGCTGTGGTTAATTCATATAATCCTCTACGAATAACTGGATGAGTAAACCAGCATTCACAAAATTGTGTTTGACTGTCACGGATCTATAATCAAATAACTGAAATTCGAAGTTCGTATCGAGCACAAAAACGTGCGGTCTGTTGCGAGACTTCTCACGAAGACAAAAGGGCGTGGCAAAAATTATTCGATGACCATGTCGTTTGTCATTGTCATATAAGCACAGGGCAGTGGTCTATTCTTATAATTCTCTACGAATAAGTGAGATGAACAAAGCAGCCTTCAGGAAATTGAATTTCATTGTGACCGATCTGTGATCAAATGACATGCCATAATAACCTACTGTTCCGAAGATTTTATATCTGAAGATGATCATGATGCGAAAATGATAAAACAAAACTACTTATGTGAAGATGCGGTAAACAAGCTGAACGTATAGAAAGTTCCGATCAGGCATGAATACATGGCTATAATTCCAATGAATAGTTAATTTTACGATGAATGAAAAACGAATTCTATAAGCAAATGGTTTGTTAAACATGATTTATACCATAATAAAAATATAATAAATAGTTTTATCATATTGAAAGTATGGAATATATAAAATTAAAATATTTGGCAGCAGAAAAAAAAAATTAGAACAGGCGAAAACTCAAATTAATAAGCGAAAAAAAGCTTTAATTCAACATTTGTAATAAGAAAAGAATCAATAAGTAGAATTCAAATTGAAATATTTTAGTTTTGAAACAAATGGTGAACCAACTTCAGCTCTAAAATTTACTTTAGAGTTTTACAAAGTATTCTTCGTGAGCAGGTTACCAATATAATACAAGAAAAAATATGTCGACGCCGGCCTTATTTAAACAAAGTGAAGAACAGGAAAACAGCCCTCCACTGTAAGTAACAAACTTTTAATTTAAACTGTTAGTAATTTGTTATATTTTTTAATTAATTTTACGATGACTGAAAAACAAGAATTCTATAAGCAAATGGTTTGTTAAACATAATTTATACTATAATAAAAATATAGTACATAGTTTTGTCATACTGAAAGTATGGAATATATAAAATTAAAATATTTGGCAGAAAAAAATAGAACAGGCGAAAATTTAAAGTAATAAACGAGAAAAGATCTTCATTCAATATCTGTAATGATTTTTCCAAGAATCGATATTTTGAGTTTTTTGCAAATTTTGAAATATTGGTGTTTTTAGTAATTAAAATATATTAATTTCACACATTTCCTTTGGTTTGTATAGTTAATGGTATTATAGACATGGCATAAAAATTGTATTTAACTAATCATTTTGGTAGGATTTTGTAATTACTCATAATTTGCAATAATTAGAGAAGTTAGGCTCTCCTTTATCAGAATATTTAGAGCATTTGAATATAGAAGTACAAGAAAAATAGTAATACATAATAAGGCAGAACTAGCCTAAATCACATAGGATACTTCTAATCTGATATTTTATTTCTAGTTAGGTTTATTTCGTACAAACAGTTTTATTTTATTTTAAGATCCCAAATAGTTCAAATGCGTCGGCAGCAAAACATAAGTATTGGTTTGATGCATAAGTTTGTAGAGTTTTTTTGTTTCTAGGACAAGGGTGTCTTGGAAAATTTTTATTACGATATTATTAAATATATGTTAGGAGGTAGTGGTATTCTTGCGTAATTCATTACCTTACATCAATAGTGGCAAATGAAATAAGTATGCTGATAAAAAAATACAACAAAAGAACACGTCATTTAAATTTATCTGTTTTACCGACTGCACTTTTTTTGTAATTTATTCATTAGTTATTTAAACAAACTTTTAACTTTACGTAAGTTTATAAAATTCAGAAGGAAATACCCTGTATAATTTTAATGTCTTCCTAAGAACATGTGAGACGTGTAAACAACATTCAAAAAACGTACGAAAACCATATAAAATGTCACGAGAAGCAATCGACTCCTGCACAAAGATCGAAAGAAATTCTACGAATAAGTGGTATGTCACAGTTTGGCAATTTAAAGACAACATAAAAAATCTTGGACAGTGTGGCAAGTATGAACTTAATTTTAGGTAGCCAGTTCACGTATTCATCTAGCACATAATATACTACGACGATGTGAAATGTCACATTAGTGGCCGGTTGTTACTGAAGGGAGATTGGCGCAATTATACGACAATGTGGTATGTCGCAGTTTCTCAATTTGAAGATAGCAAAAAAAATCTTGGACAATGTGGCATGTAGTGACTCAATTTCAGGTAGCTAGTTCTAGTAATCATCTAGCACACAATATACTACGACGATGTTAAATGTCACATTAGTGGCCGGTTCATCAATAAATAGAATATGGAAATTGAGGGTAGAATAGCACAACCCTACGACAATGAGTTATATGTCGCAGTTTTTCAATTTGAAGACAGCATAAAAAATCTTAAGACAATGTGGCAT
Organism: Harpalus rubripes; assembly: GCA_963082715.1. Lineage (NCBI taxonomy): Eukaryota > Metazoa > Arthropoda > Insecta > Coleoptera > Carabidae > Harpalus > Harpalus rubripes. The sequence goes on along the minus strand of OY720458.1, from coordinate 43,276,814 downwards.
GTAGGGACTCAATTACAGGTAGATAGTGCTAGTAATCATCTAGCACACAATATACTACGACGATGAGAAATGTCACACTAGTGGCCGGTTGTTGCTGAGGGTAGAAAAGCTCTTCCAAACCAATGCGAAACATACGCTTTTTCAAATTTTCGTCGACTTAAAGAACACAGCGACAATCCCCAAACTGGCGGCAAGTTATCACACAAATGTCCGCGATACGGTAGCGATTTATTTACTTCGGAGCATTTTATAGAATCATTGTTTAACTTGTTGAAATTGTGCCATGAGAGTATGAAACTCTTCGTAATACATGCTTTTATTTTATGTATAAATTCACTCTTAAATTAAAGCGGTATACAAATAGAAACCTGGCATTATGTGCATCGTCTCTCTAAAGTCTGATGTGTAGTACACTGTCGCAATTTTTATCATAAAATTGTCGCTTTTCTGTAGACACATAAGCCTGCAGAAACAACAAAACAGAACAGCCAATATAAAGATTCGTTAAACAAATTGAATATAAAGTTCCGACCACATATAAATACATAACGAATACCCCAACAAATAGTTAAGTATTACGATAAATATATATATATATATATATATATATATATATATATATATATATATATATATATATATATATATTTTGAAATATATATAAAACAATAATTCTAAAATCATGTGCCATGTCTCTTAAAAAAATCTACTGATTTCTGTAGTGTATCCTGTGATAAAAATATTACCGACCGAGGAAGCGTTGTCGTTACTTATTGCAATAATATTTGTTTTTAATATAGGGCTTTTTATGATGAAATTTTTGACTTACAAAGTACAAAATATTAAATTAGAAAACAGATTCTACGCATTAAGGAATTGGTATTCATAAATATTTTTGAGGACAATCAAAATTTCCAAAATGGAAACAGACGAAACATGCTACAACCAGGTGATTTGTCATACATGAATACATGGTCGATCAAGGTAACGTTGCCTTTTCGCGTACCGAAATTCCCGAATAGAGTCCCGGATGGATATTTTTCAACACCTGTATCATCCCATTTCTATTATTAATATATTATTGTTGAATTGTACCTGTGATTATATATCCCAAAAATCGGACGTTACATCGGCACCAAAATACAAATAGGTATTGAGTTGATTCGTAAGCGTAGCGGTTTTTGTTTCTTGGATAAGAGTACCTTTCGAAACAATTTGTTAGACATTATTTTAACGTTGTTTTAATGTTATACTGATGTTTAATTGTACAATCTTTAATTTAAAAATTTGTGCATAAATTGTGTAAATTATAGTCAAAAGAAAATGGAATGTCAAGTAGAAAAATAAAAGCATTTCCTACATAGTCATTTATGCCGTTTACGGAAAGAACGGTATTGGGGAATATAAAGCACGAAAATAGTTTTCTCGTTTCAAGGTGGGTAATCTTGATATGACGACTTCTTTACTTCCAAACTACTGTATTTCTGTAGACGTGGAATTAAAAACACTGACAGATCATTGGAAATAATCATAAATAATAGAGGAGAATATATCTTTTATTTAATTTATACTTTTTTGATATTAATTAATAATTCATGTTAATATCCTGACGTATCATAAATGTTCTGTACATAATATGATCAATAAAATATTATTATTATTATTATTATTATTATTATTATTATTATTATTATTATTATTATTATTATTATTATTATTATTAATATTATTATTATTATTCTTGATTAGTTCATGTTTTTATTTATTGAAAAATAAATTAATTTTAAATTTGATAAAAACTACGAACTTGTGTATATACATCAACCTGGTGAAATGCAATTAGATTGTTATAATTAATACAAAATTGTACACACGATAATAGCAGCAAACCAGCAAGACATCAAATGGTACAATTCTAGCTCGCGGTCAAGAAATTTTTTTTTTTTTGATAAAAATTGGGGAACAAATATTTGAAAATGAAAATAACTAAATCTACTGTATTAACTTGCGTATTTCATGAAATTCAATCTTTTGTTGGAATGTTAAATAGGTCTTGCTAGGAATTAGTAAAATAATTATCAGACCATGTGGTTTGTATCAACCAAATTAGCACAAAGATGTAGTTAATTCATATAATCCTTTACGAATAACTGGATGAGTAAACCAGCATTCAGAAAATCGTATTTGACTGTCACCGATTTATAATCAAATAACCGAAATTCGAAGTTCGTATCGAGCACAAAAACGTGCGGTCTGTTGCGAGACTTCTGACGAAGACAAAAGGGCGTGGCAAAAATTATTCGATGACCATGTCGTTTGTCATTGTCATATAAGCACAGGGCAGTGGTCTATTCTTATAATTCTCTACGAATAAGTGAGATGAACAAAGCAGCATTCAGGAAATTGAATTTCATTGTGACCGATCTGTGATCAAATGACATGCCATAACAACCTACTGTTCCGAAGATTTTATATCTGAAGATGATCATGATACGACAATGATAAAACAAAACTGCTTATGTGAAGATGCGGTAAACAAGCTGAACGTATAGAAAGTTCCGATCAGGCATGAATACATGGCTATAATTCCAATGAATAGTTAATTTTACGATGAATGAAAAACGAATTCTATAAGCAAATGGTTTGTTAAACATGATTTATACTATAATAAAAATATAATAAATAGTTTTGTCATATTGAAAGTATGGAATATATAAAATTTAAATATTTGGCAGCAGAAAAAAAATAGAAAAGGCGAAAACTCAAAGAAAAAGCTTTAATTCAACATTTGCAATAAGAAAAGAATCAATAAGTAAAATTCAAATTGAAATATTTTAGTTTTGGAACAAATGGTGAACCACCTTCTGCTCTAAAATTTACTTTAAAGTTTTACAAAGTATTCTTCGTGAGCAGGTTACCAATATAATACAAGAAAAAATATGTCGACGCCGGCCTTATTTAAACAAAGTGAAGAACAAGAAAACAGCCCTCCACTGTAAGTTACAAACTTTTAATTTAAACTCTCAGTAATTTATTATATTATTTAGTTAATTCTACGATGAGTGAAAAACATGAATTCTATAAGCAAATGGTTTGTTAAACATAATTTATACTATAATAAAAATATAGTACATAGTTTTGTCAAAAAATTAGAACAAGCGAAAATTCAAAGTAATAAACGAGAAAAGGTCTTCATTTAACATTTGTAATAATTTATCCAAGTATCTATATTTTTTGATTTTTGCAAATTTTTAAATATTGGTGTTTTTAGTAATTAAAATATATTAATACCACACATTTCCTTTGGTTTGTATAGTTAATGGTATTATAGACATGGCATAAAAATTGTATTTAACATGAAATACTTCGTAATCCATGCTTTTATGTCGCAATTTCTACCACAAAATTGACGCTTTGCTATAGACACAAGCGAATTTTGTTGCCATAATGAACACGAAATTGTCGCCGCCACCGCTGCGAATCTTTCGCATTAGTTTAAGGATGCCTAAAGAAACAACAGAACAGCCAATATAAAGATTCGTTAAACAAATTGAATATAAAGTTCCGACCACACATAAATACATAACGAATATCCCAACAAATAGTTAAGTATTACGATAAATAAAACAAATATCTTTAAATATATATATATATATATATATATATATATATATATATATATATATATATATATATATATATATATATATATATATATATATATATATATATAAACTTACGTGCAAAGACTTCGTCCCGCCTTACAATCTTGATTTTGATTGTTTTTTACTTAAAAATTATACATTACATTTAAAAAAAATTAAGTAGTTTGGTAGACCATTTATTAACCTTTAACATGAGCCCAAATTTATCAAGGGTGCTTAGCGTTTCTGAAGTGCAGAAACTGTTAACAAAAACAACGCGTATTTGCTTGCTTACTGTTAAATTTTTTATTAGATTGTAAATGTTTCGGAATTCATCTGCACATCAAACGTTTCTCAGAATTGAATCAAGATTTAATTGTTTAAGTAAAATGGATACTACGCGTTGTCGCCCAAGCGGTTCTTTTAATTGAAAACGGGTATAGTCAGAGAAACGTGGCCCGAAGACTTCATATATCCCGCTCAGCGGTTAGGAGAGTGTGGCAACGTTACCAGGAGACTGGTTCCTTTCATCGGCGACCAGGAATAGGGAGAAGGCGATGTTCATCTGAGCAAGATGACCGCTTTATTGCGTCAACAATTTTAAGAAATCGTAAACTGAATGCAGTGCATGTGCAATAACAGCTCCGCGAGGTCCGAAACGTATTAGTCAGTGGACAGCAAGGCGAAGACTACAAGAAAGAAATCTGACCCCTCATAGACCTGCAACTGGTCCAAAACTAACGCCAACTCATCGTTAAACTCGCCTTCGTTTTGCACGGGACCATGTGAATTGGACACTGGCGCAATGGGAATGTGTTCTTTTCTCCGATGAGACCAGGATTTGTCTCCATGGCAGTGACTGGAGAAAGAGAGTATATCGGCGACCTATGGAGCGATTTTCTGAGTGCTGCATTGAAGAACGGGTCAGCTATGGTGGCGGTTTATGCATAATCTGGGGTGCAATTTCTATGCAAGCACGAACGGGCCCTGTTTTCATCGCTAGGGAAGGGCGCGGTCGCCAGAGGGGGGGTTTAACTGGCGCTCGGTACATTGAAGAGATTCTGGAAAACCATGTGGTACTTTACGTCGAATTTCTTGGAGAGAATTTTATATTTATGCAAGCCAATGCGAAACCGCACACTGCGAGAATCGTCCAAGATTATATTCGAGAAGTCGGTTTACGGGTTATGGAATGGCCAGCATGCAGCACCGACCTAAACCCAATTGAGCATTTGTGGGACGAATTAAAACGAAGAGTTCGAGCTAGAGTTCCTGCCCCAACATCTATCCCGAAGCTTATTGTTGCAGTAGAAGAAGAGTGGCATAACATTCCACAAGAAACAATTTCAAATTAAATTAGGTCTATGCCTAAACGTATGCGAAATGTTATTATGGTAAGGGGAGGTCATACCCATTATTAAAAATAAAAATTTGTTATCATATGTTCTTGTGTAATTTATTGAAAAATCTGTTTTATTCTTTATAAAATATAAAATTGTTAATTTCACAACTTTCTGCTTTAGAAGACGAAAGGAATCTGCACAAATTTGGGCTCATGTTAAAGGTTAATAAAGTAAAAAACAATAATAATAAAAAAATGCGAAGTGGGTCGATTTCTCTGCACGTAAGTGTATATATATATATCATGTGCCATGTCTCTTAAAAAAATCTACTGAAGTCTGTAGTGTATCCTGTGATAACAAATATTACCGACCGAGGAAGCCTTACCGTATTGCAATTATTTTTTTTTAATATAAAGGTTTTTATGGTGAAATGTTTGACATACAAAGTACGAAATGTTAAATTAGAAAACAGATTCTAAGCATTATGGAATTGGTATTCACAAATATTTTTAAGGGCAATCAAAATTTCCAAAATGAAAACAGACGAAACATGCTAAAACCAGGTGATTTGTAATACACGAATACATTGTCGATCAAGGTAGCGTTGCCGTTTCGCGTACCGAAAGTTCCGATTCGAGTCCCGGATGGATATTTTTCAGCGTCAGTATCATTCCATCTCTATCAACAAAAATTAAGAAATACAACGGTTATAAACATTTTTCATCGCGTCTAAGCCATATTCTCTAACTTAAGGTTAAACAAGCTGACCGTATAGAAAGTTCCGATTAGGCATGAATACATGGCTATAATTCCAATGAATAGTTAATTTTACGATGAATGAAAAACGAATTCTATAAGCAAATGGTTTGTTAAACATGATTTATACTATAATAAAAATATAATAAATAGTTTTGTCATATTGAAAGTATGGAATATATAAAACTATAATATTTGGCAGCAGAAAAAAAAATTAAAACAGGCGAAAATTCAAAGTAATACCTACGCGAGAAAAAGCTTTAATTTAACATTTGTAATAAGAAAAGAATCAATAAGTAGAATTCAAATTGAAATAATTTAGTTTTGCATCAAATTGTGAACCAAGTCCAGCTCTAAAATATACTTTAGAGTTTTACAAAGTACTCTTTGTGAGCAGGTTACCAATATAATACAAGAAAAAATATGTCGACGTTGACCTTATTTAAACATAGTAAAGAAAAGGAAAACAGCACTCCACTGTAAGTTACAACCTTATAATTTAAACTGTCAGTGATTTGTTATACATTTTAGTTAATTTTGCGATGACTGAAACACAAGAATTCTATAAGCAAACATAATTTATACTATAATAAAAATATAATACATAGTTTTGCCATACTGAAAGAATAGAATATATAAAATAAAAATATTTGGCAGAAAAAAAATTAGAACAAGCGAAAATTCAAAGTAATAAGGGAGAAAAGGTCTTCATTCTACATTTGTAATAATTTTTCCGAGAATCTATATTTTGTGATTTTTTCAAATTTTGAAATATTGGTGTTTTTAGTAATTAAAATATATTAATTTCATACATTTCCTTTGGTTTGTATAGTTAATGATTTTATAGACATGGCATAAAAATTGTACTTAACTAATCACTTTGGGAGGATTTTGTAATTACTTATAATTTGTAATAATTAGAGAAGTTAGGCTCTTCTTCATTAGAATATTTAGAGCATTTGTATATATGAAGTACAAGAAAAATAGTAATACATAACAACGCAGAACTAGCCTAAATCTCATAGGATACTTCTAATATGATATTTTATTTGATGTCTAGTTAGATTTATTTCGTACAAATAGTTTTATTTCATTTTAAGATCTCAAATAGTTCAAATGCGTCGGCACCAAAACATAAGTATTGGGTTGATGCATAAGTTTGTAGCGTTGTTTGTTTCTAGGACAAGGATTCCTTGGAAAACATTTTGTTAGACATTATGTCCATATTGTTAAATATATGTTAGTAGGTAGTGGTATTCTTGTGTATTCCATTATTTTACATCAATTGGCAAATGAAATAAGTGATTAAAAAAATTCACAATAAAAGAACACGTTATTTAAATTTATCTGTTTTACCTACTGTACTGTTGTTTATTCATTAGTTATTTAAACAAACATTTAACATTACGTAAGTTTATAAAATTCAGAAGGAAATACTGTGTATCAATTTTAGTGTTTTCTTCGGAACATGTAAGACGTGTAAAAAACATTCAAAAAACGTACGAAAACCATATGAAATGTTACAAAAAGCAATCGATTCCTGCACAAAGACCGGAAGAAATTCTACGAATTAGTGGAATGTCACAGTTTCTCAATGCACAACTTATGCAATTATTAATTCAAAATCACCTATGAAATATATTCTGCAAATATATAGAATTATATGGAGTTATATTTCTGATTATATTCTTTGATTAAGATTAATGTTTATTGTCTAAATTTTTATTTATATTCTTATATTGTCCGGTGTAAACTGTTGGGCTACAAAGAAGTAGATATTGTTATAGAACGTTTTTGTAGAAAAGCTCAAACTTTACAATGTAATAACTTGTGACTAATATATTTTTTTAGCATCCTTGGAAGCAGACGTCGCTGCATGCAACTAATATTTACAATACTTGAACTATCGTTGTTTTGGCGAATGGTCAATTATAATTATATGTTAAAAACATATTTTTCTCGTTGTGGCTCTAATTATATGATCATCCATTGTAAGTAAGATAATAACAGTACTATTATATACGAGTAACGATATTAATTCTTTAATTTATAATAAATAATAAAGTGTTAATTCAGTTTTTGTAATAATAATTCATACGGGAATCTATATTGTAAGACAGCCATTGTTATTCTTTCGGATTTCTCTACAGAAACAAGCTACTGCTCAGTATAGCTGTAGTTCGTCCTTATTATCCTCTACGGTTACGAGCAGATGGGATGTGTAACCAGCATAGATAAAATGTTCGAACTGTCAGCCAGCATACTTCTATATGTACCTATGTGATGTGCCACAAGTATAGTAATGCTGTGGTGTAAATACAAGAAAACAAAACCTCCAACATTAGCGGTAAATAGGTCAACAGAATACCAAAGTCTTCTATGACAAAGTGGAAAGTCTCAAATTCAACGATGCTTCGGATATTATGCCGTAATAACAACAACACAAGGACATTATCCTACCTGATAAACCATTATACGGCATATGAAACAATTCAGGAAAGAAAAATGTAGGGACTCAATTACAGGTAGCCAGTTCTAGTAATCATCTAGCACACAATATACTACGACGATGTGAAAAGCTCTTCCAAACCAACGCGGAACATACGTTTTTCCGAATTGTCGTCGACGGAAAATCACAGCGACAAGTGACAGTCCCCACACTGGCGGGAAGTTATCACACAAAGGTCCGCGAGACTGCAGCGATTTATATACTTTCGCTGCAAGTATGGTTTTCGTCGCCGTCACTGGTTATTCGCTAGTGATTTCATGTTGACATTTTAAAGAATCAATGTTTATCTTGTCGAAATTATAGCATGAGTGAATGAAACTCTTCGTAATCTATGCTTCTATTTTATGAATGAATCCACTTTCTTTTCTTTCTCCAGATCAATTATAGGTATATGATTTAAAGCGGTATGCAAATAGAAACCTGGAATTATGTTCATCGTCTCTTTAAAGTCTGATGTGGAGTACATTGTTGCAAATACTACCACAAAACTGGGGCTTTATCGTGGATGCACACGCGAATTTTGTTGCCGCAATGAACGCGAAATTGTCGTCGTCGCCACCGCTGCGAATCTTTCGCATTAGTTTGGGGGAGCCTGAAGAATCAACAAAACAGAACAACCACAAGGAAGATACGTTAAACAAACTGAATGTAAAGAAAGTTCCGACCACACTTAAATACATAACAAATATCCCACTAAATAGTTGTTTTCCAATAAATAAAAACAATCTTCTTGAAAATATATAAGAAAACAAAATAATTCTAAAACCATGTGCCATGTCTCTCAAAACAAACTACTAATTTCTGTAGTTTATCCTGTGATAACAAAAATATTAACGACCGAGGAAGCATTGCCGTGAAGTATTGCAATTAGTTTTTCTTAATATGGGGGATTTTTATGATGAAATGTTCAACATACAAAAAACGAAATATTGAATTAAAAAACAGATTCTAAGCATTATGGAATTGGTATTTTTAAATATATTTGAAGACAATAAAAATTTCCAAAATGGAAACAGACGAAACAGATGCCACAACCAGGTGATTAGTCATACATAAATATATTATCGATCGGTAGCGTTGCCGTTTCGCGTACCGAAAGATCCAGATTCGACTCCTGGATGGATATTTTTCAGCGTCTGTATCATCCCATCTCTATCAACAAAAATAAGAAATACAACGGTTATAAACATTTTTCATCGCGTCAAAGCCGAGTGGTCTAACTTAAGGTTAATGAATTGAATATGTTTATGACTGATTTATATTATTGTTGAAATGTACCTGTAATTATTTACCCCAAATATCTGACGTTACCTTACAGTGGTTGATCATATTATTAGAGCCACTTGCATAAATAATTGATTTTCAAATACTTTTATTTTTAACTAGCTAAGAGCTATTTTTTATTATGTACTTTTGTCGTTACACATCTTACAAAACGGTCTCCCAGAATCATGGGATGTTATTTTGTGACAATAACGTAAATAACTACTTTAGAGCAATTTGTTCATGGTCTTTCATATTATTTATATAATTAAATTACTTCTGGTGTATTGTTACAATATTTTGCACACATTACCTTTCTTTATTTCATGTAATTACAATAGCTATATTTAATATTTAAAGAGTGTATAATAAATCAGCCTATTTTTTTAAATTTGTAATATTCATAAACGATACTTTTTAACTGCTTTAATATTAAAGAATTCTGTAACTTAAATTAACTTATGATCATGTTTAAATATTAGAAATTTATTTACTGGATGTTAAATAATAGAAAAATAAATATTAATGAGCAATTACATATAAATTAATATTTTTTGCGGGAAACAGTTTTACGAAACAGTTTAGCATCCTTGAAAGAATATACATTTTAGCTACCTCTCTGTTAGATATCTGTAAACTTAATTTAACTTAGGATTATGTTTATATAGGAAAATTATTTACTGGATGTTAAGTAGTAGAAAATTACACATTGAAGAACAATTACATAATAGTAGACAATATATAACATTACAATGTTTTTGAGCCAAATCGAAGATGCAATCTCCATTTTTACTACTATACTATTATATAGAAGTAATGATATTAATTCCATTAATTTAAACTATAATAAAGAATAAAGTGTTAATTCAATTTTTGTAATAATAATTCATACGGGAATCGATATTTTAAGACAACCGTGTCATTCTTCCGGATTTCTCTGCAGAAACAAGCTACTGTTCTGTAAAGCTGTGGTTCGTTCTTATCATCCTCTGTGGTTACGAATAGATGGGATGTGTAACCAGCATAGATAAAAATTTCTAGCAAAGTCAGCCTGCATACTTCTACGAGCATGCACGGAGAAAAATAACTTGTTTGGTGCAACTAAAATAATTTACTTGCAAATATGAATATGTGAAGTTGAATTTATAATAGTAAGAACGAACCTTTTTTTCACAAATTATTTTGTGACAATAAATGATTTGTGAAGAAAAGGTTCGTTCTTACTACTATTATAATTTACTTGCATTAGTTTTTGCTATGGATAACAATTTAATTTGTTCTACACATCAATTTTAAAACGTACTTATTACGGCACCACATAATTAAATTTACAGAAGTAACAATAAAATACAGCTGGATCGTTTTTGTTACGGTCGCTTTTTAATTTTGTTCAAAGAACAAATCTTTTGGTGGTTAGCAATACATTTAGTTAGAGTAAGAATTTGTTATTTGCAGTGGCAACATATCAGTGTCTGCAACAGAAGAAAAATGCATTGCAACTACTTATTTTTGTCAACACAACAATTTTTTTGTTACGAATAGTGTTTATTGATGCGTACTGCATTTTGCGCATATTCTAATCTGAGTCGGCGTACGCCATTGCGCGTTGAACAAGAACGTGCGTGTTTGCGCTTCTCATGCGAACTTGCTGTGAGGCTTTGAGTGGATTGTGATTGTGTATTATTTACAAATACTTACTGGTGTTGTTGTTGATGGCAATGGAGTATGAAAAAAGGCTAAAGGATTGGGGACTATCCAAATATGTGGATGTCTTCAAAGGTAAGTAAATTATTTGCAGTTTAAATATGATGGTTGTTATTCAGTGGGCTATATGGCTGTATTTAACTATGTTAAGTTCTTGATCTCCAAAGTAATCAACAAGTGGAGACGCCCCATTTTATATAAAACAAATTTGCCTAGAGTCTAAGTTAGCCATAAATTGAACTGAAAGTGGAACATCCGAATAAGTTTACTATTTCCACAAATTCACCAAAGTATTAACAAAAAAACGGCTATGCATGTTGCGTGGTTTTGAACAAATAGTAAATTAACCTCGAAATTAACATTTAAAAATATATTTTTGGAGTGTGTATTCTGTACAATCATAATCTAATGACAAAATAACATTTATATAGTTAATACAACCCACTAAATACTCCAGCCATGTGACAATTATAGCACATATTGAAATTTTGAAATTGTATTTATATTTTTTTTACTAGAAAACGAAATAGATGATGATATTACCCTCACTCCAGAGATATTGAAAGAATTAATTCCAGCCATTGGACCTAGAGTAAAACTTATAAATAATTTAGAAGTATTAAATACTATGAATTACTCAACATCATCTGCATCATCGGATTATAATATCGAAGATATTTTGAATGCAGAAAATGTGGTGTGAACTTTTATTATATAAATTTGAAACATTCGAATAAATTTCAATTTCATATTAAAAATAGTTAATAATTTGATATAAAAAGAGTTTATTGAATAACTTTGTGAATAAATGAAATTATTAACAACGTTCTATTTAATAATAATCATAATAATAATAATAAATAATTAAACGAATTTACAGGTACCTGCTAGTACACCATTACTAATCCAAGAAACTCCAGTGTCAGAAGAACTGCTATAATTAGTCCATAAATCTTCATCAAATAGTATAAGTAATAAATTTAATATCATGGTAATTATAAATATTTTATTTAATATTTTATAAATTTCAGAAAATAATGTTGAGTTTGAAGAACCTCCCACTAAAATTCTTTGTAGCTCACGGGTCATCGACATTCTTCAAGTTTTAAATAAAAGTGTTAAAGGGAAAATAGTTATTGCATTAATCGACATAAACAACATGATTCTCGTCAAAAATTAACCAAATATGGTTTTGAATACACATACTGAAAATTTGGCACCACGTTTTGGTTTAATTGATGGAGTTTTTATAAATGGAAAGTCAGATATATTTTTTGTGTGTTTTGCTCTTAAAAATGTTAATTTTGACATACACATGCAGTGTTATCAATTAAAACAAGAAATGAATATGTTTTATAATTCTTTTGCTGATTTATTTTATTATAATCTATGTGCAACAACGAAAATTTTTATTTTGTTTTTGTTAGGTAATTTTATTGTATAATTACATGTATCTGTATGTGATTTTTGGTCAGTTGAAAAACAAAACTTAATTTGACCAAGTATAAATTTTGTTAATGCAACTGGCTATTGACTGATTAATGTAACAAAGTATGAAAAGTATAACTAAAACTGTATTTTTTTAGAAGAATATATATATTTTTTGTGAAATAATGAATATATTTTTGTATTATTCTACATCCAGGTTGAGGCAGCAATTTCATTAAATAAATACAGCAAATCTATTTTTGCTAAGGTTACTAATGCTAACAACTTACATGTAAGTGATCTGAATAGTCAGTGGTACATGTAAATTTGTTTCCTTTTACTAATTTACTTTTGCTATGACAACTAAATGATTTTTACTAAAAAAAAATGTTGTCACGGCAAATTTTTTTGCTGTCCAAATTTTCACTAAAAATATTTGCTGCAGCTACTAAAATTTTATTATAAGCAACAAAACATTTTTTACCGTCTGTAATTTGCCACAAGCACAGTAATGCTGTGGTGTAAATACAACAAAACAAAACCTCCAACATTAGTGGTAAATAGGTCTAGAGAATACCAAATTCTTCTGACAAAATGGAAAGTCTCAAATTCAACTTTGTTCTGAATATTATGCCGTAAGAACAATAAAACAAGGACATTATCCGATTTGATGTATATTACATACACATAAAATAAATCGGGAAAGAGCAAGTCCAAAGTGGACAATATTTTTGCTGAGAAGAAACATGTACCGTTGTAGACAACAGAATATTTATACAAGTGGAATATCTTATGCCATAAAACTGAGTATTTTATTTTGAAAATTACTTAATTCTCTTCATTACTATTGCATTATGCAAGGACATCATCCTATTTGATGAACCATAAGACATATTAAACACGAAACAAATTATTCACAATGCTATGAGTAAGTGGAATGTCAGTTTAGAACAAGCTGTACAAAACTATGGTTCTGTAATAATATACATCACCTATTAGGAGATACGCGAATCACCTAAGCTTAGATGATGGCCAGTGGTAAGAAACAAGTTCTCAAGAACAATTCCTGATGTTCCTGGTCTGTAGGTAACAAATAAGTGAATCAAGACTATTGTTTGAATGTAATCCAGATATTTGATGAACCATTCTACACGACATGTGAAACGAATGAAAACATGTTCCAATATGCTGTGATTAAGTGGAATGTCAGTTCAGAACTACATGTAGAAACCTATTAGGAGATATGCTGAAGCGCCGAGGTTTAGAGGATAGTAAGTAGTGAAAAAAAAGTTCCCAAGAATAATTCCTGATGCTCTTCGTTTGTAACGTAACAAACAAAACATTAGCGGTAAATAGGTCAACAGAATATTTGATGAACCATTTTACACGACATATGAAACGAATAAAAACATGTTCCAATATGCTGTGATTAAGTGGAATGTCAGTTCAGAACTACGTGTATAAACCTATTAGGAGATATGCCGAAGCGTCGAGGCTTAGAGGATAGCAAGTAGTGAAAAACAAGTTCCCAAGAATAATTCCTGATACTCTTCGTTTGTAACGTAACAAACAAAACATTACAGAATACCAAATTTTTCTATGAAAAAATGGAAAGTCTCAAATTTAACTTTGCTTCGATTATTATGCCGTAAGAACAATAAAACAAGGACATTATCCTATTTGATGAACCATTATATTACATACATATAAAACAACTCGGGAAAGAGCAAGTCCAAAGTGGACAATATTGTTGCTGAGAAGAAACATTAACATTGTAGACAACAGAATATGTATACAAGTGGAATATCTTATGCCATAAAACTAAGTATTTTATTTTGAAAATTACTTAATTCTCTCCATTACTACTGCATTATGCAAGGACATCATCCTATTTGATGAACCATGATAAGACATATAAAACAAAGAAAATTATACACAATGCTATGAGTAAGTGGAATGTCAGTTTAGAACAAGCTGTACAAAGCTATGGTTCTGTAATAATATACATCACCTATTAGGAGATACGCCGAAGCACCGAAGCTTAGATGATGGCAAGTAGTAAGAAACAAGTTCTCAAGAACAATTCCTGATGTTCCTGGTCTGTACGTAACAAACAAGGGAATCAAGACTATTGTTTGAATGTAATCCAGATATTTGATGAACCATTCTACACGACATGTGAAACGAATGAAAACATGTTCCATTATGCTGTGATTAAGTGGAATGTCAGTTCAGAACTACATGTAGAAACCTATTAGGAGATTTGCCGAAGCGTCGAGGCAAGTAGTGAGAAACAAGTTCCCAAGAATAATTCCTGATGCTCTTTGTTTGTAACGTAACAAACAAGTTAATAAAGACAACTGTTTGAACGTATCCCAGATAGTAATGCTACCTACTATGTGAATTGTCACAATAACAAGAACTCGAATACAGAAATACTGTCACGCAGATTAAAATGCGACGGCAACGTGGCATAGAAGTGGACGAAAAAAGTGTCTGAAATATTTGCCGAACTCTAGTAATAACCTAAGCCCTACCTAAAGAAATATGCATGAGTACCGCGGTTTAAAAAAATGTAGGTTGTGAGAAACTAGTTAGCAAGAATAATTCCTAATGTTCGTACGTAATAAACAATTGAGACTACTGTTCGAACTACGATCCAAAATCGCCTATTCCATGTACAACATGCTTCGAATATTATGCTGTAATATCAATAAAATAAGAACATCGTCCTATTTGATGAACGACATATAAAACAATTAAAGCAGTAAATGTCGTTATTTTCCAACCAAGTGGAATGTCACATCACGAAAAGCTTTTCAAAGCTGTGGTTCTGTAATTCTGAATATATGCAAAATGCATATTAAGTGTATGGGTTGTATGTTTTTAGGAAAATTCAATAATGCATATGCAAAATAAATTAAGTGCATATTTTGTGAATTTTTGACAATTGATAATTATAAATTATTATTTCAAAGAAAATCTGTCGAATCGTACTTTGCTGAAAAAGTTTATTATAAAATTTAATGATATGCCGGATGACCTCACAGGGTACAAAATTTTCCATTATTACCCTGGAATTTACCCCTTCCTAGGTAATTTCTACCCTTCTCTTAGGTTTGAGTGTTGTATAATTTCACATTAGTTGTTTTTGGACGTTTGTGCGAAGCAGAAAAGAAAGTAATAGAGAAATACAATTGTGTATTAAACTAGATTCGAAAAATTTACACAAATAAAAATAGCAATGTTGACGTTATTGTTGATTTGAATTCAAACTTAATTGTTATATTCAGTTGTGTATTAAACAAAAAAGCTGGATTTGAAAACACTAATAACTAAAATATTAAATGGCAATGTTGATTTGGATTCAACCTTGCGAGGTTGAATGTACATTTTTCTTTCAAACTAATTTATACTAATAGAAGGCAAAATCCTAGTTTAGATTATTTAGAAAAACACAGATATTTATTGTTACACTTGCAATATTTAAACAGATTAATTGATATACGTAGTTTTTAAGTAAAAAATTATATATGTAATACTGTGTACTCTAATAACATTTGCATTACCTAAGAAGTATCGGTGAAGAAGCAATATACCACAAAAGAAGACCGCCAAGATTATCTTACGAACTAGTGGATTGTCACACGAATACAAAACATAAGAGACCGATTGTTGATCGGTGAAGCAACATTAAGAAGCGGTAAACAAGTTTACAAAACAGTGAGATATTTCAACCAGAATATTCCCGCAGATCTATGTTATAACGACAACAATAAAACAAGGACATTATCCTATTTGTGGAACCATTTTAGACATGTGTAAAACAAATAAAAAAATGTTTCACTATCCAGTGCTTTCCAATAATTTTGATAACGCGACACATTTGAGACTTTTTAAGAAAAGGTGTGACACCCCCGACAAAAAGTAGTCGCTTCATAGTACTCAGTACTTTTAATCGGCAAAAAATGAATCCTTTTCGATACTATTTTTTGTAAATTTGTGGACTAGCAGAAAATTAAGCGAAATTCAGATCTGAATAATGACTTCATTATGCTAGAACTAAGTGGAATATCAGTCCAGAACAAGCTGTACAAAGCTGCGGTTCTGTAATAATATGCACCACCTATTAGAAGATATGCCGAAGTACCGAGGCTTCGAAGATGGCCGGTAGTAGGAAACAAGTTCCTAAGAATAATTCCCGATGCCTGTGGTTTGTACGGAACAAACAAATGAATCAAGTCCCAGACAGCTACGAGCAGATGGGATGTGTACATACCAAAAAACAGAAGCGGTAAATAGATCTATAAATTCAAATACTTCTATAACCCAATGGTAAATCCCAAAATCAACAATGCTTCGTAAATTATGCCGACATCATCCTATTTGATGAACCAGTTTACAACATACGAAACAATTGAAGAAAGAATTAGTTTAATTCTGCTCTAAGTTTGAATGTAACAAACAAATGAATCAAGACCACTGTTTGAACGTATCCCAGATGTCATGCATAGCATTACTCTCACGAAGATTAACATACGACTGCAACGATGGCACCCAACTGGACGAAATTTTTGCTGAGAAGCATGTAACGTTGTAGGCAACAATATTATAACTTTATTAGAATATATAACACGATGTTAAATAACAGCAGTGTTGCTGAGAAAATTATTATGCAACAGCGAATATAACATTGCATTCTACGACCATGTGGAATGTCTGCATTATAGGAAAAGATCGTAAGGGGAATCAGAACAATATCATTCTGAAGTTGTGCAAGGCAACATGGCGCTAAACAGTAAACATGACAATATGTTACGATTATGTGGAATGTCAGTGTAAAACCTAACGTATGCTATTAATATTTGCGGATATGCCAGAGCGATATTTATGCAATCAGTCTGACAATATGATTTGATATTGCTGAGAGATCTAAATAATCTTTCAGTTTCTCATTCATTAGGCAATATTTTTTCTCTGCGTTTTTCTTAAATTCAAGTTAGTCGTGACGCGTAGACTTAAGCGTTTTTGAAATTGTTACATTTATCTGTTTATGGGTTAAAATTTTTATAGAAAAGTTCAATATGGTAACTACCCTATTCTTGCTATGCGCTTTACAATAGTTAAATTTGTACCGGAAAAATGAATAAAATACTGTATGAATTTCATACTTTTTTAAAAAATATTTAATGGTCTTCATGATTGCCCTTATGCATTATATAATTTTCCATCAGAATACCTAATTATAAGGAGCTTACTACAAAACATGCTGATATTAAAGGTAGGAAATGTTAATATTAAGTATTTCATTAAAAAAACCTTATTCTTTTATTTTTTTATAGTAACATTATGTTATATGTATAAATAGTAAAATAAAATTTAAAGAAATATTTTAATATTGTTAGGAGACTTTACCATGGAAAAGGAAAGTAGTGCAACCTATCGCTTATGGATGATTATTGATAAGGATGAAAGAAGTGTATCGAATAAGAACCGTCGAAAATTTCAAATGCGTTAGTACGTCTATTAAAAACTTTATATATGTATCTTGGTTTGAAGTCAACTTAAACTTGCATCAGTTTGTTCGTCATCGTTATACTAAATTTAACTATATTATACGTAGATTTTCCAAATATAACATTAATTGAATGTCATTAGAAAAAAGGCGATTATATTTTTAGTTCATATATTTTACAAAATCTTTAATGGCCTCATTGATTGCCTTTACATATTACATAAATTTTCTATTAGAATACTTAATAATAATAATATTTTTAACATCTAGAAAAACTTAAGAATCAATGCTTCAGTTAGTCGGTTTTCTACACATTACAATAGATATTCGGATAATTGTTTTCTCCTAACATATTCTGTTATAATAAGCACTATTCTATTAACTGAGATAATTAGATTTAAACCATTTGCTGCAGATACACTACTTTATGGTGTTGATAACTGCCATAATAATGTATTTAAAAAGTTAGAGACAATTGGTAGAACTAGACAAAAAAAAAAAATTAAAATAAAAGCAACTATAAAAAAATCTTTAATGATATTATATCAGTTTTATTTGCTGGTTTTCAATTAAATATTTTAATTTTGATTCAGTGCAACTTATACTGATATAACACTTAAAGCCTAAATACGAATAGTACATACAAAAATAAATGTATGTTTTTTTCAATTTAACTGCAGTTTCACATGTTTATTTATAAGATACAAAGGAAGTTTCCATTTACTTTGTTTTTCATGGGGGAAATGAAGAATCCTCTGAAGAACAGTGAAAAACAAAAATATTTTGTCCAATTTAAAAGTCCTGCACTTATACGAACTATATTAAGTTTACATCTACAATAGACAAAATACATTTGAAATACAATTAATTATTGTGTAACACTTTAGTAACATTAACTGCACCATCGAAGCAAGGAAAAATATATTCGTGGAACGTTTAGAAACAATTCCGATAAATTAAATGAACAAATGTTATTATAGAGAGAAAAATTACTCACCCTTGTATTCCATAACGTTGCAATTTACTTTTGAAAGCACTTTTCATAATTTACTACAAATACTAACTAATAACCAATATTGTATGTTTGTGTATCACCAAATAGTTAAATTATATTGTGAAATATATAATTTTCAACGAAGAAATATATAATTTAAGTCCTTCATTTCAGAATAACTGCGCAAAATAATTTAGAAACGAAAATTGAATTTCTAACCTAACATTTTAAAGCATGAAAATACAGCAGTGTTTGTAGGAAAATTAATCATTTTTAATACAAGAAAAGTAAAAAATAGAAGTAATTTTTAAAATATACAAAAATTAAAACACTAAACATACAGCATGGTTATTCGTATGGTCATACTCTGATGACCAGACGTCACTACAAACCATGCTGATATTAAATGCAGAAAATGTTAGTATTAAAGATGATTTGAAAAAAAAATTCGTTTTGTAGTAACATTATGTTATATGATTTAACAGAAATATAAAATTAAAAGAAATGTATTAATATTGTTTGCAGACTTTACAATGAAACAGGAAAGTAGTGCCATCTATGGTTTCAAAGTTGAATGTTAATGACAGCTCAAGTAAATTTTAGTCAATAAGTATTTTTCAAAATAAACAATAAACATCATTTTGTATGTATTTATAATAAACGGACTACCATCGAACATTACCTGTATTGATTTATGAATAAATTCATAACTATAAACATATTCTTTCAAGGAAATTAATTCTTGCTACTTTGGCAGTTATAACCTAACCTATCCAAGACATCTCTATTCTGGCGTAATACAATACCACAAAACAAATGAACGACGAACAGTTAACAAAGTAAGTAAAAAAATATATAAGTAAAATTAATATAAATTATTTTTTATAATTCAGGATGGCGGAAGCAGAGCTTCTACAAGAAGCTAAAAGAGGTGCGGTCCGTGCTGAAACTTTAGGACCAGAAGGCTGGAAAAAGACTCCAAAAGTTAAGAAAACTTTTTTGAAGAATACTCTCAGGAATGCCTTATACGAGAACAATCAGAAAAATCAAAATAACAAGAAATAGTTTCAGCGATTTTTTGATTTTTTTTAAATAGTTAAGATATTGTGTGTATTTAAGTTTGAATGCATTTTTTATTTTGTTTTTTTTAAATGTATATAGATATATTTTTTGGTATAGAAACGGAAATTATTTTTAATAATCAAATAGTAAAAAAATGACCCCTTATTAGTACAGATATAAAAAATGGAATACCCAGAAAACAAATTATTTGTTAAAAACTAATTTTTGACTAATATAATTGAAAATTATTTACTTATATTACTCTATTGGAATAAATATCTTTTGTTATTTCATAAATATTTCTTCTTTGTTATCGCATATTTATAAAAAAAATGGCAGAATTTTATCAAAATTATATTGACAATGAATCGAAGATTTGTATTGAATTTGATAAATAGTACATTTGAAAGTAATAATTTATTATTTTACATGTTCATTATTATGATAATTTTTAATTTGTATCACTTAATTTTAAATGTATATAGTAATAAAATTTAATAAGTTTTATAATAAAGACTTAAATATATCATGTGCATTTTCATTTAAAAATTAACGAATTTAAGTTCTAAAAGATTTGTTTTGTCCGATGTTGTAATCTATACTCATTGTTGTAATTGTTACACACTTACGTATAAAATTTAGATATAAATATAACATGGTACATATAAAATGAAACATGAAGACAAAAACGTTATTTGCTAGTAACATGTATAAAAAAATAAGGTCTATTTCTTTCAACTGCTTATTTATTTACTTTTTATTGTTATTTTTACTATAATTATGGAAATATATGAAATTATTGTGCCAAAACGGTAGCTTCTCTGAAATATGGACGAAGTCAGCGACGTAGCTATAATTTTGATAGTCATTCGATGTATTTGAATTATTTCTATTTAAGTACATACTTTTTTAAAATTATTAAATATGCTTTTATTTTAATTACTTTACAAGTGCTTTACAATGAAAGAGGAAAGGCTTCGTCGAATATTATTCTCAACTCTTAGTTTCAAAAATGTGTTGACGGTATGGAAGACTGGTGCAGCATAATGTTATGGTGTTATTTTAATGATGGCAAGACTCAACTACTGCAATGCAATTTGTCGAGAAAGACGTAATTTTAGTTTATCTACATCCCTTAATAACACCGTTATTGTTCTAGTTACATTTACTAAAGTCTGAAGCTTCGTTTTCATAGGGGATTGTATTTGTATGGTAAAACTTAATGTGGAGTGTAAAAGTTCATTTACATGTATTTAACGATAGCGTTCTAATATCGGTGGATGTTGTATGCAATATTTGTATGTTGTAAGACAGTATGGTAAAAGCTAGGTAGGTTTTAACTTTTACCATACACAACAACGCAACAACCAATCACAAGTTGGGATAAAATAGGTGACCATTAATGACACTATTCGATATTATCGTGTTGTTTACCAGGGATGAAGTTAATATTATAAGTTAAAACATTCATATTTTGTTATTTCAATCAATTATCTTTTTTATAATTACGAATTCAGTCGGTACTACAAACGAAGAAAGGAAACTGTACATGTCTTTATTATTAACTGCTGCTGCATGTATTATAAAAAGAATTCAATGGGGTCATACCACATTTTCCAATTTTTTTTCTGAAAGTAGATTTAAAACTACTTACAAAAATATATATTTTATGACACATATGTTTCTAGTTTTACAGTAATAATTTTTTTAAGTTTATATAAAATTTCGAATGATGTAACAGTTTTGCGGCCGTAGTGACATCTACCGAGCAAAAACGGAACTACTTTTGACGTTTATGTCATTTTGTTTTGAAACCACGCTTGAAACCGAACGTAGTCTTCAAAACTTCTCGAGTATTTATTGCCTTATACCATCTTTCCCTTACATCTTGAGCCATAAGAATACAAACAAAAAATTTATTTTTACTTCTCGAGTTATTCTCGTAGGACGACACAGAACAATATTGTATAACCATCGTAATATCTAAATCAAACATAAATTGTATTTATTTATGTTTTTATTTTGCATATTTCGTTATTTGTATTTACTTTTTTTTAAAAAATAACTTGTTGCAAGGATGTTGACGTTACTTTCAAAATACTGGTTATATAAGGTTATGTTAGAAAAAAGTGACAGACCTGTTCATGTACAGTAAAAGCATGAGTACGGGTGTGCCTCACTATCGTGTATTTGTGTACAAAACTGTGACGTCACAAAACCAAACTCAGAATCTTTATTAAAAAAAATCATGAATGAAAAGTGTAATAATATTAAATATTTTTCATGTATATATGCATAATATTAGGTAAATTTTTCATTTTTGAAAGAAAAATCAACATTTTTTTCTTTTAGGTATAACCCCATTATATAGAAATACGCGAAAACGACAACGCTAACGCCGGCAATGGTGAATACGTACCGTTTATACCAGAAAATATCAACAAAGTGATTATTACAACTTGTACAAGGAAATGCGACACGGAGATCATGAATTATTTTTTAATTATACGAGAATGATGAAAGAAATGTTCGACGATTTACTAGCTTTAGTAGGTCCTCATCTTAAGAAAAATTCAAATCGTCCTACAATACTACCCAATTGTAGACTTCTACTAACATTACGGTAAATATTTTTTGTGAATTATTATAAAATATTAATTTTTCAGATTACTAGCTTTAGGAGATTCTTTTGCTATCCGAATAGGAAAAACTACAGTATGAAACATTTTTAGAGAAAACTTTGGTATACTGTGCACAAATTGACGTATGGGTATGACTCCGTATGTGAACGGTTGACAATAAATTGTATTCCACTACCACTACACTCCACATTAAGTTTTACCATACCAAATACAATTCTCTATGAAAACAAAGTTTGCACTGCAATTTTAATTTTTCTTTATCTCAGCATATCCATTATCTTATAAAACAATTGTCAATAGTATGTTATGGAATAAAAGACAATTAAAAATAAACTGTAAGCACTGGCATTATTAAACGATATTATTACGTTCATGTATACAGTAACTCACCGCAAACACAATTTATTTTTAAAGCCTAGAAAATGATAGAGCCATTATGGGGTGTAATTTTCAAATTTCGTACAAAGATATTTCTAACTCTTCATCTCATTACACTTCCCTGTATTATTATATTACATTGTTCCTTATTTGTAAAAAATCCTACTCTCTTTTCCCTTCCAATAAACAAGTTCACGGGTTCTATGGCACACGTAATGTGAGTAAATTATATATATATATATATATATATATATATATATATATATATATATATATATATATATATATATATATACAGATGTTTCCTTTAAAACAACCACCGCTTGTTTATCAAGAATAAGGGGCATCGCACGAAAATTTTTGATAGGAATGTATCTTACATGCTAATAGATTTTTCATTTCGAAATAAATTTTTCTATATACAATTGCAACAATAAAATAAAATAAAAAAGAAATTGTTACATTTAAAAAAAATTTGTTAAATCATTAATAATTTTTCATACAATTAAATGTTTTAATTTGTAATTATTAGAAAATGGTAGGTAGTAAAAAAACTGATTAAAATCAGTCTGTTCTGAACATTAGATTATTATGTACGATTTTTAATTTTAGAGTTGCTAACTTTATTACCATACACTTTTACCTTCTTGTATATAAATGATTAACTTCGAATTGTATTTCCCACTGAATCCCTTATTACTTTCTTATTTATCAATATACTGTACAATTAATGTCTCTCATGTGACCGAAAAGTTCGGATATTTTTTTAAATAAAAAAAACTACATGGTTCGTATTGTTTTTGCTTTGAGCTTTAATACCAAATATGTTTACGTTTGAAAAAAAAATTGTATAGAAAGTGTTTAAAAGAAATATAATGAGCAATATTGGAAATTAAGCTATATATATACGTACATACAAACTATTGAAAAACAAAAAAAATACACAAGTACAGTCATAAAAATATAATATAAAATATTTACAATTTGTTCTTTGCAATATAAATACTATAATTTCAAATACGTTTTTGGGTAGCAATTTTAATAGTACTTTACAATGATATATTTTATTTAACCCAAGCGCACGGGGTGGCTACGATCCCAAGAATTTTTCATTTTAATGTATCTTTTGCATCAAACTCATTATATGGCTGTAAATTCAGGTAATGTTATAGAACTTTGACAGTTGTGAATTGCAATGATCAATACTAATTAGCGATTATTGTTTTTTTTTCTAAAAAAATAATTGTCACATTTGCAATCCACAGGACTTCGCCGAGGTAAGGTATTTGCTTTCATTTTCGGTAATTTCCGGGTTCCAATGAATCAAATCGACAAAATAACATAACCTAACCTCAAAAAAATTAAGTTCAAGTAATTTTAGATGGATAAAGACCGACATAGGCCATTGACGACAACAGATTTAGAAGAATGTAGTTACTTTATTTTTAAATAAAATCAAAAATAATCTACGAGCCCAAAATTATATTTCGGCCGGCACAATATTTATTTTATTGACATTGCATTGTATTACAAAAAAACTCAATAACTATTTGTGTATTAAGAGCGCAAAATGGGACATTGCCGATTGAGAGGTTGTTGCCGCGCAACACAGGAGAGCGGCATTCTTTCGAAAGTATTGGTCAAAACGTGGCTGTTAAAACCATGTAGCTACATATGAATACCTTAAGAATACTAATCATTAATCGAAAAAAACTGTATACATATATCGGAACTATCAGGAAAAATAATAATTGTTTATTGAATTTGTAAATCCAAAAAGAACAGAGATTCTCATCGATATTTGGTTTACAAAACGATGTGACAATAATTGTTATATTGTTATAAAAAATCAAGTGCTTAATATGATGCATTATAAGGAAAAAATTGATGTAACAAATAAGAGAGAAAAAAACAATGAAACAAAGAGTGGTATCGATATAATGGACAAAATCGTCCATATATAGGACAAAACTGACTGGCTGGTCACTAACTATGGCTTATCTTGGACATTAGTATGCTATAGTGAATGCCTTTATTGTTTACTAGCGGCAAAATATTACAATAGAATAGGAGAAAATGTGTAAAACTGGTTTAGAACATGAATTGGACCCTTCAAAATCATATCGCAAAACAACATCAAAAAATGATAATTAGGATAACACTGCATAAAAAATGTATGTTAGACGTGCCTAGTTAAGAAATATAAAAAAGTTGTTCAGTATGTAAAAAATGTTTGTAATACACACAATAAATGAAATTTATTCGTTAGGCTATGAAAATATTTTTTTTTATTTTGTATGTAATTATTATACTCAAGCTTTTATTTTGTTTCTGTGAAATTCAAACAATATGTTATTATTATACTTCGAAATTATATTACTGTTTAATTACAAGTAATTGTAAAGTTTAACCTAATAAATTAGGCAATTTTATCCCCTGCATGGAGATCACGGAAATTCTGAGTTTGCGTCTTCGCTTAAATGAAAATTAGGCAAAAGTTGACCTATTTGAGGACCATTTTAATTATACATCGTTATTCTTTATTCAGTCGAAAAACTTGTTCAGATTTTATGTTTGTTGAAATGAAATAAAATTATATATTATTTGATAGGATTAAAATAAGTAATTTAGCTAAGGCAATTTTATTCTCTGCGTCGAGATCACGTAAATTATAAAAGTTTGCGAATTGGATTAAACGAAAATTAGACAAAAGTAGACCCATTAGCGGACTATTTAAATTATACATTATTTTGCTATATTCCCTCAACTTGTTTTTTAACTATTATATTTTTGTTGAAAGAAAAATAAATTATATCATATTATTATAATTCGGGTCCAATTGACATCATCGGTATTTAGACCGAAAGGTAGGCTTCAGGATTAAGGTAAGTAAGTATACTTTGGAATTATATTATCTAAAAATATAAAATATTTTATTAAAAATTATTTTATGTATTCAACGGTTTGTACTTGTGTTCCATACATGTAATTTAAATGAGTGGATAAGCTTTTTGGGTAAAATTGTCTTGAAGCAACTTTCAATGACATGTTAAAAACATATGAATTATTAAAATTTGATATTTCTCATGAACATTAGCGTTTACAGTTCAATTTTAAAGATCGAAAAAAATATTTAAAGCGATGATATTGTCGAGCTATGATTTATTGCGATTTTCGTCAAGGCTTAACTCAACAACAGTGTATTGATCGAATGAATTATTCGATTTTTGGTGATGCAGCACCATCTAAAGTACAATTTACAACTAGTTCCAAGAGTTCAAATTTGGACGTAAGAACCTCAATAATGAATTTCTTGAAGTTCAACCAAGAACTTTGTTACTCCAGTACTCTAGAAAATATTGACGCTGTGCACCGAATCATTAGAGTAGATCGTCATGTAACATATGATGAAATTGAGGTACTATTTCTCCTGAATGTCACAATGATTTTTTTTTTGTTTCCATAAAAATGAAGATGCGTGGTAAACGATTTCACAGTACAGAAGAAACAGTTGAAATTAATAAATCATATGCCTGATATACCAAATTCGAATAACAAAGTGTATTGTGCTAAAGGCGAATATTTTGAAAAGAAATAAACCACTTATTTCCATAAAATACTTCCTGTATTATTTTCTAAAAACTTAAGTACTGGCTTTAAAAAAATCATAATTCCATATTGAATACAGCAAACTTTATTTGTTTTACACATTAAATATGAGAAAAGAGGATTTTCAAATCCTACTAAAATGTTTCATGAATGCCTTGGCACTTGACAGATGTTAGGATTGCAGTTTTCTTCCATATACCCTCGTGATAACATAAAATAAATGAATAAATATATCATCACGGTTTATTACCCATTCTTCAAATTGAAAGAACTATACGCATTAAATGCACAAGATATGAATGACATTTCCTATTTTTGTGAGTCGAACTATAAATAGTAGTAGTAAGGTTAATAAATAAGAAAATTTATTTTTGAATTGAAAAAAATTAAAAGAATGACGTTATCGCTTTGGCCTGTGAACATACATATATTTCCTAATAAATTACATAGGAATGTAAAAATTACGTAAATACAAGAAATGGAATATCAGTACATGCATACAGCATTCATATAAACCCTTGAACGACTGAACATAGTCAAAAAATTGCAGACTTCCAGAAATTATAACATATGTATAATGTGTAGGTAGGTAATAATAAAAATATACATTCACAATCAATATAATCTGTTTATCAGTGGGTATAAAGAGGATACAAATTAATGAAATATAAATATTCGTCAATAATTTTGTATATTATGACCGGTAGTATTTACTCTTAAATATTGTTATTATGCTATGACTAAAATAACAAATTCAGTTGCTTTTTAATCACTTCAATGTATTTTTATATGGTAGCCATGGTAATTAGTTAGGATGACTAAAATTATAAGTAAATGCTACCGGCCTATATCTTTTGGAGTAGACAACTAACCCTAAAACAATTGTAATTTATATAATAGTCGAAAAGTAACAACTGTTTCTTGCACAATATCACCCTGAAGGGTTGTAGTACTATTCCATTTGTATTAAAAACGTATTGTAAGTTTACGCATACTTTGTGAATTGATAATATAAATATTTTTATTAGAGTCCGCCCCATTTGTTTCATTTTTTTATACAGAATTAGGAAGAACATTACTCATAATATGTGAACCGATTAGATAAGTTTGGTTTAGATTTCTTAGAAATTCGAGGCACAAAAAACCTAAACTTTTTTTGAAAACAATATTACTCATGTTTATAATAATGTATCAGATAATTTATACAGTTCCAAATTGTATATTCCTTCTTACAATACAAGGAAAGAATTTTTAAGGAACTCGCAAAAAAAATGTTTCAATGATAACGAATTTTGATTAATATAAATACTTTAAATTCAATAGGAGATAGATATTTGTCATATAAGTTCCTTGAAATTTAATATTTTTGTGTATTTAAAGTAAAATTTTTGATATTTACGACATTTAAAATCGTCTACATGTATGTAATATTGCATATTTGATTGAATTTTGTATTTTTTATACGAAGCATGTCATTGACAAATTATTTGAGGTCAGAACTTGCCCTCAAAGTTCAGTTTTAATTCTCTCTAAAAACAATCCTAACCCAAAAATGAGTAACAACGTAAACTTGTAACTTTGTCCTTTTACTCCTATTTATTCCAATTTTTGGGTTTTTTAAGGTCTTACATCCAAAAAAGTGTATACAATTTAAAATTTTATATTTCTTCATACAATATTATAATGAACGAATATACTCAGAAATTATAAAAAAACAAACAATTATAATGAATCAAATTAATAGTATAAATGTTTTAAATGCAATAGGGGAGATATTTGTAATAAAAGTTACTTGAAATTTAATAATGTTTCTGATTGGAAGTAAAATTTTTGATACTTATGACATTAGATTTTGTATATTTTATGTATTCACGTTATTGATGGATGAATTACTTGTGGTTAGAATTTGTCTACAGAATTTGGCTCTAATTTTCTGTAAAAACCACTCCTAACCCAAAAATGAGTAAAAACACCCGTAACTTTGTCATTTTACGTATCCATATCTTCAAATTTGGGAGTTTTAAGATCCTACACCCAAAAATGGGTCGAACCAAATATTTCTACTTTTTACATATTTCGACGTATATATTCCAAATTTTCAAGCTGCAGTTCAATAGCTCTTGTCATTCTCGAGATATTCGCCTTTAAAGAGTAATCCTCATTTTCCCTATACACTACAATAACACAAAAATGGGTACAAATACAAACCGGCAACGTTGGCAAGTTTCAAATTTTTTACTCTGCCGGTTCAGATTTTATAAATATCTAAAAATCCCGGAAAATGGCTTAAAATTATTGGAAAGCGCCAATAATTGCATTCGACATGAAATAGAAAATAAATTATTAAAGGTAAAAAAATAGTTTGATTTTTTCTTCGTGATTTTAAGGCCACACAACTTTGAAAACCAGTCCACCCATTTGGTAGATTATCCTAATCCATGTACGAAAACTACCAGTTAATCATTTAGGTATTTTAAAAAGAATGTGAACCATATATTAACTCTTTATAGTAAAACTTATTTATTTTATATTTCGAAAAAAATAATGTAGAAATATCTTTCATATTGAAATAATAAAATCTTGATTATAGAATAGATATTAATTAACGAGAAATAAGGCAACAAAACTTTTAATCCTGAAAAGTGATAGACACGTAAACATCATGAACAAATATACTCATCAAATAAAATCGACTGTTTTACTATTTTATTTACATTTCATTTAGTATTTTTAATATTGATAAAAATAATTTGCTGTCTGAAAAATGAAAAGGGTCAAAATTAAAACTAGGATAACTCCGGAAGGGATGATAGAGTTCATTTTCCTAAAAATAATTGTCAGATAATGCTGGCGATTTTGGCGATAAATTGCTTCTTAGGTTGCACTAACATGTTCATTTTTATGATGCAAAAGTTTTTTTTGGTTATATATATATATATATATATATATATATATATATATATATATATATATATATATATATATTGGGTTGTAATTTAGGTGTATAAGGTTTTTATAGCAAGATATTTTGTTGTATGAGTAAAGGTTAGATTTTTTTGTATTACCGCAAAATACGAAACTTTGTCACTCACCTCTGCCACAAAATTGGGAGATGACAAGAATTTTTATCAGTACAGATAATAGTTTTGTTCTTAGTGTTTTGATTATATGTAAATATGTCGACTAATTGTAAACATGAGTAATTCTAGTTGTGACCAGTCGGCTGTGAACAGAAGAAAGTAAGAGTGAAGGTTAAAGTCATGTCACCTACTATGCATTATATCATTATTATTGAACAAATTTGAGCATTGAACATATAAGTTACTTTAAATTTAATATTTTTGTGTATTTAAAGTAAATTTTTGATATTTGACATTTAAAATCGTCTACATGTTTGTAATATTGCATATTTGATAGAATTTTGTATTTTTTATACGTAGCATGTCATTGACAAATAATTTGATGTCAGAACTTGCCCTCAAAGTTCAGTTTAATTCTCTCTAAAAACACTACTAACCTAAAAATGAGTAACAACATAAACTTATAACTTCGTCATTTTACTCCTATTTATTCCAATTTTAAATTTTTGAATTTTTTTAAGGTCTTACATCCAAAAAAGTGTATACAATTTCAAATTTTATATTTCTTCATACAATATTATGATGAACGAATATATTCAGAAATTATAAAAAAAATCAATAATAATGAATCAAATTATTATTATAAATGTTTTAAATGGAATAGGGGAGATATTTGTAATAAAAGTTATTTCAAATTTAATAATGTTTATGATTTGAAGTAAAATTTTTGATATTTAAGACATTAGATTTTGTATATTTTATAGTCGTATTCACGTTATTGATGGATGAATTACTTGTGGTTAGAATATGTCCACAGAATTTGGCTCTAATTTTCTGTAAAAACCACTTCTAACCCAAAAATGAGTAAAAACACCCGTAACTTTGTCATTTTACGTATCCATATTTTCAAATTTGGGAGTTTTAAGATCCTAACTCAAAAATGGGTCGAACCAAATATTTCTACTTTTTACATATTTCGACGTATATATTCAAAATTTTCAAGCTGCATTTCAATAGCTCTAGTCATTCTCGAGATATTCGCCTTTAAAGAATAATCCTCATTTTCCCTATACACTACAATAACACAAAAATGGATACAAATACAAACTGGCAACGTTGGCAAGTTTCAAATTTTTTACTCTGCCGGTTCAGATTTTATAAAGAAATATCTAAAAATCCCGGAAAATGGCTTAAAATTATTGGAAAGAGCCAATAATTGCATTCGACAACAAATAGAAAATAAATTATTATCATTTTATAAAGGTAAAAAAATAGTTTGATATATTTTTCTTCGTGATTTTAAGGCCACACAACTTTGAAAACCAGTCCACCCATTTGGTAGATTATCCTAATCTATGTACGAAAACTACCAATTAATCATTTAGTTATTTTAAATAGAATGTGAACCATATATTAACTCCTTATAGTAAAACTTCTTTATTTTATATTTCGAAAAATATAATGTAGAAATATCTTTCATATTGAAATAATAAAATCTTGATTATAGAATAGATATTAATTAACGAGTAATAAGGCAACAAAACTTTTAATCCTGAAAAGTGATAGACACGTAAACATCATGAACAAATATTCTCATCAAATAATATCGACTATTTTATTTACATTTCATTTAGTATTTTTAATATTGATAAAAATAATTTGCTGTCAGAAAAATGAAAACGGTCAAAATTAAAACTAGGATAACTCCGGAAGGGATGATAGAGTTAATTTTCCTAAAAATAATTGTCAGATAATGCTGGCGATTTTGGCGATAAAGTGCTTCTTAGGTTTCACTAACATGTTTATTTTTATGATGCAAAAGTTTTTTTTGGTAATATATATTGGGTTGTAATTTATGTGTCCAAGGTTTTTATAGCAAGATATTTTGTTGTATGAGTAATGGTTAGAGTTTTTTGTATTACTGCAAAATACGAAACTATGTCACTCACCTCTGCCACAAAATTGGGAGACAAGAATTATTATTAGTACAGATGATAGTTTTGTTTTTAGTATTTTGATTATATGTAAATATGTCGACTAATTGTAAACATAAGAGTAGTTCTAGTTGTGACCAGTCGGCTGTGAATAGAAGAAAATAAGATTGAAGATATAAAATCATGTCACCTACTATGCATTATATCATTATTATTTAACAAATTTAATTTTTTAAAGTTTTATATATAAATACATACATAAATAATCTGTAACCCTTTCTGTACCTTTCGGTGTAAGGGTGCCGGGCGCACCAAGCTGCAATGTGAAAATTTTTTTGTTGCTGAGCGTTCACCCATCGAACATATCGCTATTGTGTAGCCTGCTCCGACATGCCGATCACAAAGCTGACACTCTAACCACACTGCCGTTCTGCCGATAAATATACAAGTTTCATTTAAATAGTCCATCATTGTCATCTCGAAAAGTATAAGAGCTATAAAGAAGGTTTAAATTGGCAAATAATATTTATTTTACAACATAAATGCATTGAAAAGAAAAAAAATCTACCAGTATTTCTCAGAATATAATTGCTAACTTTTTATTTTAAATTGGAACATATACTTTTATTAGCTTATTCCCTAGAAAATTTAATTCTGAATTAAATGATATAATAATTTCATAACAATTTTCTTGAGTAAAATGCATATAAAGTTTTATATTAATTTTATTTAGATATGACTGTTATAAGACAAGAGTGCCATGATTCGAATAAACAAACACATGTTATAATTTACATAGAATTAGAATGCCATAAAAGAATAAGTATTTTGTGTGCTTAATGAACATATTTTTTTTATTAAATGTCACTAAAATATAATATATAGTATAAGAGTATATATTTCCCTGTGACTTTGCATCATTAATACTACAAAATTAATAATTTTTTGCTCTAAATTGTACTAATATTTCAGTGATATCTGACGCTAATACAGAATCAAATAAAGTAGCATATATGACATTTTGCACATTTTTATATTTTTTCATTTTTGGTAAGGCTTTTTAAAACTGACTAGTTTGCAATACTCAATAACAAACTACAAAGACTACTGCATCTATTTAATACTGCAATAATTTTTACTGTTGTTTAGGTAAGAGTTATACTTAAAAAAATATGACATCTCTTTTAACTTATAAATCTTCTGTCAAATGAACAAATAAATTTGTCAAAACACATATACAAGTATGTGGAATTATCAAGAAAATAGTTGACTACTGCAAAGTTTGTTGACCTACCAATTCCATTTCAAGATTGTGTCGAATCAAAACAAAACTACTTAATTTAAAAAGTAGTTCAATATAATTAGTTTGTAGTTAATTATTGCGCAGCCTGTGATGGTACGATGTATATTGAAATGTAGGGAACAAAACAAATAAATAGAAATATACCCAACATGTAATTTGCGAAGGAAAAAATAAAACCTTTTCGACGTTGATGGAGTTAAAATTAACCACAAAAATTTAAAAAAGAGAATATATACAGTTACTTCATCTTATAAACAAGATATTTTTTCTTTTTAATTTGGCTTAATTCGTTACCTTCCTGACGTATTGGTTCAGATTCGCAAATATTTCTGACTTATTTATACTTGTATTCGTGGAAGCGCAGATTGTTTTTTCTTCTTAATCACAACTTGTAAATCAAAGAGGCGAAACCTGTTTTGGTATTGTCCGAACGACATTGATCTAGTACATGTCAAATTTGGACAAATCGTACACGACGGCCCACACGGTTGAGTTTTTCGAATGGACAAGCAAGGGTCAACATCCGTAATTTACATATTCGATACTGGAGTGGCTGCCGACTGGCTAATCCTACGAGTACTCGTCAGCGTTATTAAGGCCTGTCAGATATTTTTTCCCGGTGTTTTGATTTATAAGTTCACTTTTTTTACTCAAACAACTTATCAGAATGATCTGAATAATGTTTTATTATTCAAACTATTTCGTATTAATTTTAATCGCTCTTAATAGTAAACGTTGATATTATTTTCGTTAGAATACAATGTATAAAAACAGAATAAGAGATGGGCGGTGTTCAAATAATCAATTTGAATATTGATTAACAAACATTTTACATTATTATAGTTTAAACACAAATTATTTTAATGTCACCCACAATTTTTTTACGTATTATTTTTTTACAAAATTTTATCTATATAGAAATTGATCTGATTGGCTGAATTGTTGTGTAAATCCTTAAGAAGATAATTTTATAAATATGTTGTTATTAATCGTTAATAGTACTTTTTCAAGTTATACTGTTGATAATGGATTTAATAGTCAGTGACCTTATAAGATTATATAAAATATTAGTGATTTTAGGTCATGTTGCAGCCTTATGTGGGGTATTAAATACTGATACACATTTTTGGCATTTCTTTATTAGTTGACACCCATTATTTGATTTCCCATAAATGCAGTTACATGCATATTTTACCCAAAATCCTTTAAGTTAAAAGAGAAAGAAAAGACACAAAAAAACACGAAAATGTAAAAAAAAACGAATTAATGAATTACTGCCACAACCGCATCCATACTGATGTGATAACCAAGTGAAATGTGAATTCCAAAATTCTGTGGCCTCTTAATGTGTGAGTCAGGTACATGAGTGTTATTTCGAAAAATATTAGATATACGGCATATGTTACGAGATGTCTACTACTGGTACATTTATGTGTGAACTGCTAAAAATTTGGTAACTGACAAATGTCAACAACTAATGCATTTCATTTTCTCATTTTGATAAATTCTTTATGAGATAATTAATTTTAATTGTTATTTTTTATAGGCATATTACTTCCTAAGACGTCAATGAAAGTTTAATAATTGCTTGTATTTTTGCTAAACATTAAACCATGTTATATATACTACATTTTCATTTCTTTAAGTGTCAATTACCGGTGCTTTTACCTTAAATTGAAATCAATATGTAGTAAGTAGGTATTACTTGTTATTCGTTAAGCCATAGTATATTTTTTTAAATATTCTGTACGTAGATAAAGAATAATAATATTGAAATTAAATAAAAAAATAATATATAATAGAAATATACGGAATTTTTACTGTGAAATTGTTTACTTACAAGGCATGCTGGGGCAAGATGTGTATAAAAATGTAAATAAATGTAAACATACTCTAAGGTAATCAGATACATATTTATGTATTTGAAAATATGCAAAGTATCTACAAAAGGTTGAGATACTACAACTATGTATGTCACATAATAAAATAGTAATTGCAGTAATCAAATTAAGGACCATTATAATTCTTTTTTTATTAAACTTCATCGCAACTGAAAGCGATAGTAGAAAGTCTTGATTGTTCTTCGTGAAGCCATTATAATATAATAATCTCTTACGTAGCTATAGTGATGATTTTGTGCTCAAATGTAGAGTTCGTTCGGAGTCACATAAAATTATCTATTTTCAACATTTCTAAACAAATGTAAATATATTTAAAATAACTTTTGTTGTCAATAATTGGAAATATGCGTGGATTATAAACAATTTAATTTAAAAAAAACCACGTATATTATAGTCCAAGTTATTACTATTGCCATTGGCAGCCAATCATTCAACATTTCCTTTGCATTCATAGAAACCAAGTTATTTCTATCTGTCTTGGAATCATTATGTAAATTCAGGTTAGTGTTATTTGGGTTTACTTTCGTTGTTCTTTGCTTATATTTCTTATTCATATGATAGCAGACGATTCGAATGTATACTTTTGAATAGAGAAGACTAAGGCAAAGTAAAAAGCATTACAAACTTTAATATTTTTTTTAAAATAACATTTGTAGTCAATAATTGTAAATATGCGTGTATTTTAAACAATTTAATAAAAAACCACGTATATTATAGACTAAGTTTTGATCACCATTGGCAATCAATCATTCAACATTTCTTTTACATTCATACAAACCAAGTTGTTTCTATCTGTCTTTGTAGTCAGTAATTGGAAATACGAGGTCCGTTAAATAAAGGTGACTTCAAATTTCGCGGGTTACGTATATTAGATTCTCGAATTTTTTTGTTTGTTACGTTGGTACACATATTCCCAACATATGTTGACATGATCAGCCATTTTACATTTGTAGTTTGTTTTTGACAGATATAAAGGTTAGACGTATTTTTGTGTGCTTGGCGAGTTTTTTCAATCAAAAAATATGGATCAAAGAATCTGTATTAAATTTTGCGTGAAAAATAAAATTAAGTGCTCCAATTTGGCAACTCTACTTTGAGCAAAAAAAAAAAAAAAAAAAAAAACTATAAGTGGTACAAGCTCTTCACAGAAGGCCGAGAAGATGTTAATGACGATGCCCGCCCTGGACACCCCAGCATGTCAACAACCGATGAAAACGTTGAAGTGGCAAAGAAAATTGTGATGGAGAAAAGTCGAATCACTATTAGAGAAGTTGCTGAGGGTGTTGGCGTATCGGTTAGCTCATACCAAGCAATTTTTTCGGATGTTTTGGGCATGAAACGTGTGGCAGCGAAGTTTGTTCCGAAATTGCTAAATTTTGACCAAAAGAACCGTCGCATGAGTATCGTGCAGGAACTGCTAAATGACGTCAATGACGGACCAGATTTGCTCAAAAGGATCATAACTGGTGACGAAACATGGGCATGGGCAAACGGAAGAACCAACACCGAAAAAAGCACGCCAAGTTCGGTCAAATGTGAAGGTTTTGCTTACTGTTTTTTTTCGATTACAATGGCGTGGTGTATCATGAGTTCTTGTCAGAAGGTCGTACGGGCAATAAGGAATATTACGTTCAAGCTATGCGCCGTTTGCGTGAAGCAATAGGAAAAAAAACCCCGGATTTGTAGTAAAACAAGTCATGGAAAAAAAACCGTAATCACGACTCATCACCGTATTCACCGAACTTGGCCCCCTGCGACTTTTTCCTATTCTCAAAACTGAAAAGACCCATGAAAGGATGGCGTTTTGCCACGATTGAGGAGATAAAGACCGCATCGCTGGAAGAGCTTAAGGCCATACCAAAAATCGCATATCAGAAGTGCTTCGAGGATTGGAAAAAGCGGTGGCACAAGTGTATTCTATCTGAGGGGGGGTTACTTTGAAGGGGACAAAATAGATATTGATAAATAAATATTTTTCAAGAAAAATGTCAAATTTTTGTTGAAAAAATCTCGTATGCGTGGATTTTTAAACAATTTAATAAAAAACCACGTATATTATTGTTCAAATTTTGATCGCCTTTGGCAGCCAAGTATTCAATTCAATAGTCTTAATGATGCGTGAAATACAACCTAAATTAACAGAAAGAGCAATGAATAGCGAGAATGAACAAGTTGATAAAACAAATGAATTTTGAAACACTGTTCAATATACTCCTGTCAAGAACCGCTAGTTGATACTCTAGAATAAAATGATATAAGAGTGGAATTGCTACGGATTCTACGCACACATAGGAGAAACACAAAAACTAATCTCACAATACGACCCTCTAATCGTATGCATACAAGAAACCCACTTTAAGAACAAACAAAATGCCACAATAAGATATGATTTTTTCAGAAAGGATAGAAACAACCCCATAAACGCCAGTGGAGGAGTAACCATACTTATAAAAAACAACAACTATACTAAAGAAATAATCCT
This sequence comes from Harpalus rubripes, assembly GCA_963082715.1. Taxonomy (NCBI): domain Eukaryota; kingdom Metazoa; phylum Arthropoda; class Insecta; order Coleoptera; family Carabidae; genus Harpalus; species Harpalus rubripes. Next base: position 43,239,267 of record OY720458.1, on the reverse strand, counting down.
TAACACAACAATAGAAGCCGTTGCAATACAGATGTTGGCACCAATGAAAACAACCATCTGCAATATATACTTTCCATCGGAAACTATAGTAGATGAACTAAAAATAAATAGATTATTAGATCAATAGCCCAAACCATACATATTAACAGGTGATTTTAACGGACACAACTACATATGGGGTAGTGAAACTACAGACCCAAGAGACAAAATATTCGAAAAAATGATAGATACATACTTGATAGTATTTAACACAGGAACAAGCACCCATTTTTGTACCCAGACAGGAAAATTTTCTTTCATAGACCTCACACTATGCGAACCCCAATTAGCACACAATTTTTCGTGGGAGATAATATAATGTATGTACAATAACGATGACTTCCCAATAATAATCAACTCCTATCAAAGCAACAAAGTAAAGCCCCATCCTATATACGCAAAATGGAAAAGGCAAACTGGGAACTATACTCTACATTAATAATAATAAATAAAGACATCGCAAAATGATGACATAGACACTGTCATGGAGGAATTAGTGAAGTATATACTCGTAACAAAGGCGGCCAATATAGCAATCGGGAAGAAAAGGTTTATAAAAGACAAGATAATACTTCCGTGGTGGAATAATGACTGTGAACAAGCAATACGGAAAAATAAACAAGTTCTACAGAAATCCCCGGAAAAGTTACTCTGCTTAAAAGTGGAAAAACATTCGCACAAACATTGCTAAAAGTAGGTACAACACATGTGACAAGCCCCCAGGATATCGTAAATACAATAGTCGACACATTTGAACGGACGTCAGAAGATACATGCTACACCCAAGAATTTTTATAAAAAATATATACAAATAAGTATTGAGGATGAACCTAACTCTGCATTAAATGAACCGTTCATTTGGGAAGTACTACAAGTTTTAGAAAATATGAAAGCCAAAAACAACCCAGGGCCAGATGGTATACCCTACCCAAATAAAAAAATTACCAGAAGACATTCTAAAATATCTACTAAAAATTTACGAATTTATGTGGAAATACGGGAAATATCTAATAAAAATAAAAAGTTCTTACAGTTTTAATTCTAAAACCAAACAAAGATAAATCAAACCCAATAAACTACAGGCCCATATCCCTATCGAACTGCTTGAGTAAATTATTACAGGAAATGGTCAATCGAAGACTAATCTGGTTTCTGGAATCTCACAACATTCTAAAAAACGAGCAATGCGGATTTAGACAAAAACCGCTCTGCTATTGACCAAATAGTCACTTTACAAACTAATATACAAGAAGCATTTAATAACAAGCAAAATCACATGGCTATATTTTTTGATATCCAAAAAGCCTATGACTGTACTTGCAAACACTACATATTAACAACTTCAAAACATCCTAACCTACATTAACAACTTCTTACAAAATAGAACATTTTGAATTAAAATGAACGATATGACAAATTAATCCTTTTAAACGCCAAGCCATCATCTAGATTCTGTAATGAAAAACAAGAGAAATGCAAATGGGTACATAACTTTCAGCTACCATTGACTACGGCCAACTTCAAAGAAGTATGGGATAATCAGAACCCCATTTTACTTAATTCAGAACTCAACAATATAGTTACTGCTTATAATGAACTGCTGTATGATTTGGATACAAAAAGAATACTTCTTTCGATATATAACCTAAACTACCAAGTAAACCTAACAAGACACAACTACCTTTCCCTTGATGTTCCATTTAGGCTCCTAAAACTGATTTCTAAACTTAGAAAATCCAATGTCAAGATATGTTCCTTCTACCTTAACGGTTTCCGATATATCTTTAACGAAGAAGAAATCTGCACCATCTGCAATTTATATGAAGAAAATAACTTTAATCATTTTTCAAATGTCATACTCGAAATGTGAACAGAAATTAAACACAAATAAACAAGCAGATAACAAGCCAACGAACAAACGCCCTGCACCCGAAGACTCAAAATGAAAACAATACCAGTACAACTATTGAAAATCAACTGACCACAACCACAGAATATACACATGAATAACGTCAACAGAAGCGACACTTTTGTATATATTGCCATCCGTGTGCTCATGGCTGTGTGCGCGTGAAACTGGACCAGGGACGGGTAACGCAATGAGATTGGGCGTACTCCGGTAAGCCAGGCTATGCCAGTGAAGGAGTGACGGCGTTCGTCTGTAGGGTGGTTCAGCGCAAGAATATTTCGACTACTAGGCATAATGCCGGGTGGTACACATTGTTGCGTAAATGGCTGTTCGAATAATAATAAAAATAAAACAATTCTAAAAAGCTTTTTTATTTTTTTATCGACCGCTTCAGTATATTATGGTTACACTAAATTTTATATGTAATTGTAAAGAAGTTTAATTAATTTAGAACAATTATTATATTTTTATATTTATCAAAAGGACATTTAAATCTAAATTTGAATTAGGTTTTAGGTATTTTCTGTATGTTCACATTTTAATTTAAAGGTTTTAAACGAATGCTATATCAAAAATTTTCATAGTACCTACTAATATTGATATCAAAATAAATATTTTTTCCTAGACACCTAGGTAGACATCTTACGTACGCCAATGCTAGCGCGTAAAGCGAGCCTGTTTAAGGTCACCAAACTTAAATACACACGCATAGGGTAGTGTTGTACCAGTAGACCAGACGGTAGAAACACCCATAATAGAAAACAATAATTTCACAACAGAATGAACAAGGAGAAGAAACACAAGGAAAAGATAATAAAAATGACGATACCCCAGCATCATCATCATCAAAAGAAAATTTATTCCAACAACCAGCAAAGAAAACCAGATAATTTGGAGCAGGAACACGATCCAGATCGCAAAATCCAGTGAGCCTAGGTACACGAAGAAATTATAAACAATCCATAAAAATACATACTATTATACGATCAGACAAAAGATCTCATAAATACACAAGGAACAAGCGATTACTTTAACATTATAATATATTACACAAGCAATACAAACTAACTAAATAATATATTAGAATACATAAGATCCAAAATAACTGACGAAACACAAACGCAGAATAACCAGAATGACAACAAAACTTAAACTCTAAACAAAAGTACTCAATCCAAAGCAACAGTAAACAAAATGTGCATAATACAATGAAACAATGGTCTTTTAACCCACCTACTATAATTACAAAGAATAATACAACACGACCCAAGTTTCATTATATATATATATAAAAGACAGTCAAGAAGAAGTGCAAGTGTGGCAATACAAAATGAAAACTATTAAACGCGAAAACTCAACTTAAACACAGAACTAGAAGCAATCGCAGTAAGATCATATTTCCCAACTTTAATCACAATATGCTATGTTCGTTTATCATCAAACAAACCAATAAACAACAACAAGATAAAAAACAATCAATCAATTACCAAAATCATATATTGTTCTGGGAGATTTCAACGCACACAAATGGAAAAAAAATCAGTACAATAGATTTGATATTTACACAACCAAGATTAGAAAAATAAATTAAGATGGGAAACACTATCAACGCACTTATCAGATGGCCATTACCCTATAAAAATATACCAAGATGACATAGACATAACAGACACAAATGATGTAAAAAAGGAACTTCAAAAAAGAGCTATGGGAACAATATCGAGAAATAATAAAAAAAACATGACACAAGAAACAAGTTTTAGAGATATAAACACAGTCATCAACGATCTTACAACAAAATTACACAAGCAGCAGAAAAAACAATAGGCCATAAAAACAAAAACACAAAATTAAAAAATGTCCCATGGTGGAACGAGGAATGTGAAAATGAAATAAAACAAAAATCCGCACTTTACAAATATAGACGGCACAACACATCACAAAACTTATTAAAACTAAAACGTTAAAGAGAATTATGCCGGAAAATAATTAAAAAATGCAAAAAACATCATAGCAACAATCTACATCGCCATAAATAAAAACACCCCCATAAAAACAGTATGGTGCAAAATCAATAAAAGGTTGCACAACACCAATAGGAATAAGAAACCTAATAATAAACGACCAGAACATTACAAAACGAAAAGAAATAGCAGACACCCTAGCAAATTACTTAGCAAAAATATCAAGCAATGAAAATTATACTGATGTTTTTCTGAGAACCAAAGAGAACAAGACGAAAAAAATTTCCAACGACATAAGAAATACACTCAACAAAAACTTAATATGGGAATTAACTGAAACAATAAATCAAATGAAAAAAAATACCAGTCCAGATCCAGACAACATACCTCCTAAATTAATACAAGAACTTTCAGCTGATACAAAAGAATACCTCCTTAAAATTTACAACTTTGTCCTATCATATACATTTCCAGACGCATGAAGAGAAGCAATCATTGTTCCAATTCCAAAATCCAATAAAAATAAAACAAACCCCATCAACTACCGCCCAATATCCATAATAAACTGCCTAAGAAAAATTAAAGAAAAAAAGATTGCGAGAAAAATTAACAGGTATCTACAAAAAAAAAAAAAACGACAAACCCCAAACAGGTTTCCGAATGGGTAAAAGCACAACCGACAACTTAGTAATGGTAACAAAAGAGATTCAAGAAACTTTCAAAACGAAACAACACATGATAGCAGTTCTATTCGATCTAGAGAAAGCTTATGATGATACCACATGGCGACAAAACATTCTGAAAATATTACAACAATATGGCAATGACGGACACATAATGCACTTCGTAAAAAACAACCGACAGAAATTTTATAGTAAGAGCAAAAAATAACATTCACAAAAACAAATTCAAGAAAACGGTATCTCCCAAGGGTCAACACTAAGTGCTACACTTTTCCTGGTAGCGATTAACTCCACAGCACAAACTATAGAAGTACCGATCAAATTCGCAATGTATGCGGACGACCTCATTTACCATAAAAGCAAAAATCTTCTCTGGAGTCAACAACTAATACAAAAAACGGAACAAAATTTATGAATGTAATCACAGAACCAGAAACATAAACCCAATAATTAAACTAAACAATACAAACATTATATATGAAAACGAAATCAAACTATTGGGAATTATCTTATATCACAGATTAACTCGGAGAACACACATAAGAACACTATCTTCGGAATATTGTCGAAGATTAATCATCCCCAAAACGCTAGCACACCACACGTGGAGTGCAGACAGGCCAACATTAATGCTGATTTACAAATCACTAATAAAAAATAAAATCGACCACGGGTCAACAATATATGGTACAACAAAGAACACAAATCTTAGATGCTTGAATACAATTCACAATAAAGCGCTAAGAATTGTAACTGGGGCATTCAGATCAAACCCTATAGAGAGCATATGTTGCGAAGTAAATGAGCCATCGCTAGAAGAACGAAGGAAAACCCTAACACTGACGTATCTAATAAACATAGCAGCACAACCAACCCATCTAGTACTCCCGCATATATTCGACCCATTATCACCCACCATAAAATTAAAGGACCATACACATAAATAAAATCCTACGCAAAATAAATTACAATCTCCCAAACATAGACAAAAACAAAATACCAGTCATCCCTTCTTTTTCAATTGGAATACCTCAAAAAAACTTAAAACTAAGTGCGTACGACAAAACCGACACCAACCCGGGCATACTCGAAAATCTTTTTAATGAAATAAACACAAAATTTGCACAATTATTGTTTCTGTCTTGGAATCATTATGTAAATTCAAGCTAGTGTTACTGGGTTTACTTTTGTTGTTCTTTACTTTCATTTAGTATTCAGTTGATAGCAGACGATTCGAATGTAGACTTTTGAATAGAGAAGACGTTAAGGCAAAGTAAAGGGAATTACAAACGAATATATTTTTTTAAATAACATTTGTAGTCAATAATTGGAAATATGCGTGGATTTTAAACAATTTAATAAAAGAACCACGTATATTATAGTTCAAGTTTTAATCGGCATTGACAGCCAATCATTCACGTTTATTTTACATTCATACTGACCAAATTATTTCTGTCTTGGAATCATGTAAATTCGAGCTAGTGTTTTAGGTTTACTTTCGTCGTTCTTTGCTTTTATTTATTATTCATTTGATAGCAGACGATTCTAATGTAGACTTTTGAATAGAGAAGACGTTAAGGCAAAGTAAAGGGCATTAAAAACTTACATATATTTTTTTTTAAATAACATTTATAGTTAATAATTGGAAATATGCCTGGATTTTCAACAATTTAATAAAAAACCACGTACATTATAGTCTAAGTTTTGATCGCCATTGGCAGGCAATCATTCAACGTTTATTTAACATTCATACACATTAATTTTAAATAAACAAAACTTGAATATATTTTTTAAATAACCTTTGTAGTCAATATGCGTGTATTATAAACAAAACAATTATAAACATTTCTTTTACTTTCATACAAACCAAGTTGTTTCTGTCTTGGAATCATTATGTAAATTCAAGCATTTGTTATTTGGTTTGCTTTCGTTGTTTTTTGCTTTCATTTACTATTCATTTGATAGCAGACGATTCAAATGTAGACTTTTGAATAGAGAAGACGTTAAGGCAAAATAAAGGGCATTACAAATTTTAATATGTTTTTTCTTCAAATAACATTTGTAGTCAGTAATTGGAAATACGAGGTTTGTTCAAAAAAAGATGACTTCAAATTTCGCGGGCTACGTATATTAGATTCTCGATTTTTTTTGTTTGTTACGTTGGTACACATGTTCCCAACATATGTTGAGATGATCAGCCATTTTGCATTTGTAGTTCGTTTTTGACAGATATAAAGATTAGACGTATTTTTGTGTGCTTGACGATTTTTTTCAATCGAAAAATATGGATCAAAGAATCTGTATTAAATTTTGAGTGAAAAATAAAATTAAGTACTCCAACGCACTTGAAATCCTCAGCCACCTATTCGTCGGACTTGGCCCCCTGCGACTTTTTCCTGTTCCCAACACTGAAAAGACCCATGAAAAGACGGCGTTTTGCCAAGATTGAGGAGATAAAGATCGCATCGCTGGAAGAGCTTAAGGCTATACCAAAAAGCGCATATCAGAAATGCTTCGAGGAATGGAAAAAGCGCTGGCATAAGTGTATTATATCTGAGTTGGTAACTTTGAAGGGGACAAAATAGATATTGATGAATAAATAAATTTTTTTCGGGAAAAATAAAGTCACCTTTTTGTTGAACAAATCTCGTATGCGTGGATTTCAAACAATTTAATAAAAAAACCACGTATATTATAGTTCAAATTTTGATCGTCATTGGCAGCCAATTATTCAAAATTTCCTGCACATTCATATAGACCAAGTTGTTTCTATCTGTCTTGGAATCATTATGTAGATTACCGACTGACCCAAAAATGAATTATATTTATTTTATTTTACATTTTTATCGACCGCTTCAGTATATTATGGTTACACTAAATTTTTAATGTAATTGTTAAGGAATTATATTAATTTAGAATAATTGTTATATTTTTATATTTATCAAAAGGACATTTATCTAAATTTGAATTAGGTTTTAGGTACTTTCTGTATGTTTACATTTTAATTTAAACCGGAAAAGGTTTTAAACAAATGCTATTTAAAAAAATTTCATAGTACTAATATTGATATCAAAATAAATATTTTCTCCTAGACACCTAGGTAGACATCTTACGTACGCCTATGCTAGCGCGTAAAGCGAGCCTGTTGAAGGTCACCAAACTTAAATAACAACGCATAGGGTAGTGTTGTAGTGTTGTACCAGTAGACCAGACAGTAGAAACACCCATAATAGAAAATAATTTCCCAACAGAATGAGCAAGGAAAATAAACACAAGGAAAAGATAATAAAAATGAAGATACCCCGGCATCATCAAAAGAAAATTTATTCATAGAAGTCTAAGATAATATAGACATTTGGAAACCAACAACAAAACAAAGAATCACCGAATGCCAGAAAAACATAACCCATAGAAGTCTGCACCAAATACTAGAACACCTGAAAGAAGCGCTAAAAGACGACAACGCCACTAGAATAATTAAATTAATTTATTAAATGAATTGTTAATAACTATACATGATATAAAACCGATATGTAAATGTTAATAACGGTGAAGCACATTAATTTCAAATAAAAAAAACTTGAATATATTTTTTAAATAATTTTTGTAGTCAATAAGATAAAGGGCATTACAAACATGAATATGTTTTTAAAATAACGTTTGTAGTCAACAATTGGAAATATACGTGGGTTATAAAAAATTTCATAAAAAAATACACGTATATTTATAATCCAAGTTTTGATCACCATTACCGGCAATCATTGAACACTTTTTTTACTTTCATACAAACTAAATTGTTTCTACATGGCGTGACATAAAAATTCAAACAAGTGATAATTAATTTACTTTCGTTTTTTTCGCATTTTAATGTAGACTTTTGAATAGAGAAGACGTAACGTGATTTTTTTTAAATAAAATTTGTAGTCAATATTAGAAATATATGGATTATAAACAATTTAATAAAAAACCACATATATTATGGTCCAAATTTTGATCGCTATTGGCAGCCAATCATTCAACATTTTTTTACTTTCGTACGAACCAAGTTGTTTCTATATGGCGTGACATAATAAATTTAAACAATTTTTATTTGATTTACTTTCGTTATTTTTTCCATTCATTTACTATTCATTGGATAGCAGACGATTCGAATGTAGACATTTGAATAGAGAAGACGTTAAGGTAAAGGGCATTACAAACTTGAATATTTTTTTAAATAACACTTTTAGTAAATATTAGAAATATATGGATTATAAACAATTTAATATAAAACCACATATATTATGGTCCAAATTTTGATCGCTTTTGGCAGCCAATCATTCAACATTTTTTTTTTTTACTTTCGTACAAACTAAGTTGTTTCTATATGGCGTGACATAATAAATTTAAACAATTTTTATTTGATTTACTTTCGTTGTTTTTTTGCATTCATTTACTATTCATCTTATAGCAGACGATTCGAATGTAGACATTTGAATAGAGAAGACGTTAAGGTAAAGGACATTATATATATTTTTAAAATAACATTTGTGGTCAAAATTTGGAATATGCATGGATAATAAAAAGCCTACGAATATTGGAGTCAAAGGTTTCAGTGCAACCGGCAACATATAACACAGAGGTGTCCAACCTACGGCCCGCGGGTCACATGCGGCCTTAAACAGAATACCATTTTCAAGAGTTGCAAATATTGTCCGCTTGAGGGATTCATGTTAATTTTAGTCGCCAATACTCGCACAGTTCAATCACAGACAAACGTAAAATAACACCGACTTTATTTACTCGTAAACTTTAACGGTGCAAATGTAATCGCAGTAACGTCATATATCACAATCATGTTAACTTCTGCAACAATCAACAAATTTGAAAATGAAGCACACAAAAAGTAAAATTAGAACAAAAATTACTGACGACCACCTTGGGTCGCAACTTCTTAGAATCTAACATTGATGCATTGATTTCCCAAAAGCAATGCCAAAGTATCGCATTAGTATTTTTTGTTTGCTTGTTTATTTTATATTTATAGTAAGATATTGTATTAAAAAGAAATAAAAGAAGTTTCGTTACTCATATTAATTAATTACATTAAATATTTTACATGCGGCCCAAAGAATTTCCATTTCACTCATTGCGGCCCGGGCGAGTCAACAGGTTGGACACCCCTGATATAGCATATATCATCCAACATATCTGTCACTTTCATACAAACGCATGAAGTATATATCAGGCGTGGCATCATAAATTTCAACAAATGTTATTTGGTTAACTTCAGTTTCGTTATTTTTACATACGCAAATCTTTTCCAGGTAGCAGCACTATTTCATCTAGGTACTCATTCGTAGAAGTTAATAGTTTAGACACTAATGAAAAATGTTTCAATCTGTATAGTACGTTTGCGCACTTTGAATAAAATTTGCGCACGCGCCTATATTATGACAGTTACATTTAGTTTAGAAATGAAAATGTCAGACATCTGACGTTCAGATGAAGATTGAAGGGGAAAAAATAGGTGGAACAGCAGCGCTTCACTGCTCCCATTGGAGCTACATAAATAGACATATACAGAATAGACGTCACACGCAAGAGAGAAAAAAAACAGCTCGATACAAATAAACCCTCTCCAGTTATCTTTTCCATCTGTCATTCATGGATTATAACTTAATTTTCTATTCAGAACTTTTATTGCATTAAAAATGAGTCTAAAACCAGAAGCAACTAATATAATTATCTAAAATAATTATCAAATACCATTTACATTGTTGAATTTTAACTGTGAAACGTTCTTTGTTTGTATTGCCGTTACCTTAGCAACCATTAGTTCTAAGCAATGCCGCTAGATGCGCTACGTGCAACTTGAAATTGTGTGTGTTTTGATTTTTTTAGTACTTATAAAAGCATGTAAATATGTTAAAATAACTCTTGTAGACAATAAATGAAAATATGCGTGGGTAAAAAGCAGTTTAATAAAATAATTAATAAAAAACTACATATATCATATTTATAATAATTAATAAGAAACTATATATATATATATATATATATATATATATATATATATATATATATATATATATATATATATATATATATATATATAGTCCAAGTTTTGATTACCACTGATAACCTATGTCATTCAATATCTTTCACTTTCATACCAACACAGAGTCTGGCATGGCATCAAATTTAAACAAGTGTTATTTGGTTTACTTCCGTTTCTTAGTTATTTTCTGCATTCATATACTTGAAAATAGATTCCGTTATTCAAAAAGACGATAGCAGAATAATTTAAAGTAGTGAGAATTTGTAATAATGTATGACGTGGATATAGAGATGAGGAAATGGTATTAAAACTCGATTATTTTAAAAACTAATAAACTTTTAAAACTTTGATACTCCTTAACATAGTTTTAAGGCCTAGTTTTAATATAAATGATCCATGTTCGTATTTGTTACTATGGTGGAGGATTCTATTGAATGTTCTGGTAAAGTGGAAATAAGTAATAATATGTAATAATATTGAAAATAAAAAAAAAAAATATTTGAAATATAGATGATATAGCATAGAATGTTTAATATATAAGGTATGATACACATGTATATCATGTAAACAGATTTCAAGGCATATAGATTTAGTATTACTAATATAATATATAGGTAAGTAAATATTTTTGAAAATATGCAATTTGATCAAAGTCGAAAAGTATTGGACATTTTATAACAAAGTGGTATGTCCAGGTGAACAATAATATAGTAATTGAATTAATAAAATTAGGTTCCTAGTTTATAATTCTATCTTCCGAATAAATACATACAAGAACAGAATTCATTTGTAATCCAGTAATTTCATCGCTAGAAGACGACTTAAAAGTAGTGAGAATTTGTAATGTATGTCGTAGATATAGAGATGAGGAAATGGTATTAAAAATTCGATTATTTTACAGACCAATAACTTTTTTAACTTTTGATAGTCCTTAACATTAATTTAAAGGTTTCGTTTCAACATGGATAACCCATGTTTTAATTTGTTACTACGGTAGAGGACTCCATTTCGGCTTAAAACTTCGTTAAGCCATTTCAATTTATTTAATATTCTATACGTTAATGTTAATCTAATTTTGTTATCGAACGTGGAGTTCATTAATAATTAGAGTTACATAAATTTATCTATTAAACATTTATAAAACTAGATAAATATATTTAAAATAACTTTTATGATTAATAATTGGACATATGCATGGATAAGAAATAATAATAAAATAAAATAAATTACATACGAGTATTATAGTTGGAAGTTTTGAATGCCACTGGTAGCCTATGACATTCAGCATATCTCTCATCTTCATACACACACACTTTATTCCTATCTGGCATCGTATCGTCATTTAAACAAGTTATTATTTGTATAATTGTATAAAAACAATATAGAATATTATTTGGTTTTAATAATCGTTGTTTTGTTATTCTCTGTATTCATTTACCGTTTTTAAATGCTTATTGGACCTATTTATTCAAGCATTTACTAAGGTGTGATAGAGTCTTTTGCACACAAAACCAAAAATAAGATAAAGGGTTAATTCAACTTTTGAGATAATAAAATGAAATAGAAAACTGAGGTACGAAGATAACAATTGTTACGATTTTAAGAGCCTCTATATTCTGGGTAATTTAGTCGCTCCACTATGTATGGAAGTTTGTGTGCGTCCCTTTCATTATCTCATATTCATCAATGCAATGTGTACAAATGAACTCAGTAGAAAATAATATACAGATAGTGTTAATTCAACTTTTAAAATAATTCACTTACACAACTCAGTATATATGTTGCAAAAATTGCTAATGAGGTAATGTTTTTATGTTAACTGTGTATTACGTGACATATTACACTGTTATATTGACCACCAAACTTAACAATTGTATAGACATAGAGAATTACTACCTCGTGGCTGTCTCGTTTTCTAAAGTTTACAGGACGGAATTTATTTAGAAATATCAATTTTTAGAAAAAGTATAAAAATACCGGATAGCTAATGTTTTTATGCATATCAACCAGAGCTGACATCAAGGAAGCATTTAAAAGTCGTGGCATCTATATTTATTAGCAACAAAGCTAGGTTCTTGTATCCAAACTTTTACAAATAAGCAATATAAAGTGTTAATGTTTAAGATAATCATTTATGTATATAGAAATCAAAATCTTAGAAAAAAAAATAGATATATTTGGTAGAAGTATTAAATTTTGGTGTATGATAATGGTAGAAAACAGATACCTGAATACACTGGGCACTGTCCATGATGCACTGTCCCAGGATGTGGAAAACGTCGTACTAATCGGTGACGTGATATAGTCTCGCTGATCTAGTACTCTGTACAACATGATAATAAAGTATTACTTCAACTTTTCAGAATCATTTAAACAATTCAGTATAGATGTAATAATTACGAACTAGGTTATGTTTTTAATTTAATTGGTATTATGTGTAGCGTTTTTAGTTTCTAAGACGAGAGTGCCTTGCAAAACAATTTGTTGGACATCATGTCAACTTTGTTTTAAATGTTATACTATTGTTTAATTGCATAATCTTTAAATTTGTAAATTTATGCAAAAATGTGTAATTATTATCAAAAGAATATTGAGTATCTAGTAGCAAAAATGTATCCTTTTATTTGAGTAACAGATGAGTTAAGGCATAGGATGCTGCTAGAACATTTTATGCTGTTTGCGGAAAGAACGCCAATGGGGAAAGTACAAGACAATGATATCTCGTTTCAAGGAAGATCATTTTGACTGGACATCTTCACTTCCAAGCCATCTTTAGAAGTGGAAATAAAAAACTACCAAATCACTTGGAGGCAATCGTAAAAAATGGATGGGAACTTGATTAGTTCATGTATTTTATTTATTAGACAAATAAATAAATTTTGAATTTCAAATACGCTACATATTTGTTTCAAACTGAGGTGTATTAAGGAAAAAAACTGTAAAAATGTAAAAAAGATTGAAAAGGAAAAATAAAAGTAAGATTTGGGCTTTCCTTTCTTACAGAACAAAATGTTACTTGCTATATAAATAAGAAAACTGGTTAAATATTATGTAACGCATTCAAACAATTTTTTTTTTGGAAAAAAAGTATAAAAAATACTTGTGTAGTAAAGGATTTATGAATGACACCACTCGCATCCGACAATGTCAAGGAAGCATTTGATAAGGCGTAGCATCAATATTTATCAACGAAATTTATGATTTAAACATAGAAATAACAATTTTTAGAAAAAGTATAAAGAAAAGTAGGGTAGGTAAAAGGATTTTTCTTAAAATTGTCAACAGAAATTCTGGACAGACCAACTGAAGATGAAAACAACAAAAATCCTTCTGTACTGTTGCACTATCCATGATGCATTGTCCCAGGACGTGGAAAACGTACTCACCGGGGACGTGATACAATCTCGGTCATCGTGTACTGAGTACAACATGACAAATAAAGTGTTAGTTCAACATTTGAGATAATCATTTAAACAATTCAGTACAAATGTTGCAAAAATTAAGAACGAGGTTATGTTTTTATTTTAATTGCTATTATGCGTATTATTGACCACTATTGTCTCTTTTAACTTCAATATAAAGCATTAGTTCTATTTTACAGATAATTTAAACTATTCAGTAGAGATGTTGCAAAAAGTAAGAATGAGGTTCTTTCTAACTTGAAAGATAATTCAGAAATATCAATTTTTAGAGAAATACAAAATAACTTAGAAATATCAATTTTTGGAGAAAAAGTATGAAAAATACTCGAATAGCTAAGGTTTTTATAAACACCAACTAGAGCTGACAACGTCATGGAAGCACTTGATAAGGCGTGGCATCAATATTTATTAGGAACAAAGCTATAAAATAAATATATTCCAATTTAGAAATATAAATTTTTAGAAAAAGTATGAAAAATACTCGAATAGCTAAGGTTTTTATGAATACCAATCAGAGCTGACATCGTCATGGAAGCACTTGGTAAGGCGTGGCGTCAATAGTTATTAGCAACAAAGCTATAAAATTAATATATTCCGATTTAGAAATATTAATTTTTAGAAAAAGTTAAAAAAAAAATGAGTAGCTTAAGAGGGTTTTTATGAAAAATTCCATAAATAAACATGTTAAGAAGTTGGCTCTTATTCCAACTAATCAATTTATATTTCAGTTAACTCAAGAGTATAATAACAAAAGTAGATAAAGGTTAATACCTTAAAAGATCTACTTTTCGGCGAGCATATTAGCAACCATCAATGTTTGTGTCCGAGCCCAATTACTCATATTGATCAACAGTAGACACTTACAGAATTGACGTCATACGCAAGATAGAGAGAGAACATTATTTCTAAACAGTGCCGCTAAATGCGCTATGTGCAAATTACAGATGTGTGTCTATTGAATTCACAAAATATAACAGCAAAGAAAATTCCTTTCCAATAAGTGAAGTTGGCTCTTATTCCAACTACCTAAACTATGGTGTGATAGAGTCTTTTGCTGTCAAAACCAAAAATAAGATAAAGGGTTAATTCAACTTTTGAGATAACAAAATGGAATACAAAACTGAGGTACGGTGATAGCAATTGTTACGACTTTAAGAGCCTCTATATTCTGGGTAATTTAGTCGCTCCACTACGGACTATTTGAGTTTCAAAATGCCTGGCATTGAGATATAGTATACGGTTGATGCACAAGTTCGTAGCGTTTTTAGTTTCTAGTGCAAGAGTGCCTAGAAAAACAATTTGTTAGACATTATGTCAACGTATCAAATAGAAAAAACAAGCGTTTCCCACATATTATTTTATTTGAGTAACAGAGGAGTTAAGGCATAGGATGCTGCTAGAACTATGCTGTTCACGGAAAGAACGCTATTGGAAAGAGTACAAGAAAATGGTTTCTCGTTTCAAGGAAGGCCATTTTGACTGGACATCTTCACTTTCATACCATCAACATATGGTATGTCGTGGCTTGGTGATAGCGTACTAGCTTCACGTGCCAGCGGATCTGGATTCGAATCCTGGGTAAGGTATGGAAGTTTATGTGCGTCTCTTTCATTATCTCATATTCATCAATGCAATGTGTACAAATGAACTCTGTAGAAAATAATATACAGATAGTGTTAATTCAACTTTTGAAATAATTCATTTGAACAACTCAGTATATATGTTGCAAAAATTGCTAATGAGGTAATGATTTTATTTTAACTGTGTATTACTTGACATATTACACTGTTTTGTTGACCACCAAACTTAACAATTGTATTGACATAGAGAATTACTCACCTCGTGGCTGTCTCTTTTTCTGAAGTTTACAGGATGGAATTTATTTAGAAATATCAATTTTTAGAAAAAGTATAAAAATACCGGATAGCTAAGGTTTTTATGCATACCAACCAGAGCTGACGTCAACAAAGCTAGGTTCTTGTATCCAAACTCTTACAAATAAGCAATAGAAAGTGTTAATGTTTAAGATAATCATTTATGTATATAGGAATCAAAATCTTTAAAAAAAATAGAAATATTTGGTAGAAGTACCAAATTTTGGTGTATGATAATGGTAGAAAACAGATACCTGAATACACTGGGCATTGTCCATGATGCACTGTCCCAGGATGTGGAAAACGTCGTACTAACCGGGGACATGATATAGTCTCGCTGATCGAGTACTCAGTACATGATAATAAAGTGTTAGTTCAACTTTTCAGAATCATTTAAACAATTCAGTATAGATGTAATAATTACGAACGAGGTTATGTTTTTAATTTAATTGCTATTATGTGTATTATTGACCAGCATTGTCTCTCCTAACTTTAATATAAAACATAAGTTCAACTTTTCAGATAAAAATTTAAAGAATTCAGTAGAGGTGTTGCAAAAATTAAGAACGAGGTTGTTTTTATTTTAAATGGTGAAATTATGTGAAATTTTTATAAATAACACCAATCAGAACTGATAAGGCGGGGCGTCAATATTTATTAGCAACAAAGCTATAAAATAATTATATTCCGATTTAGAAATATCGAATTTTAGAAAAAGTATAAAAAATACTCGGATAGCAAGGTTTTTATGAATAACACGAACCAGAGCTGACAACGTCAAGGAAGCATTTGATAAGGCGTGGCATTAATATTTATTAGCAACAAAGCTGTAAAATACATATCTTGTCATGTAGAAATATTAATTTTTAGAAAATAAAAATAAAAAATCGAGTAGCTTAAGAGGGGTTTTATGAAAAATTTCATTATAACATTCGATGAAGTGTGGCACGCAGGTTTCCTAGCAAAACTGCTGAATTACGGAGTACCAATAAGTGTTGTGAAGATTTTGGCGTCGAAACTGGACCTTAAAGTTCGATGCGAAGACTAGTTAGACATAAACCAAAATGTATTGGTATGAAAAATATAAAAGATAAAAGAAATAAATATGTATGTGCGTTTAAAAATAATTGTAAAAAAGCATATATTTACTATGATAATATTTATATCAAGTCATATTTATTTTGAATTGTCAAAATCTGTGAATTTATTCAGACCGAAAAGTGCAATTTCTTATTTAAATGTCGGAGATAAATAATAATATTCTACTGCTGTTACTCATTTAGACAAATTCACAATGATATAATAAATTCGTTTTCAAACTCTAGTTCACGAAAGAAGTTTTTTTAAACATTTACCATTAGTAAGTTTACTATCGGAACATTTTTAATTTATTAGAAAACGTTTTTTATTTAAATTACATTTCTTTGTAATCAACTCAACATCATTTTCCCAATATCTGTTATTAAGCCTGATTGGAAAGTCTTTTTTGAGTTAATCCTTTAACATTACAGATTTTCAATTTGCTGATAGGCATATGTCTTAATAAATAATATTTTAGATGCATACCAAAGTTCATTTCAAATTTTATTTAGGGTGTGACATGGTCTTGATTATCATGAATGAGCAAAGCATTGTTGTTCCTTGATTTATTCTGAGTTTTAGTTTAGTGTTTTTATATTAATTACGGTAGAATTTAGTTTAAAGTTTCACATAGTTGTAGGTATAGTTTTATTAATATTTAGTTTTTTATAAAAATTTTCTTTAATTACTTTTATTTTAGGTTATAGTTGAGCTATTAATTTGTAATTCACAGCTAGTTATACATAAAAACATTTCTATTTAATTTTTTTATATTTATACATAAATCTTCAAAGAAATTCCGACCAGCAACTAGCGAGTAAGCAACCGTTAACGGTTCTCATCTACCTCTGATTGATAGAAACCAGTATAAAATGAAGAGTAAAAAGTCATATTCAATAATTATAAAAATGTTAAGAAGTTTGCTCTTATTACAATCAATCGATTTATATTTTAGTTAAGTCTACAGAATAACAACAAAAGTAGATAAAATGTAATACATTAAAAGATCTATTTTTTCGGCGTGCATATTAGCTACCATCAATGTTTACAGAGCGTCCGAGCCCAATGACTCATACTGATCATGAATAGACACTTACAGAATTGATGTTACACGCAAGAGAGATATAGAACATTTCGATACAAACCCCTCTCGTTGTTTCTCAACTGTCTACCAAGGTTTATAAACTAGCTTTTTATTCCAAATTATTTTATTTCATTAAATATACGCCTTAAACCAGAATATGTGCCTGGAGCAACTAATATCGTTATCCATAATAATTATCAAATAACATTTACGCGTTACATCGTTGAACTTGTAAAGTGATGGCTCATGACAGTTCCTTGTTTGTATTTTCGTAACCATTACTTCTAAGCAGTGCCGCTAGATGCGCTATGTGCAAATTACACATGTGTAGGGGTCTATAGAACGAAACATTCACAAAATGTAATAGCAAAAAAATTCCTTTTCAATAAGAGAAGTTGGCGAAAGTAAAACAAAGAATTTGAAATAAATAAACAATGGATACCATAACGAAAATGAAGAATAAAGTAAAATCCAGATGCAGCCTATGTAGAAAAAGTTTGCATTGCTTTACATATTCTGTTAACCGATGGAGAACACTCTGATATAAGCAAAGTTGATTTCAGAGATAAGGTTACTGATGTGAGTTGGTACCTTCCATAGTCAATGACGCCTCTTATGGTAAAAACTATTTATATAAAACTAGGCGAGATATTTTATATCCAAAAATACCATTATTGCCCTGAAGATACACCTTACGACGCTAGTAACTGTTTCTTGGGGCGAAAGAAGCTTTTCCAAACTTAACCTTATATTTACTTTCCAGATCAGTATTTTACAACTAGTAGGGTGGCGTGAGATTTTTGCAAGGGGGGCGCGCTGCTTTTACCAAAATATAATTTTTTAATACAAACAAAAGAAATCAAATTGGTGTTGTAAAAAATGAATCATAGATCTGTAAAACAGTCTTATTTGACGATTGAAATATTGAAACTTTGTGCTGAAAAACAAGCCCAAACATAAATAAATAATTCTGTTGTATTAAACATGCATTCTTTTTTGTGTTTATGTAACTGTAAGACATTTTAATAAAAATATATAAAAATATTATTACACTCTAAAAATTTTTATGCACAAAAACAATATATGGTATACTGTTTTGTAGTCCATTAAATAAATTATAATATAAAAACAGTATTTATAAAATTAGATTATTAAGAAAATTGAGGGAGGCGCAGTAATTTTTAAATGAAAAAGGCGGGGCGAAGATACAAAAACGTTTGATACCAATACTCTAGATGGTCACAAGATAAACTCAAACTCAATACCTAGTTTGTTAATTTTTCTAATATTTAGAAATATCTGCCATTGTTTAAGATATAATGACGATTTTACAAATATTAAAGCTTGCCGTTTCCCCTTAATTTTAGTTATAAATATAATTTATTTTTATTTCTATACTACGTACATAGGTACCTCGTTTCTTATTGTTCTGTTGTTTTACGATGAGTAAAGATTTATGTTTGAAGAATTTATACTTTACCATTATAATATATTAAACAAGCGATATAAACAAACTAAGTAATATGTTAGAATACATAAGATCTAAAATAACTGACAAAACACAAACGCAGAATAACCAGAATGACAACAAAACTTAAACTCTAAGTAAAAGCACTCAATCCAAAGGAACAAAATGTGCATAATACAGTGGAACAATCGCCTTTTAACCCACCTACCATAATTACAAAGAATAATGCCATAACACGACCCAAGTTTCACCATATATATATATATATATATATATATATATATATATATATATATATATATATATATATATATATATATATATATATATAAAGAAAAGATAGTCATGATTGTCAATAGCGAGTGGAGGTGTGGCAACACTTAATGAAAACTTAAACGCGAAAACTCAACTTAAACACAGAACTCGAGGCAATCGCAGTAAGATCATATTTCCCAACTTAAATCACAATATGCAATGTTCATTTATTACCAAACAAACCAATAAACAACAACCAGATAAAAGACTTAATCAATCATTTACCAAAACCATATATTGTTCTGGGAGATTTCAACGCACACAATGTATTATGGGGATATGTCCACAACAACCCTAATGGAAAAAAAATCAGTACAATAGATTTGATATTTACAAAACCAAGATTAGTAAAAAAAATGAGAAACAATACCAACACTCTCATCAGATGGCCATTACCCTATAAAAATGTACCAAGATGACAGAAATAACACACACAAATAATGTAAAAAAGGAACTTCAAAAAAAAGGTATGGGAACAATATCGGGAAATAATAAACAGCATGACAAAAAACAAGTTTCAGAGATATAAACACAGTCATCAACGATTTTACAACAAACTTACACAAGCAGCAGAAAAAACAATAGGCCATAAAAACAAAAACAAAATCAAAAAATGTCCCATGGTGGAACAAGGAATGTGAAAATGAAATAAAACAAATTCCGGACTTTACAAATATAGACAACACAACACACCAGAAAACTTATTAAAAATAAAACGTTTAAGAGCATTATGCCGGATTATAATTAAAAAATGCAAAAAACATCATAGCAACAATTTACATTCATCATAAATAAAAACACCCCCTTAAAAACAGCTTGGTCCAAAATCAATAAAAGGTTGCACAACACCAAGAGAAATAAATAACCTAATAATAAATGACCAGAACATTACAAAACGAAAAGAAAGAGCAGACACCCTAGCAAATCACTTAGCAAAAATATCAAACAATGAAAATTATACAGATGTTTTTCTGAGAACCAAAGAGAACAAGAAGAAAACAGAAATTTCCAACGACATAAGAAATACACTCAACAAAATCATAATATGGGAATTAACTGAAATAATAAATCAAATAAAAAAAGATACCAGTCCAATTCCAGACAACATACCTCCTAAATTAATAAAAGCACTTTCAGCTGATACAAAAGAATACCTCAAAACTTACAACTTTGTCCTATCATATACATTTCCAGACGCATGAAGAGAAGCAATCATTGTTCCAATTCTAAAATCCAATAAAAACAAAACAAGCCCCATCAACTACCGCCCAATATCCATAATAAACTGCCTAAGCAAAATTAAAGAAAAAAAGATTGCAAAAAAATTAACTGGTATTTATAAAAAACAACCCAAACAGGTTTCCGAATGGGTAAAAGCACAACCGACAACTTAGTAATGGTAACAAAAGAGATTCAAGGAACTTTAAAAACGAAACAACACATGATAGCAGTTCTATTTGATTTAGAGAAAGCTTATGATACCACATGGAGACAAAACATTATGCAAATATCATAACAATATGGCAATGACTGACACGTAAAAAACAACCGACAGAAATTTTATAGTAAGAGCAAACAATAACATTCACAAAAACAACTTCAAGAAAACGGTATCTCCCAAGGGTCAACACTAAGTGCTACACTTTTCCTGGTAGCGATTAACTCCACAGCACAAACTATAGAAGTACCGATCAAATTCGCAATGTATGCGGACGACCTCATTTACCATAAAAGCAAAAATCTTCTATGGAGTCAACAACTAATACAAAAAACGGAACAAAATTTATGAATGTAATCACAGAACCAGAAACATAAACCCAATAATTTTTTTTACAAATCACTAATAAAAAATAAAATCGACCACGGGTCAACAATATATGGTACAACAAAGAACACAAATCTTAGATGCTTGAATACAATTCACAATAAAGCGCTAAGAATTGTAACTGGGGCATTCAGATCAAACCCTATAGAGAGCATATGTTGCAAAATTAATGAGCCATCGCTAGAAGAACGAAGGAAAATCCTAAAATTGACGTATCTAATAAACAGCAGCACAACCAACCCATCTAGTACTCCCGCATATATTCGACCCATTATCACCCATCATAAAATTAAAAGACCATACACATAAATAAAATCCTACGCAAAATAAATTACAATCTTCCAAACATAGACAAAAACAAAATACCAGTCATCCCTCCTTTTTCAATTGGAATACCTCAAAAAAACTTAAAACTAAGTGCGTACGAAAAAACCGACACCAACCCGGGCATACTCGAAAATCTTTTTAATGAAATAAACACAAAATTTGCACAATTATTGTTTCTATCTGTCTTGGAATCATTATGTACATTCAAGCTAGTGTTATTGGGTTTACTTTTGTTGTTCTTTACTTTCATTTAGTATTCAGTTGATAGCAGACGATTCGAATGTAGACTTTTGAATAGAGAAGACGTTAAGGCAAAGTAAAGGGAATTACAAACGAATATATTTTTTTAAATAACATTTGTATAATTGGAAATATGCGTGGATTTTAAACAATTTAATAAAAGAACCAAGTATATTATAGTTCAAGTTTTGATCGCCATTGGCAGGCAATCATTCAACGTCTATTTTACATTCATACACATTAATTTTAAATAAACAAAACTTGAATATATTTTTTTAATAATCTTTGTAGTCAATATGCGTGTATTATAAACAGCAAAATAAAGGGCATTACAAATTTGAATATGTTTTTTTCTTCAAATAACATTTGTAGTCAGTAATTGGAAATACGAGGTTTGTTCAAAAAAAGATGACTTCAAATTTCGCGGGCTACGTATATTAGATTCTCGATTTTTTTTGTTTGTTACGTTGGTACACATGTTCCCAACATATGTTGAGATGATCAGCCATTTTGCATTTGTAGTGTTTTTGACAGATATAAAGATTAGACGTATTTTTGTATGCTTGACGATTTTTTTCAATCGAAAAATATGGATCAAAGAATCTGTATTAAATTTTGAGTGAAAAATAAAATTAAGTACTCCAACGCACTTGAAATGTTGACTGTGGCATTTTGCGAGTCTAGTTTGAGCAAAAAAAAAAAATTGTTTATAAGTGGTAGAAGCTCTTCACGGAAGGCAGAGAAGATGGACGCCCCAGCATGTCAACAACCGATGAAAACGTTGAAGCGGTGAAGAAAATTGTTATAGAGAATCGTCGAATCACTATTAGAGAAGTTGCCGAAGATGTCGGCATATCGGTTAGCTCATGCCATGCATTTTTTTCGGATGTTTTGGGCATGGAACGTGTAGCCGCGAAGTTTGTTCCGAAATTGCTAAATTTTGACCAAATTAACCGTCGCATGAGCATCGTTCAGGAGCTGTTGAATGACGTCAACGACGGTTCAGATTTGCTCAAAATGGTCATAACTGGTGACGAAACATGTGTATATGGTTATGACGTCGAAACCAAAGCTCAATCATCCCAATAGAAGTAGCCGGAAGAACCAAGACCGAAAAAAGCACGACAAGTTCGGTTAAATGTGAAGATTTTGCTTACTGTGGCGTGGTACATCATGAGTTCTTGCCAGAAGGTCGTACGGTCAATAAGGAATATTACCATTAAGCTATCCGCCGTTTGCGTGAAGCAATACGACGAAACCCCCGGATTTGTAGCAAAACAATTCATGGCCAAAAAAATACACCGAAATCACGCCTCAGCCACCGTATTCGTCGGACTTGGCCCCCTGCGACTTTTTCCTGTTCCCAACACTGAAAAGACCCATGAAAGACGGCGTTTTGCCAGGATTGAGGAGATAAAGATCGCATCGCTGGAAGAGCTTAAGGCTATACCAAAAAGCGCATATCAGAAATGCTTCGAGGAATGGAAAAAGCGCTGGCATAAGTGTATTACATCTGAGGGGGTAACTTTGAAGGGGACAAAATAGATATTGATGAATAAATAAATATTTTTCGGGAAAAATAAAAAGTCACCTTTTTGTTGAACAAATCTCGTATGCGTGGATTTCAAACAATTTAATAAAAAAAAACACGTATATTATAGTTCAAATTTTGATCGTCATTGGCAGCCAATTATTCAAAATTTCCTGTACATTCATATAGACCAAGTTGTTTATATCTGTCTGGGAATCATTATGTAGATTACCGACTGACCCAAAAATGAATTATATTTATTTTATTTTACATTTTTATCGACCGCTTCAGTATATTATGGTTACACTAAATTTTTAATGTAATTGTTAAGGAATTATATTAATTTAGAATAATTGTTATATATTTATATTTATCAAAAGGACATTTATCTAAATTTGAATTAGGTTTTAGGTATTTTCTGTATGTTTACATTTTAATTTAAACCGGAAAAGGTTTTAAACAAATGCTATTTGAAAAATTTTCATAGTACTAATATTGATATCAAAATAAATATTTTCTCCTAGACACCTAGGTAGACATCGTACGTACGCCTATGCTAGCGCGTAAAGCGAGCCTGTTGAAGGTCACCAAACTTAAATAACAACGCATAGGGTAGTGTTGTACCAGTAGACCAGACAGTAGAAACACCCATAATAGAAAATAATTTCCCAACAGAATGAGCAAGGAAAATAAACACAAGGAAAAGATAATAAAAACGAAGATACCCCGGCATCATCATCATCATCATCATCATCAAAAGCAAATTTATTCAGAGAAGTCTAAGATAATATAGACATTTGGAAACCAACAACAAAACAAAGAAGACAATAAAAACCTGCAACACAACAATTACAGTAAAGAATATAATCACCGAATGCCAGAAATACATAACCCATAGAAGTCTGCACCAAATACTAGAACACCTGAAAGAATCGTTAAAAGGCGACAACGCCACTAGAATAATTAAATTAATTTTTTAAATGAATTGTAAATAACTATACATGATATAAAACCGATATGTAAATGTTAATAACGGTGAAGCACATTAATTTCAAATAAAAAAAACTGGAATATATTTTTTAAATAATTTTTGTAGTCAATAAGATAAAGGGCAATACAAACATGAATATGTTTTTAAAATAACGTTTGTAGTCAACAATTGGAAATATGCGTGAGTTATAAACAATTTCATAAAAAAACAATTTCATAAAAAAATACACGTATATTTATAATCCAAGTTTTGATCACCATTACCGGCAATCATTGAACACTTTTTTTACTTTCATACAAACTAAATTGTTGTGATAATTAATTTACTTTCGTTTTTTTCGCATTTTAATGTAGACTTTTGAATAGAGAAGACGTAACTTGATTTTTTTTAAAATAAAATTTGTAGTCAATATTAGAAATATATGGATTATAAACAATTTAATAAAAAACCACATATATTATGGTCCAAATTTTGATCGCTATTGCCAGCCAATCATTCAACATTTTTTTACTTTCGTACAAACCAAGTTGTTTCTATATGGCGTGACAATAAATTTAAACAATTTTTATTTGATTTACTTTCGTTATTTTTTGCATTCATTTACTATTCATCGGATAGCAGACGATTCGAATGTAGACATTTGAATAGAGAAGACGTTAAAGTAAAGGGCATTACAAACTTGAATATTTTTTTTAATAACATTTTTAGTCAATATTAGAAATATATGGATAAACAATTTAATAAAAAACCACATATAGTATGGTCCAAATTTTGATCGCTATTGGCAGCCAATCATTCAACATTTTTTTACTTTCGTACGAATCAAGTTGTTTCTATATGGCGTGACATAATAAATTTAAACAATTTTTATTTGATTTACTTTCGTTGTTTTTTGCATTCATTTACTATTCATCGGATAGCAGACGATTCGAATGTAGACATTTGAATAGAGAAGACGTTAAGGTAAAGGACATTATATATTTTTTTAAAATAACATTTGTGGTCAAAATTTGAAATATGCATGGATAATAAAAAGCTTACGAATATTGGAGTCAAAGGTTTCAGTGCAACCGGTAGCATATAACACAGAGGTGTCCAACCTACGGCCCGCGGGTCACATGCGGCCTTAAACAGAATACCATTTTCAAGAGTTGCAAATATTGTCCGTTTGAGGGATTCATGTTAATTTTAGTCGCCAATACTCGCACAGTTCAATCACAGACAAACGTAAAATAACACCGACTTTATTTACTCGTAAACTTTAACTGTGCAAATGTAATCGCAGTAACGTCATATATCACAATCATGCTAACTTCTGCAACAATCAACAAATTTGAAAATGAAGCACACAAAAAGTAAAATTAGAACAAAAATTACTGACGACCACCTTGGATCGCAACTTCTTAGAATCTAACATTGATGCTTTGATTTCCCAAAAGCAATGCCAAAGTATCGCATTAGTATTTTTTGTTTGCTTGTTTATTTTATATTTATAGTAAGATATTGTATTAAAAAGAAATAAAAGAAGTTTCGTTACTCATATTAATTAATTACATTAAATATTTTACATGCGGCCCAAAGAATTTCCATTTCACTCATTCCGGCCCGGGCGAGTCAACAGGTTGGACACCCCTGATATAGCATATATCATCCAACATATCTGTCACTTTCATACAAACGCATGAAGTATATATCAGGCGTGGCATCATAATTTTCAACAAATGTTATTTGGATAACTTCAGTTTCGTTATTTTTACATACGCAAAACTTCTCCAGGTAGCAGCACTATTTCATCTAGGTACTCGTTCGTAGAAGTTAATAGTTTAGACACTAATGAAAAATGTTTCAATCTGTATAGTACGTTTGCGCACTTTGAATAAAATTTGCGCACGCACCTATATTATGACAGTTACATTTAGGTTAGAAATGAAAATGTCAGACATCTGACGTTCAAATGAAGATTGGAGGGAAAAAAATAGGTGGAACAGCAGCGCTTCACTGCTCCCATTGGAGTTACATAAATAGACATATACAGAATAGACGTCACACGCAAGAGAGAAATAAAACAGCTCGATACAAATAAACCCTCTCCAGTTATCTTTTCCATCTGACATTCATAAATTATAACTTAACTTTCTATTCAGATCTTTTATTGCATTAAAAAAGTCTATAACCAGAAGCAACTAATATAATTATCTATAATAAATATCAAATGCCATTTACATTGTTGAATTTTAACTGTGAAACGTTCTTTGTTTGTATTGCCGTAACCTTAGCAACCATTAGTTCTAAGCAATGCCGCTAGATGCGCTACGTGCAACTTAAAATTGTGTGTCTATTGATTTTTTTCAGTACTTATAAAAGTTTGTAAATATGTTAAAATAACTCTTGAAGACAATAAATGAAAATATGCGTGGCTAAAAAGCAATTTAATAAAATAATAAAAAAACTACATATATACAAGTATATATATATATATATATATATATATATATATATATATATATATATATATATATATATATATATATATATATATATATATATATATATATATATATATATATATATATATATATATATACAAGTTCGTAACGTTTTTAGTTTCTAGTGCAAGAATGCCTAGGAAAACAATTTGTTAGACATCATGTCAACGTATCAAATAGAAAAAAACAAGCATTTCCCACATATTATTTTATTTGAGTAGCAGAGGAGTTAAGGCATAGGATGCTGATAAAACAATGCTGTTCACGGAAAGAACGCTATTGGAAAAAGTACAAGAAAATGGTTTCTCGTTTCAAGGAAGGCCATTTTGACTGGACATCTTCACTTTCAAACCATCTTATAACATATGGTACGTCGTGGCTTGGTGATAGCGTACTAGCTGCAAGTGCCAGCGGATCTGGATTCGAATCCTGGGCAAGGTATGGAAGTTTGTGTGCGTCCCTTTCATTATCTCATATTCATCAATGCAATGTGTACAAATGAACTCAGTAGAAAATAATATACAGATAGTGTTAATTCAACTTTTGAAATAATTCATTTACACAACTCAGTATATATGTTGCAAAAATTGCTAATGAGGTAATGTTTTTATGATAACTGTGTATTACGTGACATATTACACTGTTTTATTGACCACCAAACTTAACAATTGTATAGACATAGAGAATTACTCACCTCGTGGCTGTCTCTTTTTCTAAAGTTTACAGGACGGAATTTATTTAGAAATATCAATTTTTAGAAAAAGTATAAAAATACCGGATAGCTAAGGTTTTTAAGCATACCAACCAGAGCTGACATCAAGGAAGCATTTAAAAGTCGTGCCATCTATAACTATTAGCAACAAAGCTAGGTTCTTGTATCCAAACTATTACAAATAAGCAATATAAAGTGTTAATGTTTAAGATAATCATTTATGAATATAAGAATCAAAATCTTAAAAAAAAATAGAAATATTTGGTAGAAGTGTTAAATTTTGGTGTATGATAATGGTAGGAAACAGATACCTGAATATACTGGGCACTGTCCATGATGCACTGTCCTAGGATGTGGAAAACGTTGTACTAACCGGGGACGTGATATAGTCTCGCTGATCGAGTACTCAGTACAACATGATAATAGTGTTAGTTCAACTTTTCAGAATCATTTAAACAATTCAGTATAGATGTAATAATTAAGAACTAGGTTATGGTTTTAATTTAATTGGTATTATGTGTATTATTGACCACCATTGTCTCTCCTAACTTCAATATAAAGCATTAGTTCAACTTTTCAGATAATAATTTAAACAATTCAGTGGAGGTGTTGCAAAAATTAAGAACGAGGTTGTTTTTATTTTAAATGGTGGAATTATGTGAAACCTGAACGATGATTCAGAAATATTAATTTTTAGAGAAATCCAAAATAACAGAAATATTAATATTTAGAAAAAGTATAAAAAATACTCGAATAGTTAAAGTTTTTATAAATAACACCAATCAGAACTGATAAGGCGCGGCGTCAATATTTATTAGCAACAAAGTTATAAAATAATTATATTCCGATTCAGAAATATCGATTTTTAGAAAAAGTACGAAAAATACTCGAATAGCTAAGGTTTTTATGAACACCAACTAGAGCTGACAACTCATGGAAGCACCTGATAAGGCGTGGCATCAATATTTATTAGGAACAAAGCTATAAAATAAATATATTCCAATTTAAAAATATCAATATTTAGAAAAAGTATGAAAAATACTCGAATAGCTAAGGTTTTTATGAATACCAACCAGAGCTGACAACGTCATGGAAGCACTTGGTAAGGCGTGGC
Organism: Harpalus rubripes; assembly: GCA_963082715.1. Taxonomy (NCBI): domain Eukaryota; kingdom Metazoa; phylum Arthropoda; class Insecta; order Coleoptera; family Carabidae; genus Harpalus; species Harpalus rubripes. Next base: position 43,210,163 of record OY720458.1, on the reverse strand, counting down.
GTCAATATTTATTAGCAACAAAGCTATAAAATTAATATATTCCAATTTAGAAATATAAATTTTTAGAAAAAGTTAAAAAAATTGAGTAGCTTAAGAGGGTTTCTATGAAAATTTCCATAAATAAACATGTTAAGAAGTTGGCTCTTATTCCAACTAATCAATTTATATTTCAGTTAACTCAAGAGTATAATAACAAAAGTAGATAAAGGTTAATACCTTAAAAGATCTACTTTTCGGCGAGCATATTAGCAACCATCAATGTTTGTGTCCGAGCCCAATTACTCATATTGATCAACAGTAGACACTTACAGAATTGACGTCATACGCAAGATAGAGAGAGAACATTATTTCTAAACAGTGCCGCTAAATGCGCTATGTGCAAATTACAGATGTGTGTCTATTGAATTCACAAAATATAACAGCAAAGAAAATTCCTTTCCAATAAGTGAAGTTGGCTCTTATTCCAACTACCTAAACTATGGTGTGATAGAGTCTTTTGCTGTCAAAACCAAAAATAAGATAAAGGGTTAATTCAACTTTTGAGATAATAAAATGGAATAGAAAACTGAGGGACGGTGATAGCAATTGTCACGACTTTAAGAGCCTCTATATTCTGGGTAATTTAGTCGCTCCACTACGGACTATTTGAGTTTCAAAATGCCTGGCATTGAGATATAGTATACGGTTGATGCACAAGTTCGTAGCGTTTTTGGTTTCTAGTGCAAGAGTGCCTAGAAAAACAACTTGTTAGACATTATGTCAACGTATCAAATAGAAAAAACAAGCATTTCCCACATATTATTTTATTTGAGTAACAGAGGAGTTAAGGCATAGGATGCTGCTAGAACTATGCTGTTCACGGAAAGAACGCTATTGGAAAAAGTACAGGAAAATGGTTTCTCGTTTCAAGGAAGGCCATTTTGACTGGACATCTTCACTTTCATACCATCAACATATGGTATGTCGTGGCTTGGTGATAGCGTACTAGCTTCACGTGCCAGCGGATCTGGATTCGAATCCTGGGTAAGATATGGAAGTTTGTGTGCGTCTCTTTCATTATCTCATATTCATCAATGCAATGTGTACAAATGAACTCTGTAGAAAATAATATACAGATAGTGTTAATTCAACTTTTGAAATAATTTATTTAAACAACTCAGTATATATGTTGCAAAAATTGCTAATGAGGTAATGATTTTATTTTAACTGTGTATTACTTGACATATTACACTGTTTTATTGACCACCAAACTTAACAATTGTATAGACATAGAGAATTACTCACCTCCTGGCAGTCTCTTTTTCTAAAGTTTACAGGATGGAATTTATTTAGAAATATCAATTTTTAGATAAAGTATAAAAATACCGGATAGTTGTTTTTATGCATACCAACCAGAGCTGACGTCAAGTAAGCATTTAAAAGTCGTGGCATCTATATTTATTAGCAACAAAGCTAGGTTCTTGTATCCAAACTCTTACAAATAAGCAATATAAAGTGTTAATATTTAAGATAATCATTTATGTATATAGGAAAAAAATTAGAAATATTTGGTAGAAGTACTAAATTTTGGTGTATGATAATGGTAGGAAACAGATACCTGAATATACTGGGCACTGTCCATGATGCACTGTCCCAGGATGTGGAAAACGTCGTACTAATCGGGGACGTGATATAGTCTCGCTGGTCGAGTACTCAGTACAACATGATAATAAAGTATTAGTTCAACTTTTCAGAATCATTTAAACAATTCAGTATAGATGCAATAATTACTAGGTTATGTTTTTAATTTAATTATTATTATGTGTATTATTGACCACCACTGTCTCTCCTAACTTCAATATAAAGCATAACTTCAACTTTTCAGATAATAATTTAAACAATTTAGTAGAGGTTTTTTTTATGGTGAAATTATGTGAAACCTGAAAGATGATTCAGAAATATCAATTTTTAAATAACAGGAATATTAATATTTAGAAAAAGTATAAAAAATATTCGAAGTTAAGGTTTTTATAAATAACGCCAATCAAAACTGATAAGGCGGGGCGTCAATATTTATTAGCAAGAAAGCTATAAAATAATTATATTCCGATTTAGAAATATTGATTTTTAGAAAAAGTATAAAAAATACTCGGATAGCAAGGTTTTTATGAATAACACGAACCAGAGCTGTCAACGTCAAGGAAGCATTTGATAAGGCGTGGCATTAATATTTATTAGCAACAAAGCTGTAAAATACATATCTTGTCATGGAGAAATATTAATTTTTAGAAAAGAAAAATAAAAAATCGAGTAGCGTAAGAGGGGTTTTATGAAAAATTTCATTATAACATTCGATGAAGTGTGACACGCAGGTTTCCTAGCAAAACTGCTGAATTACGGAGTTCCAACAAGTATTGTGAAGATTTTGGCGTCGAAAACATAAACCAAAATATATTGGTATGAAAAATTTAAAAGATAAAAGAAATAAATATGTATGTGCGTTTAAAAATAATATGATAATATTTACATCAAGTCATATTTATTTTGAATTGTCAAAATCTGTGAATTTATTCATACAGAAAAGTGCAATTTCTTATTTAAATGTCGGAGATAAATAATAATATTCTACTGCTGTTACTCATTTAGACAAATTCACAATGATATAATAAATTCGTTTTCAAACTGTAGTTCACGAAAGTCTTTTTTTTGAGTTTATCATTTAACATTACAGATTTTCAATTTGCTGATAAGCATATGTCAATAAATAATATTTTAGATGCATACCAAAGTCCATTTTAAATTTTATTTAGGATGTAACATGGTCCTGATTATCATGAATGAGCAAAGCATTGTTGTTCCTTGATTTATTCTGAGTTTTAATTTAGTGTTTTTATATTAATTACGGTAGAATTTAGTTTAAAGTTTCACATAGTTCTAGTTATAGTTTTATTAATATTTAGTTTTTTTATCTAAATTTTCTTTAATTACTTTTATTTTAGGTTATAGTTGAGCTATTAGTTTGTAATTCACAGCTTTAGTTATACATAACATTTCTATTTAATTTTTTTATATTTATTTCATTAAATATAAGCCTTAAACCAGAATATGTGCCTGGAGCAACTAATATCGTTATCCATAATAATTGTCAAATGACATTTACGCGTTACATCGTTGAACTTGTAAAGTGATGGCTCATGACAGTTCCTTGTTTGTATTTTCGTAACCATTACTTCTAAGCAGTGCCGCTAGATGCGCTATGTGCAAATTACACATGTGTAGGGGTCTATTGAACGAAATATTCACAAAATGTAATAGCAAAAAAATTCCTTTTCGATAAGAGAAGTTGGCGAAAGTAAAACAAAGAATTTGAAATAAATAAACAATGGATACCATAACGAAAATGTAGAATGAAGTAAAATCCAGATGCAGCCTATGTAGAAAAAGTTTGCATTGCTTTACATATTCTGTTAACCGCTGGAGAACACTCTGATATAAGCAAAGTTGATTTCAGAGATAAGGTTACTGATGTGAGTTGGTACCTTCCATCGTCAATGACGCCTCTTATGGTAAAAACTATTTATATAAAACTAGGCGAGATATTTTATATCCAAAAATACCATTATTGCCCTGAAGATACTCCTTACGACGCTAGTAACTGTTTCTTGGGGCGAAAGAAGCTTTTCCAAACTTAACCTTATATTTACTTTCCAGATCAGTATTTTACAACCAGTAGGGTGGCGTGGGATTTTTGCAAGGGGGGCGCGCTGCTTTTACCAAAATATAATTTTTTAATACAAACAAAAGAAATCAAATTGGTGTTGTAAAAAATGAATCATAGATCTGTAAAACAGTCTTATTTGACGATTGAAATATTGAAACTTTGTGCTGAAAAACAAGCCCAAACATAAATAAATAAATCTGTTGTATTAAACATGCATTCTTTTTTGTGTTTATGTAACTGTAAGACATTTTAATAAAAATATATAAAAATATTATTACACTCTAAAAATTTTTATGCACAAGAACAATATATGGTATACTGTTTTGTAGTCCATTAAATAAATTATAATATAAAGACAGTATTTATAAAATTAGATTATTAAGAAAATTGAGGGAGGCGCAGTAATTTTTAAATGAAAAAGGCGGGGCGAAGATACAAAACCGTTTGATACGAATACTCTAGATAGTCACAAGATAAACTCAAACTTAATACCTAGTTGGTCAATTTTTCTAATAATATTTAGAAATTTCTGCCAAGATTGTTTACAATATAATGACGATTTTACAAATATTAAAGCTTGCCGTTTCCCCTTAATTTTAGTTATAAATATAATTTATTTTTATTTCTACTACGTACATAGGTACCTCGTTTCTTATTGTTCTGTTGTTTTACGATTAGTAAAGATTTATGTTTGAAGAATTTATACTTTACCATTATAATATATTAAACAAGCGATATAAAGAAACTAAGTAATATGTTAGAATACATAAAATCTAAAATAACTGACAAAACACAAACGCAGAATAACCAGAATGATAACAAAACTTAAACTCGAAGTAAAAGTACTCAATCCAAAGCAATACTAAACAAAATGTGCATAATACAGTGGAACAATCGCCTTTTAACCCACCTACCATAATTACAAGGAATACTGCAATAACACGACCCAAGTTTCATCATATATATATATATATATATATATATATATATATATATATATATATATATATATATATATATATATATATATATATATAAAGAAAAGATAGTCATGATTGTCAAATAGCGAGTGGAGGTGTGGCAACACTTAATGAAAACTTAAACGCGAAAACTCTACTTAAACACAGAACTCGAGGCAATCGCAGTAAGATCATATTTCCCAACTTAAATCACAATATGCAAGGTTCATTTATTACCAAACAAACCAATAAACAACCAGATAAAAGACTTAATCAATCAATTACCAAAACCATATATTGTTCTGGGAGATTTCAACGCACACAATGTATTATGGGGATATGTCCACAACAACCCAAATGGAAAAAAATCAGTACAATAGATTTGATAATTACACAACCAAGATTAGTAAAAAAAAAATGAGAAACACTACCAACGCTCTCATCAGATGGCCATTACCCTATAAAAATGTACCAAGATGACAGAAATAACACACACAAATAATGTAAAAAAGGAACTTCAAAAAAGAGCTATGGGAACAATATCGGAAAATAATAAACAGCATGACAAGAAACAAGTTTCAGAGATATAAACACAGTCATCAACGATTTTACAACAAAATTACACAAGCAGCAGAAAAAACAATAGGCCATAAAAACAAAAACAAAATCAAAAAATGTCCCATGGTGGAACGAGGAATGTGAAAATGAAATAAAACAAATTCCGCACTTTACAAATATAGACAACAAAACACACCAGAAAACTTATTAAAACTAAAACGTTTAAGAGCATTATGCCCGATTATAATTAAAAAATGCAAAAAACATCATAGCAACAATTTACATTCGTCATAAATAAAAACACCCCCATAAAAACAGTTTGGTCCAAAATCAATAAAAGGTTGCACAACACCAAGAGAAATAAATAACCTAATAATAAACGACCAGAACATTACAAAACGAAAAGAAAGAGCAGACACCCTAGCAAATCACTTAACAAAAATATCAAACAATGAAAATTATACAGATGTTTTTCTGAGAACCAAAGAGAACAAGAAGAAAACAAAAATTTCCAACAACATAAGAAATACACTCAACAAAATCTTAATATAGGAATTAACTGAAATAATAAATCAAATGAAAAAAGATACCAGTCCAATTCCAGACAACATACCTCCTAAATTAATAAAAGCACTTTCAGCTGATACAAAAGAATACCTCAAAACTTACAACTTTGTCCTATCAATACATTTCCAGACGCATGAAGAGAAGCAATCATTGTTCCAATTCCAAAATCCAATAAAACCAAAACAAACCCCATCAACTACCGCCCAATATCCATAATAAACTGCCTAAGCAAAATTAAAAAAAAAAGATTGCAAAAAAATTAACTGGTATTTATAAAAAAAAAAACCCAAATAGGTTTCCGAATGGGTAAAAGCACAACCGACAACTTAGTAATGGTAACAAAAGAGATTCAAGAAACTTTCAAAACGAAACAACACATAATAGCAGTTCTATTTGATCTAGAGAAAGCTTATGATACCACATGGAGACAAAACATTCTGAAAATATTACAACAATATTACAATGACTGACACATAATGCACTTCGTAGAAAACAATCGACAGAAATTTTATAGTAAGAGCAAACAATAACAAATTCAAGAAAACGGTATCTCCCAAGGGTCAACACTAAGTGCTACACTTTTCCTGGTAGCGATTAACTCCACAGCACAAACTATAGAAGTACCGATCAAATTCGCAATGTATGCGGACGACCTCATTTACCATAAAAGCAAAAATCTTCTCTGGAGTCAACAACTAATACAAAAAACGGAACAAAATTTATGAATGTAATCACAGAACCAGAAACATAAACCCAATAATTAAACTAAACAATACAAACATTATATATGAAAACGAAATCAAACTATTGGGAATTATCTTATATCACAGATTAACTCGGAGAACACACATAAGAACACTATCTTCGGAATATTGTCGAAGATTAATCATCCCCAAAACGCTAGCACACCACACGTGGAGTGCAGACAGGCCAACATTAATGCTGATTTACAAATCACTAATAAAAAATAAAATCGACCACGGGTCAACAATATATGGTACAACAAAGAACACAAATCTTAGATGCTTGAATACAATTCACAATAAAGCGCTAAGAATTGTAACTGGGGCATTCAGATCAAACCCTATAGAGAGCATATGTTGCGAAATTAATGAGCCATCGCTAGAAGAACGAAGGAAAATCCTAAAATTGACGTATCTAATAAACATAGCAGCACAACCAACCCATCTAGTACTCCCGCATATATTCGACCCATTATCACCCACCATAAAATTAAAAGACCATACACATAAATGAAATCCTACGCAAAATAAATTACAATCTTCCAAACATAGACAAAAACAAAATACCAGTCATCTCTCCTTTTTCAATTGGAATACCTCGAAAAAACTTAAAACTAAGTGCGTACGACAAAACCGACACCAACCCGGGCATACTCGAAAATCTTTTTAATGAAATAAACACAATTCAAGCTAGTGTTATTGGGTTTACTTTTGTTGTTCTTTACTTTCATTTAGTATTCAGTTGATAGCAGACGATTCGAATGTAGACTTTTGAATAGAAAAGACGTTAAGGCAAAGTAAAGAGAATTACAAACGAATATATTTTTTTAAATAACATTTGTAGCCAATAATTGGAAATATGCGTGGATTTCAAACAATTTAATAAAAGAGCCACGTATAATATAGTTCAAGTTTTAATCGCCATTGGCAGCCAATCATTCACGTTTATTTTACATTCATACAGACCAAATTATTTCTGTCTTGGAATCATGTAAATTCAAGCTAGTGTTTTAGGTTTACTTTCGTCGTTCTTTGCTTTTATTTATTATTCATTTGATAGCAGACGATTCTAATGTAGACTTTTGAATAGAGAAGACGTTAAGGCAAAGTAAAAGGCATTAAAAACTTACATATTTTTTTTTAAATAACATTTATAGTTAATAATTGGAAATATGCCTGGATTTTCAACAATTTAATAAAAAACCACGTACATTATAGTCTAAGTTTTGATCGCCATTGGCAGGCAATCATTCAACGTTTATTTTACATTCATACACATTAATTTTAAATAAACAAAACTTGAATATATTTTTTAAATAACCTTTGTAGTCAATATGCGTGTATTATAAACAAAACAATTATAAACATTTCTTTTACTTTCATACAAACCAAGTTGTTTCTGTCTTGGAATCATTATGCAAATTCAAGCATTTGTTATTTGGTTTACTTTCGTTGTTTTTTGCTTTCATTTACTATTCATTTGATAGTAGACGATTCAAATATAGACTTTTGAATAGAGAAGACGTTAAGGCAAAATAAAGGGCATTACAAATTTGAATATGTTTTTTCTTTAAATAACATTTGTAGTCAGTAATTGGAAATACGAGGTTTGTTCAAAAAAAGATGACTTCAAATTTCGCGGGCTACGTATATTAGATTCTCGATTTTTTTTGTTTGTTACGTTGGTACACATGTTCCCAACATATGTTGAGATGATCAGCAATTTTGCATCTGTAGTTTGTTTTTGACAGATATAAAGATTAGACGTATTTTTGTGTGCTTGACGATTTTTTTTCAATCGAAAAATATGGATCAAAGAATCTGTATTAAATGTTGAGTGAAAAATAAAATTAAGTACTCCAACGCACTTGAAATGTTGACTGTGGCATTTTGTTTTGCGAGTCGAGTTTGAGCAAAAAAAAAAAACTGTTTATAAGTGGTAGAAGCTCTTCACGGAAGGCAGAGAAGATGGACGCCCCAGCATGTCAACAACCGATGAAAACGTTGAAGCGGTGAAGAAAATTGTTATAGATAATCGTCGAATCACTATTAGAGAAGTTGCTGAGGATGTCGGCATATCGGTTAGCTCATGTCATGCAATTTTTTCGGATGTTTTGGGCATGAAACGTGACCAAATGAACCGTCGCATGAGCATCGTTCAGGAGCTGTTCAATGACGTCAACGACGGTCCAGATTTGCTCAAAAGGGTCATAACTGGTGACGAAACATGTGTATATGGTTATGACGGCGAAACCAAAGCTCAATCATCCCAATAGAAGTAGCCGGAAGAACCAAGACCGAAAAAAGCACGACAAGTTCGGTTAAATGTGAAGATTTTGCTTACTGTGCGTGGTACACCATGAGTTCTTGCCAGAAGGTCGTACGGTCAATAAGGAATATTACCATTAAGCTATCCGCCGTTTGCGTGAAGCAATACGATGAAACCCCCGGATTTGTAATAAAACAATTCATGGCCAAAAAAATACACCGTAATCACCTCAGCCACCGTATTCATCGGACTTGGCCCCCTGCGACTTTTTCCTGTTCCCAACGCTGAAAAGACCCATGAAAAGACGGCGTTTTGCCAGGATTGAGGAGATAAAGATCGCATCGCTGGAAGAGCTTAAGGCTATACCAAAAAGCGCATATCAGAAATGCTTCGAGGAATGGAAAAAGCGCTGGCATAAGTGTATTATATCTGAGGGGGTAACTTTAAAGGGGACAAAATAGATATTGATGTATAAATAAATATTTTTCGGGAAAAATAAAAAGTCACCTTTTTGTTGAACAAATCTCGTATGCGTGGATTTCAAACAATTTAATAAAAAAAAACACGTATATTATAGTTCAAATTTTGATCGTCATTGGCAGCCAATTATTCAAAATTTCCTGTACATTCATATAGACCAAGTTGTTTCTATCTGTCTTGGAATCATTATGTAGATTACCGACTGACCCAAAAATGAATTATATTTATTTTATTTTACATTTTTATCGACCGCTTCAGTATATTATGGTTACACTAAATTTTTAATGTAATTGTTAAGGAATTATATTAATTTAGAATAATTGTTATATTTTTATATTTATCAAAAGGACATTTATCTAAATTTGAATTAGGTTTTAGGTATTTTCTGTATGTTTACATTTTAATTTAAACCGGAAAAGGTTTTAAACAAATGCAATTTAAAAATTTTTCATAGTACTAATATTGATATCAAAATAAATATTTTCTCCTAGACACCTAGGTAGACATCTTACGTACGCCTATGCTAGCGCGTAAAGCGAGCCTGTTGAAGGTCACCAAACTTGAATAACAACGCAGAGGGTAGTGTTGTACCAGTAGACCAGACAGTAGAAACACCCATAATAGAAAATAATTTCCGAACAGAATGAGCAAGGAAAATAAACACAAGGAAAAGATAATAAAAATGAAGATACCCCGGCATCATCATCATCATCATCATCATCATCATCATCATCAAAAGAAAATTTATTCAGAGAAGTCTAAGATAATATAGACATTTGGAAACCAACAACAAAACAAAGAAGAGAATAAACACCTGCAACACAACAATTACAGTAAAGAATATAATCACCGAATGCCAGAAATACATAACCCATAGAAGTCTGCACCAAATACTAGAACACCTGAAAGAAGCGCTAAAAGACGACAACGCCACTAGAATAATTAAATTAATTTATTAAATGAATTGTAAATAACTATACATGATATAAAACCGATATGTAAATGTTAATAACGGTGAAGCACATTAATTTCAAATAAAAACAACTGGAATATATTTTTTAAATAATTTTTGTAGTCAATAAGATAAAGAGCATTACAAACATGAATATGTTTTTAAAATAACGTTTGTAGGCAACAATTGAAAATATACGTGGGTTTTAAACAATTTCATAAAAAAATACGCGTATATTTTATAATCCAAGTTTTGATCATCATTACCGGCAATCATTGAACACTTTTTTTACTTTCATACAAACTAAATTGTTTCTACATGGCGTGACATAAAAAATTCGAACAAGTGATAATTAATTTACTTTCGTTTTTTTCGCATTTTAATGTAGACTTTTGAATAGAGAAGACGTAACTTGATTTTTTTTTAAATAAAATTTGTAGTCAATATTAGAAATATATGGATTATAAACAATTTAATAAAAAACCACATATATTATGGTCCAAATTTTGATCGCTATTGGCAGCCAATCATTCAACATTTTTTTACTTTCGTACGAGCCAAGTTGTTTCTATATGGCGTGACATAATAAATTTAAACAATTTTTATTTGATTTACTTTCGTTGTTTTTTGCATTCATTTACTATTCATCGGATAGCAGACGATTCGAATGTAGACATTTGAATAGAGAAGACGTTAAGGTAAAGGGCATTACAAACTTGAATATTTTTTTAATAACATTTTTAGTCAATATTAGAAATATATGGATAAACAATTTAATAAAAAACCACATATATTATGGTCCAAATTTTGATTGCTATTGGCAGCCAATCATTCAACATTTTTTTTTTTTACTTTCGTACAAACCAAGCTGTTTCTATATGGCGTGACATAATAAATTTAAACAAGTGTTATTTGATTTACTTTTGTTGTTTTTTTGCATTCATTCACTATTCATCTTATAGTAGACGATTCGAATGTAGACATTTGAATAGAGAAGACGTTAAGGTAAAGGACATTATATATTTTTTTAAAATCAAAATTTGAAATATGCATGGATAATAAAAAGCCTACGAATATTGGAGTCAAAGGTTTCAGTGCAACCGGTAGCATATAACACAGAGGTGTCCAACCTACGGCCCGCGGGTCACATGCGGCCTTAAACAGAATACCATTTTCAAGAGTTGCAAATATTGTCCGCTTGAGGGATTCATGTTAATTTTAGTCGCCAATACTCGCACAGTTCAATCACAGACAAACGTAAAATAACACAGACTTTATTTACTCGTAAACTTTAACTGTGCAAATGTAATCGCAGTAACGTCATATATCACAATCATGCTAACTTCTGCAACAATCAACAAATTTGAAAATGAAGCACACAAAAAGTAAAATTAGAACAAAAATTACTGACGACCACCTTGGATCGCAACTTCTTAGAATTCTTGACATTGACGCTTTGATTTCCCAAAAGCAATGCCAAAGTATCGCACTAGTATTTTTTGTTTGCTTGTTTATTTTATATTTATAGTAAGATATTGTATTAAAAAGAAATAAAAGAAGTTTCTTTACTCATATTAATTAATTACATTAAATATTTTACATGCGGCCCAAAGAATTTCCATTTCACTCATTGCGGCCCGGGCGAGTCAACAGGTTGGACACCCCTGATATAGCATATATCATCCAACATATCTGTCACTTTCATACAAACGCATGAAGTATATATCAGGCGTGGCATCATAAATTTCAACAAATGTTACTTGGTTTACTTCAGTTTCGTTATTTTTACATACGCAAAACTTTTCCAGGTAGCAGCACTATTTCATCTAGGTACTCATTCGTAGAAGTTAATAGTTTAGACACTAATGAAAAATGTTTCAATCTGTATAGTACGTTTGCGCACTTTGAATAAAATTTGCGCACACACCTATATTATGACAGTTACATTTAGGTTAGAAATGAAAATGTCAGACATCTGACGTTCAGATGAAGATTGGAGGGGAAAAAATAGGTGGAACAGCAGCGCTTCACTGCTCCCATTGGAGTTACATAAATAGACATATACGGAATAAACGTCACACGCAAGAGAGAAATAAAACAGCTCGATACAAATAAATCCTCTCCAGTTATCTTTTCCATCTGTCATTCATAGATTATAACTTAACTTTCTATTCAGATCTTTTATTGCATTAAAAAAGTCTATAACCAGAAGCAACTAATATAATTATCTATAATAATTATCAAATGCCATTTACATTGTTGAATTTTAACTGTGAAACGTTCTTTGTTTGTATTGCCGTAACCTTAGCAACCATTAGTTCTAAGCAATGCCGCTAGATGCGCTATGTGCAAGTTGAAATTGTGTGTCTATTGATTTTTTTCAGTACTTATAAAAGTTTGAAAATATGTTAAAATAACTCTTGTAGACAACTAATGAAAATATGCGTGGCTAAAAAGCAATTTAATAAAATAATAAAAAACTACATATATTAAATTTATAATAATTAATAAGAAACTACATATATTATAGTCAAAGTTTTGATTACCACTGATAACCTGTCATTCAATATTTTTCACTTTCATACCAACACAGATTCTGGCATGGCATCAAATTTAAACAAGTGTTATTTGGTTTACTTACGTTTCTTAGTTATTTTCTGCATTCATATACTTGAAAATAGATTCCGTAATTCAAAAAGACGATAGCAGAATAATTTAAAGTAGTGAGAATTTGTAATGTCTGTCGTGAATGAGGAAATGGTATTAAAACTCGATTATTTTAAAAACTAATAAACTTTTAAAACTTTGATACTCCTTAACATAGTTTTAAGGCCTAGTTTTAATATAAATGATCCATGTTCGTATTTGTTACTACGGTGGAGGACTCTATTGAATTTTCTGGTAAAGTGAAAATAAGTAATATTATGTAATAATATTGAAAATAAAAAAAAATATTTGAAATATAGATGATATAGCATAGAATGTTTAATATATAAGGTATGATACACATGTATATCATGTAAACAGATTTCAAGGCATATAGATTTAGTATTACTAATATAATATATAGGTAAGTAAATATTTTTGAAAATATGCAATTTGATCAGATCAAAGTCGAAAAGTATTGGACATTTTATAACTAAGTGGTATGTCCAGGTGAACAATAATATAGTAATTAAATTAATAAAATTAGGTTCCTAGTTTATAATTCTATCTTCCGAATAAATACATACAAGAACAGAATTCATTTGTAATCCAGTAATTTCATCGCTAGAAGACGACTTAAAAGTAGTGGGAATTTGTATTGTATGTCGTAGATATAGGGATGAGGAAATTGTATTAAAAATTCGATTATTTTAAAGACCAATAACTTTTTTAAGTTCCTTAACATTAATTTAAGGGTTTCGTTTCAACATGGATAACCCATGTTTTAATTTGTTACTACGGTAGAGGACTCCATTTCGGCTTAAAACTTCGTTAAGCCATTTCAATTTATTTAATATTCTATACGTTAATGTTAATCTAATTTTGTTATCGAACGTGGAGTTCGTTAATAATTAGAGTTACATAAATTTATCTATTAAACATTTATAAAAATAGATAAATATATTTAAAATAACTTTTATGATTAATAATTGGAAATATGCATGGATAAAAAATAATAATAAAACGAGGGGTAAATATGTACGTGTAATTGTTGTACACTTGAAATGTAATCATATGTAATCTGTAATGTTCAAGAGTAATCACTGATTTCGATTACATGAACTTGTAATCAGTTGTAATCACTCGTATTCTGTAAAAAACTGTGTAATACTTCGAACTTTTAAATTTAGCGCGCTTTCTTCTCTCTTTGATTGGTTAACATTTGTAAATACATGTTCATGCGCGGTAATTATTTTTATGTTGTATTGCTATAGAAAACACAAACTAACCTCGAAACTAACGTGTATTGCATTCTTGACGACCTGTCTAGACTTATAGAGCTATTTTGGCTATTATCCTGGTGTTTATAATAAAATTAAAAGTAAGTTTAAACAATACGCATCTAAGAAATTATACTTAAATATTATTAACACGATAATTGTAGAAATGGACGAAAAGAGAAGTAATATATGGAAAGAGTTTGAAGCAACACATAATGTAACATTTCCTAATTATTTATCAAATATTATGGAAATCCAAGGATTCAATAATGGTCTAAGTATTTCTAAAATGAGTGAGATTAGTATTAACGAAATGGAAAAATTTGCAAGAGAAGATCTCATAGATATATTAGATAATGAAGAGGATTTAAATAAATACTTCGGCGTTTATGGAAAAAATAAAGATTTAGTTAAAAAGTTTAAAATATTACCAGGTGATTTAATGTTACTGGAATCATTAATCGAATTTTGTAAAGAGAAAAATCCATCGTTAAACAAAGATATAAATCAGTCTAAAAGACAAATAAATTCTGGAAACTCCCCCGGAAATTACTCGAAAAGCGATGTTTTTGATTCATATAAAGAAAAACAAAAAATTGACAAATTATTAAAAAACATCCACATTGAAGAATACAAGAATCTCTTAAGAAATAAAATTATTGATATAAATGTTGTTAATTCTACAAGTGCAAAAATAACATGTCCAAGTTGTGAAATTGCCACATGCATTGGTGTTTCTATTCATAAAAATGGTCAAAAACAACGATGGATTATTTCAAATTTTCTGCGACATCTTAGCAAACATGTTAGAAAAAAAAATAAACCATTTTTAAATGAGGTACCTACAAAAAAAAATATTCCAAACACTTTAAATAATTTTCTTGTAAGAAAAAACGATTATGCGGACGATTCTACCTCTACAATTTCAGAAAGCAGTACGGTCGAAAATGCTACATATATTTGTGAATTAGAAGGTAATGAAATTGTTACCCTCAAAGAACATGAATTAAGTAATATTTTAAATTATGAAAGTTCGAGTTCTTCTTATAACACTGACATTATTGACTGTGGACACGAAAACAGAGAAGCAGTATTAAATGAAGAATCCGAGGATGAATGTGGAAATGAAGTTTGTTCGGGGGACTTCTGAGTTGTAATAAACGAGGAACTGTTTATTACAATAAAGTTAAGAAAGCACAAAATGTTCCACATATTAAATATTCAGACAGAAATACTCACTCTCGATGGAAAAAATACACCCGATTAGTACGAAGAAAAAGGAAACTTTTTACTGTTGCACAAAATCAACAAAATATTACAGAATTTTATTTTCGGTTGTCTGAATTAAATAAAAATAATAATGTGTTGGATAGCATAAGAACAGTAGCACCGCAAGTGACTGAAAAAGATAGACCAAAATTCTTGGAAGATCTACTAAGAACAGCACAAATTAACAGCAAAAAATCAAAATATGCAAACAGATATGACTACGTAATAAAACTTTTTGGATCATATTTATATCTTATTGGTGGTCGTCTGTTATATAATACAGTTAGTGGTAATTTGCCTCTACCAAATATATCAACTATTATTCAGTTTTTAAAAGAAAATGGTGATACTGTACACGAGGGAGATCTTCGCTGTAGTGAACTAAAAACATTTCTTGAGAAAAATAAGTTCCCACTATGTATCTGGCTAAGTGAAGACGCAACTGCTGTTATTAAAAAAGTGCAATATGATCCATCAACAAATCAGTTAGTTGGTTTTGTTTTACCACTAGACGAACACGGAATGCCTACACAAAAAGCTTTTTTGGCAACTTCGGCACATAAAATAGAATATTATTTTAAGAAAAAAGAAGTGTCTTCAATTATATACGTCATTATGGCTCAATCAATTCATCCTCATGCACCATCTTTCTGTTTAACCTTGTACGGAACAAACAATAAATTTACAAGTGAAGACGTTATTCTACGCTGGAATTTTATACGTGAAAAATTAAAAGAACACGGAATTACTGTTTTAGGAATATCTTCAGATGGAGATACTAGGTTACTAAAAGCAATGCGGTATGAAAGTGGTTTGTTTACAAACGATGTGAAGTTAACTAACTGGTACATATGTAATTTTAAAAATAATTGTTACGTACAAGATACTGTTCACATAGGTACTAAATTACGGAACAGATTACTAAAGAGTGATAACCAACCAATTAAAATTGGACATTTTACAGCTTCAATAAAACATTTACAAAATTTAATTAAAAAAGAACCAAAGGACTTACATTTATTGTCAATGAGTGACATAAACCCACAAGATAAAATGAATTTCGCATCTGTGGAAAAAATTTGTTCTGAAAGGATTATAAATTTACTTATTAAAGCAGGACATAAAGGAACTGCAATGTATTTAAAAATAATCAACCGATGCTTGAGCTCGTATTTGTCTGTTAATTTAAGTCCACTTGAAAAAATATTTAATATTTGGTATGTAGTATTTTTTCTACGAATATGGAAAAACTGGTTGCTCCAGAGTAAAAATTGTGTACTTAAAAATTTTATAACGTCAAATGCATATTTGTGTATAGAATTAAATGCACATTCTTTGATTTATTTATGCAAAACTTTGAACAATGAAAGTTATTTTATTACGCAATTATTTAGTAGTCAAATTTGTGAACATTTTTTTCGAGCCACACGTTCAATGACAAGTACATTTTCAACGGTTGTTAATTATACTGTTTTGGAAATATTGCATAGAACGAAGAAGATTCAGATGATTAATGACATAAAATATTCGAATTCTTGTGGTCATTATATATTTAAAACTAATCGGAGGGATTGGATTCCTAAAACAGATTGTTGTCTCGTAAAATTACCTAATGAGAGTGAAATAAGTAGAATTGTTGAAATGGCAAAACAAAAGGCAATAGAAGATGCAAATGAATTAGGAATTCGATGTACCAATGATTACCTTTTACCAAAAATTGTGCCAGTAAGTATTCAGAATTACAACTTAGAAGATGGTGAAATAAGAGAAGAAGAGAATATAGAAGAAACAGATAAAATAAATATTGAAATTAATGATATGAAACAAATAAGTACCGAAAATTCTGAGCATAACTCAGATTCTAAATTATTTATACGTGTAACTGACAAAACAGGGAAGTCTGGAATTATAAAAAAGAGTAGATTATGTTGGTTACTGCAAGACAATGTACAAAAACTAAGTAGTGATCGAATGAAACGTGTTATGAATAAATAATTCACGAGATAATTCATATTTATGTTTTTAATGTTTAAATAATATTTTTTTGTTATTTATGATTGTTATGTATCAATAAAACAAAATAAATTTTTAAAATAAGAATTGCAAAATTATTTCTTCCAATGAATGAATTTAAATAATATCTTGAATTATATAGACGCAGTATGTGTAATACTTGGTATTCAACTTCGTATTCAACATAATATTCATTGATAGTTTTATAATTTTATTTATTAAATTTAAGATCAAATTGATTTAGCGACACAGGCAAGGTACACAAGCTGTGTACTTGGCAACCATGATGGCCCTACAAACGACCACGTGTCTGCCCACGCCTCATTGTCAACCAATCAAAGAGGGAAGAAAGCGCGCTAAATTTAAAAGTTCAAAGTATTACACTGTTTTTTACAGAATACGAGTGATTACAACTGATTACAAGTTCACGTAATCAGTTGTGAGAAGAAGTAATCGTTGAATTCAGGTATTATAAACGTGTAATCATTATGAATTCCACATTCATATTCATATTTAATGTATTCTTACGTAATCTGTGGTAATCTGTAAAAATTGTAATGATTACAAAAAAAGTGTAATTGTTGTACGTTTTTAGGCGACATATTTACCCCTCGTAATAAAATAAATTACATACGAGTATTATAGTTGGAAGTTTTGAATGCCACTGGTAGCCTATGACATTCAGTATATCTCTCATCTTCATACACGCACACACTTTATTCCTATCTGGCATTGTATCGTCATTTAAACAAGTTATTATTTGTATAATTGTATAAAAACAATATAGAATATTATTTGGTTTTAATAATCGTTGTTTCGTTATTCTCTGAATTCATTTACCGTTTTTAAATGCTTATTGGACCTATTTATTCAAGCATATACTAAGGTGTGATAGAGTCTTTTGCATTCAAAACCAAAAATAAGATAAAGGGTTAATTCAACTTTTGAGATAATAAAATGGAATAGAAAACTGAGATACGAAGATAACAATTGTTACGATTTTAAGAGCCTCTATATTCTGGGTAATTTAGTCGCTCCACTACGGACTATTTGCGTTTCAAAATGTCTGGCATTAAGGTATAGTACACGGTTGATGCACAAGTTCGTAACGTTTTTAGTTTCTAGTGCAAGAATGCCTAGGAAAACAATTTGTTAGACATCATGTCAACATATCAAATAGAAAAAAACAAGCATTTCCCACATATTATTTTATTTGAGTAACAGAGGAGTTAAGGCATAGGATGCTGATAGAACTATGCTGTTCACGGAAAGAACGCTATTGGAAAAAGTACAAGAAAATGGTTTCTCGTTTCAAGGAAGGCCATTTTGACTGGACATCTTCACTTTCATACCATCAACATATGGTATGTCGTGGCTTGGTGATAGCGTACTAGCTTCACGTGCCAGCGGATCTGGATTCGAATCCTGGCTAAGATATGGAAGTTTGTGTGCGTCTCTTTCATTATCTCATATTCATCAATGCAATGTGTACAAATGAACTCTGTAGAAAATAATATACAGATAGTGTTAATTCAACTTTTGAAATAATTCATTTAAACAACTCAGTACATATGTTGCAAAAATTGCTAATGAGGTAATGATTTTATTTTAACTGTGTATTACTTGACATATTACACTGTTTTATTGACCACCAAACTTAACAATTGTATAGACATAGAGAATTACTCACCTCGTGGCTGTCTCTTTTTCTAAAGTTTACAGGACGGAATTTATTTAGAAATATCAATTTTTAGAAAAAGTATAAAAATACCGGATAGCTAAGGTTTTTATGCATACCAACCAGAGCTGACATCAAGGAAGCATTTAAAAGTCGTGGCATCTATATTTATTAGCAACAAAGCTAGGTTCTTGTATCCAAACTCTTACAAATAAGCAATATAAAGTGTTAATGTTTAAGATAATCATTTATGTATATAGGAATCAAAATCTTAAAAAAAAATTGAAATATTTGGTAGAAGTACTAAATTTTGGTGTATGATAATGGTAGAAAACAGATACCTGAATACACTGGGCATTGTCCATGATGCACTGTCCCAGGATGTGGAAAACGTCGTACTAACCGGGGACATGATATAGTCTCGCTGATCGAGTACTCAGTACATGATAATAAAGTGTTGGTTCAACTTTTCAGAATCATTTAAACAATTCAGTATAGATGTAATAATTACGAACGAGGTTATGTTTTTAATTTAATTGCTATTATGTGTATTATTGACCACCATTGTCTCTCCTAACTTGAATATAAAACATAAGTTCAACTTTTCAGATAAAAATTTGAAGAATTCAGTAGAGGTGTTGCAAAAATTAAGAACGAGGTTGTTTTTATTTTAAATGGTGAAATTATGTGAAACCTGAAAGATGATTCAGATATATAAATTTTTAGAGAAATCCAAAATAACAGAAATATTAATATTTAGAGAAAGTATAAAAAATACTCGAATAGTTAAGGTTTTTATAAATAACACCAATCAGAACTGATAAGGCGGGGCGTCAATATTTATTAGCAACAAAGCTATAAAATAATTATATTCCGATTTAGAAATATCGAATTTTAGAAAAAGTATTAAAAATACTCGGATAGCAAAGGTTTTATGAATAACACGAACCAGAGCTGACAACGTCAAGGAAGCATTTGATAAGGCGTGGCATTAATATTTATTAGCAACAAAGCTGTAAAATGCATATCTTGTCATGTAGAAATATTAATTTTTAGAAAAGAAAAATAAAAAATCGAGTAGCTTAAGAGGGGTTTTATGAAAAATTTCATTATAACATTCGATGAAGTGTGGCACGCAGGTTTCCTAGCAAAACTGCTGAATTACTGGATCTTAAAGTTCGATGCGAAGACTAGTTAGACATAAACCAAAATGTATTGGTATGAAAAATATAAAAGATAAAAGAAATAAATATGTATATGCGTTTAAAAATAATTGTAAAAAAGCATATATTTACTATGATAATATTTATATCAAGTCATATTTATTTTGAATTGTCAAAATCTGTGAATTTATTCAGACCGAAAAGTGCAATTTCTTATTTAAATGTCGGAGATAAATAATAATATTCTATTCGCGTGTAACTGCTGTTACTCATTTAGACAAATTCACAATGATATAATAAATTCGTTTTCCAACTCTAGTTCACGAAAGAAGTTTTTTAAACATTTACCATTAGTATGTTTACTATCGGAACTAGAAAACGTTTTTTATTTTAACTACATTTCTTTGTAATCAACTCAACATCATTTTCCCAATATCTGTTATTAATCCAGATTGGAAAGTCTTTTTTTGAGTTAATCCTTTAACATTACAGATTTTCAATTTGCTGATAGGCATATGTCTTAATAAATAATATTTTAGATACATATTAAAGTCCATTTCAAATTTTATTTAGGGTGTGACATGGTCTTGATTATCATGAATGAGCAAAGCATTATTGTTCCTTGATTTATTCTGAGTTTTAGTTTAGTGTTTTTATATTAATTACGGTAGAATTTAGTTTAAAGTTTCACATAGTTGTAGGTATAGTTTTATTAATATTTAGTTTTTTATATAAATTTTCTTTAATTACTTTTATTTTAGGTTATAGTTGAGCTATTAGTTTGTAATTCACAGCTATAGTTATACATAAAAACATTTCTATTTAATTTTTTTATATTTATAAATAAATCTTCAAAGAAATTCCGACCAGCAACTAGCGAGTAAGCAACCGTTAACGGTTCTCATCTACCTCTGATTGATAGAAACCAGTATAAAATGAGGAGTAAAAAGTCGTATTCAATAATTATAAACATGTTAAGAAGTTTGCTCTTATACCAATCAATCGATTTATATTTTAGTTAAGTCTACAGAATAACAACAAAAGTAGATAAAATGTAATACATTAAAAGATCTATTTTTTCGGCGTGCATATTAGCCACCATCAATGTTTACAGAGCGTCCGAGCCCAATGACTCGTACTGATCATGAATAGACACTTATAGAATTGATATTACACGCAAGAGAGATATAGAACATTTCGATACAAACCCCTCTTGTCTTTCTCAACTGTCTACCAAGGTTTATAACCTAGCTTTTTATTCCAAATTATTTTATTTCATTAAATATAAGCCTTAAACCAGAATATGTACCTGGAGCAACTAATATCGTTATCCATAATAATTATCAAATAACATTTACGCGTTACATCGTTGAACTTGTAAAGTGATGGCTCATGACAGTTCCTTGTTTGTATTTTCGTAACCATTACTTCTAAACAGTGCCGCTAGATGCGCTATCTGCAAATTACACATGTGTAGGGGTCTATTGAACAAAACATTCACAAAATATAATAGCAAAAAAATTCCTTTCCAATAAGAGAAGTTGGCGAAAGTAAAACAAAGAATTTGAAATAAATAAACAATTGATACCAGTATAACGAAAATGAAGAATGAAGTAAAATCCAGATGCAGCCTATGTAGAAAAAGTTTGCATTGCTTTACATATTCTGTTAACCGATGGAGAACACTATGATATAAGCAAAGCTGATTTCAGAGATAAGGTTACTGATGTTAGTTGGTATCTTCCATCGTCAATGACGCCTCTTATAGTAAAAACTATTTATATAAAACTAGGCGAGATATTTTATATCCATAAATACCATTATTGCCCTGAAGATACTCCTTACGACGCTAGTAACTGTTTCTTGGGGCGAAAGAAGCTTTTCCAAACTTTACCTTATAGTTACTTTCCAGATCAGTATTTTACAACCAATAGGGTCTCATGGGATTTTTGCAAGGGGGGCGCGCTGCTTTTACCAAAATATAATTTTTTAATACAAACAAAAGAAATCAAATTAGTGTTGTAAAAAATGAATCATAGATCTGTAAAACAGTCTTATTTGACGATTGAAGAGGAACTGAGAGTAACGATATCTTCAATAATTGAGAAACTTTGTGCTCAAAAACAAGCCCAAACATAAATAAATAATTCTGTTGTATTAAACATGCATTCTTTTTTGTGTTTATGTAACTGTAAGACATTTTAATAAAAATATATAAAAATATTATTACACTCTAAATTTTTTTATGTACAAGAACAATATATGGTATACTGTTTTGTAGTCCATTAAATAAATTATAATATAAAGACAGTATTTATAAAATTAGATTATTAAGAAAATTGAGGGAGGCGCAGTAATTTTTAAATGAAAAAGGAGGGGCGAAGATACACAAACGTTTGATACCAATACTGTAGATGGTCACAAGATAAACTCAAACTCAACACCTAGTTTGTCAATTTTTCTAATAATATTTAGAAATATCTTCCAAGATTGTTTACGATATAATGACGATTTTACAAATATTAAAGCTTGCCGTGTCCCCTTAGTTTTAGTTATAAATATAATTTATTTTTATTTCTATACTACGTACCTCGTTTCTTATTGTTCTGTTGTTTTACGATTAATAAAGATTTATGTTTGAAGAATTTATAGATGTTATTGATATTTATATTTTTTATATTATTTAATTTAATTAACTATTAATTTATTGCGGTGGTAAAAAAATGGGGCGCATAATTTGAAGTTCGCCGCACTTGTTTCAAAAGCACAGTCCGGCTCTGTGTGTGAATTACTAATCAAAATTGAATATTGTATCTTCTTAGGAAACTATAAAGGATTCCACTGGTTGATAATGACCATTGATTATTAATAGAAATCATCATGAAATATAATAATTAGTTTTCAATAAATATAAAAATATTACAGAAGTTGGCTCTCATTCCAACTATTCTCATTTACATTATTTCAATTAGAGCAAAAAATAATAACAAAAGAAGAACATAAGTGCAATGGAGGGTTATGATTTCGACGCAAGAAAATTATTGTGGTAAAAGTTGAGATGGAAGATTATAATACAAACAAACCATCGCCACCTTTAAAGTTCTGTCAGTTGTGATGTGATATTTGAGTTTTACATAATTCAATGTCTTCGGATGGTTGTGGAAACAAAGAATTTCACATATGTCATGTATTCTTCATAATTGTAACGGGAGTCACTGTTGTAAAGACCATATCACTGACTACATATTTGGCACCATCTTGCAACTGTCACTATGACAGTGATTTGTTTGTGTTTGTATTATAGCAACGGTGTAAACAGACTCACACGTGTATTTATCGTAGTCCCAGAAAAATATCAATAGATGGCAGTCCAAAAATATTCTTATGTAAAAACCCTCCACTAGAAACTTTGCAACTACTCTTTCGTCGATGAAGTCAGCCACCATTAACGATTCCAGCGAATGAGACTCCACTGACTTATATTAGCATTGATAATTGAACGAGACCTTCGCATAGAAAGATATTTCGTTTCCAATAACAGAAGGTGGCTCTTATTCTACTACTTAACCCATTTATCTTATGTAAATTAAATCAAGAAAATAATAAAAACTGACCTTAAGCAATTTTATAAATTTATTGTGTATTATTTAATCAAAATTGAATATTATATCATCTTCTACATAAAGAAATCTTAAGAACTTTCAATCAACGAATCAACCACTGTCAACGCTACCAAAGCATACAAAGCGTGTGCAGCGAAATGTCCACACCAAAAAGGTCCAGGACCATAATTGACTATTTTCTCTATTAACATCGAGGGTAGGTCCACGTGTAAAGAAGAATTGTTACAGGATGTTTGCCAAAAACACAATTACGACGTCTTGTGTTATACAAGAGACCCACGGAGATAATATACAGAGCAGACTAAAAGCCCAAAAAATGCGTTTGATAGCTAAGAAACCCATTGGATAAGGTTTACCTATGAAGATCTCATAAAAAACACTCCAAACGCGATCGACGTTGGTCGTGTTTGGTCAAAATAGTGTTAATCATGTCTTATGTTCTAGTCATTTTATGTATTGTGTACTAGATTATGATGAACTGATTCTTATACAAATAAATAAATAAATGATACAAAAGTGTCAGACTCCACTGTCTCATAATGGCCATTGATTGTTGAACGAAACCTTGGCAAAATATAACAGCAAAGAAAATTACTTTCCCATAACAGAAGTTGGCTCTTATTCCAACAATCCCCATTTATATTATGCAGATTAAATAAAGAAAATAAAAAAGCAGAACACAACCATTTAGAAACGAAAACAAAATCCACAAAAATTGAATTCATAACTGAAACAATATTTAAACTATCTTTATATTAATAAATAATCTACTGAATCGTTGACAGCAAATTTATTTAAATTGATTGTTTACAAAGTTTTATGCACAAAACTCTAAATGCAAAAAGAGAAAAGAATGCAAAGATAATTACTAAATAATATAAATGAATTGTTATTCTTTGAATAAAGTAATTATCAATTAGTTGTTCTGCAAATTGAATACTAGATCACCTTCTAAAAAGAAAAAATCTTAGAAAAATACTGCAACTTTTTTCACGTATTCCTCATCTTCGAATGAACGATGCCAAAACAACAAAAAGAACATAGAAAACCAATAGTAGTTGGCACTTATTCCAACTACCCTCATTCTTGTATCAAACTGCATTACCATAAGATCTCCGCTGCCGTTTCGTTGCTGCCCGCTGCCGTCGTCTCCCCGAAGTGAAGTGATTAAACTTAAGAAAAACTAAATAAAAAATAGGAATGAAAGAAAAGAATATAAAGGAAGGAAAACAATATAACAAAATCAATGGGGTCCTCAAATAGTTTTTTCTAAGACCACTACAGAAAATTGCACTTTTCCCACAGTTTACTAAGCCCGAAAGTTATTAATTTCCTACAGTCGTGGGTTAAAGTGTGAGAAATTATTTCTTACATATTTTCATGATTTACAAAGCCTTTTTTCTCACACAAGTTGCTATTGGAATATAATGTAAATTTTCATATTTTCATTTTAAATTTATAAATTACAAAATATTTTCATATCCATACATATATTTCGATTTATACTAAAAGTAATTATTGTAATTATTTTAAATTTCAATTAATTATAGACAAAAAAATATGTTCTTTATTAAAAATAAATTATTATTTATATCTTATCAAAGTGTGTGGTCGTAGAAAAAGTATAGTGTGCCACTCGTGCAGAAACACTTGTTGCTTACTTGTGTGATTTCAACCTTCGACTTCATGTGCTGAAATTTTCACACCTCGTGGGCAAAAGGTGCTTTGCGGCACTTGTTGCACAATATACTATTTTATACTTTTTATGAAACTTCATATAAACTTGAAGCGATTCGTAGTTTAAGGAAGTATTTATTGTTTTTCGTTAAGCTGTAATATTTTTTATATTCTGTGACGTAGATATAGAGATGAACTTGTTCTCAAACAATGGACTTCACTAATAATAAGGAAACACACGCAAAGCTTTTCCAGGTGGCAACACTATTTCACCTACTCATATTTAGTTAATAGTTTAGACACTCTAATGAAAAATGTTTTGATTTGTATAGTACGCTTGCGCACTTTGAATAAAGTTTGCACACAACATGACAGTTAAATTTACGTTAGAAATGAAAATGACAGACATCTGACGTTTGGCCGAAGATTGGAGGGGGAAAAATAGGTCAAACAGTAGCGCTTCACTGCTTTCATTGGTGACAGACACATACAGAATTGACGTCACAATCAAGAGAGAGAGGGAGAGAGAGAGATAGAATAACTCGATACAAATAAACCTCCTCCAGTTATCTTTTCCATCTGTCATTCAGGATTATAACTTAGCTTGCTATTCCGAATTATTTTATTTCATTAAAAATGAGTCCAAAACCAGAAGCAACTAATATAATTATCCTTTATAATTATCAAATGCCATTTACATTGTTGAATTTTAACTGTGAAACGTTCTTAGTTTGTATTGCCATAACCTTAGCAACCATTAGGTCTAAGCAATGCCGCTAGATGCGCTATGTGCAAGTTGAAATTGTGTGTCTATTGATCTTTATCAGCCCTTATAAAAGTATGTAAATATGTTAAAATAACTCTTGTAGACAATAATTGAAAATGTGCGTGGATAATAAGCAATTTAACAAAATAATTCATAAAAAAACTACATATATTAGAGTCCAAGTATTTATTATCACTGGTAACCTATGTCATTCAATATCTTTCAATTTCATATCAACGCATAGAGTCTGGCATGGCATCATAAATTAAAACAAGTGTTATTTGGTTTACTTCCGTTTCTTTGTTATTTTCTGCATTCATATACTTGAAAATGGATTCCATATTTTAAAAAAGCGATAGCAGAAGGCTGGAAACTAGTGATAATTTGGAATAGAGTAAATGTGTAACGCAGATACAGAAATAAGAAAATGGTATTAAAACTCGATTATTTTAAAAATTATTATGTTTTTTCAAACTTTGATAGTCTTTAACATACAGTTTTATGATTTAGTTTTAATATAAATGACTCATGTTTTAATTTGTTACTACAATGGAGGACCCCATCGTTTTAACAGCATTAACTTGTAATTGAATCAACATAAAGAAGAAAGAAAAAATGGAAAAAATATAGAGAAAATAAAATAATGTGTGGTTACGATACCTCAATAAATCCTGGTATGGATTACAAATGTCTTCGGAAGATCTTTTCGCTATTGAAACTTCATTGAAGGTCCAATCTTCACTGATGATTCCAGAATCTTGACCCTGCTTCAAATTGATCGTCGGAAAATGCAGATGATTAATGCTTGGACGTCTTATTCGTAGTCTGCATTATTGTGATGTTCTTTCTTGTTTCTTCAATTTCTCTTCAATCTTGTATTGTTGTGATGTGCATTGTTGCATGGTTTGAGATTGATTGTTCAAACTTGTATTGCTGTATGGATTGAATGTCCATTCTTCTCTCTTATAAAAAGCTTTAGTTTTGATATTGAATTTCAATATCTGTATCAAAATAAAGGATAAATGAACAACAAAATCATTAAATATAACAAAAGAGCTAAGATATGATTAATTATTCATCAGTAAATAAAATTTTATAAACTCACATGATATTATAAACTCTGCACAATATTGTTCATTAACTATTGAATATACGCTAATTGTTGCCTTTAAACAAAATAAATTCACCTATAATTCTTCAAAGTTAGGAAATCACAGGTTAATGTGGAAATATCTTGAATATAATGTAATATCAACAAAAATAATGCTCACAAAAGTTAAGCAATGAAATTAGATTGATAATTATGCATAATATACCGTATAATTGTACAATAATTCCCCAAAAACACAAAAATTAAGAGCACGCTATTTCTAATTGTCACAGTTTACTTAAAATGGCGACTTCTCTAACAGTCGACTCGATCGATAAAACGAATATAACACTGCACATCACGCGGTTTGGCTAAAATGTACCAATATCTGTAGTCTATAGAAATAAATATTGATATTATATATTCACATCAAGATAAATATGACCAAAAAATTGATTAAAACTCTTATAATTCTCGTTAAATAAAATTAAAACATAATTATTTTATATTATTCGTAATTTAATAAGTATTTATCATTAATTACTTATATTACAAACTTTTAATGTTGAATATTAAATGCTAAGTATGATCAATAATTATTTGTCAGTAAATAAATTAACAAAATATTATGTACTTTGAAAGAAAATATTGTTTATAAACTAATCAATCGTTTCCTTTAAACAAGAGAAATTCAATGAAAATTCGTTAAGGTTAGTGACCCATGTACTGACTTGAAAATAACTTGAAAATATTGTAATATCAACAAAAATAATACTTTCAAAAGCTAAACAATGTTATTAGATTAAGATTTATGTATAATTTACCTTTTTATAGTCTATTATCCAGCAGAAAACGCAAAATATGTTCAACAACTAACACAATATACAACAAAATGGAGGGTACAAAACTATTCGACTGATCTAGATAATGGTCGCGTTCAATATGGCACGGCGCAGGCAGCGTTGAGCGCCGAAGTTTCCTGTGCGCAATAAATGGACGCATGTGATTGGTCCAGCAACTGTATCCGGTAAATGTCGGTGAACGCGGCCAATTGCGCATGTCTAAATTCAGACTAGATGTGCGGGAAAATATGACGATTCAAAATTCATATCAACGAAAAATAAATACCTACATTATTCATAAGATAATTTATCTAGTAAATTGTTCAATATTACGTTGTTAAATAATAAATAAATTATATCTTTACTTATATACGAGTATAAAAACATATATTACTATTTTGAAACAAAAGAAATATCTTCATATTTTATCAGTGTAAAAAACACTTGTTTATTTAGGAAAGAGATCATTAATATATTGCAATATCTCCAGAAATAATATGATCAAAAGTTTAATAATGTTATTAGATTAATATTTTTGAGCAAAACTGCAGTACGCATATATGTCGTCAAGAAATTCGAATGAGATAGGTACGTACTTCAATATTTCGTCATATGATGGCACAGCAGTATACGGTACGCGTTCATTTCGTCAAGAATTTGGAATGAGGTACATATTTCAATATTCCGTCACAAGATGGCAGTAGTAATTGCGGGCTAAAATAATAAAGTTTATTGGTTTTCCTAACCTATTGTCTAAATTTGACATACGCCTCTTAACTATTTGGACGAAACTAGAGAATTTATACTGAACTCTTACTTAATCAAATGTATTTCTTGTATAATCAAACGATGAAATAACCAAGTTTTTAGATAAGTACAAAGCACAGCCCATTCAAATACAAATCAATATAAAGGTAATCTCAAAATGTTTAATAACATTGTATTTCATAAATTGTTATATGACTGATAAAATATTGAAAGTAGTTACTGATTTAGAACAAATGACATCGGTTGATTTTGCAAATGTATATGACATGCCGATATAGAAAATAATATATTGCAATGACTCCAAGAACAATATGATCAAATGTTAAATAACAGGTTTCCTAGCAAAACTGCTGAATTACGGAGTACCAACAAGTGTTGTGAAGATTTTGGCGTCGAAACTGGACCTTAAAGTTCGATGCGAAGACTAGTTAAGATATAAACCAAAATGTAGTGGTATGAAAAATATAAAAGATAAAAGAAATAAATATGTATATGCGTTTAAAAATAATATGATAATATTTATATCAAGTCATATTTATTTTGAATTGTCAAAATCTGTGAATTTATTCAGACAGAAAAGTGCAATTTCTTATTTAAATGTCGGAGATAAATAATAATATTCTATTCGCGTGTAACTGCTGTTACTCATTTAGACAAATTCACAATGATATAATAAATTCGTTTTCCAACTCTAGTTCACGAAAGAAGTTTTTTAAACATTTACCATTAGTTTACTATCGGAACTAGAAAACGTTTTTTATTTTAACTACATTTCTTTGTAATCAACTCAACATCATTTTCCCAATATCTGTTATTAAGCCAGATTGGAAAGTCTTTTTTTGAGTTAATCATTTAACATTACAGATTTTCAATTTGCTGATAGGCATATGTCTTAATAAATGACTACGTTTACACGTATGAGAAAAAATTACTTTAACTTGACTTTTAAAAGGCGACTTATGAAAAGTCAATTTAATGGTGCGTTTACACATAAGGTCAAATCTACTTCACTTTACGTTCGTTACTTGTCCTTCACTCAACTTTGACTTTGACAGCAAAGTAAAGTTTGGTTATAATACGTGTGATGTAAGTTACTTATTTAACTATTATCATATAATCATAATTAAGAATAAATTATTTATAGAAAAAATGAATAGTAAACTACAGTTACTAAATTTAAGTGCGATATTTTTAAATAATATAACTATGCAGCAACAATATTGGATGCGAAATAGATTAAAAAATAATCGCATAAAATATTTTAAAATTCGAGAAATTTTTAAATTAATATATAAAACACAAAATTGTATAATTAAATATCCAATTACTAGGAATTTGTGGATGAAAACTAGATGTCACTGTTAGTAAAGTAAAGTATGTTTCGTTCGTTGGTTCATACGTCTTTTTAAAAGTCACTTATATGAGTCAAGTCTATTTTATTTTGGACTTGACTTTAGGAAGAAAAGTAATAGGCGAGAGTGTTTACACAACGGCAAAAGTCGCCTTTTGAAAGTCAAAGTCAAGTCAAAGTACTTTTTTGCTATACGTGTAAACATAGTCAAATAATATTTTAGATGCATACCAAAGTCCATTTCAAATTTTATTTAGGGTGTGACATGGTCTTGATTATCATGAATGAGCAAAGCATTATTGTTCCTTGATTTATTCTGAGTTTTAGTTTAGTGTTTTTATATTAATTACGGTAGAATTTAGTTTAAAGTTTCACATAGTTGTAGGTATAGTTTTATTAATATTTAGTTTTTTATATAAATTTTCTTTAATTACTTTTATTTTAGGTTATAGTTGAGCTATTAGTTTGTAATTCACAGCTATAGTTATACATAAAACATTTCTATTTAATTTTTTTATATTTATACATAAATCTTCAAAGAAATTCCGGCCAGCAACTAGCGAGTAAGCAACCGTTAACGGTTCTCATCTACCTCTGATTGATAGAAACCAGTATAAAATGAGGAGTAAAAAGTCATATTCAATAATTATAAACATGTTAAGAAGTTTGCTCTTATTCCAATCAATCGATTTATATTTTAGTTAAGTCTACAGAATAACAACAAAAGTAGATAAAATGTAATACATTAAAAGATCT
Source organism: Harpalus rubripes (assembly GCA_963082715.1). NCBI lineage: Eukaryota > Metazoa > Arthropoda > Insecta > Coleoptera > Carabidae > Harpalus > Harpalus rubripes. Next base: position 43,179,013 of record OY720458.1, on the reverse strand, counting down.
ACTTTTTCGGCGTGTATATTAGCCACCATCAATGTTTCCAGAGCGTCCGAGCCCAATGACTCGTACTGATCATGAATAGACACTTACAGAATTGATGTTACACGCAAGAGAGATATAGAACATTTCGATACAAACCCCTCTCGTTGTCTTTCTCAACTGTCTACCAAGGTTTATAACCTAGCTTTTTATTCCAAATTATTTTATTTCATTAAATATAAGCCTTAAACCAGAATATGTGCCTGGAGCAACTAATATCGTTATCCATAATAATTATCAAATCACATTTACGCGTTACATCGTTGAACTTGTAAAGTGATGGCTCATGACAGTTCCTTGTTTGTATTTTCGTAACCATTACTTCTAAGCAGTGCCGCTAGATGCGCTATGTGCAAATTACACATGTGTAGAGGTCTATTGAACGAAACATTCACAAAATATAATAGCAAAAAAAATCCTTTCCAATAAGAAAAGTTGGCGAAAGTAAAACAAAGAATTTGAAATAAATAAACAACGGATACCAGTATAACGAAAATGAAGAATGAAGTAAAATCCAGATGCAGCCTATGTAGAAAAAGTTTGCATTGCTTTACATATTCTGTTAACCGATGGAGAACACTATGATATAAGCAAAGCTGATTTCAGAGATAAGCTTATTGATGTTAATTGGTATCTTCCATCGTCAATGACGCCTCTTATGGTAAAAACTATATATAAAACTAGGCGAGATATTTTATACCCATAAATACCATTATTGCCCTGAAGATACTCCTTACGACGCTAGTAACTGTTTCTGGGGGCGAAAGAAGCTTTTCCAAACTTAACCTTATATTTACTTTCCAGATCAGTATTTTACAACCAGTAGGGTGGCGTGGGATTTTTGCAAGGGGGGCGCGCTGCTTTTACCAAAATATAATTTTTTAATACAAACAAAAGAAATCAAATTGGTGTTGCAAAAAATAAATCATAAATCTGTAAAACAGTCTTGTTTGACGATTGAAGAGGAACTGAGAGTAACGATATCTTCAATAATTGAGAAACTTTGTGCTCAAAAACAAGCCCAAACATAAATAAATAATTCTGTTGTATTAAACATGCATTCTTTTTTGTGTTTATGTAACTGTAAGACATTTTAATAAAAATATATAAAAATATTATTACACTCTAAATTTTTTTATGTACAAGAACAATATATGGTATACTGTTTTGTAGTCCATTAAATAAATTATAATATAAAGACAGTATTAAGAAAATTAGATTATTAAGAAAATTGAGGGAGGCGCAGTAATTTTTAAATGAAAAAGGAGGAGCGAAGATACAAAAACGTTTGATACCAATACTCTAGATGGTCACAAGATAAACTCAAACTCAATACCTAGTTTGTCAATTTTTCTAATAATATATAGAAATATCTGCCAAGATTGTTTACGATATAATGACGATTTTACAAATATTAAAGCTTGCCGTGTCCCCTTAATTTTAGTTATAAATATAATTTATTTTTATTTCTATACTACGTACATAGGTACCTCGTTTCTTATTGTTCTGTTGTTTTACGATTAATAAAGATTTATGTTTGAAGAATTTATAGATTTTATTGATATTTATATTTTTTTATTAATTTTTTATATTATTTAATTTAATTAACTATTAATTTATTGCATTAGTAAAAAAATGGGGCGCATAATTTGAAGTTCGCCGCACTTGTTTCAATACCACAGTCCGGCTCTGTGAATTACTAATCAAAATTGAATATTATATCTTCTTAGGAAACTATAAAGGATTCCACTGGTTGATAATGACCGTTGATTATTAATAGAAATCATCATGAAATATAATAATTAGTTTTCAATAAATATAAAAATATTACAGAAGTTGGCTCTCATTCCAACTATTCCCATTTACATTATTTCATTTAAAGCAAAAAATAATAACAAAAGAAGAACATAAGTGCAATGGAGGGTTATGATCTCGACGCAAGAGAATTCTGGTAAAAGTTGAGATGGAAGATTATAATACAAACAAACCATCGCCATCTTTAAAGTTCTGTCAGTTGTGATGTGATATTTGAGTTTTACATAATTCAATGTCTTCGGATGGTTGTGGAAACAAAGAATTTCACATATATGTATTCTTCATAATTGTAACGGGAGTCACTGTTGTAAAGACCATATCACTGACTACATATTTGGCACCATCTTGCAACTGTCACTATGACAGTGATTTGTTTGTGTTTGTATTATAGCAACGGTGTAAACAGAGTCACACGTGTATTTATCGTAGTCCCAGAAAAATATCAATAGATGGCAGCACAAAAATATTCTTATGTAAAAACCCTCCATTAGAAACTTTGCAACTACTCTTTCGACGATGAAGTCAGCCACCATTAACGATTCCTGCGAATGCGACTCCACTGACTTATATTACATTGATAATTGAACGAGACCTTCGCATAGAAAGATATTTCGTTTCCAATAACAGAAGGTGGCTCTTATTCTACTACTTAACCCATTTATCTTATGTAAATTAAATCAAGAAAATAATAAAAACTGACCTTAAGCAATTTTATAAATTTATTGCGTATTATTTAATCAAAATTGAATATTATATCATATTCTACATAAAGAAATCTTAAGAACTTTCAACCAACGAGTCAACCACTGTCAACGCTACCAAAGCATACAAAGCGTGTGCACCGAAATGTCCACACCAAAAAGGTCCAGGACCATAATTGACTATTTTCTCTAATAACATCGAGGGTAGGTCCACGTGTAAAGAAGAAATGTCACAGGATGTTTGCCAAAAACACAATTACGACGTCTTGTGTTATACAAGAGACCCACGGAGATAGTATACAGAGAAGACTAAAGGTCCAAAAAATGCGTTTGATAGCTGAGATCCATCATGAAAGCCACTCCAAACGCGATCGACGTTGCCCGTGTTTGGGCAAAATATTGTTAACCATGTTTTATGTCCTTTTTTTAATGTATTGTGTACTAAATTGTGATATACTGATTCTGACAGAAATAAATAATGCTACAAAAGTATCAGGCTCCACTGTCTCATAATGGCCATTGAAAAGAAAGCAAAGAAAATTACTTTCCCATTTTATGATGAACTGATTCTTATACAAATAAATAAATAAATGATACAAAAGTGTCAGACTCCACTGTCTCATAATGGCCATTGATTGTTGAACGAAACCTTGGCAAAATATAACAGCAAAGAAAATTACTTTGCCATAACAGAAGTTGGCTCTTATTCCAACAATCCCCATTTATATTATGCAGATTAAATAAAGAAAATAAAAAAGCAGAACACAACCATTTAGAAACGAAAACAAAATCCACAAAAATTGAATTCATACCTGAAACAATATTTAAACTATCTCTATATTAATAAATAATCTACTGAATCGTTGACAACAAATTTATTTAACTTGATTCTTTACCAAATTTTATGCAAAAAACTCTGAATGCAAGACGAGAAAAGAATGCAAAGATAATTACCAAATAATATAAATGAATTGTTATTCTTTGAATAAAGTAATTATCAATTAGTTGTTCTGCAAATTGAATACTAGATCACCTTCTAAAAAGAAATCTTAGAAAAATACTGCAACTTCTTTCACGTGTTCCTCATCTCCGAATGAACGATGCCAAAACAACAAAAAGAACATAGAAAACCAATAGTAGTTGGCACTTATTCCAACTACTCTCATTCTTGTATCAAACTGCATTACCACCAGATCTCCGCTGCCGTTTCGTTGCTGCCCGCTGCCGTCGTCTCACCGAAGTGAAGTGATTAAACTTAAGAAAAACTAAATAAAAGAATAGGAATGAAAGAAAAGAATATAACGGAAGGAAAACAATATAACAAAATCAATGGGGTCCTCAACTAGTTTTTTCTAAGACCACTACAGAAAATTGCACTTTTCCCACAGTTTACTAAGCCCGAAAGTTATTAATTTCCTATAGTCGTGGGTTAAAGTGTGAGAAATTATTTCTTACACATTTTCATGATTTACAAAGCCCGAAAGTTGTTCATTTCACATAGTCGTGGGTTAAGGTGTGAGAAATTATATCTCACACAAGTTGCTATTGGAATATAATGTAAATTTTTATATTTTCATTTTAAATTTATAAATTACAAAATATTTTCATATCCATACATATATTTCGATTTATACTAAAAGTAATTATTGTATTTATTTTAAAGTTCAATAAATTATTGACAAAAAATATGTCCTTTATTAAAAATGAATTATTTACATCTTATCAAAGTGTGTGGTCGTAGAAAAAGTAAAGTGTGCCGCTCGTGCAGAATAACTTGGATTACTATTCCGAATTATTTTATTTCATTAAAATGAGTCTAATACCAGAAACAACTAATATAATTATCCATTATAATTATCAAATGCCATTTACGTTGTTGAATTTTAACTGTGAAACGTTCTTAGTTTGTATTGCCAGAACCTTAGCAACCATTAGTTCTAAGCAATGCCGCTAGATGCGCTATGTGCAAGTTGAAATTGTGTGTCTATTGATCTTTATCAGCCCTTATAAAAGTATGTAAATATGTTAAAATAACTCTTGTACACAATATTTGAAAATGTGCGTGGATAATAAGCAATTTAATAAAATAATTCACAAAAAACTACTTATATTAGAGTCCAAGTATTTATTACCACTGGTAACCTATGCCATTCAATATCTTTCAATTTCAAATCAACGCATAGAGTCTGACATGGCATCATAAATTAAAACAAGTGTTATTTGGTTTACTTCCGTTTCTTTGTTATTTTCTGCATTCATATACTTGAAAATGGATTCCATATTTTTAAAAAAAGCGATAGCAGAAGGCTGGAAACTAGTTATAATTTGGAATAGAGTAAATGTGTAACGCAGATACAGAAATAAGAAAATAGTATTAAAAACTCGATTATTTTAAAAATTATTATGTTTTTTCAAACTTTGATAGTCTTTAACATACAGTTTTGATTTAGTTTTAATATAAATGACCCATGTTCTAATTTGTTACTACAATGGAGGACCCCATCGTTTTAACAGCATTAACTTGTAATATAATCAACATAAAGAAAGAAGAAAGAAAAAATGGAAAAAATATAGAGAAAATAAAATAATGTGTGGTTACGATACCTCAATAAATCCTGGTATGGAATACAAATGTCTTCGGAAGATCTTTTCGCTATTGAAACTTGATTGAAGGTCCAATCTTCACTGATAATTGCAGAATCTTGACCCTGCTTCAACTTGATCGTCGGGAAATGCAGACGGTAAATGCTTAGACGTCTTATTCGTAGTCTGGATTATTGTGATGTTCTTTCTTGTTTCTTCAATTTCTCTTCAATCTTGTATTGTTGTGATGTGCATTGTTGCATGGTTTGAGATTGATTGTTCACACTTGTATTGCTGTATGGATTGATTGTCCATTCTTCTCTCTTATAAAAAGCTTTAGTTTTGATATTGAATTTCAATATCTGAATCAAAATAAAGAATAAATGAACAATAAAATCATTATTTTTTTATAATTCTCATTAAATATTGAATAAAACAAAATTATTGTATATTATTTGCAATTTAATGAGTATTTATCATTAATTACTTATATTATGAACATCTAGTCTGGAATATTAAGAGCTAAGATATGATTAATTATTTATCAGTAAATAAAATTTTATAAACTGACATGATATTATAAACTCTGCACAATATTGTTCATTAACTATTGAATATACCCTAATTGTTTCCTTTAAACAAAAGAAATTCACCTATAATTCTTCAAAGCTTAGCAAGTCTCAGGTTAATGTGGAAATATCTTGAATATAGTGTAATATCAACAAAAATAATACTCATAAAAGTTAAACAATGAAATTAGATTGATAATTATGCATAATTTACCTTATGATTGTGCAATAATTCCCCAAAAAAACAAGAAAAATTAAGAGCACACTAATTCTAATTGTCACAGTTTACTTAAAATGGCGACTTCTCAAACAGTCGACTCAATCGATAAAGCGGATATAACACTAACACTGCACATCACGCGGTTTGGCTAAAATGTACCAATATCTGTAGTCTATAGAAATAAGTATTGATATTATATATTCACATCAAGATATGACCAAAAAAATGATTAACTCTTATAATTTTTGTTAAATAATAATTAAAACATAATTATTTTATATTATTTGTAATTTAATAAGTATTTTTCATTAATTACTTGTATTACAAACATTTAATCTTGAATATTAAAGGCTAAGTACGATAATTAGTTATTTGGCAGTAAATAAATTAACAAAATATTATGAACTTTGAAAGAAAATATTGTTTACACTAAACAATCGTTTTTCTTTAAACAAAAGAAATTCCATGAAAATTCGTTAAGGTTAGTGACCCCTGTACTGACTTGAAAATATTGTAATATCAACAAAAATAGTATTTTCAAAAGCTAAACAATGTTATTAGATTCAGATTTATGTATAATTTACCTTTTTATAGTCTATTATCCAGCAGAAAACACAAAATATGTTCAACAACTAAGACAATATACAACAAAATGAAGGGTACAAGACCATTCGACTGATCTAGACAATGGTCGCGGTCAGAATGGCACGGCGCAGGCAACGTTGAGCGCCGAAGTTTCCCTAACGCAATAAATGGACGAATGTGATTGGTCCAGCAACTGTATCCGGCAAATTTCGGTGAACGCGGCCAATTGCGCATGTCCAAACTCAGACTAGATGTGCGGGAAAATATTACGATTCAAAATTCATATGAACGAAAAATAAATACCTACATTATTATTCATAAGATAATTTATCTAGTAAATTGTTCAATATTACATTGTTAAATAATAAATAAATTATATCTTTACTTATATACGAGTATAAAAACATCAATTACTGTTTTGAAACAAAAGAAATATCTTCATATTTTATCAATGTAAGAAAAAACTTGTTTATTTAGGAAAGAGATCATTAATATATTGCAATATCTCCAGAAATAATATCATAAATGTTTAATAATGTTATTAGATTAGTATTTTTGAGCAAAACTGCAGCACGCATATATGTCAAGAAATTCGAATGAGATAGGTACGTACTTCAATATTTCGTCACATGATGGCACAGCAGTATACGGTACGCGTTCATTTCGTCAAGAATTTGGAATGAGGTACATATTTCAATATTCGTCACAAGATGGCAGTAGTAATTGCGGGTTTTGGTTTATTGGTTTTCCTAACCTATTGTCTAAATTTGGCATATGTCTCTTAACTATTTGGACGGAACTAGAGAATTTATACTGAGCTCTTACTTAATTAAATGTATTTCTTGTATAATCAAACGATGAAATAACCAAGTTTTTAGATTAGTACAAAGCATAGCGCATTCAAATACAAATCAATATAAAGGTAATCTCAAGATGTTTAATAACATTGTATTTCATAAATTGTTATATGACTGATAAAATATTTAAAGTAGTTACTGATTTAGAACAAATGACATCGGTTGATTTTGCCAATGTATATGACATGTCGATATAGAAAATAATATAATAATGACTCCAAAAACATTATGATCAAATGTTAAATAACAATATTAAAATAAAATTTATATATAATTTACCAAATTATCGTCGAAAATCTTGCAGAAAACACAAAATACAAAAACACACAACACTGACAACTCCGAACAACGTAGATAGGTGCCCACAATGACGAATGTTCAACTACCAACTTGCAAAAACAAAACATCACGGTGTAAATTTCTTGATAAACAGAATTATAAATTATTATTACGCCAAATACTATTGAAAGTGTAAAGTAATAACTTTCTTGTTGGGATATCTAAAGATTTTATTTAATATGAACCTAATATACTCGTATCCTTTTATATTTCTCCCGCCTGCCATCTCTATTTTCCATCCTGATTTATATATAGGCGAATAATTTCAAATTTTAATTTTTCGGTTACAATAGATTAGAAATATGTGCAAGAAATAATACATCAGAGTTCGATAAATGTTCAAGTACTCTTAAAGTATTACCACTGTCAGAGGATTCAAAATGTTCAACGAAAAATGTACATATTTCAATAATACATATTTCATGAATTGTTTAATATACTGGAGCTAGGCAAAATATATTTGATTGACTATAAATTATTATTTTAGTTCAATATATGGAGCAAATATCACTACAAATACCAATCAACACCCCAATACCTTTAGGTCGTATACACACAACCGGTAAAACCAAAGCCGATCCGGCAGATTTGTCAATCTGGCAGACGGATCCGGGAAAAGCAGCCGATGTTGAACTCGACAAATCGAATACCGGAGAACTATTTTATAATTTTACCTCAGTATTGTCGTTGTTTACATAGGGATCAGATTTTTTTTAGTATTTTACTATTGTTTTATTACTACTCGTATTTATTTATCGAAAAAGTGTTAATTAATGTTATTTTAATTGAACTTGTAGAAAGTAAACTAGTAATTCCTTTTCAAAAGCACAAGACAACGTTTGTTGAGAACAGTACTCATATATCTACCATTAGGGCTAAAAACATCCTAGTTTAAAATGCAAAGGCACCGGTTCTTTTTTTGCCGGTGTGTGAGTAAAAACCAAGACTAGGAGGATCAGACAAATATATGACTTTCATTCAAAATATTTAACAAAAAATGAAGATATGTTGTTAAACATCGTAATTAATAAATTGTTTAATACCAATTACAGAGATATGTAGAATTTAAGCAGTTACTGTTTTGGTACAAAATATATTGCATTATCTCCAAAAAATAATATGATTAAATGTTTAATACCGATATTAGATTAATAGTCATGTATAATTTACCTTTTTGTAGTGTAATATCTAGCAGAAAACAATACCAAGAATTAACAAAACATACACTCGACAAAATGGTGATTATACGAAGACTGTTTGTATTACTTGTAGTGTAGCTATGGCAACCACAATGCTGGTTCCCACAATGGCCACTGCGATTCTAATATAAATATATTTTGTATACGCAACAGGTAAACGCAAGATATTACAATAATTATTTCGTTTTATTACAAATATTTATTGTTTGAAACGTAGTTTCTTAAGTATTTAATTATTACAAATTGTAAATAATAATACATTATGCCAAACATCTTTTCAATTTTAACCATATTAAAAATGGAACTTGAAACTTAGTGAATTTGTCACATTTCGAATATGTAGTTTAATTTTTTTCTTCGTAGTTATACGAATGGGTCCCCCAATTGTCCTCTACTATTTATTTTTTTAGCGATCTGTAGTTCTAAAGTCTTATATTATATTCGTTAAGTCGTAATAATTTATTTAAATATTTTATGACCTGTAGATGTTAAGCTAATTTTATTCCCCAACAGTGAGTATTTTTACAAAATAAGAATTTGAAATAGAGTAGATGTGTCACGTAGAATAAAAAATCGATTTCTTTAAACTTTGATATTCCCTAGGCTATCAAGTTTAAATATAATATAAATGACTCATGTTCTAATTTGTTGCTATGGTGGAGGACCCCATTGTAGATAGAAGCGGCAAAATTTTAATAGTCTTTAATGTATCCATAACAAAAACACTAATTAGAACATTTTCACTAAATGTTTCATGTTAAATATTTTATCAAATCATTGTTTAATT